>KN882097.1:561780-1222139 GCA_000934395.1 Fistulina hepatica ATCC 64428
CACAGCGGTGATGTCTGTGATAAGGATGAGAACACAGGTCACTCGACCCGTCTTACGGCGGAAAGGAAGAACACATACACCACCTCCAGATCGGGGACCAATTTCGCGGATCTTCCGAGTCGTCCGGCAGCCATGTTACAAGGAAAAGATTCTTGACCTTCTTCGCCTTTTCCGGATCATCGAGTATAGCATGATCCGCAGGGAGACCTTCGAGGACGGGCGTGAGGGCCGTCTCGAACTTGACGTAGCCAGCCTTTGAGAAGCCACGGAACTCGTCGGTGCGCGCGCGGGACGGTCTACTCAAATCAGCTCGTGTTGAGTCGTGACTGCGACTTCGAATGAGGGCAAGCTCGATTTCAGGAGCAATCGTCGTCATCGACGAGACTATAATCAGACGTGACGGGATGATGCAGGGCCAGCAGTCCAAAACCTGCTCCAAGGCATTCGGTGCGGATGACATGAACGATCTGCTGCCAGTTATGACGGATAGCCGAGAGTAGTGTCACGAGACAATCGTCCATGCACTAGATGATTTTCGTGCAGGGAGCCGGCGCTCGTGTCGGTCGCTTGGCGTACAACTCGTATTTCTCCTACTGGTGTCGATGGAATGGAAGAAAACGGAAGAAGAGGGAAAGTGGAAAGTAAAATGACCAGGGTAAAAAGACTGGCCATTATCGAAAATATATAGGTTAAAGGGCGCTACAGCCAAGTGAGTTTGAGCCGAGCAGGAAGAGAATTGACGAGGCCTGGGAACGTGCAGGCAGTGCGGCCCAAGGATGCACCATCACGCGTACACGGCGCCAATCGGCATAGGAGCTGGCAGTATCACGTGATGGCGGCTCAAAGATGCCTTTGTGGGCGTTGTTGCTTCTCGAAAGTGGGTCGCCCAATCGCCACAAGATCGCGCTTTTTGAATGTACAGACATTCATATAGACTACGACAGGCGGACCACTTCAATTCGCTTTGTTGTCGAACATGAAAAAGATTTGGGACCCACAACGACAAGCATGACTCACTGCAATAGCCATTGTCTGAGGTCGCCGTGTCCCGATCTCGGGTTAGACGGGATCCACGCCATCACGCAAAAACATTCACCCAGATCTCCCAGTGCCAGCTCACGGCATGCTTAAAGCACTGTAACCGCAACGCAACAACAATTAGGTCGACAACCCCAAACACCAGTAGAATCTCCCGTCCGGACCACTGCGTAATAAGCAGCAAAAACTCGAAGAACATGTACAAAAATGATAATCAAAAGAGCGCTGTGCTGATGTTATTAAGGTATGCGACATTTGATCTCCACACCCCTTATGTAAGCTTCGATCACTTCCCATCACGATTGTATCTCCTCTCACATTTTTTTCTCAATAAGAAAATCATTTTAGGGAAATGTAGATACTGAGCCCACAATGTGTTCCATTAAAAATTTTAGATGAAATTCCTTGAAATGACTGAGTAGTTGCCAGATTAAGTTTTCTACCAGAAATGTACTCTACATGCAATATTGATCCATTTGCGAGGGGTTTACCTTCTGGGCAGTCGAGGATTTGGCAGTCACGTGTGATCACGTGATATACCATATATGGTATTCATCCCATTTAGGAAGCGCAGGAGTGACCCTGACAGAAGCTGCACAAACCCGACAAAATTACGACAAAATGCCAAGGAAGAGCAGACTCACTGTAGCCCAGCAAAAGAGAGCACAGAAAGCTCGTGAAATCCGGCTGCAAAAATTGAATAAAGTGAGTGGTTTCATTTCGAAACATACCGCCAATGTCGCTGAATTCAAACATATGATGGAGCTTAATCCCACAATTCCCGTTGCTCACGAGCCAGCAACAGATGCGCCAGATTCCGACCTGGAGGATGATGAAGATGAGGCACCTATGCTGAAAGATGTTGAGCAGTTTTTTCTGGATTCGGACGACGACTCTGACCTGGATGACAACTCCGAAGAGCTGGCCTTCACTGAATCTTGGGCCCGTCAGCCTTCTGCACTGGAAACATTTACGAGGACACTACATAACGCACATGAAGCTGCATTGAAGGCACAGAGGGAACAAGAAGCTCGTCGGGTCCGTCCGAAACAATACAAAATCCGTCCGTCAAAACGAACCATGTATCGTCATAAGCAACAAGCTCGAATTCTCGAATCTAAAGGATATCTCTCTGTTGCTGATTTTATGGAATACAAGCGCAGGGAGGTTATCACAAAAACAGTCACCCGAGTTGCAGACAACGTGCGAACTGGGATTTCTGCCGGCGAGAACGCTACCCTACAGCAAGCAACACATGCAGTTATCGAAGAGGCAGCTCGACGTGCAGCTGACCTACTGGAGTCAAAGGAGGCTGCCGAAAATGCACGAATTGCTGCTGAGCATGCAATGAGAGTTCGGGAGGAAGCTGAACGCACAATTGCGGCACAATACGCCACATGCGAGTCGGATTCGGAGCCACAGGAAGCTGCCGCCGCCGCAATGGATGCTGCAGCTGTTGCAGATCGCGCTGCAGTTATTGCGTCGATGCTCGCTGATGTTCGTGCAGGTCGTAAACCTGTGGATCCAACAGACATAGGACTCGAAACCAAAGAAGACGTGCAACTGAACACATGGCAGGATCGTCCGGCCCTCTTTCGCGCACAGGCTCACCTTAAAGTCAAGTCGAAGGACCATAAATTGGACGTGATCTTCCGCGCACGAATCAGCGGAATGCTTGCAACACTCAATTTTTTCCTTGATCCCAACTTGACCTTCACCTGGCGCGAAGCATCACTCATGGCTTCAAAGGCTCAGGGTGGAGGTGAATGGCATGCACGGATTTTACGCACCTGGCTGCACGAATATCTTAAAAGTGGACCTGCACGGAAGCTGCCGTTGCACCGATATGGAAGCGCACATTCAACGGTCCTCATCGATGAGGATATCTCGTCTACCTTACAGCTCGCGCTTGTCGAAAAGGTCAAATCGGGATACTTGACAGCGCAGACGCTTGTCGAGCTTGTTGCGAGTGAGGAGATCCAGATGAAGCTGGAGGCAGCAAACATCCGAAAGCGATCGATCTCGCTGAGAACAGCTCAATGCTGGCTGAAACACTTCGGGTGGCGGTATGAACACGTGCGTAAAGGGATGTACATCGACGGCCATGAGCGCGATGACGTTGTTGCCTATCGTCAGGAATTTTTAGGGCGATGGAAGGAATATGAAAGACGGATGGTCACTTACGATAGCGAGACTGGCGAACCCACCTTTCCCAAAGGTTTCCCTATCACACCTGGCACCCCCTTTCGCCTCATTCTCATCACGCAAGATGAATGCACGTTCTATGCAAACGATCAGCCCGCGTAGGCTCCTGGTGGAAACTGTCCGCAGGTTGAACGCGTTCCAAAATAGCCGTACGCAGCACGTCTTGCACGCAGTCCACGTGCAAAAACTACTGAGCCCCGCAACAGCTTTTCGGTATTTGGAACGCGAAAAGGCTCCTGAGAGGGGAGCTTCTATAGCTAAGGTGCTAGCTGAACACGCTAGTTCAGAAGCTGGAACTTTATAGGTAGCGCCAAACGTGGCCGGGACTTGTCGTGGGCCGTTAGGAGCAGCGGTAGCCACTCTGCTGGGGTTAGTCTGCAGTCTTTCAGCCTTTGGTACTACCTGACCGGGAGAGGAAACCCTTCTCCACAACCGTAACAGCTCTCCACTAAGGTATGCTCAAAGGCAAAAAAAAAAAAAAAAAAAAAAAAATTGCAGCACTCTATATTTTGGATTTGACTCTACATTTTCATTCACTTACTTATAATGCTTCTGTCTCACAGTTGGAATCAGGTGGTATAGTGTAGTGGTTATCACTCAGGATTTTGAAGTGGTGTTTTCAGACTTTCCTGAAACCCAGGTTCGAACCCTGGTACTACCTTCATTCTGGTATAGTCTAGTTTTTTGCTTTTTTTGTTTTTTATCCCACTATGTATCATGAAAGACTGGAGAAAGTGATGTTGCACTGGCAGCGATAATGACACCACCAGCGAGGCACAACGGCGAGCAACGTTGCAACACCGCATAATGAACAGTCTAACCCCACTACATGCTTCTATTGATTGATTTGCAAGCTGACGAAAAAAATTAGTAGTTCTATGGATGTTTAAAGGATTGGGAGAAACAGGTTTAATCTATGTATGCAGTTGTTGAATGGATAAGTGTGTATGTCAAGTGTCCAGAACAGTTCATCACAGGAAGAAGGAAATCATCATCTGTCTAAACTCTAGGAGGTTGATTCTGGAAGGGTAACATGCAAATAATTCATAAAAGGTTGTTCATCCGTGCGACACCCCAAAGTGCATCGATGCGCCTGGATAACTATCGTTGCAAAGGAAATGGCTTGCAACACTGCGTGCATCCAGGATCACACGGAAGCGCGCTTTGACTTCGCGCGAATAGATTTGCCAAAACGATAGAACAAGAACGGGATTGGAATCTATGGGAAACAGAGGTAGTTGAGCGGGAGAACGACACCGGAAAACGCGATGATGTATTCACCATGGCTAACGATACAAATCCGAGCAAAGAAGCAGCCCAATTATTACCGAGTCCATGAAACATTTGCACCATGAACAACGGCATCGCGGCGCCTGCGCCCGAGCGCACGACCTGAGGCTCCATCAGTAAGCCGGTAGGCTACCAAAGCAAGATCGAACGTACTGTTTTTGCGGCCAGCGCAGAAGCTACGTATCCAGGGAAAGCATCAATGAGGTATGCGTTTGCAGAGAAGTAAACCAGAACCACTGCAAGGTCCACTGTTAGAAACATGGCAAAGCACCAAAATGAATACACACTTCCAAAACCGAACGGAATGCCAGCGCTACAAGGACCAACCCAGCTACCCCCACCGGGCATGAGCACTGGAGGACTGGTCCAACCGAAGATGAAGAGCGCTGAAGGAAGAGAAAATGTTAACGACAGGAATTTTTCATTTGCTTAATGGCAACGTACCCATTGGAACGAAGGGACCGCCAATCATGGTACCGACAAGACGGTCCTCAGGTTCAGCGATACCACCTTTAGCTGCAGCACGCCTCAAATAGTCCTTCTCTAGGTACGGCGTCACAAGCAAGGCGATGGAGAGCCCAATGAACACAGAGCAGAACATCAGACCGACCAAACCATCGTGATATCCGTAGTCTTCGCCGAACACGACAGGAAAGCTGAAAAAGAACGCGTACAGCAGGCCGTAGATGAGCGCGACGAACAGAGACATCAAAAGCAAGATGGGCTCCGTGGCAAGCATTTCTATAAACACTGAGCCAACGTTGCAGAACAAGCAACGAAAGATGTACACACGGAAGGGACGGACGAGAGTATCGGTGAGCAGGTCGGCAAAGCTGGTCCTGAAGATTTCTTGCTCAGTCACAATGTCATCACGATCAAGCTTTTGGCGGAGTCTGGCCGCACGCCTGCGCAACAGAACCGGTGCATAGGTCTCCGGGATGGACATCTGGAAGAGCACCGTGACACCAGAGAAGATCATGTTGATCTGCGCTTCGTGTCGGACAAATACGAAACGAAAAAAAAAAAACAAAATTACACACCCAGAGAATCCACCGCCAACCCAGTGCATCGCCGATGAAGCCGCCAATAAGAGGACCAAGGGCAGCACCACCATAAGGGGCAGCTGCGAACAGGGCAATGGCAAACCCACGTTCATTGTTATCCCAGATGTCGCTGATGGTACCGCCTGCTAGTGTGAGTGGTCCAGAAGCAAATACGCCACAGAAGAACCGACATATTAGAAGAGTTTCAATGTTTTTGGCGTATGCACAAGGAATACTGAACACTACAAAATCTTGTCAATGCTCTGTTCGCAATACTGGATGACACACACGCACATATGTATGCCAAAGAAGGTATGGTCCATAACAGACGTCGGCCATATAACTCGCTGAAGGGCGAAATTAATAATGGACCAATACTGTGGACAGATCGATCAGACGACACGACTTATAAGCATGGTATAGAGACGTACCCGAAACCAACGACCATCAGCGATACACTCAATGCTGTGACAACTTCGCCGACATGGAATTCTTTCTCGATGCCGTCGAAGTCTCCTGTAATGACAGCACTAGAAAAAGCCACAGAAATGACAGATATCGCAGCCACAGCGGTGATGTCTGTGATAAGGATGAGAACACAGGTTACTCGACCCGTCTTACGGCGGAAAGGAAGAACACATACACCACCTCCAGATCGGGGACCAATTTCGCGGATCTTCCGAGTCGTCCGGCAACCATGTTACAAGGAAAAGATTCTTGACCTTCTTCGCCTTTTCCGGATCATCGAGTATAGCATGATCCGCAGGGAGACCTTCGAGGACGGGCGTGAGGGCCGTCTCGAACTTGACGTAGCCAGCCTTTGAGAAGCCACGGAACTCGTCGGTGCGCGCGCGGGACGGTCTACTCAAATCAGCTCGTGTTGAGTCGTGACTGCGACTTCGAATGAGGGCAAGCTCGATTTCAGGAGCAATCGTCGTCGTCGCGGAGACATCATCTGGCGTGACGGGTTGATGAGTGCCTGCGTCCAATACCTGCTCCAAGGCATTGGGCGGAGACATACGATCTGGTGGATTTATGACGGATGGCGGATAGTAGTGTACGTGCATCGTATTCAAGTTCGTGGAGGGAGCGGCGGTCGTGTGGGTGGCGGCGTCGTCGGACATGGTGTCGACGGAAGGGAAGAAAACGGAAGAAGAGGGAAAATGGAAAGGAAAATGACCAGGGTAAAAAGACTGGCCATTATCGAAAATATATAGGTTAAAGGGCGCTACAGCCAAGTGAGTTTGAGCCGAGCAGGAAGAGAATTGACGAGACCTGGGAACGTGCAGGCAGTGCGGCCCAAGGATGCACCATCACGCGTACACGGCGCCAATCGGCATAGGAGCTGGCAGTATCACGTGATGGCGGCTCAAAGATGCCTTTGTGGGCGTTGTTGCTTCTCGAAAGTGGGTCGCCCAATCGCCACAAGATCGCGCTTTTTGAATGTACAGACATTCATATAGACTACGACAGGCGGACCACTTCAATTCGCTTTGTTGTCGAACATGAAAAAGATTTGGGACCCACAACGACAAGCATGACTCACTGCAATGGTCATTGTCTGAGGTCGCCGTGTCCCGATCTCGGGTTAGACGGGATCCACGCCATCACGCAAAAACATTCACCCAGATCTCCCAGTGCCAGCTCACGGCATGCATAAAGCACTGTAACCGCAACGCAACAATAATCAGGTCGACAACCCAAAACACCAGTAGAATCTCCCGTCCGGACCACTGCGTAATAAGCAGCAAAAACTCGAAGAACATGTACAAAAATGATAATCAAAAGAGCGCTGTGCTGATGTTATTAAGGCCTGCTACAAAATGGTAACTGTTGATGATCTATCTACTGTCCGAAATGCTCCATGATATACAACCCGGGCTCACCCGCCGGAAGATATAAGACGTCACAACATAACTAAAGCAAACACCGCTCTCGGCGGGCATAGATGGTTTTGCTTGCATGTACAAGCCTTGTCTTTCCACGAGGAATAGACTCAAGCGAATAGCGATTCGAATCGGCGAATACACGAGTTGTCGTGATAATCTGGATGGATCGTGTCAACGCCCAAAACGAAGCAGCACGAAGGCTACGCACCAAACGAATCACTGGGATTACAAGCACAGCGTCCTGCCCCCCACAGCTCGCCAACAGGACACCGCTGAATTTGCTCGTGTCTGTAGCCAATGTCACGAAAGAAATGCACTTGGTCTTTCCTCGCGAACAAAGATGCTGCCATACTGTGTATTGGTGCATCTCCCCAACGCTGTTGTAAAAAGCAGATATTAGCAAGGGAAACGAAATACATGATGGACGGTAACGATAAACTGTGAATATAGGTCGAACCAGCGTACAAAAAGCGATTCGTGAGAGGGCAGCAGACAAGGCAAGAAAGACGAGCGGAAATATTGAAAAGCAAAGAAAAAAATAAGTCGCACCTCGTAATAGAAGCCTCCCTTCGCTTCTAGGTAGTTGAAAAACGCCTGGTATTGCTCGCCCCGCCAGAAGTCCATGTCTGCGATCTCGAAGTTACTCCAATCTGATAAGCATAGAGTGTAATCAGTATCAACTCGGGTAACTCAATGTGAGATGGGAGAGGTCATATGTCACAGCACTGAACGCAGCAACCGCGCGCCGAGTAGCGACAGCATGCGAGCTTCCAAGCAGGCATCCAGGCATAACGCTCACGACGCCCAACCGCGGCATACACGGATAGAGCAACTGCCACATTAACTCATTAGACCGTCAACGGGTCTGAACGTTATCGGACACGCTGCTAAAGAACCAGGTACAGCAACCTAGCGCCATCTCCGTACGTTGGAGATTGTTAAAACAACAGCCGAGTCTCCTGCAAGGTGCGGCCGCTAGGTAGCTCGCAAAAGCGCCCAAGCATTCGTCAAATAACGGCGTCGATGCCACTTCTCACCACCTGCGGCTCCTCGAAGAACAAAAAAAAGAACTTACAATGGCACAAATTGTAATTCTCTCCACCATTGTCGGATAAGAAATCCATCGAGTTCTGCGGGGAGACGTATTCGGGATGTTCCTCGATAAATTCTGCCACAGAAAATGCGTAAACATCGAATGATAGCCTCAATAGAAGCACGCATGGGCAACGGTACAGTTGAGTAACAAAAGCGCGCAGGGATCTAGAGCCGTGGCCAGACGAAACGTGGCAGGGGCGCATGGGCAGAAGATGTCGTGAGAACAAAACTTACCTTTGACCGTGCTCCATAGCGACGGGATTGTCGGTTCCCATTCGTAGAGTGAAATAACAAACCCTGTAGATTGTCTGTTAGCAAACCGACAGGTATGGCGGAACCAGGAAAAGGACGCTCGGGAATGGAGAGTAATATGAATTCATGCCTACCATAGATCTTGCCATTTTCCTCCATGTACTTGAACACATCATAATCGACGTCACAGAAGAACTTAACGTCTGGTCTATTACAAAATCAGCCGACGGAAGGAAGTTAGCCTCAAAAAGCAAACGCACTCAACCCTCCAGTAATATTTGTACTGCTGTAACAGCTCATGACGGAAGAAAAACTGTAGAATAGACATCAGTGCCCAGTAAAATAAAGCAAAATAAATGCCGTGTTGTCAATAACAGCCGCAATACGTACGCCCGAGTTGAACCGACACATATTACGATAGCTGATACAGATGAAGCCGTTAGACTGATGGGCCGGCCGGTCCTTGAAGCTGCGATACTACTCACGAAATACTGCCTGAAGCACCATGAAGAGTTCTGCTATCAGCACAACGGTCTCAATCGCGATGTAGTAAAACGAAGAATGATGTTCAGGAGAACGGCGATAAGGCGTATTCAGTGGACGATGGTTCGCCAACGAAAACACGCGAAGATGTGAAGGTGCACCCAACGTGGAAGCGAAACGAAAAGAGAAAGGGAGGGCGAGCAGAAGACATGCAGTGCACTCACCGCCGTAGATGATACGCTGAGCCATCATACTGAGCCGGCCTTTGCGAGCGCGGTTCTCATCGATCCAGTCGGGTTGAACCCAGTGTTCTCGTGGGATGAGGCCAAAGGATATGGGGCCAGACGTGAGTACACTGACGCGCCTGGCAGAAAACGGAGTTACTAGGGCACACCGCTTATTTAACTCATCACACACATTTTGAATTCGTCTGTGAAGGGCTCTTCGTTGAGAAGGACCCAGGGATAGTGGAACTTCTTATTGAAACGGTCCTCGACTTGCTGTATGCTTGATACGACGCCCTCAAGATCACTATTTCTGCAGAGGAACACGAATGTCGCATTTGCGCGTTCGTAGCCGTGGGAGGTGTTGTAGGACAGATTTGGCAATGTCGTTGAATGAGTGGCGGGCGCTGCACCTACGAAATCCTGCTCTGTCGACAGCGATCCGGAGGGCACTTCCAAATGCCCGCCTAGATTACTTAGCGAAGCGATGCTGCCGTAGCTCTCGAAAGAGATGCTGAGGATGTAGTGGAGGCAGACCTAACGGGCGAAGGCACATAGGTAGTTGATAGCTGACGGCTGGTAGCCCAAGTATGACTACTCACGACCAAAAGCAGCACCAGGAGGATGTATCTCCTGGGCGTCATGACGGGAACGATGGCAGCCATTGCCAACGACGATGAACAGAGAGTAGAATGAAGAAAAGTGAGCGAGCCAGTCGCGAAACAAGAAAACTATAAATGGTTTCAATGAGCCCCGCGCCCGCAGCTCGGCTTCTATCAATCCAGTGCTCCGAATTGAAAGGGGGGTCGTAACCTCCATCAGCGCTTCTCATCAAAGTCGATCTAACCGTGCTCAGACTCTCGACGTCCTTGTTGTATGCCAATAATGCACCAATTGGAGTTGACACTCTCATCGATTCCTATATAGCACGCGACGTCCAGTTTTCATCCAAACACCGCTGGCAGTGCCTGTCAATGTTTCAGCGTCAGGTTAGTCCTCGGAATACTGTACGCAGTCCGCACGCCACCCGTTCCAAAAAATACTGGAAGGATCCCGACGATCGCAATATGAATAGGCGGTCAATAATGGTGAAGCTGAAATGTGTGGTGCAGGTGGAGCGTCACTATGCTCCATATCGCGGACGGTGGGAAAGGACCCAATGCAATGCATTGGACAAGTTCAAACGAAGAGTAGGTAGGAACCGTCGAATGCATGGTATTGTCAACTCAGATATCTCATAGGGCAATGGTGTCTCCCGACGTTATGCATTATGAGGTCTTCAACTATATATGGATACATAGCGCTCTCCTTGGAGGTGAGCTGCTGTGTAAATACGATTCAGATCAATGGCCTAGGGGCGTAGCGCTTAGCTCTGGCATAATCATATTTTTTCTGCATTCGATCGCTGAATATCTTTGGTAAGCTTTGTGGCTGGTATACATAAGTATGTACTCGAAAAAGCTCTACCAAAAAATACTAAATATGGTTGCCATTTGAACGTCTCAAATCGAGAACACATTATCGGCTAACGTGCATCATATCAACCTGTGCACCTACATTTTTTCTATGTGGGTGATGAACACAATAGTATATGGAATGGCGTGCACCATTTTTTTATTTCGAGCAAATCAAGATCGCTCTGCCATCAGTGACAAATGTTGAGTCATATGGCTGCTGTTTCGGGCAGTTGACTACGTGACCCAGTTTTCTATCTTGGCCGCATACGGCTGCCCACGTTCATCCGTTCCATTTGAAGGCAGCCCCTCGTTTCTTGTATTTCTCATGGCGTCGACGTTCCCGGAAAAAAGTTTCGTCATCCACCCACCTTCCTCTGCAGGCGCGGACTCCGCGCCTGTCAGTTCAGGCTGGTCTTTCTTCTCCCCGTTTGCCCCCGTCGTCGACGCCTACGACCGTCTTTCTCAATGGCGGGCAGACCTCGGGCTTCCCAGTCCCGGTACTGTTGAGAATCTTCAGCGAGAAATCAAAAGTATGCTGCTTGCTTTGCCATTGGGAAGTAACAGTGATAACTGACGCGCGCGTGTACAGCCACCCTGCTGAACAACTCAGTCTTCGATGGCGCGCGCGCCGACCTCACGAAAAACTTGTCCATGAATCCCCTTTTCCAAGTTACGCACTCGCTGTCGCTCGGTTCGCAAGCCGTCCCTCCATCGTACAGCTTTATGTCTGTATATTCAACTGACAAGGTGTGCGGATACGAATGTTTTAGTTGTGCTCCTGTGCAGCAGATAATTGAGGTTGCGGGTAGGTCTTCATGCAGGGTGGGTTGGATCATGAAGGAAGCTTCAATATGCGGTTGCATAACGCATGGACGCCTGCCCTCATTTCAAAAGTGCAAGCACAATTCTCGGCAAATGCAGGCAATGGTATCATTTTCGAGCAGGACTACCAAGGACGTGATTACTCGGTCAATTTGAAGGCCATTAACCCATGGCCATTGGACCTCACGGGCGTATACGTCGGCAGCTACTTTCAGTCGTTAAACAAAAATATTGCGCTCGGCTTGGAGACGGTCTGCCAGCGTTTGACGCCAATGAATACCGACTTCACGACGTCCTACCTAGCTCGGTATACATCAACAGACAAGAACTGGATTGCGACCGCACTCACACAAGTCGGCATATTGCAAGCGACATACTGGCAACGCCTTAGTGAGAAGGTAGAGGTCGCCGCCGAGCTCACGCTGCAGTCCTTCCCCGGGCGACCGCGGGAAGCATCAGCACAGGTCGGTGCAAAATATGAAATGCGGATGGCGACGTTTCGCGCGCAACTTGATTCCGGGGGTAAAGTGTCAACGTTCCTCGAGCAGCGCATTACACCCGCCTTCCAGTTTATGCTGTCGGGTGAAATCGACCATTTCAAAGTAAGCGATACTCCTTTTGATGTCCTTGTTACTGTGACGAATAGTGGCTGATCTCGATGTAGAATGCTGCCAAATTTGGTTTCGGCGTCATGCTCGAGAGCAGTGACCTAACACCAGAGGAGATGGGCATGCCACCGCAACCTACGCTATAATATACATATCCTAGAAGTTTTATTTAATACGATGCGTCACGCTCTGCTCATGAATGTGTAAGGTTTTTTTTCGGTCTCTCACATAATATCGAAGGGCAGGTATAAGGAGAAGTACACGCGACGTGGGTGTACATGTAACTTTAAGTGCCTTTGTCCAGCCCGGTGGGCGCAAACTCTCTAATATAATGTACATACAGTGGCCACCAAGATACCGGCATGCAACTCGGAGTAATGAGTACCGTACGCATTGCAATGTATGATACAAGTGTGCAATGTCTAAAACATGTATACGTTATGGACCAGACCTTTCTGCCTTGAACTTCGACACTCGTTTTTTTTGGACAGGTGCAGCGGAATCGTCCCCTGTCGTTGACGGCACAACCCGCGGTGGTCGCTCTAGTCTTCGCGATCGGCTTGAAGGGAATGATGGCGATTCGACAACCATTGAGGGGAAGGATGGGTGCTCCACTGTCGAAGACGGGAACGAAGGTGATTCTACAACACTCGATGGGAATGATGGAGACTCGACAATTGTGGATGAAGAAGTCGCGCCATGAGATTGTGCTGTGGGTCCTGGCTGTGTAAACATACCATTATTGGACACTGGAAGAGGTGCACGTGGGTTCCGCCGTTCCACGACACTGGTGCTCATGGCAGGCCGCGCATCTACAGACGCAGGACGCAAGGTGGTGACATCCGAGCTCTCGGCAGACTCTTTGGGCGATGATCGCCCAGTTGTTGTAACGGGTGTGCGTAGTGGCGTTTGGGATGATGAACGCTGTCCCTCCTGCTGCGACATTGAGTTCCTCGCCGGGGGTAGACTGGCTTTGAATCTCGACGTCTTCGATCGATTCAGCGGCGGATGCAGCTTTGACGGGCCTGCCTGCGCTGAAGCAGCAGCAGTGTCGACAGATGACGGAGTAGCAGATGTTTGTGAGGTTGGCGGCGGGACAGTATAGACGCCGGCAGGTCCCATGTTATAGACTTCGCCACGCTTGAGCAGTTCCATAAATTTACGCGCCGACTCTTCCTCATCCTCACTAGCACTGGCGTCTTCCCCGCCGACGAGATTGCCATAATCATCGAGCTTGCCTGTGCGGATGGCGTCCCGTAATATCCGTGTAGGGGCGTCAGGGTCGACGTGTTGCGGCTGGGATACCGACGGTCGCGCTGACGGGGAGGCCACAGAGGTGTGCGACGTCGGTGTGTCCCCAAGGTTGAAAGCTTTTGCCATCTGATCAGCTTTGAAGCGCGACACCGCCGACTTCGGATGGTGCAAAAAGGACGGGTTTACTTCGACATCCTGATATCGTCAAACAGTTGGAAAGATATAAAATTCAAGTAATGGTTACTTACATGTTCCTCTGCATTATTTGAATGCTGTTCCTGCAGATCAGCGAATGTATCGCGTCCGAAAGTCGCCCGTTTCTCATAGTACTCGAGCGCAATTTCGCGCTGCTGATGGACAAAATCCATATCGTATTCACCCTCTGAAGAATCATCTGATTCAATAGCTTCAGAGCCTTTTTGGTCTGCGTCCACATCCGTATCAGAAGAACCCGCAGAAAGTGCGGGGGCAGCCTCGGGCTCAGACTCATCGTCCGAGTCTGCCTCAACGCCTGGCTGAGCAGAGGCTATCGGCTGACCGCGCGGCAAACGCTCGACAACCTGCATTTTCATGGGCCACCGCGCAGCCTGCTCCCTCGATAATACCGTCTGCCGGGCTGGCGCACGTAAGCGCCCGGGCTTCACATCGCCCCATTCCTGTTTCGAAAGGGTGGCCGCGGCTTTCGTATCGTCAGCAAAACTTACACTTTTCTTCGCAGTTGATGTTTTATTTTCTGGAGAAGCCAGGGCAGACGAGGGGGCTGGTGGTGTAGAAAACGCCGCTGGTTCGGGTTGCGTTGAAAGAGATGAAGGAATTTTGGAGTCTGATTCGCTCGCCTTCAACGAACTATCTCGCAACAAGCCTTTGCCCATCTTTTTGTACATGTCTTTGGACGCCTTGAGCGCTTCGAGTTCACTTTTGACGGCCTCCCTGCGTTTGCGCAGAGACTCTTCTCGCTCTTGTTCTTCACGACGGGCACTTTCCAACAGCTCCACGCGCTCTTCCTCCTCCAGCCGATCAAAGAGGCGATCCAGCTGTTCCTGAGTCCTCCGTTTCGTTTCTTCGTCATCGGGAGGCGCAGATACGGGAAGCAAGTCAGCTGTGGCGCGAGAGACTACTGGACCAGAAGGGGTTGCTGTCGACGTCTGCTCTGTGATCTCGACAATCGGCAGACCCTCTTCATTCAGTAACTAAAAAAGACGCCATTTGTAAAAAAAATCAACAATGGTGCACTCATTATACGTACGTCAGATTCACGAACATCTGGCGAAGGTTTGGCATCAGGTCCCGCTATCTCTTCAATTTTCTGGGCCAGCCTCTCGACGGCTGCTGAGGTGAGACGCGGGGGATCCTGTGCATCTTGCGGGGCAATGGAGTTCAGTAGAGCCTGTAGGGCTGAAGTAAGACGGGAGTAAGTGGAGAGCTGAATGTGTAGATTGACAGTAGCGACCTTCAGCGCCCCCTGTGTTCAAGTCGCGAATGTTGTCGCCATTAGGAAGAGTAGACATACTGATGGATGCAACTGATGCAGCGGATTACATTCGCAAGAGAAACTGGGTGTTGAGGTGAGAAAGATAACCTCATGATCATGACGCGGAAAAGGAAAACATCGAATAACGACTTATGTACGTGAAATATTGACCAGCTGTCGTTACCCATTATAATTCACATAAGCATCACCGCGGGGGCATCGTCCCCGCAAATAGGCGGTTTACCGACGCCGGCTAAGGGACGGGCAAAGGTTGTGTCGCGAAGGCCAGTAGCCTTGAGCGCTACTAAAAAGATTTATCTACGAATTGCCGTAGTGTCCCAGGGAGGATTCGAACTTCCGGCTTCTCGGTTCGTGATATAACCACAACGAGATGATTTAACCACTAATCGACAGGGACCTACTATACGTATCGCTAGGTCTATACTATATGTATCAATGCCTAAAATAAACAGCTTGAACGCTCTCGAGAAACCTCTGGATATCCATTTTATTTTCTTCTCGCTTGACTGTTATTTCTGGAGCGAACATGCATTCCAACGCGCGAGCCTAGCTATATGTTGCTGTACAGGGGGACCATCAATTCATTGAGTCAACGCACTTTCTTCTCCCTGCCGTGATGTGGAGTTGTTCGAAGACATGATACCGTTGCCAATGCCGCTGTTCAATTTTTTTCAGCGCTTTCCTTTAGTAACTTACGCTCCCTTGAGACCGCCAGAAAATCTCACAAGTGCACCTTCTTTGCCCACTCTATGGATCCGTCCACCTCCACCCACTTCTTGGACCAGGTCACCCTCACCGCCAGACCTTCTGAGCGCGGACGTCGAATGCCTCAAATGGCAGGCATATCTCAGTCTCCAGAACTCTCGTTCCGACGTCAAAGTTGCAGTTTCGTGGGACATACCGCCTGAAGGTGCTCTGGACGGTCGACTCCCGAATCTGCATCTCCCGTCTGGTAAACTACTGCCTGCACCGCTCATTCCTTCATTTGTGGAAGAACAGGCGAATCAGAGCTCGCCAGACGATCTCGAAGGTTATATCAACGTTGATGCGCGGAATGAGAGTCGCGCATGGGTGTCGTTGCTCGAAGGCGTGGTGCACGCCACATTGGTGTGTCGCGCCCTATGCGAGCGGACATGAGCTCAACCACGGAATACAGATTGCTTTCAAGGCGCATTCGACATTTGACGTCTTCAGCTCAGATCGAAGCCAGCGACCTGGGCGACAGCTAGCAGCAATTTTGCCTGCCCCCACGCCGATGCCATATTTCGCTTACCCGCTAGCCATCCACTTCGCTCTCCCTTGGTCGGACTCCCCAACAAAAGAGTACAAGGACAACCTATTCACGCAATACGTCTCGGCCATCACTGCGCTTTCCGATCGGCTTGGGACGGACAGGTGGTTTTTGGGGTCTGAGTGAGTGTTGCTTGCTTCTGTGCACGAGACTACGTTCATGCTTTTCTGCGTCAAGGGATCCCACGCCGCTAGATGCCCTCGTATTTGCGTATCTTCATTGCATTCTCTGTTCATCCACCGATCTGGAGACAGAAGATGTGCGGGTTGAAGTTACCAAGCGTGTTAATTTGGTTGCATGGGAATGGAGAGTTAGAGGCCTGGTTAGGGCTGGCTTTGTTGCAACGGACGCTCCTCATACATAGACCTCTCGTGAGACTGTTGTGTATTGATGTAATGAAATCAAGATATCATTCATTGAAAATCTGCGATTTTTTATAAGTTCTGAGTTGTATTGATTATAATTGAAGTGCGAAGCGCGTCCGCTCGTCATGTGACAGCGCGAACCTTCCCATTTTGGATCCGTCCTCTCTCCTTAGTCCTCGTCAGTGACAGACAGACTTATTCGACGACACTGACGGACATTTGGACTGCTGTCTGGCTGTAGCATTTGCACTTGTTTATCTGTCTCTAGTCGTTTCTGTTTCATTTGGGTGCTCGGCCACCTTCTGTTAGTACTTCGCGGTACATTGCGTACGCTGATCGAATAGTCGGAATTATCTGCGGTCGCTGCGGACAACATCACGTATCCAGTAAACTTGTGCCGACTTTAGATTTTGTATCGCACTCTACACCTGTAGTGGAGCGAGCTCTTCGCGTTGGACGACACGATTCATGTCCGACAGTTCATCCGTTTCGCCATCTGTCACTGGCACCTCTACGCCTGGTGAACTCCCCGAGCGCATACCAGGCCCATCCGCTGCAAAACGCTTTCGCTTTCACTTCGATGCATCGTCCAGACGCGCCCCAGAAAGCACCACTGGCACGACTGAGAATGGAGCCGCGGACGACTTCCCGACCGGACACAGTTTCGCGCAGAGCTGGGGTCTCAATGGCAGCTCACTCAATCTTGCCATTCCTAGCGAGTGGAGTAGTAGCACTCAGGGTTTCAACGGTATGCTATCTATTTTCACGCGGTGTCCAGGTCTGACAGGGAAGGTGACGGATAATACAATATAGCAATATCGACTGTGCTGAACAATCCGCACAAGCGGCAGGCGCCGCCCAAGCCACATTCTACGCTCCCGGCAGTCCCTCCCGCAGACCTGCCCCGCGTGAGGCGGAAGGACTTTGACTCCTATTTGAGAGCCGTGGGGGATGAATGGGAAAAGTTCGACAAGGCCAAGAAAGTGGCCAACGAATCTGACGAGATCGGCGGACTGGACAGCGACTATGTCGATAAAGAGGAGGGACCGTCGACACCTCGGGCAGCATCTTTCAGACCAGGCAAGAATATGCCGTCACTTGACCAAGTGCCGAGTGTGTTTTTCCAACCCAACTTCGATCTGAGTGACCCCAAAATATGGGACCTTGTCACCCAGCAAGACGTGCAGGCAGACGCGATGCCTTTGCGCTCTTTGCCTCTTCTGGAGAAGTTCTCTCACTATGCTGACATCGTCGAGCAACACTTAGCTCACGAAATCACCCTCCGCTCACCATCATTCTTTGCTGCGCTATCCAATCTGAACTCCCTGCAAAGTGAATCGGAATCTTGCTTGAAGAGAGTACAGTCGCTGCGCCGTCGATTAAAGCAGGTCGACGAGGGATCGCAGAAAGGTCTCTTCATCGTTGAGAAAGCGAAGCACCTAGAGCGGATGTCGGAAGCAATGCGAGAGGTCGAGCGGGTGAAGAGTATTGCGGAAGTGATGAGGGTGGGTCGTAGTCTTGCGACCGAGAGCATGTGGAGTGATGCACTCGGCGTCGTAACGGAGTTGGAGGAAATGTGGGAAGGACATGCGGCGCCTCCACCCGAGGATGTGCCGCCCAGGCCAAACGGTCACGGCCGTCTTTCACCACTGCCTCCCACGCGCGAGGAAGACGAAGAGTCCTCCGAAAGTCGACCAGACAATTCACTTCTTACACTCTTCAAGTCCCCTAGACCCCCATCCACACATGTAACTCCCAACGGTGTGCCACTGTCGCAATTACAAGCTTTTGCACAGCTGCCTGAACACCTTCGCGAGCTGACCGTGCAAGTCGCACGCGAGTTATCCAAAGAGCTCGTCGCTGTCCTCACTTCGGATCTTGGTGACCGTATCAACCAGGTACCCAAGGTCGATGGGCCTACGACCTCGCAGGATGCACCCGAGCACGTTGATGCGCGAGAGGAACAACTGCAGGACCGACTTCGCCCGCTTCTGCAATCACTTGTAAAGACAAGGGGCATCAAGGATGCATTGACTGGGTTGTGGAGAACTGAGGTCACTGGTGTGGCTCGGAGTGCCCTTGCGGTTGTGAGTGTCCCGTTCTTCTTGGCGGTAAGCACTGAATGACAAGTCCCATTTACAGCTATTGCCTGTCGGTTCTCTGGAAGACGCGGAGAGCAATCAGCCGGACAATCCGTGAGTTTTGTGTGTCTATGCCAATGGAATCCATTGATTTCGTGTATCCGGTACAGATTATCGAAACATATGCATAGCATGTCGCATTCGGACTTTATGCCCTTTCTGCGGACAATGTATGCTAGCATGCTTCGTGCGATTGAGGGTGTCCGAGACCAGGGGACCATTATTGTAGATGTTCTTCAACATCTCGGAGAGTTGTCGAAAGGGTTTGTCTCCACCCCTTTTTTTGCGTGTTTTTCTGGCTCATGTTCTGAAAAAGTGTTCCCTTCGACCAACTACAACGCGAGCTGTCGGATATATTGTGTACCTTTGCCGAGAGTGTGAATGGTCTTTGCGGGCGAATATTGGCATGCCGGTCGGAGCAACATGCGCAGCTGACCATGACAGAGTTCGTTGAACTCGACGACGATACATGGGGCTTTGTGTTGAGCTCGGAGACCGTCAGTGGCAGAATGATCGTAGGCCTCAGGAGCGTCATCGCGTCTCAGGTTGGTTTGGCTAATTATTTCCTTAGCTTTACAACAGTTGATCTCCATTTGTAGGGCAAAGCCTTCTTGCAGGCCTACCATCAAGTTAGGTTGACTCAGTCGGCAAAACTAGTCGAAGACGAGCAGTGGAGTCCCGTCGAAGTTCCCGAAGACCTGCAACGGCTTATCAACATCATGGTTGACTCTGTGGTGACCGATTCACCGACATGGGCGGTTCGCAACACCGCCGTCTCGCATTCTGCCCCGCAAACGAATGGATTCATGTCTGCGATTACATCCATGGCCACACGGCAAAACGGCACGCGCGAAAAGTTGCTATACATCGACTCTCAGTCTTTCTGGACAGTCTCCGCAACGTCGGCCGTGTTGTATCTCGTGGCGGATTACCTGAAAGTCATTGTCAACCTGCCCAAGCTGACGACCGAAACGATGTCGCGCGTCATCGAGTTTTTGAAGGCGTTCAACTCACGAACTTGCCAGGTCGTGCTTGGCGCAGGGGCGATGCGGAGTGCAGGCCTCAAAAATATCACGGCGAAGCACCTGGCACTTGCGTCGCAAAGTCTCAGTATCATGATTTCCCTCATCCCGTATGTACGCGAGACTTTCAGGCGACATTTGAGGCAGACACAAGTGGTTATCTTGGTGGAGTTTGACAAGTTGAAGCGAGTGAGTTTTCTAATCCGTTTCAAAATAGAAAGCAGGTGATGGGCAGTTTTCTGATTCGCGGCGTCTGCAGGACTATCAAGAACACCAACATGAGGTCCACCAGAAACTCATCGCAATCATGAATGACCGTCTCAGCTTTCACGTCAAGACTCTGCGAGTATGTACTTGGTTTCTGTCTTGATCAAGTTCTGTTTTGATTCGTACTGCAGGCAATCAATTGGGAAGTGCCCACGAAGGATCCGGTCAATTCGTACATGTCGCTCTTGGTCAAGGAGACAACGACATTGCACAAGGTCCTCTCCAAATATCTTCCCGGGCCTGTTGTTGAGGTGAGCTCATCTGAAGTACACATACAGTGTCCTTTGACGATCCAAATTGCTTTTCAGTACGTCATGACCCAAGTGTATGCTGCCATCAACCATCGTCTATCTGAGGAGTACCAAAACATCGATCTGCCTCATCAAGAAGCCAAGACCAAGTGCGTATTATTTCCTCACCTTTCCAGAATTCTGTTAAGACTGAAAATTCCACCGTAGGATGCTTGAGGATGCACGGTATCTGCACAACAAATTCGCAGCATTGAAAAACATCGGCACCCCGAGCTCCATGCTCGAAACGATCATTGCAGAGAAGAGTGTGCGACGGCCACCACCGCCTGCCCCGACGCCCGTCCGCAGCAGCACCATGCACAATCTGGGCTCTGCTAACCAGAGACTCAAAGGTTTGCTATCTGGCAAGTCCTCCGCCGCCGAGAAGGAGCTGCCATCGCCTATGGTGCGATCGCCGTCGCCACCACCATCTGTATCCCCCCCTCGCTTCACGCGTTCCCCGTCTCCTGTGCAGCGCACGACATCACCTGCGGCTTTGGACGAGCCGTCGTCCCCGCGCTCTGGTTCAGTCAATGGTGTCGAACCGTCTAGAGAATCGTCTGCTGGATTTAAAGAGGCGCCTCCTTTGCCACCACAGTCAAGGCCTTCGTCCCCATTACCCACGTCTAACGGCGGCACTGTGCCTAACGGCGATGTATTAGAACCTTCTTAGTTGCACTTACTTTCGGTTGTGTAAATATATACGTATACCTGCACTCTGTCAAACCGGATATCTTCTCCCATTCGCATGATCTACCATATCTGCACGTTCTGCATTCACTTGTTTTGTTTTATATCTGCAATCATACTGTCTTGTGATGCGAGGTTTTTCCTCTTCGCAGTGCACTGGCAATGCGCAAATCTTTCCGCATAGACGGCAAAAAAATTTAATTGAAGCAAAATTATGCAATAAGGGTTCACACAAACTAGAGCAGATGTTGCAATGGTAGTTCACTTCATACGCTCCTTCAGCCGTGACATGCGCGTCAGCTGTACAAACGTGAGTATCAGCAACAAGTGTTATTCACAGCGTCATTTCGACTTACTCGGCGTCGCTTCTTGAGTCTGGCAAACAGAGAAAAAGGTATAGATTAGTTGACCGCATTAAAGACAACAAACATTCGGGGTCAGCGCAGAAGATACTCACTTATGCTTGCGCATCTTTTTCCTGCGCTTGCGTTTTGTGCTGTCCATCATAATATCCTCCCACTCCTGGTCTATCTGCATCTGTGTCTCAATGCGCTCGGGCTGGAGACTGACATCGTGCCCGAGCTTCGCGAGCGTACGTTCCCAATCAGCAACTGCACCCAACCTGGACATGGTCAATGCGCGAGTGAGCTGTCGCGCCGTGTCGAGATCGGCCGCCTGGTACTCTTCCGGCGACAGGCGCACGCCGTCGGGTCCTAAGGTACCATGTTTCACCTGCGTGCTGTCGACGGGGTCGACGCTACTTGCAGGGAGATCAAAAAGTGGGCCTGTGCTTGCGGCAGGCCGGAGAATGGCGGCGGGATCGGCAAGCAAGAGAAGTGGGCGGTGGAGTGAGAAAAATTGATGCAGAATGAAGTCTTCTGGTTTCAGAGTTGGATGCGGGGGGATATGGGTAGGTCGTTGGAGCTGGATGGCGGACGACGGAGCTGCTCTTCGTTGTTGTGGTGCCGGTTCAGCGGGTTTCGATGAGACGGTCCCATCCGCGGGCTTTCCTACAGCCTTGCCGGTCACCTCCGCGGCTGACGTCGACGCTGACGGGCTGCTACTGTCTGCGGCATCAGGTTTGACCGTTGCTTTCGTTGGAGTGGAAGTGCGTGTGACGACGTGGGACTTGCTACCAGACGACTTTGCCGAGTTGAAGTATCGTCCGCCGCCGGGCTTGGACGAGAAGAACGACGAGTACGGCCGCCTGCCTGCAGGGATGTGGTGGAGAAATCGCGCAAAGGACATGCTTGTCCTCACGCTTTCGCGTTCGTTTCAGGGATAAGATAGAAAGAAACTTGCGACAGACTTATGAGAACATACCTTGATGATGCCGATCATCTCCCGTCTCCGGCCCCTTGCTCACCTGTTTTGGCCTTCCCGAAGGTTTCCATTGACCAAACACACACACTAATCCATTGCAACAACAATAAATTTATCCATTCATTAAAGAAGAGGCATAACGAAGACAGGGCAAGCACAGGAAACAGGACAGAACATGTCAGCAAATCTCAATACCGAAATACGACGTAAACACTTTGGTACTGCTTCGAATCGTTTCGACCATTATCAGTCAGTCAACGTCTTTTCGCAGTCTTTTATTCAAAGAAAAATAGCTTCACGAAGCAGCAGCTTGGTTTCTCATCTGTTTCTGTCGCTCTTGCTCCAGCCGCTACACGCACCATGTGAGATCAATGAAACTACAAAATGATGACACAACGTACACCATACAGCAGCTGTACTGCTAATTGAATATTCGCTGGCTGCCCGGTGATGACGACCAATCTCTCGTTGAGGTCTCCGCCACCAGACGTCGGCGCACCGGGCAATGGCGTGGCACCCGGCTCCATGATCTTGATATTGCTCGCACTCATCTGGCGGATCTCGTTGATCTTACTGCCACCCTTCCCGATAATGCATCCAACAAGGTCGTTCGGAATGTATATCTGCTGTGTCTGCAAGGGCCCTGAGTGCGCTGGAGGAGGAGGCGGGTACATTCCCGCGCCGTAGCCCGGCGTATAAGACGAGCCCATGTACGGAGCAGGCCGGTTGTTGTTGCGATTTGATGGCCGATACGATGAGTTGTTATGTGATGGCATACGCTCCTGCGCCTCGATGAGGATGTTACCGATGTAATATGTAGCGATATGGATAGCGTCCGCGACACCAGCAACACTCAGCACACGCTAGTCCAATCGAGTCAGCTCTCCATCGACACAGACTCTACGTCTGAAGGTGCATACCTCTGTCGAGCCCGGAAGCATGCCCTCACTCGCATTCAAGCGAGCACCACTGGCGTCCTGAATCTCTTTGATCTTCGCGCCCTGCTTCCCGATGACAGAGCCCATGCGTGAGTTGGGGATCATAAACTTAATCGTGACTGCGCGGCTGCCTGGTACAGACGGTACATCGTATGGCTCGTCATTGATTCTGCGCACAATAAGGCCGAAGGCCTGTGGTGGACAACATGAGTACGACAATTCAAGCTTCGTATCTCGGGGAAATGACAATCAAATCCAGGAAGATGCATACCTTCGACACGGCATCCAGCGGTCCGCTGACGTTGAGAATACGCTCAGGATTGCCCGGAATGCTCTCAGAAACGACGACGCGCGCGCCGCTCTTCTCACGGATCTCGTTGACATGAGCACCTCCGCGACCAATGATGATAGATGCATCCTGCGTAACGATCAGGCAACGCATATGGATCATCGCAGACGGGGGTGCCGGTGTTGCTGGCGTTGCTGCGCCAACGGTAGACGGAGACGTTATCTCGGTCTTAGGCTTGACATCAGTCGCTTCGTTCTTCGTAGTCGAGGCGCTCGACGACGATGAGGTCTGATTGCGTTACATGTCACGTGTTCATAGCCGTTGTCGACGTCGCGAAGTGCAGAAAACCATCGAATTCAAGCAACAATGTTTAACAGAGCAATCAGATGGCGAATAAAACGCAAAAAGTGCCCACCTGTTCATCCGTAGCGGAAGAGGCTGGGGGTGCGCCGGTATTTGGGCGCTTGTGCTGAGGAGTTTCGCTGGTGTCCGAGGGCGACCTGGAGCGCTTACGGGTCAATTCAGCCATGTTATTCTCTCTTCACGACAGTCAGATGGTGGTGTGATGGTGCGAAGAATTGGACGGTCGGTGTTTGGTTGGATGTGGAGTGTTTGAGCTTATGTTTTTTTGGGCTCGGGATTCAGAATTTGGAGGGCTTCAAATCAAAAGGCTTCGGGTTGGAGGGCTCGGTGGACGACTCGGAGGGAGTCCAAGTAGAAAACGACCGAGAGGATATGGCACTTGGAGGATGCTACGGACACGGAGGGATGGAGGTGAGTGAGAAGACGAGGTTGGTGGACGGAACGCAGAACGATATCGGGTGATGTACCATACGAAGTAGCAGGATACATACCTTCGACGACGACAACTGCGACGGCGGGTACGGCGACTACACTTCACTTGAAAATCCTCAAGATTGGGATGAGGAAAAGGGAGAACTGAGAGCTGTTGCTCGCTGGAAACGTGCATCAGACAGTGACTAAATCTGGCATCCCCGGGTCACCGTTCGGGCCGCTCGGCATCTGCCACCCATAGTTCTACACCGTTATTTATTTAATGTTCTAAGCTGGAATCCATTCTTTCTTATTATCAGCTACCTAAAAGGATAGTTGAAAGATGCATCGATGATGCTCCAGAGCGTACAGTTTCGCTCCAGCCAGTAGAGAATGAAATCAAGATTGCAAGCATCGTACAAAGCTGGGACATCGCAAATAATCATTGCCCAATCTAGAAAAATTGCCCAATGCAGTCAGAAAAAAGCATCCAACCATGTACATAAGTGGCAAAAGTAATTCTCCATAACTTATGATCTATTTGATAATAATTTTTATTGCCCGGACGTCGTCAGCCGCACGGCAGTCATGCTAGTAAGTATCTCCCCTGTGCACCAACGGGTCTATGCCGTTTGAGCGTCCTGTTGATGTTGATTGAACACGTCCACATAACGACTGCGCGCGGGCCGACGCGACGCCTGTGACCGCGGACGAGAGCCAGAAGATGGCATAGGCGGATCGCCATTACCGGGCGGCGCCGAGCTCATGCCTTTATGTGGGCTGCTCGGCGGGGGGACCATAGCGTTGGAAGACAGGCTCATCGCAGATGACGTTGCGCCTAGGCGCGCAGATGCGGAAGACGGTGGCGGCGGCATGCTGGCAGAGGGCGGCGAGGACGTCGGCGGCCCAGCAGAGGACGGTGGTGCTGTCTCTGTCTCAGGAGTGGGCGCAAGATTTGAACGTCCGTGCGGCCGAGTGTTCCCTAGTGCTCCTGCACCGCGAGCACCATTGAAGTCAACGGCAGACCCGGCCCTTGGTGGACCCTGCGCGGGCGCCATGCCAGGGGCGCGAGGTCCCGAATTGCCGGGTGATGTTGTACGCGCGCGCGGCGGAGGCGGAGGCGGCGCAGGTTTTGCCTCTTCACCACCAGCCTAGATAAACGTGTTAGATAATCGATTCCATGCAGAGTTGGCAACGCAGAAAAGACTGGAAAACGCGTCGCACCTTTTTGTTGACCCAACGCTTGAGCTCCTTGTCGTAATAGAAGCTTGTTTCTTCGCCAAGATTTGCCTTGATCGGTGCAGGCGTATCGCTCTTTTTCCAAAACTTACTCAGCCACGAGCCTGTGGATTGTGTCTTGAGCTCTGAACGTCATTGCATTAGAATGCTGACGATCCAAAACAACAGAAAGTAGCACACGCACCAGGTTTCTTTGGCGCCTCAACCTGAGCTGGCTTCGACTCCGCGGGTGCAGCCGACAATGATGAGGACTCAGCATTGTCGTCATCCTCCTCTAGTTTTTCCTTCTTTTTAGGATTGCCAAAGCCCCAATCGCCTTCCTCATCCTCTTCTGGGAGAGACCGTGAGGGCTGCTGGGGTTGATGATTCGTCGCGGCCGCAGCCATGTATGGCGAGGGCGCATTGTCCATGAGCGAAATGAACCCATCCGTGCTTTCTAGCGCCGCCTCCTGCGAAACATCCACAAATGATTTCCCTGTTGGCGTCTTCGCATCGTCATAGGTCGAAGAACCCCACCACGATGATTGACTGTTGGAAGGCGAGTACGTGTTCTGGGAGAACGAGCTAGAGTTCAGACCGAATGGACTTGTCAAGGATGCAGGTGGGGGAACAGCAAGCCTGTTGTTGTCCTGGGAAAGCGATGCGCGACCAACTGACGGATTGATATTGTTGCTCATATAAGGAGAAGAGCTTAGGCCAAGGCCAGTCGGCTGCGGTGAAGGGCTTGAAGACGTCGTAGTCGACGAAATGGTGCTATACTGAGAGAACACGCCACTGAAACCCGCTGGATGATGCCCCTGCTTCGTCTGCTGCACCTGAGACGGCGAGTCGCCATCCGCACCCGTCACCAACTTCGTGAAACCATTTTCCAACCAACCACCGATTGTATCAAGACTAGGCTTTCCGATCTTGGAACTCATCCATTTCCCCGACTTGTCTGCCGCGCTTGCAGACACGCGTTGCGAAAATTCGCCAAGCTGTTCAACAAGTGTGGCAGGAACATACGGCGAGGGCTGTAGAAGCGACGAGATAGCTTCACAGTACCTTTGATGAACGTCAAACCAAAAATGATACATGACAGAGAGAGCTCCCTACCTGCTCGCTAGTTGTATCTCACCGAGCTCCATAAGCGCCATCGCACGGACAAATTTATACGCCTGCAGATGAAGCAGTCCCCTGAATGACTCTTGGCCTTTAGCCGGCGAATTTAAGGAAAGCGCGAACTCGGCGATCTCTGAAAACATGATCGGGTCCGGGTCCTTTGAAAACGTCAGACAGATACGGGGACTAGGCGATCCTAACAAGACAATCCGCGCTGTCGGATGACCCACACCGCCGAACAAGGAAGTTTGCGAAGAGAGAAGGTAGCTGTAGCAGATGAACATTCAATCTAACATTGACACGAGGACGAGACTAACCAGACGTGCGCGGCGTCAACCCACTGGTTAGACAACAACTGGTCGCCCAACGTCGTGAGCGCGGCAAGAGTTTCGGGAGTGGGATTCGGTGAGTACATGAGAGCAGCGGTTTCAGCCCAGTTCGCCAGCGACTCGACTGGTACATTCACAGCGACAGTCGGAGCGGAGAAATTGGGCGTAATTGGTGTCTGGCCCAGGCCGACCCCGAGCGGAACTGGAGGCTGAGGGACAAGTGAAGATTGGCCCAATACGACAGACTGTCCAGAAGGTGGTGATACCGCCGCCGTCTTTGCCAAAATACTCGGCGGAATCAGCTCCTGAACTACAGGGGATGACAGCTGAGAATCCAGAACAGACAACATCACGTCCCTGGACGTACCTGAAGCTGATCCTTGTCCGGAATACAAACGATATGCCGCCCGGAGACCCTCCCGGCCATTAACCAAGGGCTGTGACTGCGCACCATCGATCCGTTGTACACCCAACTCTCCCCGGACAAATTCGTTCACCGCTTCTTGCCATGATTCCTTATCTATGCTGCTAGCAATGACCATTGCATGAGCCCACAGCCTTTCGTCGAGCGCAAGACGATATGCTTGTCGTCGGTCGCCCTGCAGAAGCAGATCCTGGATTTTCTTAAGGGAGGAAGGACGGAGCGCCGTGACGGATATGGGTCTCTCCGCGTCAGGATTGCTCATGGACGAATACAGTAATGTAGCATCGTGTGGCATAGTGAAGTCCAAGCCATCGCCGGCCGACACGGTCGAATGGGGAACAAGCGCTCGGCGAACAGCCTGTTCGGCTTGTGGACTGCACAAATATAATAATCAGAAGCGGTCAGACATCTCGAAACATCGCGTACACCTACCTGCCCGTCAGCCGACCGTCATTCTCGACCATCGCTTTGAGAATCTTCACTAGAACGAGCTTGCTCTCCCCTTTCACTTTCTCAATAGTCCCTGCTTGAATATACCCGACTGCACGTGTGAGTTCCGCGACTCGGTCCTCAAGGTACTTGAGCAGCTATATATAATAGCCGTTAAGCCACAAAACCATATATAAATGCGTCAGGCCGCACCTTGCCCTTCTTTTGAGCGGACGACGAACCTCGCACCAATGAGGTTGTTGTCTGCACCAGGCTCGCAGCCGCAAAGCCGGGGTCACCCATGAGTGGTCCTGGATATCGGTCACTCTCCTCTTGCGTCTTCCTTCCTTTATTCTTGCCCTTGCCCTTCTCTTTTTCCTGGTCCCAATCCTCGCTATAATCGCGCTCGACGACGCCAATAACATCCAACGCACTCGCAGGCAGAACATCCTTCACCTTCCCAATCTTGATGTCTGTCAAGATGCGAGACGCGAGAGCGACATCAAAGCCGGTGTTAAGACTCGTCGCATGGAAGCACGATACAAACCGGCCGCCAAAACCAAAAGAGAAGACCGGCGCACGTGATGAGGTACGCGAAA
Source organism: Fistulina hepatica ATCC 64428 (assembly GCA_000934395.1). Classification (NCBI taxonomy): domain Eukaryota; kingdom Fungi; phylum Basidiomycota; class Agaricomycetes; order Agaricales; family Fistulinaceae; genus Fistulina; species Fistulina hepatica. The sequence continues at coordinate 590,444 of KN882097.1, forward strand.
GCGGATCATTAGCACCCCGCAGGGAAGGTGACGGCGCATACGGCGCCAAGGTCGGAAGCTGCTGCTGCTGGAACGAGGGTAGCTCGTGCGTAGTAACCTCATGCAGGGGGGGCAATTCAAGCGATGGTGGCAGAGCTCCAAAAGACGAGCTTTGACTCAGCTCACTCTTGTGCCCATGGGGCGTGCCCTGATGCACACCGCCCTGTGAAGGATAACCATACGCTGATGCGGCGGGTCGCCCGTAATCGCTTTCGCCCTGCGACAAACTCCTTGACAGCGGAGCGTACGGACCTGCAGCTACAGACGAAGCGATTCGTCCGTTGGACAGAGTCCGAGAAAGCGCTGCAGCAGCCGGAGCATAATGATTAACTGGACTCTGGGTGCGTGAATGAGATGATTGTGACGATGCGCCGGATTGAGAACGGTCGCGTATAGGAGGCGCGTAAGGATCAGCCGGAGGTGCTCGCACGGGTTGGGCCATCGGCATACTGGTAGAAGGTGGAAGGGAGTGTACGTCACGGGGAGGCGCATATACATTGTGGGAAAGCGGGGCATAAGGATTGATCACTGGGGGATCATAGGGATTGGTCGTCGAAAGATCGTAAAGACCAGCGTCCGTTTTCGGTGCAGACTCCGGGAGCGGTACCTTTGATGGAGGTGCATATAGGTCGTTTGCGTTATCAGGGGTGCTGTACTGCAAGGGCTCGTACGACGCCTGATATCTTGCAAGCGGGCTCTGGGTCCTATTGCCGACAGACACCGTCGATGCGTGATGGGCGACAGTGCCACTCGACGGAGGGCGGGGGGGAATTGTATGAGGCAGCGACACAATGCCATTCGAATGGGCAGACGGTTCATGGGAAGACGGAGCATTGGAAACAGAACCCAGCTCTCCTCCCTCGATATCTTCGGCGTCATGAGCTGCAGCGGGCGAATGAGTAGGCTCTTCTAAATCATTCGCGCTCGTTGCCTCTACACCGCCTGAAGACGCGCCAGACGCAGTCTTGTCAATCTGTTGGTCTATAAGAACAATGAACCATTTCTAAAATAAGAAACGTACGCCAGGACGTGGTACGCCAGTCTCATCGTTGGATGCAAGATGTGCACCACACTCTGGATCATCTTCACCGAGTTCTGCGCTTACATCAACTCCAGAGGATTCAACAACATCTGACGCAGGTGCACCCGACTCAGAGGCTGGCTGCACGCTCTCGAGAACAGCATCCTCGCCTGGTGGCATTTGCTGGTTCTCCGAATCCAATGTTGCAGCATCAGCAGTTTGGAGCATCGGCGCTTCACCATGATGGGGCTGCGCCTCACTGTCGATTGGCGGATGCGACATCGTCCATATAGCGGTGCCATTAGCCCCATTCATCGACGCCGCATCACCATTCGGTGGTGGCCGCCGCTGGTCGAAGTAGCCACTCTTCATCCCGTCCGACTCTGGAGGGAGACCATCGATATCCCGCGCACCGTCCCGCACGCGTGCTTCATATTGCGGTGAACCGGTGGGCTGCTGCTGTACCATAGTGGCGGGTCGAAGAACGGGAGGGGCCGCTGCCTTGTGCGGGGCGTAGAATGCTGACGTGGGCCTACGCGACGGCGGGGGGATGGACTGAGACATCGAAGGCGGGCGGCGGGGTGGTGGAGAGAAGCCTGAAGGCGGAGCGGTTGGCGGGGCATACGCAACAGACGCAGACGGGGGCAGGGCGTGAATAGACGTCGGAGGTGACGCGAGATTGAATGTAGATGAATGATCTATCGAAGGGGATACGTAAGCCGATGTCGGTGGCGGCGGACGACTGGTTGTAGAGGATAAGGGGGCATAACTAGACGATGTCGTGGAAGGTGCGTAAGGCGATGCTGCTGTGGCCGTCATCGAGGTATAAGACGCTGAAGGCGTCGGAGGATGGCCGGTGGAACTCGACGGAAACGCAGACTTCGTTGGAGAATAAATCGCGGGAATGGGGGGAACAGGCGGTGGTGGAGACGCAGCGGCACGAGGTGCAGGCGGACGCCCCTGCGACGCCGAGCGGGGTATCCCAGGACCTGACGGCGGCAGAGGTGGCGTAGGATTTGCGCCTGCACCATACACAGGATGGATGGGATGCGTTGGACTCTCAGGATAAGCATGACCTGCGGGGTACGCATGACTGGTAGCATACGCCTGTGACGACGCACGCTTCACGCTCATCGGGAACAGCGGAGGGTCGTACGCGTTCGCTACCTTCGGTCGCGTCACCGATGCCGCAGATGCAGCACGGGATTGAGGCGCGCGCGCAGACGGACCTTCGGGCGGCGGCGGCGCATTGACAGCAGACGAGTGCGCAGGATTCACGGGCTGGCCATAGGATGATGCCGACGCATCGTACGTGCTGTATGCGTACGCACTGGCCCCGGCGATGGGATGGGTGCCCTGCGAGGGGGTAAACGACCGGATGGGCGGGTCATACGCGTTAGGGCGCGACGAGCGGCCCATAGACGCTTGTTCATACGTATGATTAGTGGGTGGCGCAGTAGCCTTGTGTGCGTGTGAGGCTGGCACAGCGTACGAAGAAGGCGTATACGACGACTGTGTGCTTGCAAGGGTATAACTATGGCCATTGAGAGTAGCGTAAGGCCGCGCGCCGGCCGATGGTGCATACGCCGAAGCACCATATCCCCCTTTGCCGGGCTCCGCGGGTGTAGAAACCGCCCTAGCAGTCGTCGAGTACGCCGACGTGCTGTTCGAAGGTGCATATGCCGAACTGTTCACGGAGCCATACTTGGCATATGCTGATGAGGGTGATATGAGGAAAGACTCGCGTAACTGACGATAGACGTACCCTGGCTCACATCGCTCTGCAGTTGCTCGTACGACTGCGAGGGGTCATCTGGGAAGGGGACAGCGGCATCATCATGCGGCGCTGTCGCATCAATGGGGGAAATACTAGCAAACGGGTCGGACGTGCTGGAGGTCGGGTCCGCAAAAAGGTCGGTAGACGTGTAACCCGAGTGCGTTGTCGTCGCTCCTGCAGCTGCTGCATTGGATGCGGCATGGCCCTTGACCGTTCCGCTCACTGTCTGGCGTTGCTCATCACTGTCTGATTGCCCGAGACTGGAAAATGGATCTGCAGCATTGTCGCTTCCAAAGAGCGTCGCAGCTGCTTCCATTGCGCGGGATTTGCAGTTGTACCGCCTTCAATGATAAAAAGACAAGAGAGCAGTATGTTGAACAACAAAAGAATAAGAAGAGAAGCCGGTGTATGCTGCTCTCGCCCAGCGACAAGTGGGATGGAGAGAAGAGCACTTTGAAATCTGCCCAGGTCGTGACAGTAGTGGTTGACAGATATTTGACAACAGCAATGATCACTCCGGCTTCCACGTATCCTCCGACCGCACGACCGACGTCCGTAATCGTCTATTTTACACTAAGCTATGTACATTTTAGTTACGGTGAATATGCAGTAGAAATAACGAACGGCTCTGATATTTGCAAGATTAATTCTCCGACAATTTTACTATGACCTGGATGACATTGTCGCGTTCCAGAGCTCTAAAACAAAATGACCACCGCAGGGGTCGAACCTGCAATCTCCTGATTAGACAGTCAGACGAAATCGAATAGTCGTAGTCAGACGCGATGCCATTTCGCCAGGCGGCCATACCAACTTGCTTTAAGCCATCATAGAAATACCGCAATGCAAAGACTCAAATGGAGCCAAGTCCGTGCGCTTCGAAGAGAAACTGCCAGCGCTACATATAAACGTCCCACTACAGGCAATTCGACAAAGAATCGTCGTTATCACACACAGACTGCCACAGATGGTATTTTTTTTTTTGCATGGAATGACAACATGAGAGTGTGGGGCATGGAAATAATACAACTATGTCAAGTCTAGTCCACCATCTCGACGTCGGTTGGAGACTTTTGTCGAACCTTGCGGTCGAGGATCGCACGGCTAGAAGAGAATCCGTTAGCACCAACGGCCAAAGGCATTGAAGCCATGGAAGAATTAGAGCTCACCGATCCTTGTCGAGTTTGATGTTGATGATGACGACGTTTGAAGGGTGGACGCCGATGGGTACGGATGCGCCATTGGACTTGTCGCGGTGTACACGGTCGACGTGGATGACCCACTTCTTGCGGTAGACCTGGGTGACTTTGCCCTCGCGACCCTTGTATTTGCCTCGCACAATGCGAACTTCATCGTCTTTACGGATGGGCAGTGATCGTGCCTGGTGCTTGGCACGCAGCTCCTTCGACAGGCCAGAGGACATGATCTTGCGCCGCACAGACGAAGGCGCACTGAAGTGCGCTTTGCGCGACTTGCGCCTTGACGAGGAAACGTCTGTGAGTGGTGTAAATGGAAGTGTATCCGAAGTGGGGAGACGGAATCCAGCGAATGCAGACACACAAAGGAGGGCGCACACCGAGAGAAAGGGACGCACCTGCGTTGAACTTCATGGCGAAACTTGCTGAGAACCGTACAACACGGCGGGGACGGTGGCGAATGTGTCTCTTGGTCGTCGCGCACAACACACACCGCCGATCGTTTTGATTGATCCATCAACGGCCATCACATCGGCATGATCGATGGTGGCACATTTGTGTCTTTGGTTTGGCGATATGGCACAAAAGCAGGATAGCAATTTTGCACGTTTATCCCAAATCCTCTAGTCGTGCAACAGTCGCGCACGTACCCTACTCACACGTGGCCGCGTGTTATCAGCAGATCAGATCACGACCTATCACGACGTCAAGGTCGCTGCCAGTGTCCTCGCTGTAACGTCTCGTCAGTAGTGGGACCTCGCCACTGCTCGACAGGTCTCTGTTCCCTCCCCCTCCACTAAGACCAACATCGGGTCCGGCGCACCACAGTCCCCGCAATCTTATGATTGTCATTTGGACGATAGCAGGGGAAAGACTGCCTGCTGCTGCTGCTGCTGTGGAAGCACGCAACAATGACAAAACTGAATTCAGTAATTACGCATGAAGTATCGCAACCGCTGCCTTATCAGCGCTCATTCTTGACGCTCCACTTTTTCACTAGCATCGGAAAACCGCGATGATCCATGTGATTGAGAACCCCGGGTCAGAGTCTGTTCAGTTCAGTAAGGATTTTTAGGTTTCAGGCCAATTGTGAATCGCCATCAACTAATTTATCGAATTTATCGGACAGTATCGACAGGACACACAGAAGGTTGATCAATAAAGATAGATTTTACATAATAAAGTAATGGGCACAAAAAAACATAGTAAACAGATGATTCCCGATATCTCTAATATCGCGTCCGAGTCCCCTCCAAGTTACCGGGCCTGAGAACAAATTGACAACAATCAGTTCCACGGTGGTCATCCCGTCGGCGCGGTGGTATATTGATCGCCGTGGCCACATGACTCATGATTCCCGAGTCGATGAACTGCCGGGGACTATTGTTGCTTCCTGCAGCATCTATCTTGAATGGAGAAGGCCAGACTGTATCCGTCTTCTTCTTCTAGCTTGCTTTTAGACTCAACAGCACAAATTTGCATGAGAATGTCGCATACAGTGCTTAATGTTCTCCCAGGAAGACCTGTGACTCGGGAGTCGCTGCTGGACTTTATCTTGTCCTCGTTCTCGTCTTGACTGCACGTCTCAAGAGCCAACGAAAGCACACATTTATGGTCTGTCGATAGTCTGGGCTCTGTTCATTCAAATTTTCGCGAGACAACGGGTTTTTTCCCTAGATCACCAGCTACCCCATTGACAACTGTTGTAATATCGCACCAAACTATTGCTCCATAGCGTTCGTCCCCCCGTGGACATGCCGCAAGCTGTTACGATTACAAGTCGCTGTGGCTATCTGGCACTTGCATATGATTCTCGCTTTCTCCAAGGGAGTCGACATTCGAATCAATGATTGCTTCATGGGCATATGTACAGCGCATCATGGCATCACTCTATCACTCTGCGTTGGTCTGTCGCAGCAATACAAAGTTGTCTCGGTTCAGTCTCCGTTTCTTGCATTCTTGTTCCTCGACTAAGCGATATCTCCCCGGCCGCCATAATCCGCTCGTGCTGCACATGCCAAGGCTCGGAGCCGCAATACGGATTATGCTGGCCCCCTCCTTGCTATGCTGTACGGGGGCTCATCTGAATTCATACAACGGCGCTTCGTTCTCAGGTCTATGGGCACGGCGGTGGCCCTGTTTCGACATTCCGGTCCAGTCTGGTCTTCACGCCGATTTCTGAGTTTCTCTTGTTGCAGGCTGGATGGACGAATTAGAAACTCGGTCCTTCATCATACCCGTCTAATTATTCGATTGCTCACATAAGCCCATTCATGCCAAAGTCCTGCCATTTGCATTACCGCCAGTTCTCTCGGAATTTGCATCTCAGTTTGATAAATGGGAAGGTAGTAGCCAGAAAATGCTCGTCTTTTGAATTGTCGCCCTGGTACGTTGTCTATCCCCTCATGTTCATGCTATTTTAATTCACTGCGTGTACTCCACTCTGCTTTTTCCCCGATTGTGAGCATATTCCTCTTTTGCCGACGGGAGCCCGTCCTTCGTCGTATAAAATGTTGTGCGTTTGTTATTCATTTTCAGCTTGTGCTCTGCCTTTTTCCCTTCCTCACAGAAATGCCCGCCCAGATCTACCCTGCCCACTCGCCATCGGCAGGCGCGTCCTCTGTCTCGTCCAAGTACTCGGGCGAGGGCATTGAATGCACGACTGTCGCTGATGGGAAGACAGTTGCGGTTCTGCCCTTCAGTCCCCAGCCGACTCCTAATTCGGAAGATCTCATTGTAGCCACCGCATCCAGCGAGAAAGAAGGCTGGGTGGACTGGAAGAGCGTCGAGCTTCCGGAGAAGACACAAGCGCGACTCCTACGAAATCTTCGGTTTCAGCTGCTGACCGTCTACCACCGCCTTTTCAGTGTCGTGTTTTCCGTTAACCTGGCTGTCTTCATCGCGACACTGGTGCAGGGCACTACTGCCGCTCACGTTGCGAAAATCGTCGTCGCCAACCTGACCATCGCGATCCTCATCCGCCAGGACTACATCATTAACGCCCTCTTCGAGACCTTTTGTTTCGTCCCTCAGTCGTATGTATTTTTTTCCCCTTTCGTGTTCAGGTTCGTTGATATGATGTTCAGATGGCCGTTGAGCATTCGTCTCCTGGCGGCAAGAATCTTCCATCTGGGTGGCGCGCACTCGGGTAGTGGGATCGCCGGTGTGATGTGGCTCGGATATTTCACCGGCTTGGCCACGAAAGAGTTGGCTGACGGAGGAAAGGCGAGTTCTAATGCTTCAGTCCAACATGCCGGCATCTCATGTATGCTTTTCTACCTAGGCTTCCGTACCCACCGTTGCGATTACTTATGTCATTTTGGTCTTGCTTCTATTCATCGTGGCACTCGCGTACCCTGCTTTCCGTGTCGTGCAGCATGATACATTCGAGCGCACACATCGTTTTCTGGGTTGGACGGCTGTCGCACTCGTTTGGGCCCAGGTACGTTGAACGGTTGCGGTACCGCTCCATGTGCTAAATCCTGATCTCAGATCATCTGTCTAACCAATGACTATAAAATTGAGGGCGAGACGCTCGGCCAGGCTCTTGTCCGATCTCCGCCTCTGTGGATGGTAGTCGCCATTACGGGTATGAATCTTTCCTTTCATCTGTCGGTCCCGCGTTATATTGACATGTCGTGCCAGTCTCGCTTATCATACCTTGGCTACACCTCCGGAAGTACGACATTGAGACCGAGGTGCTCTCTGATCATGCCGTGCAGTTCTATTTTAATTATGGACGTGAGTTTCCCACCTTTGCCGCCTACGCCCACATCAGCTGACGACTATATTCTCGGTGTATGTTGCTTCGTGTCTCTCTTATACACGATATATATTCTATTTCACCTGACGGCAGCGGGCCCCACTCCCGGCTCGTTTACTCGTGTCTCCGTCAATCCGTTGTTCGAATGGCACAGCTTCGCGACCATGGCTGTGCCTGGAAAGCCCGGCTACTCAATCATCATTTCACGTGTAGGTGACTGGACATCTAGTATGATCGCCAGTCCGCCGAAACAGATTTGGGTGCGAGGAATCCCGACTTGCGGTGTGATGCGAATCGTCCCACTCTTTCGCCGCGTCGTACTTGTAGCCACAGGAAGCGGTATCGCACCGTGCGCACCAGCGATTCTCGCCAAGAAGGCTGGGGCGATGCGCGTTTTGTGGACGGCGCCCAACGTGCGCAAGACGTTCGGCGACAAGCTCGTTGATACGCTGTTGGAGGCGAACCCGGAGATGGTTCTTTATGGTGAGATCTTTGCCCGCTCTCCAGCCCGTGCAAGTGCTGATTCCAGCTGAAGATACTCGTTCGCATGGCAAGCCTGACATGGTGAAGCTTGTCTACAAACTTGCGTGCGAGTTCGACGCCGAGGCTGTCGTCATCATCTCGAATCAGAAGCTGACGCGCCAAGTCGTGTATGGCATGATGAGTCGCGGCATCCCCGCGTTTGGCGCCATTTGGGATTCATGAGCGTGTGCGAGACATTGGTAACGTTCTCTAGATTATGGTGAGATAGAAATTCGAGATTTTTTGTCATTCTTTTTTAGCACGCTGGTTTTTGCTGTTTTAGAACCATGTAGAACCATGAGACTTGTGATTCCTTTGATCTAGATTGGAAGATAGATGTTTGTAGGTTGCGTCCGGAATGTATGCCATTTCTTGTCTTGTTACTACAGCAACCTACACAGATGGGCGTTTCTCATACGTCAAAAGCATGGCGAGCAGGATACTGCAGCCACACGTGAAGCATATGATGCAGGTACGTAAATGGTGCCTTTGCCATACGACTGCCAAACCGCGTACTGCCAGAGTGCCCCGTTGTCGTATGGTTTTGAAGGCTTAGTCAGCTTCGTCCCACCCGCCAATTGCCCACTTTTGGCTCTCAAGTCACGAGGAAGGTCGCAATGGATGACCGTGACGCGGTCACGATGTTGATTGTGAGTTGATCGGCGTCTGCGAAGCGCGCAAATCCTGACGGTTCCCGTGGAATGAGGGTGCCAGTCAGCGCTCCGAGTCTATCGACTCAACGTGCGACTCAACGTGCCACCACAAAGCTCAGTCACTGTGGGCCGCGTTGGGCCCGTTGTTGGCGATTAGGCTGTAAATCCGACCAAACTCATTCTGAGATATGAGTGCATCAAGTTATGAGGCAGGCAATGCCATCGCGGCAGAATTCATGTACAGTGCGTGCAGCTTTCCGTGCCAACACCGTCATCTTGAAGTCAGTAATCACTTCCCACAGGCATTGACAACCTGCACAACGAATTCCGTCACGTTATGCAGGAAATACAGCATCTAGACACACGAGTACAAGGTGCGATACATTTCATCCGGAGCATTCCCCAGAATTCAACACCATCAGCACTGCTGTAGAACTACAGCGCGAGATGGACAGGGACCGCGCGCGTTATCTCAAGAATTCTCTTTCTGGGAGCAAATTAGCTCATTTACCGCAGAAGATAGAGCGTGCGCAGGCTGAAGTAGTCACTCTGTCGGATGCCAAAATTGCGCTGGCGCAATATGCGGTGACCCTGTTGTCTCGCACCGATGCCCGTCTCTCGCACACGCGTGCTCGTGTCCATGAAATTCAAGGCGAGGTGTTCGAGCCTGCCCCATGTATTCCACCAGTGAATCAGGGTCGTGCGTCCCTCGAGGCGTCGGCACGAAGTTTGTCGGATTCATCTCTAAGGCACGAAAGCTATAACCACATCGAAGTTCCTGACGTAGTCATGCCCGGTACTGCTCGCCAGCTGAGCGAAAGTGTTCGCACCGCTCTGTCTAGCGGCGAACCCCATGATTCTCAAGATTCCAAGTCCTCCAACAAGAGTAAGACTTGTTTGATTATTGCATCCTTACACTAGGCATTTCATTCTCTTCAATATAGAACGCCGTCTTGCCGCTTCATCGTCCTCGGGGCGCCTCGCGACGCCTAACAAACGGTCTGCATCTCCAGCGGTTGCTGGGTCTGCACGTGGACGTCGAGGTGGTCGTCATGCGGCCGCAGACGCCAGCAGCCCTTACGCTTCTGATTCGCGGGACGGTCGTACGCAATATACGCCTGATCCCCAAGGGCGGTCTCAGCTGGCTCAGGTATCGCAACTAGCACAAGAGGCCGAAGAAGATGGGCCCTCCGGCGAAACAGCCGCTGCGGACGCGACAGACGCTGATGACGAGGACACTCGCCTGTACTGCTTCTGCCAGAAGCGAAGCTACGGAGAGGTATGTGTGACAATGCTGATTCCGGCACCGAGACTACTCCTCATACTCTCTTGCTTTTTATTTCTCTTTTTCACGACAAACACCACGAAATTCTGCTGCCTGCATAGATGATCGCATGTGACAATGAAGGATCATGCCCTTACGAATGGGTGAATAATTTTTTTGCGTGCCGATTACAACATCCCAAGACTCATGGTTTGTTACAGTTTCACATGGGGTGCGTCGGTCTTCGTACCCCACCAAACAAGTGGTATTGTACGGTATGCGAGAAGGCATTGGCTGCGGCCAACGCTGGAACGGTTAAACGACGCAAGAAGTGATCACCGTGCACGCACATGCAATGCGAAAGACTATCACACGACGCACTCACATTTGCCGTTATATACATGTTATGGATATATCCTACATTTATCCCAATCATTACTTGCCTACGGGCCGTTTTCGCGCTAAAGGGAATCACGTCCATGAACGGAAACGACAAGACAAAAACAAATCCGGTATACATATATATGGTCGGTTCAGTCAAAAAGCTTGACGACAGATAGAACACTACTTGACCTGATTTCTTCACAGGGGGCTGCGTCCCGCGAGATTCAGCAAGCTGCATGATCGCGCAAAAAGAAAACGGACGGTTCTTTACTGACCACTGTAGAGGTCGAAGGTGCAATTTCCTGATAACACAATTACAGTCAGACAAGAGGTCCCTCGGTGCCAGGGAACCACTATGCAACTGCCACGAATCGTTGTTGCGGACCTCGTGTCGTCAAACACACAGGGACTGACCTATCACAATCTCATGGAAAATGTACCCACCAAGCACTCGCTACGACTTACGACTATCTTGTGGCAAGCTCAAACCACACAATAATAGCATTCACGAGACCGCATTTCGATCTGAGTTTTTCTACATCAGTAATCTGAACGGGTAGCCTGTGGGTTGTTTCAGTTTACACAACACTTCAGTTCTGAGCGAAATAAGGTAACGTAATATCGACTCACCGCCATTCTTCAACCTGAAGATCGACACGAGCACAGAAAACACAATCATCACAACGGCGGCCCACAAATATACTTGCAAGCGCTGGCGAAAGGGCGAAGACTGGTACGGTATCACGATCGTAAGCATGGTGAAGGCGAACGATAGCAAACCATCTGCGGAGGCGCATGTTAGCCACAGGCAGACGATACACGAGAAAAAAAAAGCGGCGGCAACGACGCACAGATAGACCCGACCACTTGCACCTCCTGGCCAAATTGGTTGTTATAGCCACCCGAGATCCAGTTGCCGGGCCCACCGTTCCAGGGGGCGCCGCGGATTTGCGTGAACATGTATCCCGAGGTGAAGATGATGGACGCGCCGATGACGATAAGCGCCCAGAACCAGCGATTCTGCACGACGGGCGAGATGAAGCGCAACGCAAGCAGCCCGGTCAACCCGAATCCGACGACAGAGAACCAGCCGGACCAGTTAAAAGGCGCCTTGTATGGGATGCGGACGGGTGTGTGGCGTGACAGCTGTTCTGCCAGAGCTTGTGCGTCGATGCCACTGCGCGGGGTAGTGGATTAATGGAGAATCAAACATGAGGAGGAAGGGGAGCCTTACCTGGAAAAATCGTATTTGAAGGGATCGGTTTTGCCGCTCTCGGGCTTTCGTGGGCCTTGTGTGGCAGGGTACACATACATGGCGGGGGCCGAGCTCATACCTAACTACTCACGGTATGTTTGAACGAGCTTGGCCATCTGATACTTGCACCAACCTTCTGGAATACAGCCTGGCCATTCGTAAAGTCGAGTGTGCCAAAGAAGTGGGTGTCGCGGTCCTCAGCAGGAACCTGCGACCAAGCTTTCACAACTGCGCTCCATTCTGGATCAAATTCCCTGCAAGCAAGTGGCGAAGAGGCCAATCAGCCAATCGCTCATGCCATCCACGGAAACACATAACCACACACTTGCATGGGGCGCATTTCATGCGCTTGTCGAGCGCAGTGTATACGATAGCCGCAGACCAGTTGCGGTTGGGGGATGTCAAAAGATCGTAGGTATTCTCGTCAAGCTGGATGACGCCGTTCCCAGCGGCGGCGAGGTCAACCAGACGTTGGTGAGGACTTGGTTTGGCCGCAAGGCAGAGAGGTGCAGCGGCCAGCAATAGCAGCGACGACGCGCTGAACTTCATGGTCGACGTGTAACTTGCAATTGGGGTGTCTGACTGACGCGCAGCGCTGTGAGTGCAAGTAGGCCGTGCTCCGATCACGGACCAATTTCAGTTTGTGGGTGCCTCCAGTTCGATTGGCTGTTGCGGGGCTTGCGAACTTCATCATCACTTGTCTCTTCGATGTTGCCTTGCATGGGGTCGTTCGTGTTATGAGGTCTGATCCAATAAATACGCTCCTACAAAGTCGCGTCCGGCTAGACAGAAATGCGGACTAAACGTTTCTTGCGCGTCCCAGGGATGTTTTATCATGCGTGCTGAGACGCTGTAAGAGGCTCACTCGTCCATCCCTTTCTATCAAACTTCTGCTGTGTAGCATTGTACTCAAAGGAGACCCGGTGTGTTGTTAGTGCCATGACGTGCCTTCCTTCCAGCGCCACTGGGTTTCGTCGGATGGAATAACTGTGCAGAGTTGGGTATAGTATGGTACGTGTTTTTTTTGGGTTGATATATTGCCTCAATAGTCCTTCACCAAGCATACAGACGGTAGAACGAGGAGACGTCCATATTGCGACGCTAATGCATACGTATTCACCGTCATATTTTCTTGTCTCTCAGGGCAATGACGTGTAAAACTCACACCGCAAACAAATTCAAAGATGTCCACGCCGTTGGACTGGCCGTTCCTCTAAAGGCTATCGTTGACGAATCGCTAGGCTTTCGCGCAGGCCTGAGTGTTTTCCCGTATCATGTTGCAGCGGCTAACGGAGAGGTGGATCGGATTTCCGTTACTTGCAATCAATCCACTCTCGCGATATCGCCTCGTTAATGAGCTGCAGGATCACGGCTATCAGACATGCTTACATGTACGTATCGCGTGGGGTGATCAGCCGAATGCTCGTGCGTTATCATAGCAAGAGCTCAACTTGACGAGCTTGGGTACAGTGGACGTCTTTTCGAAGCCAGGAAAACAAAAAGAACTTTTTCATTCCAGGCTGACGCGTGTGCGTGCGCATGCGTGGCAGGTGCGAAGCTTGCGAGCGCGGTGGGGCAGGTCGCCGGCGATGCATCGAGGGATGTGGTTCGGCCGAAGAGACCGAAGAGAGAGGCGAATTGTCTTATCAGAGGCTACCACCCGCTTCAATCGAGTCAGGCGAGCAGCATTAGGCGCGCGAACGCCTCGCTAGACCACATTTCGCAACTCGATAAATAATCCCACACGGGATGAATACTTTTCTCCTTTCCTTTCCACCCGCCATGTCCGTCAATTCTGCGACCGACTGCGAGAAGAACGCCACTACCGTTTCCGACACTGCGTCCAGCGTCGGCGTTGCCAAGCATGGCATCGATGAGCACAAGCTAATGCGTAAGATCGATTTGCACGTCCTGCCGTACATCTGTGTCATGTACCTCTTGGCTTTTCTTGATCGGTTGGTGTTTACAAGCCCGAGACGCGTATTTTGATTTGTTGATGCTTGTAACACAGAGTAAATATCTCGAACGCCACCCTCTTTGGCCTGAAAGAGGATCTAGGGCTTGTCGGCACCCAGTACAACACCGTCCTCGTTATCTTCTTTGTCCCTTACATCCTCTGCGAGATTCCCTCCGACGTTCTTCTCAAGCGCTTCCGTCCGCACGTATGTCTGTCCGTGTGCATGACCATGTTTGGCCTCGTGTCAATGCTGCAAGGCTTCACCCACAATTTTGGTGGCCTTGTCGCCTGCAGATGGTTCCTCGGCATGTTTGAGGTATGTCAAGACACATCAATGTCTTGAATTCGTGCGTATGTTTTGTTGACCTACGACCGTTCCTACAGTCGGGTATGTTCCCTGGCTGCTTCTATCTCCTTGCGATGTGGTACAGGCGCGGGGAGTCGCAGAAGCGTTACACATTCTTTTTTTGCTCCACCACCCTTGCAGGCGCGTTTGGCGGTTTGCTTGCCAGTGCCATTGGCCAGATGCAGGGTCTTCGTGGATACAGAGGCTGGAGATGGGTTTTCATCATCGGTGCGCGAAGTAGTTCCCTTTGTGTTACTCTCATGTCCTTATCTCACGCTTACGTTTTTAGAGGGCATCGTGACCTGCGTACTTGGAATCGCATGGTACTTTTTCTTACCCGACTTCCCTGAAGAGAGTAAATTCCTCACCCCAGAGGAGCGTGAATTCGTGAAAGAGCGCTTACGCGCGGACGTCGGGTCTTCCGCGCATGCTGTTCATTTTACATACCGCGACACTCTGAGCGTCGTGAAGGATTGTCAGTCCCGGAACTCCACTAGCATTCTGCACTACTCATGTTCTTCACAGACAAGATCTGGCTGGGCGGCCTCATGTACATGGGTACCGTTTGTCCTGCCTATGGCTACGCGTACTTCGCACCCACTATTATCAATTCTTTTGGTTACTCAAGTGCGTTTCATATCCATTCCCACCCCCCTTGCTCCGAAAACGTAGAACCTAACCAGTGCTGATTTGCAAGCCATTCAATCGCAACTGTACTCCGTTCCTCCGTGGGCCTGCGCGTTTGGCATGGCCATGATCATCGCGTATGCGTCAGACCGACTGCGGCACCGCTGGGCGTTCGCCGTCTTCGGCGCCGTCGTCTGCATCGCTGGTTTCGCCGTGCTTGTCACGTACCCATCGAGCGTGCATGTCAAGTACGGCATGCTTTTCCTCGCCGCGTCCGGTGCATACTCCTCGATGCCCGTGCAGGTGTGCTGGTTTAACACCAATCTCGCGGGTCATCTTCGCCGGCAGACAGGTTCCGCGTTCCAGGTCGCGTTTGGTAACGTCGGCGGCATTATCGCAGCCTACGCGTTCCCGTCCACGGATGGCCCAAGATACACGAAGGGCTATGGAATTTGTCTCGGTTTCATGTGCCTCACTGTCCTGTCGTGCACAGCGTATCTCATCGGCATCAACATTGAGAATAGGCAACGCGTCCACGCGCATCCTAAGCCATTAAACGATGAGGACAAGGAGCGTCTCGGCGATTTGAACCCCGACTACCGCTATCTGTCATGATGTCTCCCTCATCTTTCGCCTTCCTCTGCGCAAGCTTCCCCTGACCCGTGTAAGCACATGCGAAAAGTAGATTATCTAATTACCCTCATCATCGCGGTATACGATCCTCTATGCGTAACTGTCTTTTTTTTTTGAGACTTGATTTCATGTCTTGCAAGATTTTACATGTAAATTTGTGTACACAGCATTCGAACTCATACGGCATCAGTTCTATCATTATCGTGCCATTATCGTTGTATTGCCGTGCATCAATTCACATCCTCTAGCATTGCGTCGCCTTCAATAAGTCCGCTGTTGACAACAAGTTCTTCATCCCTTAGCTCGTTGGCTCGTCTTGGCTGACAGCAAGCATAGCATCATCCGCTCTATCGGCCGCCCGAGCCGCATGCAACTCTGCTTCATGTGACGAAATGCCTGGCGCGCCGCACTGCTGAAGTGCGCGACCCACCATCTCACGCCAGCGTGTATGCCCTCCCACCTCACACTCCACGTTCTCGATCCCGACCGCGTCGACCGTACGCAGGCCAGCGACGTTCCAGCTGGCACTCGACGCGCGGGACAGTGTCGCGAGTACGTAGTCGTCGCTCGAGTAACCATTCACTAGACGCCCGGCGACGACGCGACGTAGTGCCGGCCACATCTCCGCGTCGCACGGCACCGGTGCTCCGAAGACGAAGACGTCCTGCACAAGGTGACATGTCTCGGCTGGCGGGAGCGCCGTGAGATAGCGCAGCGCCTCGACGACAACGAGCGCACCGAGCGAGAAGCCACTCAGCGTCACCGGCCGGTTGCCAAAAACGCGCTGCGCAAGGAGGTCGCCGAGGATTGCACCTGTCTTGATGGCCAGCGCCCGCGCGTTCATCCATGGGTTGTCTGGACCAGAAATGAAATATGCGTTAGTAGCGTGACCACGTTGTCGTGAGTCTCACCAATGATCTCTCCGATCTTGAGGAATGCAATGGGTGACAGCGAAGTAATCAGGCTCGCGAATAATGTACGTCGAAAAACCTCCGTTCGAATGTACTTCATCAGATTTGATTTGACCAGCGTATACAAAGCAGACGAGAGCTCCTCTAATGCCGCGATTTCCTGTAATTTTTCTGTTGGTCATTCGTTCGCTTAGACATGAAACGGTCGTACCCATTGCAGTGCGAATGTGTTTACGTGGTCTCCCTCGAAGACAGTCCACGGTGCGGTGACGTCTTCTGGAGACTGAAGCCATCCACTTACGCATAAACGCACCGCCATGCTTTCATCCTCAACCGGCCCGCCCACAGGTACAATGGCAAGGTCGCTGATTTGGCGAGTGTGACGAGCCACTTGATTTGCCATGGACCTGGCACCATACGCTCCAAACAGCGCACCACACACAACGGAAGAGCTGGCAAGGCCAGTTGCTAGTAGCCCTGCTGCAGTACCACCGATACCTAGCCACCCGAAAACCGTCGCAAGGCCAGCACCAACAAGAGGAGCCTGTAGGATGCCGATCAAGATATATTCATGATAGCGAAAGCATGTGCATGTACAGCCAAACCTCCCGTAACACCGACAAGGACTCCACCGGTCACCCCAGCAAGACCTATACCGATCATACGCAAGGTCCTTCGGCGCGAGCCGTGCTGATTCTTGGCCTCATCTGCTGACTTCTGCGCTTGTTTCAGCGCAGTATCAGGATCTTGAAGCAACGCCACTATCAAGGATTCGTCGACCTGGCAGAATGCGGAGAAGAATGCACGAGTACGGCCAGAGTATTGCTTAGTCGTGGTGACGTGGATCAGCAGAGCAATGTTAAGAATCTTTGCCGTCCTATTTGGGGGAGGAAGCGGCGGAAGGCTTTCAATGGATGTGTCGGCATCAGACGTCAGCTTAGGACATGATCCTACAATGCAGTTGAATGTGCCATGCGAGATTGCGAAAAAGAACGGTGAAGCGGACCAGCTTGTTCATTGCACGCGTCCCATGCGTTTTGGAGAAGTGATTGTGCCCAGCTGTTGATCTCGCCAGTCTGTTTGTTCCTGACATCCGCTTTGACGGATTTCTGTGCATGTGCACAGGTGTATTCGAGCTCAGCGTGGAGAACGGCAGTATTACGAAATGATGCGAGCCGACAAAAGAAATGGTCGAACACGATCTTCTTCTCAGAATGGTCAAGCTCAAAAGACGAGAGGATATTTGCAACATTCACATCCGACATGTTTGCACCCAGTCATGGACGAAGGAAAAAGGTATTATTCTCGCAAAATCAACATGAATGATCATGTTGTGGTGCGTCACGAAACGGGCGTTGTGGAACGACGATATAGCTTTTGATCGGCGTCTTCGAATCGCCTTCGCCGTCCGTCTGGACTCAGTTGATCTGCCGACCGCTTGCCACCGTTATCCATTATCTTCGTTCGAGCGGGAGCGTTGGATCATCATGTCTTTTGAAGAGCTGAAGGCGGCTCGAAAATCTAAGCACATCCCATCTCTTGTTCACCATCCACCTCAGGCTCAAGCGACTGTTGGCGACTCGGAGAGGTCAACAAAACAAGGAAATGATGATGTTCCAAAACCTGCAGAAGAAAACGTGGTCGCTAACAAGTTAAACAAAGACCCCTCCGTCTCTGCCGACATTCCACAGGAAGTACCTGTCGGTTGTCATCCGGTCATGCCCTCTGCGCTTCAGATTCGGGTTACAGAAAAGCACGGTCGTGGAATTTTCGCGAAAGAGTCAATCTCTCAAGGTTGATATTCACTATGTGTGTACTGCCTCATCCTACTTAGAATGGTCTGCAGGAGGAAGGCTATTGTCTACGCCACCTCATATGGCCGTACTTGCAACTCCGTATCTCACCGTGCACTGTTCTTGTTGTCTCAAGAATTCTGCATCCGCATTGAAAAGATGCACTAGTTGTCAAACTGTATACTACTGTAGCCCTGTATGTACATTCTTAACAAGTCTATCGGATGATCCCAGCTCATTCTGAGGGATTCAGGCATGTCAGAATGTAGATTGGAAAGAACACAAGAACGAGTGCTCGGCACTCCAAAGATGGCGTCAGCAGGCACCGAAAGATGCACCTTCGATTCCAAGTGATGCAGTTCGGTGCATGGGTCGTCTGTTATGGACCAGAGCTCGAAAACAAGACATCCTCAAGGTGTGTTTTACTAGGCTGTCTTTTTTTCCTTCCAACGATAACGAGTTCCTACAGGCTGGAGAATATGATAACATGCAGTCACGTCAGAATCCTTATCTGGTCTCAGTCAAAAATGCGTTGCTCATGAGCTTCTTGACAGACAGAACCGGCATGCAGCCATCGGAGTATGAGCTTCACACTCATCTAGCACAGGCGCTAGTCCGCTTCATGGGCGTGTCTTCTCCGTCCCAGCTCGCCGAGTTTGGCATAGCGTCCACGGGAGAGCTGGTGGACTTCATTTCAAGGGTAAATCAGCGTTGTCCTATCAGCTTATACTGTCGTTCATCATCGCCAGTAGTTCGTCACGAACAGCTTTGCCGCGACGACACCAGATCTTACACCCATCGGCACTTCCGTTTCACCTTTGGTCGCTCTCATAAATCATTCGTGCGACCCAAACGCGGTAGTTGTGTGGCCGAGTAGCAGCAACGACCGCGACAGACCCTTGATGCACGTCGTTGCGCTGAAGCCCGTTTCCCCTGGGGAAGAGGTGACGAAATGAATGTCTTATTCGTTGGAATCTTCGTAATGAGGCCAACTCTCCAGATTTTGACATCATATATTGACGTAACCGTGCCGACCGCCCTTCGACGAAAGTCCTTGCAGAGCACGTATCATTTCACTTGTGACTGTCCGCTGTGTTCAGCAGATACAGCATCGAAGTGCGACCCTCGCGAATCAATCTCGTGCCCGAAGTCATGTGGAGGAAGATGTAATATACCCTCGGATGGTACGGTCACGCGTAGTGTTGTGGCCTAGAATTTGCACTGAATGGACGTCTCCACAAAAATTTCTTTTTTCTGAATCTCAGATGATCCCTTGACAAGATGTGACCGCTGCCGCGCCGCTGTTAAAGACTCTGACGCAGTAATAGATGCAGCCCGCGTCGGACAAGAAGCCCTCGACAAGGCGACCGCCCTCCAATTTTCAGGTGCGTATTTTACTTTTTATGTGTTCGTATTATGACACTGCACTTGTCAGACCCCGGCAAAGCAACCCAACTGACGGGAAACCTCATACCAATCCTACAGTCAACCAAATTCGAACCATCGTCACATCCGCTCCTCGGTTTGTCGCGCCTCCACCAGTCTCTGCAGATTGCTGCACTCCCGTCGCCGCCGACACAGGACGCGCTGGACGACGTGATCCGCACAGCGACGCGCAACGTCACCGGTCTCACGCAAGTGCTGTGTTACGGACATCCCGTGCGCGGCATCGCGCTTGCAGAGCTCGGCAGGCTGCTTGCGGTCGATGAGCCGGCGCCGCGAGAGGCCGCACCCCCCACACTTATATATCCACCATCGGGCACACCGCGGCTCAAGCTCGCATATGACACTCTATTGAGAGCACATAGCGAGCTGATGGTCGGATTCGGTGTGTCCAACGACGGCGGCGACGTGGGCAGACAAGTACGGGAAAGCATCGTTACGCTCGAAAAGGAACTCGCCGTATGGAAACAAGGTGTACACAACACGTTGGAAACGACTGCCCTCCGACAGAAGTAGTGGTATTGACACCATGGACATTGCAAGCACAAGACAGTTGTATATACATTGGTGTCATTGACAAACGTAAGAAAGATTTATTGGATATCCGTCCATGTGAACATACGTAGATAATTGTCCC
Organism: Fistulina hepatica ATCC 64428; assembly: GCA_000934395.1. Lineage (NCBI taxonomy): Eukaryota > Fungi > Basidiomycota > Agaricomycetes > Agaricales > Fistulinaceae > Fistulina > Fistulina hepatica. The sequence goes on from KN882097.1 coordinate 610,665, forward strand.
CGATTAAATGTAGCACCTGGCTCTATACAACATACAGGTTAGTCGTATTATAGGGAAGTCAGATGTGGAGGTGTCCGTCCATATACAACGTACTAGGCAACTACTGGTACTACTCCACCTTGGAGTCTATGGACTCTACTTCTCGCCTGCGCAATGAACCAGTGAGGCTAGAGAGATCCAGCCCAGCGTCCTTCAACATGGACTATACAAATAACTGAGTTTGCGCGAGTCATATCAACAAAAGAACCATTTACCTCAAGGTCACTGGTGCTGATAGGGCAGGCAAACGTGAAGGTGCTCGAAACAGTAGGAGAGACGGTGATGAAAAGAACCTTGATGCCAAGCTAATAAAAACGTTAAACCCGAGGACACCACAATAAGTACATATTACTTGCAGTGATCTTGTAGTCCACCGTGATATCCTCCGATGTGCCAGTCAATCCGCACTTGCTCGCGAGTGACTCGAGGACTTCAGTATCGGCTGTTGTGAAGTCGTACTCGATAGCAAAAGGGAATGTGAAATTCTTATCCGAGTGGGAACCGAATACGACGTTGTCCACCGTACCACCACCAATGGCAGTGCTGTTGATGGGATAGGTCAACTACAGAGACGTGAACACGGTCTCAAAATCATATGGAAGAAATGGCATACGTTGGCCTTGATGTCCTTGAACGTCACAGAGAAGTAATTAGGGTTGACGACACTATATCATTATTAAGAAAGGCTGCAAGGCAGGAACGAAAAACACGCACGAGACGTTGATGCCCAAATTGATCTTGAGTGTGCTATCTGAGATCGTGTACTGCGCAGTGCATGAGTCACAGTTGGAGGCTTGCTGAGCCCTACGGAGACTTACTACACTGCCGTTGACACTGCGAGTGTTTACGTCGCCGAGCGAGACACTTGGGGGTCGAATCCACTGCATTGACCCATGAGTTGATGTAGAATACTAGTCAGATCGTGACGTACGAGGGCAAGAGCCAGCAGTATGCTGATAATCAGAAAGACAGCACTCGTCAGAGTGCAGCAACAGAATCGTCCTACGCAAAGCCCACGCCCACCCTAACACAAAGATAGTGAGCTCAGCGGCCGTTACCCGTCACTCCTAGGTCGCTTGGAGGTACCTTTGTCCACAAGTTCCTCTGACCGCCATAGTAGTTCAAGCGTCTGCAATAAGAATTAGTCAAATCGTTGCAGAAAGATCAGGAAGAAGGATCACACCTGACGGGAGGCGCAGGAAGGCCCTTGCCGAACTGAGTACTCTCGCCGGCACCTGCCTGCATCCTGTTGGAGTCGAAAGGCGCTTCGGAGTATGGGGCGGCGCCGTGAGCACCGTAGCTGTCATACGCTCCTCCCTGATCGTAAGTTTCGTGCGGGGGCTGATTGGTGACATAAGGGTTGAATTCGCTCTCCGCGCCATACTGCGGCTGGTGTGAATAAGGGTCTCGATAGGTGGCCATCGCTTGCGTGGAAACGGTATATGTTTATTTTTGGCTGGCCGTAAAGCGTCAATTCCCGCACTCAGATAAGGAAGATCGTAGCAAGCAGAAGAAAAAAAAAACAGAACAGAACAGACGACGACGCGAGGTACGAGATGGTGGCGAAAGCCAAATTCCTATTTTACGTCACCGCGGGCACAGCTGGGCACAGCCTCCGACACACAACGGTCACTGCCATCACGTGCACCCTTTATATTATTTGTGGACAATCACCTTTACTAAATAGAATACTTTAAGTTACACGGTTAGGCTCATGATACAAACAGGGCAAACTGGACAACCGCAAGAAAGAAATCAGGCATGTCAGAAGTTCAACCGAAGCCACCACCAGGTACGAAAGGCACTCGCTGGGCGCTTCTAGATTGCACAGAGGGACCGGAAGACTTCACATTTGGCGCCGAAGCTGCAGGCACAAATCTGGCAGGTGTTGCAGGAACAGACGGTCGATTAGCGTAGACGCGCTGACTTGCAGGTGTAGACCGTGAGCTCGACATAGTCAACTGTTGAGTTCTGGGTGCAGAAGTGGGTGGAGGAGCCTTGGTACTGCGCATTTTCAATCGCGTAGATGAAGGAGCATCAAAGCCAGAACCAGTGCCGTGAGCAGTCGCAACATGAGCAGCCCTAGGAATCGGATAAGCAGTCAGGTGAGTTACTTGCGGGGTTGGCGGAGGAGCCATAGACCGGTCCGCGTGGGTTTTCCCTCGCGCTGTCGTTTTCATTTGGATTATATGAGGCGCGGCTTGTGCATATGACATTCGTGCATTTACAGGTCCCTGCGCAGTCGGAGGTCTGTATGCATATTGCCTGCAAGTTGGAGTTCAGTCGGCATGTCACTGTCAAGAAAACGAAACAGACTCCGACAGACCACCGCGACGAGTGCGCGGCCGGTGAGCAAGTGCAGAATCGTCTGACATGCTCTTTTCTGCTGCTGTTTTCGATAACTGATGCTCTGGACGGTTCAAATTCGGAGGCTGCTGGCCCGGAGGCAACGACAGGCGCGAAGGGCCTGGGTGATTTTGTAGCGACATGGGACTCGACGCGCTTAAGAGCAGACACATCGTTTCCATGCAGTCAAAAAGCAGCTGAAGATACTGACTGTTGGCCATCCACTCGCATGCGTTTCCCATTCGCATTGATTGAATACTCCTGCTCCGTGTTCATACCATTTTCAATGTATTGTCGCATCTGTGCATTCTCTTGCAAGAGCTCGTTGTTTCTTCTGTCAGAGCATTAGTCAACTTTCGGGCCGTTACCAGAACTGAAGTGGGACTGCCACCGCTCATATTCCTCGTTCTCGTGTTTGAGTCTCTCGATGAACGTTCGCTGTTGTTGATATCTTGACTTGTAATACTGAATTTGCGATGCCAGAGTCTCCTGCTGGAACTGAAAGACAATGGCAAACGAATATACATATAAGTAAAAGTACATACCTTGGCGGCAAATGCTACATTGTCCAGAGCTGATGGCACCGATCTAAACCAGTCAGACATCGGTGGCTCCATCTAGATGTACTAAGAAATGGTATATAGTCAACTTTCAAGGAAATCGTGCCTGTGCTTGCAATGGAATCATTTGTACGCCCTGAGCGCCGCATTTCGAGCAACTCTGGTCGGGTCCTTTGTCAAGGGAGAATAGTTATAAAACTTGAACCCGCGAAAAAAGAACGCAAGACAGACTGATATGATTGTTGCACAGGACATGTCCGCATTCCGTGAGCCAGAAGGGTACCGTTTGGCCAGAGCCGGACGCGACAGGGAGCTGACACCGCGAACAACAGACAAACTCCCAGAAGTCAAATTCCGGTGGGATTGCAGAGACATCTGACGACATGTGGTGGCCTCTATTTTTGATACGTCGTAATAAGACCCAATAGGTCGGCAAATTTTCCGAGCACGGAATGTAGATAATGGCAGGAGGAAGGAAGGATATTTCCATGCGGCTAGTGAATCAGAGTCATGGTGACAAGTCTCGTGAGCGCGTAACTTCCAGATTTATCAATTTTACCTTCGACTGGTGAGGCCGGTGAGGCTCTCAAAGTTGCTTGAACTGTCTGCTTTCTTTCCTGAACTCTCTCTAAATCTCCGAAGCTTGGCATTGGGTAGATTAGATTATTTCGTGCGAAAATACGATGTTTTGTCAGCATGGCAAAGCAGCGTGACGTCATGCGATTTTCAACAACGCTAGTCGCGGCAATGCCGTGGTTCCTATTGAGCTTCTGAGTCACGATTTTTCCTTTTAAATCGATCCTGAATGTGTGCAATCGGTCGCCGTTGTTCATTATTGCAATACAAGTACAGAAATCGCAAAAGCGAAAAACCCTGCTTAGGTCCGAGATTGAGACTGTCGAAAATGGACGGGCAATTGCCACAGTGTTGTCGTCGCCGAAACGGATACCGTTGGAAATTGGCAATTCTCGTTTAAACACTTCAACCGATGCCGTACCATCCAGTTACACAGTCGGATGATATGTAGCCGGCAGAAGGTACTTGTAGTCTTGCACCCGTCTTCCATGGTAGCAGCCTGCATCCATGTCCAACGATAAGCCTGTGGACCCGTCTACAGTCTCGCGCTCCAGCGAACTGAAAACCGAGCATGAAACCCCTCCGCAGTCCCCGGCCGAGTCCAAGATCCATCCTACCGAAAAGCGAAGACCCGGCGAGTCTTGGAAAGACAACGTTAACGAGACGCAAGTCTTGCCGCGCAATAATCTTCCTGTAGTACGCTTATTCCCCTCTCTTTTGGCATGTCTTGCTGTCACTAATGACCTCTTAATAAATCCAGGTGTTTGCTGGGTTCATGGCATGTGTATTCTTGGCAGCATTAGGTACGATACTTTTCATGAATGTCTTCGCGTATTAGCTTGACGATCTTCCCAGATCAAGTCAGTCTCTCTTCCTGAATGACGTTCCCTTCCAATCTGGAGTCTAACTTGCACTCAAGACTATCGTTGCCACCGCACTTCCAACAATTGTCAGAGACATCGGTGGCGGCAATAATTATGCCTGGGTTGCCGCGTAAGTTTTCATAAATATTTAAATATCTGTCCCTCTTAAATCGTCTTAATCACTTATATAGGGCTTATCTGCTTTCTTCGGCGACATTATCGTCAATCTACGGTAAATTGGCCGATATCTTCGGTAGAAAGCCGGTACTATACACGTGCATCATCATATTTTTGGTAAATATCGATCATTTTCGTGTCATCTCTCGTCGTCGAACGACCTTCAACTGTATAGATTGGCTCTGCTTTGTGCGGCGCTGCACAGAACATGGTACGTATATTTTTTCACAAGTCCTCTGAACACGAATTGTGGGTTTACCTTCTCTCAACTGCAAGGTATGGCTGGTTGTATGCCGCGCCGTCCAAGGAGTTGGTGGAGGTGGTATCAACAGCTTGGTAATTCGTGATAATTTCCATATTTTATAGCGTCTTACGCAGTCGGCAGATCAATATCACCGTCAGTGACATAGTACCACTACAAGAGTGCGTCTATATTTTGTCAGATGTGATACAAGATTGAAGTTTCGCAGGCGTGGCAAATATGGCGGCATCATCGGCTCTACATGGGGTATTGCGAGGTGCGTTTAATTTACGTAGTACGAGGTTACAGATAAGTAATCTCTTGCGCCGTCTAGTGTCGCTGGTCCACTTCTTGGTGGTGTAAGCATTGACACGAGTGATTTTGTTGTCTATGTCTCTGAGTTTTGTCTGTACAGGTGTTGACCGAGCATGTCAGTTGGAGATGGTAAATTCATATTTGCTAACTTTGAGTTTCGCGTGTACCGTCTAATTGTATTTTTTTACAGGTGTTTCTGGATAAACTTGTGAGATTTCGCAAGCTTGGTTGCGTGAGTGAGCACTTTGTTTATGTGTCTTCAGGCCGACCGGTGGGGTGGCGATGGCGACATTGTTCTTCTTCTTGAACCTGAACCCACATCAAGGCCGCCCTTTCAGGCAGCATGTACAGGAGTTCGACTTCGCCGGACTAGCATTGTTGGTGGGTGGAGTAACATGTTTGCTATTGGGCTTCAACTTTAGTGAATCTTCGTGTACGTGCTGGTGTTACTGGGTTTCGCAGCCATTGTTACGTTTCATCGAAGATTGGCGTGCTGATTTTATATCGTAGGGGGAGATGCTCAGACAATTGCTCTTATAGTTGTTGGAGGTCTTGTTTTGGTCGTCGCAGGCTTCAATGAGGTTTACACCACACGCAACTCCATCATTCCCCCACGGCTTTTCAAGGTGAGTCGCGAGCGCATCGTAGCGGGCTAGTTCTCTTACAATCTTTGCACAAAACATTTTTACTGTTTTCTAGACTCGCACAACAGCACTCCTTCTGATTGCAAATTTGATGCATGCTATTGCGTTCTTCCAAGGTAAGTATTTCAATTTCATTCACAAATTTTTCATGCTTTCTTTTCAACTTCATATCCCAGGTGCTTTTTATCTGCCGGTATACTTTCAATCGATGGGCGCGTCCGCTACAGCCGCCGGCATTCGCATGCTGCCTTTCTCGCTTGGGAGTTCCTTCACGTCCGTGCTCGGCGGGCAGGCGGTAGCTCGCACAGGCGATTACAAGGTCGCCATCTGCATCGGCTACGCTGTGTTTTGTCTTGGCTACGGCCTCATGATCCAGCTCACGAACACGGCCAGCACGTACGTCTCTTTCTCGTTTTGGCGTCTAGGTTATGTCTCTAGCCGCAATAACGCTTATATAATCTTCTACCAGAGCCGAGAAAGTTGTCTACCCGCTCATTGCGGCGATGGGACTGGGCGTCAATTTCCAAGCGCCGCTCATTGGTCTACAGGCGGCGATGCCGCTTTCGGCAATGGCGACGTGTACAGGAACGTTCTACTTCATCCGCGGTATTGGAAGTGCTCTTGGAGTAGCAATCGGCGAGACAATTTTCTTTTCTGTACGTTGCCTTGTTTACCTTTACGCGGGCCACAGTCCCTGAAGTTGCATGCCATCATCTCTGGCCCTCGTGCATATCTGTCAACTGATGCATCTTCTTCAACATGCAGGTACTCCATAATCGTCTGGAAAAGATGTCGGATCTGCCCATTGCCATCACGCCATCTAGTCTTAGTCAAAGTATTACCAAGTTGAAGGACATTCAGGCATGTACAGTCGATTTTTTCTTTCTGAGAATAGTACTTGATGATTTTTTTTCTTGCATTTTTTCAGAATGTTTCACAACGGAATGCCATTATTCATGCTTATACTGAAGCAACGAGCACGATCTGGCTTGTGAATACGCCAATAGTATTTGTGGCGCTGGTCTTGGGTACGTTCGTGCTTTGCATCGATTAGTAAGTAACACGGTACTGACCTCGAGTACTGGACAGCCTTGTTTGTCAAGCGGTACAGCCTCAAGCGCGCAACAGTGAGGCAGAAGAAGCCTGGGGAGGAGATGAACGCGCCTCAGGAATCGGATCAGGGTGAAACTATCGTCAACGCCGAGCCAGAGCATGACGACCCAGTACCCATTGAAGAGCAAGAGAAGCAGCTCGATCTAGAGCAGGGCCAAGTTGCCGACCCCGGTAATACCGGTGTGGTCGTGCCCGTTCCCAGCGATGATTCCAGTCCTGAGCGGAAGGATTCCATCACGAGTATAGCGCGGAGTACAACGGGGGACTCCCGGGACCGATGATAGTCGTAAATTGTTTAATTTTCTTTCTAGATTACGATGCGATTTTCTCGCTTTGAAAGAGGATATCTCATATAGCTACTGATGGCTCTACCACATAGAAGTTTCCGACAAAGACGTCTGCATTTTTTGTTTTGCTTCGCGGGTGGATGGATATCCTACGTTACCTAATTAGCAAATGATGATTGTTTCCAACGCCTCTTCGTAAACATATGCTCATGCAAGGACGGTCAATGTCTACCTATGTCTACCTGGGTATGTATGGCTGTTGGCGTCTATATTGTTTGAATAGTGTCGTTTGTCGATATGTGTATTTGTTGGCTGTGTGATGAAAAAGATGTGGTCGATTCGTAGCCTTAGCCCGTATTTAGAATGAATCCCAATAACGTCCATTGCAGGTCTCTTACCACCACCACATGGCGCTGTGAGCTAACATACATATAGCCGAGGCGGTGAGGAAGAAAAGCGGACTCCAAGATGAAATTGTAGACGCAGAAGTACATGTACACAACTGAGATTACTAGATTGAGTAATGTTACTAACGGAGAGCTACGTATACGTACGTACTCTCAACGAGGAGGTATCTCCTTTGCAATTCCACTAGATTACTGGATACTCGTGGCCAACTTTGTAACCGGGGTATTCTGATAAAGCTCAACAACAAAAAAAAAAAAAAACAACGTACATACGTACTCAAGTACTCATTCGCTAGGTAAGGCTGAGAAGGCCTGCTTCTGTCAAGACATCCGCTTGCAGCATTTTACTGAGGAAAAACAATAAACAATAACAATGAAAGAATAACAAGCTCAAATACGCTCGGTAGTCCAGGCAACAGTGGTCTAAACAATTGCATGAATAGACGAGAAAGCGAACAAAGGCAATGAACAATAATAGCTACCAAAATGAGGACGGGCATGTCCGTACGAGAGAAGCCCTTGCTGGTCGGAAGTCCTGCGCACGGCCGTAGACAGCGGTGAATACCTACTTATCTTGCTCAGAGGACACATGTTGCAGTCATTGGTTTGCATGAATAGAGACCTACGGAGCTGAATGAATAGAATCTAGAATCTATACTTGGATGAACTTATCTCCTGCGAGCAAAAAGCACGTTCACACGGACGAGAACCCTCCCGCACTCAACAAAAGACCTTAACATGAACAGAGTACTTGCAGAGAAACACCTGGAGTGCCCGTGAGAAGAACACCTGTGCTGTATAGCACAGATGACCTTTGAATGCACTGCCATTCAACATGTACACTCGTTCGTCCGTTCGCTGTTCAGAAAAGCCTAAAGAACTCGCCTTTAGTCGATGCTTCGGTTTCCCGCTAACTGGAAAGAAAGACTAGTTGGATTGGACAGAGTGCGAGTCGACTGTCTGGTATACAGCGTACAAGACCGTTACATATACCACATCAACACCGGGAGGTAATAGTGGCCGTGGGTTTGACCGACAAGGTGGTGCCCAATACGTCGATGATGCACGACAGGTCTTCTGACGACTGTAGAACCCTAGCACTGCTAGTGGCACTGGGACGAAATGGAGCCACAGCATCAGGTGACATATCCAGCACAGTGCAGGACTTCGTAGAGAACATTGCACCGAATAAAGTGTGCCAATCCAATCATCGATGGGTGAACCGTGATTCTATCCATCCGATCACGCAGAATAGACGTGCAGTCGAGCGACTGGATGGAGAGCTAGAGAAATTTGGGGTTTGTACGTGATACCAGGTCATCGTGAGAAAAAGCATAGGGATGCCAAAGATAATCCCATAGCAAGAGAAGGCGATCCTCGGGAACACAAGCATGTACGTGGCCTCAGCAAGCACAGCAAAAAAGAAACTCCAGCCAATATGTATAGACGAGACAGACGACAAGCGAGGTCAAACGGACTAGAAGCCAAGCTGTGGCATATAAAAAACACGTTGGGTCGGAGGCAGGGCGAATGTATGAATCTGCTGTCAAAGCAGCACTGACAGTGAGCAATCAACTGAGGGAACGTGTTCGCTTATATCAAAGAGATAGAGACGACCTTGCTCCACGGAGCAAGGACACTTGAGGGGGTTGCACTACATTTCTCCAGAGTTCGCGAGATGTCGGCGGCCATACCGTGTAAGCAGGAGAAGCTTTAGTTAAGAGAGGTACAAGAGCACTGAACGTCGGGAATAGATGGATGAGATGGCGAGATACGCACTTATGTCGTAGTGCACGAACGCAACGCCATTGGTGTATGTGTATTGTGCTAAAGCCGTCGTGCGAGTTGGAGACATCGAGGCTCTGTCAAAATGACGGACGGTCGTGCCGGGTCTCGCGCTGGGCTGTGTGTGTCGTTTTTACTTTTACTGCCTACCTGGTTGAGCTGAGCGGGACGACCGGGTGCCACCGTCGTCTGGATTGCTGTGCAAGTACCTAGGACCTTGTAGAACGGACCTCGATCGCAGACAAACTCCAATCGCCATCAGTCCGTCACTTGTCAGCTGCTGAGCGGAGTTGACTGTCCCTTGTTGCCGTTTACCATCGCTCCTCGTCTCTTCTCTTTCCTTCTCACCTTGTACATGCCTTCCGAGCAGCACATCTCCCAGCCACCGTCAGACCAGCCGCTGCCAGAGTCGGTGCCGGCCCAGGTCAAGCACTGCTCTGCATGCCACTGCGCCGTTTCAGCTCCGCTATCAATCCTCTTTCCCGACGTCCCCCTCTGCTCCAGATGCGGTGAACGTGCACGCGCCCTCTTGCCATATTCTCCACCCGATACCAGGCCACTCCAGGGTGCCTGGCAAGTTCGTTTTCCCGAGTTAAAACGATCTGCGGGTCACCACGAGGTCCACGAGGCCTACCTCAACGACGTCGATGCGCAACGCGGCATACATGGAAATGCTTATGACACTCTCGACTCCGGTCCCTCCTCTCCTAGCTCGGACCGCTTGCCTACTCCCACTGCCATTCACTATCCCACTGCCTCGACGCTTGTCTCGCCCGTCTCAGACCTAGCGTTCCAATCACTTCCTCCCCGCCATTCCCAGCCTTCCGCGATAACCTACCGCGCCGATCCACTTGCTGATGTCACTCGTCTGCGTCTCCGTTCGCAGGTCCATCGTTGTTTATATCCCGGTGCCCGCTTCCAGGGCACACAGAAGAGTGGCCGCAATAGCTACGACGTCTCTGTTACTGTAGTGGTGCGTGTTTAACACTATCGCGCTTTGGAACGCCTTCCGATGGCTTTTTGTGGCCACGTCGTGTATCCGCTGTCTGGCGTTCATTTGCGATGAGCCGTTTCTTGTACTGTTGTAGTTGTGTTCTCAATCCATCTGTTCTCACTGATTCGTGTACACCAGGATGTCGACTTTTCTTCTGCCTTCTTGTGCGGCTATCTCAGCATCCGCGGGCTCACAGAGGACTGGCCCGAGCTCACAACCTACTTCGACGCCGAGATCATTGGCTCGCGTCATGGTTTTCTCACTGGCCGCTGGGGCGCCACGGAGACGGACGACTACAAACACTGGGATTGCTTCCCAGCATTTCACCAAGTCCGTAAAGAGCTTCAACGTCCGAGCCTCACAATGCCTGATCGCGAACGCGGCGCTGTATTTATGCGATGGAAAGAACGCTTCCTTGTTCCAGATCATCGTGTGCATGACATCAATGGCGCAAGTTTTGCCGGTGAGTACAGAGTACACACGCCTGTACATATCCTCACCATCCTTTCCGACTTCTCGGATGCCTTCATCTTCTGCGGTGTTCCTTTTTCCCCGTGACATGCGGATCACAACTTGGCTCCTAACAATTCCTCGTCTACAGGGTTTTACTACGTGTGCGTAGATTTCAATCCGACGGGTTCGGTGCGCACACAGCCCGATACTGTCGAGGAGGAGCCGTCAATACATGAAACGGCTACCGTGGCACCACCGATGAGCCCATCTATCTCTACATCATCGACGCACGACGTGCCAATGTCCTCAATTGTGCCGGCCCGCAGGCGTCGCGACTCGAGTCGTCGAGGTCGAGATGCTAGTGCCGCGCGTCGTGGTGTCCGTTCGCCCTCGGCGGGACCGCGTCCGCCCCCTGCCGCCGCAACGATGAACGGGTTCTATTTCCACCAAACATCCGAACCGTGAGTTGACTTGTTTGTTCCCCCATGTTGAGTTGATGATGTGATGGTTTTTCTTTCTGCCTTTTTTTTGATCGACGCGTTTGGTACATCTGCAATGTAGATTCCAACAACTTTCGCTCACCCATGTTCAAACCCCGGGTGTGGCGAGCTTCGAGTTCCGTTGAAGTTGTGCGGTTTGCGAAGAAGGGCGTACTATGGAGCTGGAGTATGCATAGGTCGTAGACTTGCACTTCGGTTCTATAATGTACCTCTTGCATCTGCACTTCCCCTACATGCCATTACAAGCTCCCCCTCCGCCTCTTTTTCTCCGGACTTCCCCAAGCATTCACGTCTTGCATGTCGCTTGGGATTTCCCCTATCCTGACCCCTCTATCCTACCCATCGTGCTAATTTATTCGCGCAATGTTACCTGTACATTTTTGATGTGCAATTGTGTACCATAATACGACTTACTGCTTCTCTTGGATACTTCTGTTTCCCCTCAAATCACGACACGTGCTTACAATCCTCTATGTGCGTGCGTATCCTCTCCATTTCTGCACTCTCGATCATCATCATATGTGTTATGTTAGCGTTGTTTGTCGTTGGTATCAAACATAGGTGTCGTCTTGTATACACTGTCTTAAGGTACTCATCCCGTTGATTTGACAGTCGGTGTCCTAACCCTCCCCTCCCAACTTTCCCAACCTGCAGGTGCTTACGTGTATCGCAGTTTTATTAGTGTTCGTGTCTTGTATATATACGTATGTTTTCTCTCTGATCGTACTGACGTGTGTGGGGCTTTTCAGGCTGAGAGAGAGAGGTTGTTACTTTTTGATTTGGTAAGTTGGCGAGCGAGCGACCAGTGAGTGGGTGTGATTAGTGGTGCCGCGAGCACGAGCCGCTTGTCAGAAACTGCTCAATTTTTTTTTTTGGTTTGGCAACATCTCTCAATGGTATCTTGCGATCTCAATGGTATTTAGAATCACTGCCACTCTCCCCACAGCAAATGTGCGGATTTATGTAAACTAACAACCGCAAAAAAGCTGTGGCGTCCATATGTCACCCACGGAACAGTACTACATATGTACTGGATTTTCGCGATCTCCATCATGCGTTAAATTGACTCGTCGTGTCAGTGGCGCGTTAAATTTATATACCCCGTTTCCCTCCACATACGTACATATGCATTCGAATGCTGCAGATCGATATAGTCCCAGATCTTACATATCTCGACCCCGTCTGATAACTCAATATATAAGTATATATGTCGCTTATAGGTGGCATGGAAGGGAGATTACTTATGGCAGACAAATTACTTAGCGGCGCCCCGTGAAAGTGGGCGCGCGGAAGGGGGTCGTCGAGCCATTCGTCAGGAGTTCTCTGCGATCATACATACGTGCAATTATTATATATTATGTAATAATTCTCTCGCCAATAGTTAGTCCCTACAGCTAGCAAAAAAAAGGTCGTATTGAAGAAACTTGAATTAGAATCAGAAAAAAAAAACGAAAACATTGGGTATATACCAAAAAATGCAATTTTAAAAGCAAGAAACGTGGATATCTTGCACGTAGAGTACATTATCGCGGGCATGCATGGGCGAGAACAGCAGGAATATTGCAAAAGATGCGAAGGATGTTCGACAAGATGTATAATGACTGTGTGTGTGGCGGAGAGAAGATTGTCAGGGTTCATGTGTAAAGGGATACCTACGACGCCCTGCAGCCGCCCTGATGCCTGCGCAGGTCTGTTGGCGGCTTGAAATGACATTCGAGGCCCTCTGTGGGCTAGGGGCTAGCTGTGGACGACACTGACGTGCTTGTCCGATTCGACGCGATCCGATAAGTGAACACGCTTTGTCGTAGACGCTCTTGTTGTGATAGATTTTGCCGCAATTTGGGCGGGGACTCTGCGACTGGACTAGATTGAAGTAACGGTGGTGTCGCCCTGGAAGACGGTTTCGGAGAAGGGACAGATGCACTCTGACTAGAGGGAATGGTTTCGACGAAAAAATCTGATTCATGATGCCGCTTGCGTTTCCGGATTTTTTGCTCAGGGGACAGAGGTCTTGACTCCTTGCCCTGCAATGACGGTGGAGAACGATCCTCAGCAATGTGTGAAGCACTGCCAGACGATGTGTTTGATTGTTCTACCGGAGGAGCAGAAACAAGGTCTCGTGCACAGGACAAAGAGGTCGCGTCTGGCGTCTGTCGAAACAATGGTCTGTCGCGCATTCCGTAGACCTTGAAAATACGTACCTCCACCTCAATGTACTGAATGGTTCGGTCGTACCATCCTGGGAGACTGAACGCCGGGTTCATCGGTTTGCAGACACTATGGTGCAACGCCGTATATGCGAGCACCATTTGTGGGTCCGGGCGTCCACCGTCGCGCTGTCGCACAGCTAAGTCTAAGGCTATCCGTTCAAACCGACTCCTTCCCGTTTTGTGGAGCTCGTGGAAGGCGACATTGGACTCATCTCCAGTGTACACATGTATCGCCTCGGAACTGTGCAGACACGACCGCAGTAGCAGATGATCGAAACACCTTCCGGAATGGCAGGGCTTGCAGGGCAACACCGCGGCACGCGGAACCTCGTGAGAGTTGGTCGATGGACGACAAGTTCTGGTCAGTTTCTGGAAGCATTGTATGAACACACACAAAAAATAAAACAAAGCGATGAAGACAGACAGCTCCGTCCTCGCCTGCGCGACGCGCCTCGTTGATGAAACACGCTGCCTGGAATGCGCTTGCGTGTTGTTCAAGATGGAGTGTCCTGTGCACAATCAAAATTGGACCACAACTAATGACTGACATATACGCACATGTCAAGCGTGTCTTTGCTTGATTGTTGGTGGAATTCTTGGATGGCATCTACAGCACGCCGACGTGCTTCCAAGAGTTCCGCGAAGGGACGAACCTGTACCGGGCGCATGTTGCTGCACTTGCATGTTCGGCCTTCGACGTAGCAGCCCACACATAACAAGAAGCCAGAATCGGCTGGTGGTGGCCCGACACCCGAGGTGTGAGATTTGCGCCGACGAGTGCGCTTGGTAGGACGAACTGGTGGAACATTGGCATCCCGTGATGTTGGGTGCGCACGGCCAGGAACACAGGCACTGCATTCAAAGAAACTTTGGAAGATGTCACAGCCACAGAAATCGCAAATTACATCGACGTGCGTCTCCATGTGGGGATACTGACGATCGGAGCTGTCGTTCTCCTCTATGAGGATATCGTCGAAGAGGGAAACAAGCTCTGCCAGATGACAGTGGTGTTGCGACAACTGGGTCCACGCTTGCATGGTGTGGTAAATGACAGACTTGATCTTGTACGTCTCTTGTCGGCACACTCTGCGATACAAAGGCAGCTCATGGTACAGAGCAACGCCAAGCCCGCGCAGCGTCATTCGCGACCATGCCGTCTTGATCGTGAGACCACCATGATTGACGACTTGGTGCGCGCAACGCGGCGGTACGAGCACCATGTCACCCACACGCTGCTCGGTGATGAAGACTGGAAACGGTGCGGCGGCCAGCTCTTCGACGGTAATTGTATGGGTTTCATGATCAAGTTCCTGTTTCATCTTTTCGCTAAAATATTGCGAAACAACGGGTGCGTCGCACCCACGCGTCATGAACCAGAAAGACGACCCGTTGGGAGCATAACACATAAGATTGTGCCCCGAGGAGGCACATAGGTCCTTGTGGCACGGTGTAAAGGTGTCTCCGATGCCCAGGTAACACATGAGGGTTTCAACAAGTTCCTGGACGACATTAGTTTTCTCCCCAGGCATTGATATTACGGCTCACATCAGGTGGTAAGTTGCGCAATAAATTATGCTCGGTCAATGGGAGAAAGCATTCAGAAATCAGCTTGCCCTTGTGCAACCAATCCCTATATTCTGTTGGGCAAGGTGCATCCTTTCCATACAGACGTGTCTTTTCTAGGACGGTATTGACACATGGAATGTGTGATGTAAATCGTAGCACTCACCACCGTCTTGAACGTACGGAGAGGCAGCTAAGGCCTGATCAAGAAAATATTCCGTCCTCATAACGCTATCGCTACGATCATGAATATTTCGGACAGGGATGTCTGGATATCAGAATGACATCCCAGCCTTTTCCCTAAAGCTCAATAGCTTTCACCTACCAAGTGAACCACAGTGCTCGCGAAACCATGACGCTTCAAACACCTGGTGCGGCCATCGAGGATCCTTATGGTATCCCTCAATAACATAGGGTTCTCCGGCTTCATATTCGGCGATTCTTTCAGATAACGACGCGTCGTCGTAGAACACACGGGGAACAGGGCGGAAATTAGAGCCTGCATCGAGTAATGATTGCAGTGACCATCCTTTCGTCGACAAGACGGGTAGCGGCTCCATATTTGGATACAAACACGTGCATACAGCGCTTTACTTGCTTGTATCGGCAAGAAAAAAAAAGAGAGAACAAACAAGAGCGCTTCAGTCAATTGCTAAGTATAGAAATAGAGGCTGATGGGGAGACTAATAATCAAAGCGATGACTCATTATTTACGTAAATAATTAGCGCGTCTAGGTATGTGAGTTTCTCGACATCTCAACAGTGGTATATATCTGACAACGACTTGGCCAGCAACGAGCTCACCCTTGCTCAGCAAAGTCTGGAATACCGTCGTCCGAGGATTCTTTGACCATGGCGACGCGATCATTACACATAATAGGTCAAAGTTTCCGAGCGCTCGATTCTGCGATTTTCACAACTCGGTGATTCTTTCGATTCGAACTCGAGAAAAATCGGGAGAGGCAAGAACCGAGCGAGAATCACTATACTGAAGCTCCCTATATGGTTTCTGATTTTGGGCTCTGTCCACGTTGCACTCGCTGCTGCTGTCGATGAGCTCTTCGTGTTAGAATTTCGACGAGCCAGACTAGATGATCATGGAAACACTCAAAAAGTACTCGGCTATAAAAGACGAGGGTGATTTCGATGGCTATACATACACCACTGTGAAACCTTCAAATGCTACCAATCACGAGAAAGTGCGACAGCTTCATCAAAGGGAACACACCCCATTGCTGCGAACAGGATGAATCGTCAGGGTATCGGCCAATATATCATCAAGCCCTGGATACCTCCATCCATCTACTTATTAATATCAACAGACTAGCGCGACCTTCGGGATAGAGGGCTCCATGCGAACGAGCGGAGCAGCTAGACGAAGAAACTGCGTTCGAGAGCGTCGACTTCCTTTCGTTGTCTATAAACAGTCACGTTCACATGGACGCCGTACAATGCGCACCATATAAAAGCAGAACAGATTCAGCATTGCGTTCCCTTTCAATTTTTCCTGCTTTCTTGTTCTGTCTGTCTCTTGTCTTTGTGGTACATCGTCCAACTCTATTCAGCCAACTCTTATCTTTTTATTGTCAACATGTTCTCTCAGTGCGTCTATGCGCTGGTCGTCGTTCTCTCTACCATTGGTACGTGTTTGGCTCCAACGTCTCTCAACACGGCTCACCTTGTCTTTCCTACAGCTGGTGTCGATGGTGTGGCTATCGCCCGGCACTACGATGTCAGTGCCGTCTCAGCTGTCGGTACTGCAGTCGCTGCGTCTGGCACTGGCTCATTCTCCGTAACCGGTGATTATCCCAGCGCTTCTGGTGGGTCAATAGTGCTTTCGTAAAATTACATGGTCTGACGGTTGAAGTAGGAAGCGTAGGTGGCTTTGGCTCTGGTGTTGTTAGTGCCGCGTTGCCCACTGGCTCCACCAGTGGATCTGGTGGCGGCCATGGCGGCCATCGTGGTGGCCACAACTGTGACTGCTCTGGAGGTAAACAGAGTTCATGTTCGCAATCTTGGCTTGGTGTTGACCGATGCCTTCTGTAGGTTTTGGCGGAGGCTTTGGTGGAGATCAGGGTAGTGGCGCATCTGCGTCTGGCGTTGTCGGCGGCGGTTTCCCCTCGCAGTCTGACGCAGCCGGCGGAAGTTCCACATTAAGGTCTGGCGCAGGCTTCGCGAGCTTCGCCATACCCATTGCATCAGGGTCTACTGGTGGCGCTGTCGAGATCACGGCTGCGATCCGTCGCCAGGTCTCAGCATCCGGCGCTGCTAGCCAGCCCACTGGAACCGTAGCGGCCGGCGGCGGGTATTCAGGCGCCTCTGGGACTGTCAGTGGCAATTTGCCTTCCGAGTCTGGTAGCTTCGGTGGTTCTTCCGGTAGCTGCACCTGTAAGCCTTCGGGCATTCTTGTTTCGACTTGAGCATTGATTCAAACTTATCTAGGTGGTGGTGGATTTGGTGGTAGTAATCCATGGGGCGCTGCTAGTGCTGCAGGTGCTGAGGCCTCCGGTATCTTCGCTTCTGGAGACAATCCGGGTGGTCCTATGGCATCCGCTGAGGCCTCTGGCGTTGCTGGGGGTGATTCGAGTGGAGCAGGTTCTGCAGCTGCTGATCCAACTGTTAGTGCTGAGGCCACTGGAGCCGAGAGGACGGGTGTTGCCACTGCTGTCGTGACTGCTTCGACCGCCTCCTCTGCTACTCTGCGCATGAAGCGCCTTGCTGCCAAGTTGGTGCATGCGCTATGAGAATATTATGACGTACGTCGTGCTTCTCATTTTGACTTTGGCCTTTGCTAACAGTTGCTGTAGGGCTTCGACTTGCGGGACACCTCGAAGGTGGCTTGCCACATGCCTGTGGCATGGCATACAAGAATGATAATTGGACTTTTTTTTTTTCAACTCTAGTAGTTGGAATGTTCTTTGAGCAAGTTGCAGGCAAAATGATTATTTCTTTTCACTCTTCACTTGGAATTGTGGTGTGCGGTTGTGTCAAGAAGTCGTACAATTCACAGTATGTTCAAGGGAAGATCAAATAAAGTATGGGATGAGTCGGTGAGTTTGGAAAAATATGAAGCGTAAGTTTGCTGTCGAAGATATTGGATGTGTGTGAGACTTGAGTTGCCTCACATATTAACACATAATGCGATTGCAACATTGCAACTGTACGTCATCTATTTTGGGATAGCATGGATGCCCGCTTCACATAACAGCTGAACATGATGTAGTTATATGAAACACTCACCCTGACACGATGGTAAGTATGGTGGAAGGCAGCTGGTGTATGTACATGGGAACATGATCACATACATATGTGTTCGGGCTGTGTGCGCGGTGCCGGGGCCCAGACGGTCTTGATGCGAGCACCGGGCCTTGGAAAATAAAAGACACCAAACAACCGACATGGTGACCACGCCACTCACTAGCACTGCCAGGATACACTCTATAGAGGCAATTTCGCGTGAAGCTATATATATGCAAACACGCCACCTTCGAAAGTATAGTAAGCAATTAAGCAATTATACAAGATGATCGAATCAATCGACGTCTCAGGGCGCCGGGCGGTGGGCGCTGCCGTTGCACCAGTGTGCCATATGTGGGCCTCACAATGGCAATGGAAGGAAGACGAAGAACGCAAAAAACCTTTCAGTTGATCCTCAATTTGAAAGTTGAATATTGAATGCCTGAATGGAGAAAGCTTCAGTGTACGGGGAGGACCGCTGATGGTACGAAATATGATCACCCCTGAGCTGGTCTCGACCAGCTCCTTGACCCGGTGCCCCACATCTCCCACAGCTTTCTGACGCTTCTCTGAACGTTGTGTCTAAAAAAAAAATCCATACCCCTCGCTTATACGACCCACGTTCTCGGAATATGCACCCAGATGTCAAATACCGGGGCTGGTTCGGCGTGTTCGACATCGCGACCGTCGAAAGCAGCCTCATGTCCGACAAAACATTCGGTTCGTGTCCGACATGGACTCAGACATCACAGTGCATATTCCGGGGTCCTATATAAACGCGCGCGGGATGGTTGGCCGGATTTCCATTGTCCTTTTCCCCCCACCTCTTGCGTGGCTTCCGCCTTTTTTCCACATCTCCTACCAGCATGAAATCTTTAGTGTCGCTGGCACTGCTGGCCGCCCTCGCTCAGGCTCGCGCGAGCTTCTACGAGCCCATCGCGCGCTACCATCAACATACTAGCATCGATGCTTCATTAGGCGTTTCTCTCTCTCGTACAGTTCAATACGAGGTCGTTGTTTCCGAAGGCACCGCCAACCCTGACGGCGCCAAAGAGCGGTGTGTCCTTCCTGTCCACTGTAAAGAATTCGACTCACGTGGTTTTCAGCATGGTCTATCTCATCAACGGCGCGTTCCCCGGCGAGCAATTCACTCTGGACGAGAACGACGACGTTCAGGTTCGGTGTGGACGTTCCTTCAAACACGGTCACCTGATCATGGCCTCTCCAGGTCTTCGTCGTCAATAATGCATCTACGCCCTTCACGATGCATTTCCACGGCATCGACCAGATTGGTACTCCCTTCAGCGACGGTGTATGTCTTCTCACCCGTTGTCCTCGACGTTGTGAAACCTCACCGACCTATCCTGCAGGTCCCCGGTGTCTCGCAAGCTACAATCGACCCCGGCGGAAACTTCACATACCTATGGTCCGCGCTGCAATACGGCTTCCATCATGCACATGCCCACTACCGTGCGGCGTTTATCCATTGAAATCTTCTGCTGCTCACCTCTGTCCCGTAGGTCAATATCAGGATGACGGAATGATGTTTCCTATCTACATTCGGTGAGCCTCAGCGTGGTCTGTAAGCTGTAAAGCTCAAAGCGACTGGCTGGCATTGCATAGCCCTTCACCTACCCGGGAGCGTCCGTTTGAACAGATTGCGGCTTTGGCTTCCAGTGAATCGATTTCTGTCGCTCTTGAGGTCGATGCTATGAAGGCCGCGGAGCATGAGTCGATACCTGTCATGATTATGGACTGGAGACACCGTACCTCCGACGAAATTCTCGAGATATGGGAAGAAGCACGGGACGAACCCCTTTGCGTCGACTCCATTCTCATCAACGGCCAGGGCTCCTCTGTCTGTCCGTCTGCCGACCAGCTACAAGTCTACGCAGATACCCATGGCTACGGTAATGTCACCAGTAAGGGGTAGGTGCTCAATACTGGTCAGATTTTCAAGTCAATTTTACCTGGTACCCAGATGTCTCTATTTGAGCAACTCCATCGTCAACCCGACCGCGTTTGATGCCAATGTATCGGCTGTGCCCAAAGATATGTGGCTCGACTGTGAAACCAGTGGTATGTCGGTCAAGGGACAATAAAGTGTTTACTGACTTCCTGCAGGTCAGAACAACACCCTTCATACTTTCACTGTCGACTCCTCAGAATCGCAATGGGCCTCCTTCAGCATCGTCAACGCCGGTGGGCTATGGGAACTCAAGTTTTCTATCGATGAACATCCTATGTACGTCTATGGTAAGCAACATCCGTCTTTTTTCAGTACTGCAAAGCATTCGTCTGACACGATCCATCAGCCGTCGAGGGCGAGTACGTGAATGTAACTGAGCCAGTCGACATCATCTCCGTGAGTTTTATTTCTTAATTTCCGTTTACCCCTCATCGGTATGCGCGATACTAGGTTCCATCCGGTGTCCGCTTCCAAGTCTTGGTCAAGCTCGACAAGGACCCGGGTTCTGCATACACCGTCCGCGTCGCAGCAAACGTTGTACCCCAGATCCTCTCCGGTTACGCTATCCTCCAATACGTTTCCATCGACAATACGGTGACCACGGAGTTCAAGGTGCCTGCTGAAGGCTACCCTTCTCTGCCAGTCTCCGTGGCGTATATGGACTACACTGGTACTGCACTCACGACCGCCGACGGCTTGACTGCCAACGCAACGGAGTTCGAGCCTTTGACCAGCAGTCCGTACATCCCGAGTAAGCCACCTCTGCCTGACGGCAGCGACACGAACATGTCTATTGAGACGCTCTTCTTGGACATGTCGCGCCCCAACGCAACGGTTTGGGCCGCCAACCACACTGGTCTGCAGCCGTCGTTATACGAGAATCTAAGCACGCCCATCATCTGGGATGGTGTCTGGCAAGAGGTCATGCAAACGCTTGACAACGAAACCGGCGCTCTTTCCGGAACGCGGCTGATGGCTGCTGACAGTATCACGGCTGTCGACAACGGGACGATTGTTGATTTGATTATTCGTGTGCCCATTGGACAGTAAGTGCTCGCTCCCTGCCGCTTGTTTAGTTATGTGACATTGTTCTATTTCTAGTCCCGCTCACCCCGTACATAAGGTGAAGAGGTTGTTCTTCGACTGCTCGAACGGAAGGCTAACCGTGCATTATATAGCATTACAACAAATTTTGGGTAGTCGGACAAGGCATGGGCGACTGGAATTATTCAACCGTCGCCGAGGCTTATGATGCCGAACCTGAGAGCTTCAACTTCGAAAATCCTCCCCTGCGCGGTATGTGATGCACCAGCCTTTACTTCTTTTGAAGGCTGCTGATTAGGAGAACAGACGGTTTCAACACGCTGGCCACTGGTACGACTAGCTCTTGGCTTGCCCTTCGCTGTGAGTTCCATTTTGCCACGAAGTCTAAATCTCCTCATTTCTTGTTTTCTAGACATTGCCATGAATCCTGGTCCAGACGTTCTTCATTGCCATATTTCCCAGCACATTTCTGGTGGTATGGTTGCCGGTGCGTATGCGTTGCTTGTTGCTCTTCAACAGTTTTGACTGATTGATTGTCTCTGCAGTCATTATGGAAGGCATGGAGCTCATGAACATCCCTGCCGAGTATGAAGCGCCCGGCTATACCGATGGTGACGAGAATGACTGTTAGTTCCTTCCCCGTCAATCTCCACCCATCCCCTTAAATAGCTTCTCTGCATATACCAGAGCCGCGACCACACTCTTTCCTATCCAACATTCTTTTCAGTTGACTGTCTTTTTATAATCATGCGTACTGCTAGTAGTCGCGGACTTACATTCATATGGACAATATCATAATATTATACTTATACCAAACTGCGACGAATGTAATGTAATTGGTGACGAGCATTTGGACCTTCGCGAATCGGTAACTGGTTTGAGACTGTATTTCACATGATGTGGACTTGTTGTGGGGGACACGGAGTTTTACTTTTTACTAGTTTTAGACGGCGTTTTGACGGCGTTTTAATGGACGCATGACTCACAGCGGAGCGCTGAACATTGAATGCTTCACTCAGCCTTCATTGTGGCTAGTCTATGATCGTTTGCAACTCAACGGGCTGGATCATTATCGGCTTATCCTTGTACTTCATGCTAGTGTTCTACTGCTAATATTTTAAAGTAAGCCGCACATCAAAGTTTCCTCAAAGTGCTCGTAGCGTTCTCGCACAGTCCTATTCGCACTTGAGCGCTGAGCACCGGTAAACTTCCAATAATAGACATATTGCTACTGTCGCTTATATACACCAATGGAATAATTCACATCTTACATTACCCACTTCCAGTTGCAACATCTTGACGATGCCCTCAGGAGACTCCTTCCTGCCTCGGATTTATTCCGTATTCTATGCCGAGTTCCATGACAAACACGGTGTGTAGGCCATCTGCTACTTTTATGCGCCGGTCAATTTCACGATCTGTGCCAGGCCCATACATTGTTGACCAAGTTCCGGAGGGACTCATTGCCACTGCTTCTCCATTATCCGGCTCTGCATCTGTCCCCCCAGTGCCTTCCACTCCCTCGACGGAAGGACCTCTTCCTACCTCTACCCCGCAAACTCCTGTTATGTCCAGAAACTCCAGTACCTCACTCGTATCGCCTACGGACCTTCGCGCCAATTCGCGTCACGTATACTCGCCATTCAAACCTTCCTACTCGTCCACTCGCACCCTATTCAATTTTGAGGAGGTATCAAAATACGTGATTCCACACGATGAACTCAGTGGACGTCTTGTGACTTGCGCGACAAAGCATTTCCGTGTCATTGGTCACCCTGTTGCATTGGAGAGCCAGGAATACGACAGGAACTTGTTCAGATACAACATTTGCTTTGTTTTTGAACGTTCAGCGGACATCAGCTGTTACGAACCTATTGTTCGCAAAGTGAGCCGCGTGCTGATGTCCTGCGAAGTGAGTCGAGTCTTGTTCACCAAACATTCGAAGACTAATCATTTGAACACCAGAGAGAGTCTAAATTTCTCTCGTCCTCAAATTCGTCTGTGGTTATACATCCGATTTTGGAGCAACTCTATGAAGACCTGAACTCGTATTCAGAGACGTCAATACCCATCGATAAATTCAATTCTATTGAACTTAAGATCTTTCCCTTTTACCCTAACCTGTCAGCCGTGGAGGACTGGATGGTACCTGTCGCTTTGATTAACCTACAGCGGCGTGTACAAGAAAATTGGGATTTGACCATGGTCAAGGTATCTACTCGTCATCTCCACCTCTCTGGCGATGCTGTTGACAGTGAACAAGATCTATGAATTTATCAACGGCGTCAACCACGTCAGTCGCATCGCCCATCTTGCCGATTGCGATGTAAATTTGACGCGCCAAGCCATAACCCACCTCCTGTGAGTAGCAGCACTACCTGATATCGTGTAGAACTTGATTTTTGCAGGTTTTATCAAGTCATCATGATTACAGACATCTTCCAGTTCTCGAATATGTACACATTGCGACGAAGCATTCAGTGGCTAGCCAATGAAGCACACATCAAAGAGGAATGTGGCTCATACGTCGCGATCTCGCAATCCGAAATACAGGATTGGCCAAGGTTGTTACATCTTTACTCGCGCTTCAAGTCAGGGAAGACCGTCGCGGAGTGGATGCGGGAGTACGAGGTTGAGAAACTCAAGATTGATCCTCGTCGGTTCACAAGCTTTGGTGTTATAAAAGTGTGTTTTTTCGAACATAGGCAGGTCAACTACGGTCTGAATCATGCTGAAACTAGGGGTTTCTTCGTCGTGTTCATCGGTGGCCAGTGTTACTGCCGCGCAAGGTACCAGAAGAACCTATGACACCGTTGTCTCCTGCATCGGAGAATTTGGCTCGGAATCTCCCTGAGCTGCCGTCAGGCCTTGAGTCCTCCCCGCCTCTCACTGGCGGCTTGTTCTCTCCTATGATTTCCACTCAAACCCCGCAAAGTGTGCGCGCCATCTTTCGCGGACGATCTAATTCATCCGCCACCGTCATGTCGTCCCTAAGCCCTGCTTTGGGCACCGCATCTCCACCTCTTACGCCGACACTTACAGGCACAACACCATCCTTACCAGGCTCCTATCGCGCACGTCACGTAAGCGCTGCAGAAAAAGTGCTCGAGCAGCTGCGCAACCGCGACAAGCAACGTGCAAGTGATGTTGAAACGGCCAGACGCTCTGCGACACTGGGAGGGCATACCAGCCCGGAAGACTTGACGTCTGTCGCATTGTCAGGCGGCGCAAGTTTGCGTACGAGGATTCAGTCGCTGAATGCGACAACGCCATCATCGGTGAACATACTAAGAGCTAGTATGGCTGCAGCTTCGGCGCCGAAGAGGACCGCCGATGCAAAAACGTCTTGGCCGCCGGAGTTGAAGAGACTCTTAGACGGAGAGCACCATACTGATGAGCTTTCTGTGAAATTCGAAGTCTCGTGGCCACAGCTAGAACAGTGGCTGATGGAGATAGGCAACGAAGACGATGTGGGTGGCGTATCTATCATCTATCGCTAGGATTGTCTTCTTCTGGTCTCGATTCTGTATTCATTTAGCTGGTCATTTGACGTCACGTCTAATGTGAATTTTACTTTCTCGTGAGGAACCGCATAAACTCGATGCGATCAGTGAGGCATCATCCAAGAGCCTTTTCCTAGCTTTGCATGTCAAAATGGAATTGCTCACGTCCATTTTCGTTTGCTTATAGGAGACTAGCTTGGCATCCGAAAATGCGTTTTTATGTAATTTGAAATCCTTTCATATTTATGGACAGCATTGACAATACGCGACAGCGGTTGGTACATGCAGAGCGAAAGCAAGTATAGAATAGATGCATCAGGCGTATTTGATACGCAAGGTAAGATTGAACGGAAGAGTACCAGCAGTAACTGTAACGTCGGTTTCCGCAGGAACGAGTTCCGAAACCATCTTTTCCAAATTCGGCCGTGTCGCCTCCTCCAGTTGCGGCGGAGCCTGTAGATATATTTGGGTTGTCGCAGTAGACAACGAAGGCTTCTTGACTTGACTATGAAAATTTGAGCAAAGACGCGACAGACAAGAATTTTCAAGTAAAACGTACACATCTTGTCGCTCAACCAGCATTTCTATGAGTTTTTCTACTGTCGTCTCCGGATTGAGAGTCAGATCTAGTGATTCCCCACCGCATACCGGACAATCGGGACGCTTATTATGCTCGAATGTGAACGAGTAGACTCCATCAGTTCCGATGAGCATGAAGTAATTGTTCAGGTATGCAGCTGAGCTAGTGGCGATCTTGAAGGCCTCGTTACAGCAGGAGGCTGAGCAGAGGGCGTCAATAAGATAAAATCGGCAAAGAGTGGGCAGGACAGCTACCTGCGATTATAGCATTTGTTGAAGCGATAGCGGGAATAATGTTCTTCACAACACCTTGAGTGAGCGACCATGTGACACCCTGGATCTTGAATTCCTTCGCGCGCTTGGACGCGACGGAGTACAACCAGCCGATATGTTCGGGATCGTCAGTGTCCATCTTCTTGTCCCCAAATACGCGAGGCCATTCCAATACGGAAGCCCACTCTATACAGTGCTCTGGTAACCGGGGAGTGTTTGCGATAGTGCAGATGGGGAATGCCGTTGGTTTGTTCAACATATCCAATGAACATTCGTAACACGACGTGATCGTAGGCAATATGACACGCGCCTGACCCTTAAAGCCTAAACGCTTGCATTAGCGCTCGACCGCGACACTTTGAAACGTGGCACACCTTCGGTCCCGCCGTCAATGAGGGGCTTCAAGCTTTCTGGATTTTCTTCATCCACTAAATTGACTAGAGTCGCATTAATCCATCGACGCGCTTCCACCGAGTCAAGACCGCAGATGACCAGATTGAATTGCATATAGTAATCGAGGTCTTTGTCTTGGATCTTGCCAAAATATCTGGTAAGGAGACAACAGAGATAAAAATTGGTCTCAAATACACAACATCGTGGGCTCACGGTGTGACCTTAACGCCTGGCACACGTTTCATGATAAATTCTGCGGCCACTGTCGCTTTCGGCTTGCCAACGTCCTTTGGACTAGGTACTCAACATCAGGTCGACGGTAGGGAATATCTGAAAACGTCGCACCGAAACAAAAATTGGCGATTAAGATTACTTATATCGATGGTGTCCATGTCAATGACATGTATGTCTTTGAACCCCGTCAAGGCCAGGTTGGCGAGGATTTCGCAGCCAAGACCACCGGCACCGATGACGAGAATCTTAGCCTGGTTCCTCAGGAAATCTTTGACCTAGTTCGGGAATGAGCTGCTGAATTTCTAGACGTTGGTCGCGTAGCACATACGCGATCACCGGCTAGGAACGATTCATCGGTGCGTGGTCCAGGTTTATTCAAAATCTGATCAACATGGTAATATCTGTCCTCCCAATCTGCAGCAGCATCAACCATAATCGACTCAGAGATAAACCGGGTTCAGAGAGATATATCAGCAGGTATCAACACGTCGAAGATGAACAAAGCAGCGGTAACACCTCTCAAGCCAAGTCGCCGCGCGGTGAATCGACGGCGATCATTTCTGCCACCGATCATGGCAGATTATCATCTTTCCATTCGCCACATTGATTCTTTCAAGCCTTTCTGTTTATGCTTGTGGTTTCTTCCTTCACAAGCTCTCCGGATCCGTAATCGCTTTGATTGGCTCTGCCCGCCATGTCTTCTTCTGGGGAATATCTACATTTTACCGGACATCATTACCTCCGCCAACGACTTGTGTGCTCTCTTCTGAGCCGAAAAGCAGTACGAATACAAAAGATACGGCCGGCATCAAAGAATCCCGGTTTGAGAGGCGAGCATAATAGTTCATCTAATTCTGTATAGTCTAATATTCCCTTTCAGGTCATGAGGTCAGCTTGTTGAGGCTACTAGAAAAGGTTACAAACGGCACCGTTATCGAAATTTCGGTCACTGGTAAACAAATGTGGTTTATTCCTCTTGTGTGCTCTAACTGGAGACAAGTACAGGTACTGCCATCTCGTTCCGCCCTGGTGTAATAACAGGTGGTCCAATTACGCATGACTGTCCACTCTCGCGCTCTGTGGGGTATTTCTTGGAGCCTATCATTTTGATTGCTCCATTTTCCAAGAAGCCCTTCCACTTGACCCTTCGTGGCATCACAACAGACGGACGGGACTTGTCCGTCAGTTCTTTCATCTCTGTCGTTTTGGACGTATTCTGATCAGAGTCTAGGCAGATATCATCAGAACAGTGACTCTTCCCCATCTACAGCTGTTTGGGGTGTCTGACGGTCTTGAGTTGCGGATTAAAAAGCGGGGTGCACCGCCAGCTGGAGGGGGTGAAATAGAGTTCCTTTGTCCTGTCGTAAAACAGATCAAAACGCTCAACTTTGTTGAACCTGGAAAAATCAAGCGAATACGCGGGATTGCGTGAGTCTCAAATTCCTAGCTGCAAACGAAGTGCCACTGACCGCCATGCAACAGACATGCAGTTCGCGTCAGCCCCCAATTCTCTAATCGCATGATTGAGGCCTCGCGTTCAATACTGAATAGATATATCCCGGACATATATCTATATTCCGATGTATACAAAGGAGATGAGAGCGGGAAGTAAGTGTTCGCAACTTGCTCATGGTTTTTATATCGACTTCATGCAGGTCTCCTGGATATGCATTGAGCATCCTTGCAGAGTCGACGACAGGTGCTCTGCACTGCGCGGAAGCAATCTCTGAGCCTGGTGTTGCACCTGAAGATATCGGTCTCAAAGCAACACGTTCGCTCTTGTCTGCCATTGAACGGGGAGGATGTGTCGACCGACGTCATCAGTCGCTGGTTCTCCTTATGATGGTGCTAGGAAGTGAAGACGTCGGACGTTGCCGAATGAGTGAGCCGACTGAACAAACGTGAGTGTTTGTCACACCTGTCCTGTCCTGTGATGTTACATTGATTGTGCTACCAGAATCGAAGTTCTGAGAGACATCCAACAATTCTTTGGGACATCTTTCAAAATCGTGACGGCTTCACCCGAAGAATCTGGTCACTTGATGTATTCATGCTATGGAATCGGCTACGTGAATGCGAATAGGACACTCGCATGACCTTCGTACTATTTTATTTGTGTTGTACCGTACATAGAAATCGAGGAGATCGCATTTTGTGGCAATGCTCTTTGGAAACCACTGGAAATTGTGGAGTCAGGACCCGTCCGCATGAATGGGTACGCCGAAAAGGAAAGTGGATGACTGGCAGTGACTCTCCAAAATTTACATCAACAAACTCGTCGTGCTTCCATAACTCAGCTTGTATCTTGCATCTTCTCTTGCCACCACTTTCTCACGTCTTCCTAATTTCACGATGACCGACTTTACTACTTCTATCCCCACATTCAAGCTTGTTCTCGGTGAGCAACGCTTCTTTGATGAGCGGTTGCACGGAATGCTGACGCGCTGTTGCTCGGTCGTTTCTTTCATCGATAATGGATTCTGTCTTCCTTTCGTGGTGTGCGCCCACAAACGTTCCACACGTGCTTTCTCGCATACTTGTCCATGATTATCAGTTGGTGACGGTGGTACTGGCAAGACCACCTTTGTCAAGGTATGCAAGCCAGTCCACTTGGTCGGCATACGATCATGCGCTGATTTCATCCATTTTGCAGCGCCATCTTACTGGTGAATTTGAAAAGAAGTACATTGGTGCGTATGGACCCGATTTTGTGTCTTTTGCCGGTATCGCAATGAGTCTGACGGCGCTGCTTGCTCGCGATCGTCTTGTACAGCCACACTTGGTGTCGAGGTCCACCCGCTGCAATTTTCCACCAACTTCGGCACCATCTGCTTCAACGTCTGGGATACTGCTGGACAAGAGAAGTTCGGAGGTCTCCGCGATGGCTACTACATCCAAGGCCAGTGTGGCATTATCATGTTCGATGTCACGTCGCGCATCACCTACAAGAACGTACCCAACTGGCATCGTGATCTCGAGCGTGTCTGCGAGAACATTCCCATCGTTCTGTGCGGAAACAAAGTCGATGTCAAGGTGTGTTGATCATGGTATCGAAGGAACACGATCGTGACACTACAGTATCCGTGTAGGAGCGCAAAGTGAAGACCGGTGCTGTGACTTTTCACCGGAAAAAGAACCTTCAGTACTTCGAGATCTCCGCAAAATCGAACTACAACTTTGAGAAGCCTTTCCTGTGGCTCGCCAGGAAGCTTGTCGGGTAAGAAAAGCTTTGATCATCCAGAATAAGAATATCATCTGATCATGTGGTTAGCAACCCGACCCTCGAGTTTGTGGCAGCCCCTGCTCTCGCCCCCGCGGAAGTCCAGGTCGATCCCGCGCTCTTGGCACAATACGAAAACGAGCTCAAGCAGGTATGGTTAATTACATTTCAGCCATGTTATTTGCCTGACTCATGCTATCATAGGCGGAAGCTGTTCCCTTGCCCGAGGAAGACGACGAATTTTAAACACGTGTTCTTGATATCTTTCCCTACTGTTCTCATCCATTGACGTGCAGTTAGTCATTCTTGTTATTTTACCGTTTATAAACATCGTTGTGCTGTGATTTTCTCTTAATTGTGTAGCGTCAATTTCCTTCCGAAGCTCAGCCCCCCAAGCGTCGAAGATCTGTTGATAGGTAGTAGAACTGACGGTACCGGATATCAACGTGCAATTGACGATCCATAAGCTTTGAGTTGCTTTGGAACGACTACTGGTTGGATTGGGATAGAGTTTTGGACCAATAGATGCAAAGATTTACTTCACGATACAGCTCTGTACTCCTGATGATCACTTTGTTTGGATGAATTGGATTCTGCTATTGTTTGCAATGTATGAAATAAAAAAAGGAAGAGGCAACAGGATTCACGAACACTATGACGAGCGTCCATCTGGCGGACCCCCTTACAGCTGAACATTGAATATTGAATCATCAGTGACGGGTTGCCAAAAATGCTCTGGAAAAATAGAAAGACTAAATAATCCCTCGATCTCGCGGCGATACTTTGAGTAAAAGTTTTCAATCTATTTTTTTAACGTGCAATAGTGTTTTCCTGGAATTGTACCTTGGTGAGTGAGAGCAGACGTGATTCATCAAGGTGATTTCTCTTTTAGAGACATGGTTGGCAATGATTTCATCTCATAGGCGAGATGGCCGAGCGGTCTAAGGCGCTAGAATCAGGTGTTTACTTGAATCTAGTCTTTCGGGGCGTGGGTTCGAATCCCACTCTCGTCATAACCTCCAAAGGTCTGGTCTTTTTGCTCTGCTTTTTCCTTAATAATGAATTCTGGGAATGTTACTCGTTTATATAACTCTAAGTGGCTGAGTCCGAGAGAGCTACTCACAGCAAAAATAAAAAATAACCAGGGCCGCAATTTGACTGTGCAAGTTTAAAGCCCTACATATATATATATGTCTATAATATATGAAATCAGGACATATACGCAGTCATGGCCGTGTGTCTAACAGATATTGCACGCTGTAATGATTCAGTAATAGATTTGCAGTTAACATTCATCCCAGCTCATGCACTGATCAACCGGAACCCTGCGCTGCCAGACTCTGTTGTCCCATTATTGATGAGCATTCCGTCCGCCACCACCACAATATATTGCTTGTTTGATGCTGCTAGAATGGAGTAGACACCATCATCAGCGCCGGCTTTCTGGCGAACCACGAAAATCTCCCAAGTCGACGCTACTGTACGCGCTGCTGAGAGCGCATAGTCTCCGGAGTCGTCCGCCGTAACATACTCCAATGTCGATATCTCGCGGATGTTTCCCGCATTCGGCACGAAGGTAAAGTTGAACGACGCAGCGTCAGCCTTGCTAGTGGCTGTTGCATAGAGGTCGGGCAGACTGAGGTTAGTAACATAGTTTCCGGTCAACGCGTCCTGCAACATGTACACCCCCACTGGGTTCGCAGGTAGCGAGTTGCAGATGCCACTGGCACCGGCCCGCGTAGAAAGGTAATACAGCTGGTTGCTGTATGAATTACCTGTCCCCCAGTCAAGCAACTCTGTGGATCGGTTGGCTGCGTCTTGCACATCAGCCTCTGAGTAGGCAAGATAGATCACAGACTTCCAAGCGTCGTCGTACGATGAGTTGGACAGCTCGTTTGCCGTATAATTTATCACTTGTCGAGCCCATTCAGCGTCGTACAAGTATTCGTTGACCGGGGTGACGGGTAAAATTTGTATTGCGGCAATTTCAACTGTCTCGCTGCCCCAATATCTGCGCCACCGCTCCGTCAGTTTATTTAGGCTGCTTGAACATCCGTGAAACCCAAAAGAGCTCACAACCATGCGCCCGCTTGATAATCCATGATATTGCCCATCGTCACCAAGTCACGAACTGCCTGTTCTGGATACGGTTGATCGCGAGCTGTGGCCTCTGCATCGGGGTACAGGTGCCAGTACACTTGTGCAGCATGTTGCTCAGTAGCAAGAAGGAGCACCGAATACTGTTGCAGGAGAGAGTTGCCGGAGATATTCGAGTAAAGCATGGCGCCATAGTAACCATTGACGGCCTCACCAGTTGACTCTTGGTCTCGAGAGCCAGCGCTATTTGCGACACCCGATGCTTTTTGCACAAACGTGTTAAGCCAGAAAGAATGCGTGAGCGAAATAGATCATATAATCACCCCAAGAATGTCCTGCAAACCAGTCACGATTCCGTGCGACAGGGAAATATGGGTCGTTTGTGGATGGATTGACGATATCCCGCAAGAAGTAGTTGAGGAAATCACGATGTTCGTTCATCCAGTCAGTGTCATATCTAGCAAAAAGATATTCAAGTAGCCGCTGTGCACATTGGCCGTCGGCAACGCACTTGCATATGACAGACGCCGCCGCCAAGAAATAACCGTAGTGGAAATGGTGATCATTATAATAGCCGTTGCCGTAGTCTACGTTCGAATCGTTGTATCCATTGCGATCGATGATTCCACCCCATCCCGTTTCGTATGCTGCCTGGGTGGGTGCAGAAGAATTGAACTGACGCGAACATTCATGAGTCAGTTGTTACCACAGTGAAAGAATGTACGACCTACCCAGTAAGAATATATGCCCTCAAGGTACTCAATGACAGGGTCAATGAGGTCAGCTCGGCCTACGACGTCTGCTATCAAGCTGGAATATTTTCAGACCATCGCCTGAAAACACGTAGTTCGGAGAAACACCTACGCAAGCCTGGAATACATGGCTGCGCTGACACCAAAGTCGTAGAAATCATCAGGTGCGCTCACATCAGGGAGGTTCCCGATCTCATATTCGAGCCCTGCAACAATGTCGTCGATGCACGAACTATCAGGCGACCGCGGCGCGTCCCATGTAATGGATGGCAGCACGTATTCCAACTCCCAGACATTCCCCAATATGGGGTACATGTATCCTTTTGTTGTAAGGTAGTTCAATGAAGTCGTATCAGGATAGTCGGGCGACTTCAATACCATCCTTCAAAAGAGGTGGAATGAGCACCATATACTTTATCTTCTTTGCATAGTTTTGGTGGCCACTTACCGGTGGTGCGGCCACGTCAGCATCAGTAAATCGGATGCATTCCCTTGAGCATCCCAAGTGAATCGTAGCGTAGCATTGCTATCGTCAAATTCATAATCAACTGTAACGCCATATGGCCAGACCGCGGCGTGCGAATCCAATAAATCTTGATGAGAGGACTCGTTGAGCTTGACAACTCGTAGAATACCATCAAAAGGTGCTGAGGCAGTTATGTATCCTCCACCGGTCTCGACGACAGCGGTAAGAGTAATGTTGCTAGTGAGAGAATAGATGATGTAGGTCCCAATATCGTTTACAACAAGAAACTCGTTGCCTGTGGCAGTGCCTGAATATTTCCAGATATATTGAGTAAGACAAGACAAAACGACAAGACAAAACCACAGCCTTTGTACGTACCATTGCACCCCGCAGTCATGTCATGGCCAGCAAAAGACGATATCATGCCCTGGCCACTGATGAATTGAGGGGTTGCGTTATTGAACTCGAATGTCAAGTAGGGCGATCCCGGAACCATGTAACTGTTAAGATAGCCGGAATCTGTGAAATATTGTAGGGTGACCGTTTGCATGTCCTATTGGACGGTTCAGGTGACAGCGTGGATTACAGACGTGTGCAATTAGCGAGTAAAACCATCAACTTACCCAGCTTAAGGCTTTGTGGTCGTCGAATAAACCCGTATGCTCTGTGAATCCGACCGACCAATCAGTCTGAGTATACTGATGGATTGAAGTGCCGTCGAAGCTCCGGTCTGTTGAGATTCCAAACTGGATAGCACTGGCCGTGAGGCTGGTCTCGTACGGAAACGGGCCTGCGCAAACCCTGTGGCGAATGGCAGTCACCGTCCGGTAATGGTTCTCATTGAGACTTTGCAAATGTCACTTACGCTAGGCCATCGCCTGCCCCATAGCCGACCCACCAACTATTTGTTGGATACGGCGGTGTAAAATTCTGAAAGAATGAATTCGGAGGCCCCTCGTTGGCTATGGATCCTCCAGCGGGCGTGGGGTAGTTGGCGCCGATGGTACCAAATATTTCAAATCCCAACACGGCGGGAAGAAAGGATAAGAGGGCACCGACAAGGCGACCTGAGTAGAGGTTGGTGCTCATGATGCTGCAATGGATGTACAAACGCGAGCGAACAACGGACTCTCCAATTGTGTGCATGCATTGTTTTTATAGCGTCCGTTGGAAAAATAAGAATACCTCTAGCCTGGCAAAACATCGGCACGTCGCAAGAAATTGTAAGGTAGGGATGAAGACAGTGCCTGTGCACGTCGCTCTCAGGGAGCAACATGGAACAGCTACCTAACTTGGGCGTGATCATCTTCTACATCGGAGGATGGATGACGGGATACGCACTTGGTCTACGTTTGACAAGACACGCGAGGCACCCGGATTCGTGCACGAGGCGTCCGACGCAGCACTACGGTAGGCAGATGCTTGCGATACAGGATGTAGGCCGTGCTAAATCGCCTAGAGAGCACCCGACTAAGGCATCGCATCGAATCGTGAAATGAAGCCATACGCCTCTTGGAGCAACGCAGCGCCTTTTGCCAGAGCCTACAGAAGATCCCAAGCAGCCTGGAAGCACAGACACCTTAGTCGGGAGAACAGAAAGACGAACTCACCGAAAATCAGGAAAAGATGAGTGGCAGGGGCAGATCAAAAGAATGTAGCACTTGCATCGAAATTGCTCTCCCCACGGCACCCGGGAGCCCATAAAAACCAATGTGATTGTGTGTGACAGTGGCATGAATGTAAATTAGGTTAGGGAGAAAGTAACTGAGGGTATAAGACATGACAATTGGCCGTAAAGCAAAGCATCCGGAAATAACAGCAAAAAAGCAGGCAAGACTGTGCGAATATGAAAAAGAAAGGTAGTGGAAATGAAGCAATACAGAGAGGGGGGGGGGGAACGATGAGATGACTATCCGCATCGACACGTCAAGATTTTCCACAAGGTGTTCTTGGGCACGCCATCGGCATCGCCCGTGTATGGACCAGCCATTCCAACGTCTCCTGTTCTTGTCGCACGCACGTCGGAGACTGCAGGCGGTGCCGCGCCAACACTCGGCACCATGGGCGATGCACGACCGTAGGGTTGTTGTGGCGCGCTGTATTGCTCGTCACCATCCCGATAATCGTACACGCCGCCACTTGCGTATGGGTGTTGCGAGCTGTTCCGGGTACCAACAGGAACGTTGACCTGCGCAGCGGCGGAACGAGGCGTCACACCACCTGGTGTGAGCGCGTTGGGGATCTTTCGCTGTTTGGAACCATGCCGCACAAGGGCAGGCGATGGAGGAACGACGTTTCCCATTTGTTGGTGTTGAGAAACACGACGCTTATCCCCTTCACGCCGTCGATCGTTAGGCGTGAGATTGTTCTGCTGCATTTGTGCCAACATTTGGTTATGTCCGACCGACGCTTCCCAGCCCTTTCCGCCTGTGATAAGGTCAGAGGGGATTCCATATCTACAGACGACACCGCTCACCATTGAGGAGATTCCAGTCAAAGACCCCGTCATCTACATCCCCATTGTTCTTCATTACTTTTGCAAAAAGCTCTCGCAGAAAGTCATAGTCGGGTGTCTCTTCGAAGCCCAGCTTCCGGACATAATTGAGGTAAATACCGAACTCCTCTGCAACGCGTTGAAGTTATCGTACGGTGCGTCAGAAAAATGGCGTTGGAGCTATGGCATCGACAGGACGACTTACCCGGAAAGTTTTCGGAAAGTTCTTTGATTGGTGTAGACTGTTTCTTCTCACCGATCTTCTCATACTTCTGTTTATTCGTGGCAGCTTTGAGACCCTGCCACGGAAGGCTGCCACGAAGAAAGTACATGAACACGTGGCCAAGAGACTCGAGATCATCTCGACGCGATTGCTCTTATGGGAACTTTGTCAGGAGATGCAAAAGATACGAATTTAAAAAACATACCTCGACCCAAATGAGTGTTGACACTCATATAACGAGCGGTGCCACTTAGACTCTTGCGCTCACGGTAGGGGATATGCTGCTTCGTTTTCGGGTCGCGATACTGTTTCGCCATGCCGAAATCAACCACATGGATGACTGAAATGAAGTGGCAGGTGGTCAAAGGCGCTACTGGCGTGAAGCTACAACTTACTATTGGCGCCCTTGGTGCCGGGGCGGCCGATCAGAAAGTTGTCAGGCTTGATGTCCCGGTAGATCAGGTTCTTCTCGTGGATCGTTTGGACGCGAGATATCTGCGTGAGTTGGCATGAGATGTTGCGGCACAAGAGCGGATGAGGAACGACTGACCATCTGTCGGGCGGCCATGCAGACGGTCTTGGTAGAGAATTTACGAGCACACATATCGAATAGATCTTCCAAGCTCGGTCCAAGGAGATCGATGACAAGGATATTATGTAGACCCTCCTGGCCGAAGTGGTATATCTGCGGGATGCCGACTACATGGACGACAGTTGGAATCCACAACCGCAACAGAAGGCAACACATCACGACGCACCGCAGCCAGAGAGGATTCGGTACGAACGGCACTCATCGCGCAGTTGGGGCGCCTCTGCTTTGCGGGGTTCCTAGACTGATGCGTTAACCTGTCTCAGCGGATCTGCAGACATGTGCTGCGACGCACAAACTTGATGGCCACGGTTTGCGAATTGAGCAAGTTTGTCCCTGTGCACGCCGTCGTGCTCGTTCCAATCGACTTGATCCAGCAAGAAAGCAGACAGACAGACCTTCGAAGATGACACCGAACGAGCCTTCACCAATCTTCTTGCCGACACGGTAGTGGACGCCGACGATCTGACTATTCCCGGACCTGGGAGGCGCTCCGTTGAGTCGGTGGAAAACAGAAATGCAAACAAGGCCAAAGCATACGAGTGCGACATCTCGACCCTCGTCCTTGGACGTTTAAACGAGATTAAGATGAGGGGCGGGAATAACAAGGAATAAACGGACAACACAGCGGCGTCTGCCACCACCCACGCCAGGGGCCGCTCCCCCTACCGAATTCAATTCATTTTATTTATTGGTCTCGCCACAGTCACGCAGCACCAATCACGCTGTCACGCACATCGCGTACAACGCGTCTATCGCGTGCAGACATACGAACCAAAAGTTGCCAAACGTCCATTCGACATAGATATGAGTACATATTTACATAGTCATCGCGGTCTGCGTTGCGGCCCTCGAGGCTTCGCAAACGTCTTCTTTTCTTCCGCCGGCGTGAAAATATGACTGTCGGTACCTGTTGGCCCTCCAGAAGGCAAGGCAAGCTTGAACACAAGGAAATCTTCGTCAACCTCAGTCGGGTCGGAAGTTTCAATCTTCTTCGGAATGGCATCGCTCTGAACACCTTGTACAAGAGCCTCAACCCCCTTGAATGTAATCAATGCACCAGCAGAATACATCATGCGAGGCTTTACAGGCGATGACGATGGACATGAATAAATGAAAACTGCGAAAAGATCGTAGCTAAGTCAGAAAAAAAATACAACTTGACAGCCAAGCCTGACCTATTTCTCTCCGTGGAGGTGATGTAAGCGTGTGTGGCCAGGCCACGATCGCATAACAAGGATCAGAGACTGGTATCGAGGAGGGAAGGGATGCCATGCTGAGCTCCGTGGAACTCTGTAGCACCAACGTCTCGGTCTTCGGATCCACTGTCTGCGATATCGTCATTGAATGGAGGGACATCCAAGCCCTAGTCAGAACTTACTACGATAAGCAACCGACAGTCGTCGCTTTTGGCAAGCTGCTGTATAGCTTCTTCAAGATCGTCACTCCACACAAAGCCTGTGCGTGCAGCAAAGAGACCGCCGTTCGGCCGACTCGCGGAATACGCGGAATGCAGACCGCTTTCCCTTTCCGCTGCGCGCGCATCAGCTATCTCCTGCTCGCGTTCCGACAGTGGCTGGGGAGCAGCCATATGCTTCCTGTGCGCATGGTAGGCTTCCGCGGTTAGATCGTTTTTAGATGTTGCGAAGATGGTGTCGGAGAATGCTGTCGAGCCGAGATGCTTCAGTAGCGACGCGCGCGACGACGCATACAGCATCTTGTCGCGCACGGCTGCAGTGTCCGGCACATATGAGATAGCCAACCAGTCGGACGGGGGGTCGTCAAGTTTCGCGAGAACGTATCTGTCCAGAGTTACGACGTAAGAAGGCACACAGTCAACAGACATCTCGGATTCGGACTAACGCAGGCACATTGTCCGCGAGTACTTCGGGATCTTGCAATTTGCTCAGATCTTTCTGAAATGTTCCCTCTCCGGGGATGATGAGGGAAGGCACTAGAGACTCTAACCAACACTCAGCATCGCAGATACAGTCGCTTTCCGCGAGTGAAGCCCACCGTTTTCGATGGAGATCTTGATGAAACGTGTGGTCTTCGAGTCAACTGCCGAAGAGAATCTGGCAGCTAACTCTTGAGAAACGCCTATGCCAGACGTGGCAGACATGTAGATGCGAACTTTAGAGAAAGAACGGCGGCCCTTATGCCTTTATATTTCCAGGAATAAAAGCTGTATATATGATGTGATGGTCGCGTACTGATTGCAAGGAGGCAACAAGGAGAATCAACCCGCGATCGATAGCGACGCGTAAATGACTCATCGCGTTGAATGCCCGATATATTTCCACGATCTGATCATGATTTGACGCTGAGTATGCTCTTGTGGTGTCCACATCGATTCGTTAACTTGGTCGCTGCTTCCACTGCCAGATCGTGGTCATCTAGGCGACGCTGGTATCCTTCCATAATGGGCATAGAAAAAGGTTTTTTCTCCAGTTAAATAGCTTTTTCAGAATGATTCATTCTGTTCAGCCGTTTTGATTGGCGTTATCGGTGGTAGCGGCCTATATCACCTCGACAATTTGACCTTCGTGTACGTGCCGCAAGTGTGTAGGAGATAATCTCTCTTTGACGAAGTATGACATACTCAGCAAGGAGGTCAACCCCGAGACGGTATGTGCTACATGCCCATCCGTCCCAAGTTTTTACTGAAACGAGATCAGCCTTGGGGCCATCCTAGCGCACCAATCACTATTTGCTCCCTTCCGTCGGGGAGTCTGGTCGCATTTCTGGCGCGTCATGGGAAAGGGCACACGTTTTCCCCATCGGCGGTACCCTGCAGGGCAAATATCGCTGCCCTGAAATCCATCGGCGTTCGCGTCATCGTCGCATTTTCTGCAGTTGGATCTCTGCGGGAAGAAATTTCACCGGGCTCCTTTGTGCTCCCCACGCAGATTATTGATAGGACAAAGGGTATTCGGCCTGCGTCTTTCTTTGAAGGAACGTCAATTGTTGCACACGCGTCGTTCGGTGATCCTTTCAGCAACAAATTAGTCAAGTGGCTTGAAAGCCGTGTTCACAAGGCTTTAACCGAGGAGGGTCGTGGCGTGCAGCTGTTCACCGATAAAACAATCATCTGCATGGAAGGTCCCCAGTTTTCCACTCGTGCGGAAAGCATCATGTACCGCCAGTGGGGTGGCGATCTCATCAACATGAGCGTTCTCCCCGAAGCCAAGCTCGCTCGCGAGGCGGAATTGAGGTAGGTTGAATCGTTCGTACGCCTTGTCTTCCCGTCAATTGACTGTTCAACATAGCTACGCGCTCATTGCAACTGCAACTGACTACGACGCTTGGCGGCCTCATTCGGAGGCCGTCACGGCAGCAGAGGTCTTCAAGACCCTGCAAGCCAATGCCGCTACTTCGCGGCACGTGGTTGCTACGATTTTAGATGAACTCCATACAGCCCTCACTGATGGTCAGCCAGGCAGCGATAGCTTCCTGTTAGAAGAAGTGGGCTCCATGAAACTCTCGATTATGCCCCGGTCAGAGAAGCAGAACCCCGAACACAAGAAAATCCTCGCGTTCGTGCTTCCCGAATATTTTTCCGATTAATGTGGTATTTGATTGTGTTGTGCCGTGCTGGAATATGGGAGGAACCTGGAGGTGATGAATACTGTGTAGAACATATATCATAGATCTTTCAACAGATGTAACACATTGATGTAGAGATATGTACTCATCCGTCGAATTAACGACGCTCGCAACAGAAAAAATATCGCCTGAAAATCTTATGCTCACCTCTAGTTGGATGAGGAAGCACTTCGACTTGTGCTGGCATCTTCGATACAGAGCATATAGAGCCATGGTCGCCAAGGCCTTTTCTGGTCGGGAAGTTAAATAAATTATTGGTTGACGGCATGCCCAGCATTTTTCTCGTGAGTTATCAGGTCTCTTTCCAAGTGCAGAACCCTGTAAGTACGTGTGGTGATACATGAGACAACCGGGTACAAGTGCATTGACATATGTTCTCGTCTGTTTTATTGAGAAAAATAATTCTTCGGTGGCCGTGCGTTTCAAGCACGATGGAGGTAAGTACATTGAATATTCAAAGGAAGATGATCGATGAACATCGAATTATCCATCTGAAAACCCCACACCACAAGACCTGAGAGAAATGTATAATGCCATAAGCATCGCAACCAGTGACTCGAGAGGTCAGGAGATAAGTAAGATAGAGACCTGTACCAAAAATCAGGGATACGCAGACGTCAAATATATTGTGGTATGAATATGAGGAATAATCTGTGCTTCAGCTGGAGAATCAAACTGGCAAGAGATCAATATGAACACAGACCAGCGTGGAGCACCAGGCATATGGATATGGAAAAGACAGGCCAGACAAAAAGTCATCAAAAATAGTTGATAGTGATACTTTACGAGATGGTTGCGTTCCTAGGTGAGTAAGTGGTGGGTAACGGGTAACTAAACAGATCGACACGAAAAAACATTGAAGTTGGGAAATTTTGAAAAAAAAAAAATAACTAGGAATGAAGAAGCCGGGTATGCAATAACAAGTAGCATATGGATGAGGGGAATGATAAACGCACATACGAAGGCAGTTTTACGAGGTAGATCCACGGAAAGCGCCAAAGAGAAAAGAGTGCTTCATAGGGACAGCGGGCAATTAAAGCAAGTATATGAACAATGAATTGCTGTTCAAATGTCATTTTTCCGAACGACAAAATCCGACAGCCGCGATTGCAGGGCCAGTGCCAAGCACGACAATTACTCTTCGTCAGGGATACTGGCCATGCTCAGAGGCCGGCTGTGCGGCGTCGAGCCAGCGTCCGCTGACAAAACAAGTGGCGGCGGCATACCAGACTCGAGGAGGTTTACGATGTCCTCGATGTCGTCGCCAGATGATTGGAGTGGCGTCACGGGTGCGGCCTCCTCGGCGTCAGACACGTCGGCTTCAGTTGGCGCGACTTCAGTTGGCGCGACTTCAGCTGGCGTGACCTCAGCTGGCGCGACCTCAGCTGGCGCGACTTCGGTTGGCGCGACTTCGGTTGGCGCGACGTCAGCCGGCGCGACCGTGACTTCAGTTGGCGCGACCTCAGTTGGCGCGACTTCGGCCGACACGACTTCAGGCGGCGCGGCTTCAGTTGGGGCGACCTCTCTCTCGGACTCGTCAACGGTGAAAGCAGGAGCCAGCGGCGAAGATGACGCTGGGTTGGATTCGTGTTCATCAGGTGCAGCCTCTTCCACGTCATCGAGCGCCTCTTCTGTCCCCTCGTATACTTCGTGAAGATCTTCGTGCGTATCCTGCGCATCTTCATGCACACCATGCACATCTTCGGGGACATCCAGCACATCTTCGTGTATATCCAGCACATCTTCGCGTTGTTCGCGTACCTCCTCGTGATCTTCTGCTTGATCGTGGCCGATCTCACCACTTTCCACATGCACTTCAGGTTCTACCGTATTGGAGATATCAGAAGGCACCCCGTGCACCGCATTGGACTCCTGCGATGGCAAACTCTTTGATGTTACAGGCACCACCTTGCCGGCCGACGATGGCACTCCTCCGTTGCGCGGTGCGTTATTTCGCGCAAGGTGAGCGGCCACCGTCCGATGTGTCGGCGTTTTATTTGCAGCTGCACGCCTTGCATCTAAAGCGGAGGGACGTGGCGTTGCACGCCCAGCAGGCTTCTTGGCCGCCGATGAGGGAGATGTCTTGGGCTTCGCCTGCACGGGCGTGCGCGCACGAGAAAGCGACGCGGCAGTCGGCTTGCTCAAGCGATCGCTCGAGAGTACGATCTTCTTCGTAGGTTTCGGGCGCTCAGATTGCGCGTCGCGCGATCGCGCGAGGGATGCGGCTGTAGGTGCAAACAAGCCTGTAGCTGGAGTCCTAGGCCGTACCGACGAGGGCGTCCGGGGGGGTCCCGCAGACGCAAGGGTCTTGGGCATCTTCGACAGGGACCCGGGTGTCTTGGGTCGAGTCGGCGTAGCTTTGAGGGTCGACTTCATGTGTGAGCTGGGGGTCTTGGGCTGCACGTGCGACATGGCTGACGTAGCATGAGCAGAAGACGAAGTCTTTGGACGTGCTGGGGACGCACTAGGCGTAGCAAACGGAAAGGCTCTCGAAAGTGAGGATGCGGTCTTATGTGAACGCTGATATGTATTAGTGGTTGACGAAGGCGCTGTTGTGGGCGTGACTGCAGCCACCAGCACTGATGACGCTGGCACCATGGACGCCGAGTTTGGAGTACCATTACTTCTTGCGGATGTGACTACCGGAACCTCCGAGGTATTCTGTAAATTCGGTATAGATTCGGTGACAATCGTCAGTCGTCCTGTCGACGTCGCTATTGCCGTGGCCGAACCAGCGAAGTTAGTGGCGGCCGCTCCGAACAGCGAAGCGCGAGCTGCCTTGAATGATGACGGGGGGAACGTTGACATCTTGGATTGCCAGTCGGGTGCGGCATGGGCCTTGCCATTCTGACCGTCCTCTGTCGAAACCGCTGACCGTGGGGGCCATTCCCGCTTCTCCTTCAGTTCTTCCTTCGCAGAATCTCCGGTAATATGAGATACGACGCTGGAACTACGCGATATGGGGCTACTTGCGCCGACGATGGGTCCAGATGGGGAGGTGGACGATGACTTGTTCTGCTGCTCGAATCGGCCGATTAGGTTGGCTACACTCGGGCGTGGTCGCTCGTCCGGCAGCGTCCTGATATAACATGTAGTCGCACGCTTTCGGAGACAGTGGGGAATGCTACGCACATGATAGAACGGTGGTTGCTGTAATATGCTGGTAGGAGGGCAACTGAGAGTGTCTGTCTATAGAGACGGTTTACCTCTATTTATGATCAGCAGCATTTACAAGTGACGCGACGGACAGTTACCGGTTACCACTTAAGTATTCACGGATCACTCTATTAATGATGGCCGACACTCGGCATCTCACGTGATCGCATGGCCCTCAATACAATACAGGGGACTGTTTTGGGTTAGGGTTCTCGCCACGATTGCAGATAAGCGCGTCAGATAAGCGCGTCGGCCGTAAATTAAGTCTTAGTGTCGTCGCTCACGTCGCTCACATCTCCCTGCGTCAGCACCGCCGTCTGCAGGTTGAAGCGCTGAGCGACTGACCGCGTCTGTTGCTATCCACTCCATTCCATTCCAACATGCTTTGCAGATCCCGCCTGTTGTTCGCCGTTCGGATCGCCGGCCCTCACGCACAGCGTACGCAATGGTTCATGTCGCGTGCCTACAGTACGCCCTCGGTGAAGGGCAAGGTATGGGACTCGGTTGATGATGCCATTGCGGACGTCAAGTCCGGCGATATACTGCTCTGTGGCGGTACGTTATCAGTTTATCGCCGTCAGATCTAACCTGCATGTTATTATGTGACTGCACCGCTCAGGTTTTGGTCTCGCTGGTCTTCCAGGCGCGTTCCCTTGTTTTGTGCTTTTGCCAGCACGGGCTCACACGACTCGTAGACACATTACTGGGCGCACTTGCAAAGCGCAAAGATGTCACGTGCCTGACGGGTATATCTAACAACGCTGGCGCGGCAGATGCAGGACTTGGTGCGGATGTA
The DNA here is from genome assembly GCA_000934395.1 of Fistulina hepatica ATCC 64428. NCBI lineage: Eukaryota > Fungi > Basidiomycota > Agaricomycetes > Agaricales > Fistulinaceae > Fistulina > Fistulina hepatica. The sequence continues at coordinate 654,369 of KN882097.1, forward strand.
CTTGCGCGAGTGATCTGACTTAGGCTTATATCTTTTCAGGCAAGCTGCTTAACACCGAGCAACTGGACAAGGTCATAGCCTCTTATCCAGGCGGGTGAGCAAACAGTCAATAATTCCTCGAAGCATACTGACGCGCAGATAGAAACAAGAAATTCGAGTCTATGTATCTGCAGGGACAAATATCCCTCGAGCTTGTACCACAGGGCACGTTGGCTGAGCGTCTCCGCTCTCATGCAGCGGGCATACCAGCGTTCTACACGCCCACTGGTGCGTCGACTGCCATCGAGACAGGCATGATTCCTCAGCGTTACAACCCTGGTGGCATGTCTACCGGCGTGAAGATTGAGGGAATTAAGAAGGAGGCGCGCGAAATTAACGGACGGCGATATGTCCTAGAGACGGCTATTCCCGGTGACGTCGCCTTTGTGCGGGCATGGAAGGTCGACGAGGTCGGAAACTGTGTCTTCAGATACACGTCGCACAACTTCAGCTCCGTGATGGCGAAGAATGCGAAGTTGACGATTGTAGAGGCTGAGCACATCGTTAAGGTGGGCGAGCTCTCACCAAATGCGATCCACCTTCCAGGCATCTACGTCGACCGCATTGTGCAAGCAACCGCGCCAAAGAAGATTGAGTATGTCACACTTGCGAAATCGGGCAACGGCGACTCATCTTCGTCTCTATCACCTGAGAAGGCGGCTGCTGCCGCGCGGCGGCACTTGATCGCAAAACGCGCCGCGAAGGAGATCAAGGACGGTTTCTACGTTAATTTGGGCATTGGTATGCCCACGCTTGTTCCCGAATACCTCGAGCCCGGAGTGCGCGTCTGGCTACAAAGCGAGAACGGCATCCTTGGCATGGGTCCATACCCCACAGAAGCAGAACTCGACGCGTGAGCTTTCAAACTTAGGAAATCGAGGTGTCGTTTGCTGATGGTTTGCGCAGAGATATCATCAACGCAGGGAAGGAGACAGTGACACTACTTCCGGGCGCGTCTATCTTTGGTTTGTCACGCAATGACTTCTGCCGTGAGCACAACTCATTTATTTCTTTGCAGACTCGAGCGAATCCTTTGCAATGATTCGTGGCGGTCATGTTGATGTCGCAATTCTCGGTGCACGTTATTATTTTCACTCGCTATGTGTACGTCTATTGATCTGTTCATAGGCTATGGAAGTGTCGCAGGCAGGTGACATAGCAAACTTCATGATCCCGGGCAAGATGCTGAAGGGCATCGGCGGTGCAATGGATCTCGTGTCGAACCCGGAGAAGACGAAGGTCATTGTGACCATGGAGCATACCGCAAAGGACGGTTCGCCCAAGATTCTGAGAGAATGCTCGCTGCCGCTGACTGGTGCGCGCACCGTCAGTCAAATTGTGACGGAGCTGTGTGTGTTTAATGTCGACCGCTTGGCGGGCGAACTGACGCTTGTCGATGTCGCGGAGGGCGTGGCCCTGGAAGAGGTCAAGGCCAAGACTGGCTGCAACTTCCACGTGAGCAGTAACGTCGGGACGATGAAGCACTGAGGCAGATGCATGACACTATACTACTTTTGACTCTGTATGTCACTGCATTCTATTAAAACTATAGCTGCGTGACGATCTATGTACGAAGTTTGAGCTTTGAGTAAGAATGTCACAGGATCTATTTGCAGTGTCGAAAGAACAAGTGCATTGAACAAGTGCAGCTTGAACCATATTTAGCAAGTGTGTGCCGTCGGCTGCGACTGTGATCGCCGTTTATCGATTCGGCGACTTGGCTTCACAGTTTTGGAGCTGTCGTCCGACTCGAGCTGAACTACATTCGATCTACTTGCATGTTTGCTGCTGGATGTGCTCGAACCCGCGATACTACTGTATTTTAATATTATATGGCGTATCCTATTGTTAGTTGATCCATTTTACAAGACTTCTTGAACCGACTCAACTGACTACCGACGCAGGATTTCAGTGCGCTGCGTGCACAGCTCTTCTTTAAGTATCCGTCTGGCGTTCCTCAGGCCCCACCCGCTTCTGGACCCAGCAGTTCCCAATCACACACATCTCATCACCATCGGCAGCGACAAGAGCAACCGCAAGTTGTACAGCCGTACCCATCCAATCGGACTCCACATGTCAATCCAGCACCCACAACGCAGCCAACCTCGCAACGAAACCAACACTTAGACGTCCCAGAATCACAGCAGGTCTCGCATCTGTCTGCCCAAATAACACATGCATCTACTCAAAGCACACGCGTCATCCAGGACCAATGGGCTCAATTGCAGCTTGCGAAGCACGAACTTGCTAAACGTGAGCGGCGGGTTCTCCAACTTGAGGCGAGAACATGGCTTCAGGCCAAAGAGACCGAACAGCTATTGAATCCAGACGCAACAAGGAACCAGAGCGACGCGCTTCTGAAACAGATTGTGACCATGATGGCCGACAAAGAACACGAGGTTTTGGTGCGCGAGAAGAGCATCATTGAACGCGAGCAGACCGTTGCACAGCGCGAGCAGACGGTTTCCCAACTCAACGAAGCAGTCTCTCGAGGACTGAAAACTCTCAGTCAGCGCGAGCAGCTGGTTGCAGACCGTGAACGGGAAGTATCGAGACGAGAGCAACAGTTGCGAGGAACGCTGACATCGGCCGCGCCGGTCAAGACTCCAACTGAGCCGCGCCCACATTCCTCGCACACTGCGCTTGCCCCCCAACGGCTCCCCTTTCCCATGAACGCGTCTGTGACTCCATCCGCTAGGCGAAGCTTACCAGCTTCGCCGAGTATGCAGCGTCCGCCGTCAATACATATGATGACAGCATCACCTCTTACTTCCTCCCACACACTAGGGAACTTGAGATCGTCCTTTGATGAGGCTCATATTCGCAAGCGGTCGCTGGGCAACCATATTGCATCTGCGCCTAGCGCCTTATTCTCCGTGAATCGACCAACGACTCCACTGTCAGCACCACCTCAGCCTCTGAGAAGCTTTATGTTTCCGTCCCCACAGATCAGCAGCCTACCGCAAACCAACCGCAACAATCTTGCATTGCTCGGAGCGAAGGACGGGCGCCCATTGCCGGACGGTGCACATGTATCATACCCCAGGAAGAAGCAGAAATTGAACGTGTACGAGATGCTGGACATACCGCGTCCGAAGGCACAACCACTTTCATGGTCGCCGCGCCTTTCGGCTGTGTTGTCCCATTCATCATTGCCGCCTTCAGATTCTCCCCCTTACGCTTCTACTTCCCGTGGGATCATAGATCTGACTGATTCGCCTATGGATGTTGATGCACTGCAGCCTTCACCGTCATCTACATCCATGGCCATCTCGACACCCAAATCTGCTCATTCATTGGCTGCTCTGGTCCCTCCGGAAGTTGATCTACCGGCCGGCGCTTTGTGCAGACGACAAGACGACCGTCCGTCGAGCCAACCTATCCAGCAGCCTACTCCTCCCCGCGAATCATTGCTACACTCTTCTGCACCTGATCTTCGACTTGCGGAGGCACCCGTGTTCTCTGCAGGACCCTCGAAAGCGGCGCATAATCCTTCCTTCGTTTTGCCGGAAGTTTTGGAGGACAGGACTAGTGAAAACCCCCCCGGCGCGAGTGCGGCGTCTATAGGCAAGTCTCCAGAGACAGTACCTCCGAGAGTTGTTCCTCCGACCCAGAAGGTCGAGAACTACCAAACGGACGGCGTTCTGCATGACGATGGCGTTGGTAGAGCTGGCGAGGTGAATCGGGGCGAGAATGCTTCCCCGTCGCAGCCAGTGAAGGAAGGGTGCATTTCTTCCAACGATGAGCAGTTTGCTTCGGAGGTGGAAGTAAAGCACGAATTCTCCGCGAAAGATGAAGCTTTGCGGAGCTCCACTGCTGGTAACTCGCTTTATCGACCACATCTTGTTATCAAGACGGAAGAGCTGTCGATGCAGCAGGGTTCAGCTGATGCAAGCGAGACGTGTAGCACCACAGCTTTACTGCCACCATGCGCGCAGCCTTCGCCCCATGATACGTCGCACGCTCCGTCACCGAGCGATGGCCCCATCACGTCCGGCGGTCGTCTCCCCAGTTCATCTTCTGCGCCCAGCAATCACTCTGCCACACCGAACGCCCATTCCTCATGCGGTGGACCTTCTGAGCTTCCTCTGGCAGACTATGTACGGAATTCGATGGAGCAGCAGAAGCACTCCCTCGTCGAAGCGAAGGCTTCTACCCCAAATCAGGCCTTCGGCCGAAGTCAGATTCCTGCCGACCACAAACCTTTCATCGAAGATCTCGCCTCAGCAAAGCATATAAACTCGCCAAAGCCTGATGACGAAGGGAATGCTACGACTCATTCCAGATCTACCAAGATGCTCGAGTCTGGGACGAGTACGGGGCACGAAACTCAGGCCGCAGTTGAGGAGCGTTTCGCAATCATGAACAAACAAGAGTCTCAGCCGACAGCTGAAGTCCAGCCTACCGAAAACAAGAAGCCGCAGAGTCATGGCCCGACCGGTAGAGGCGCAAGAACATTGTCTATAAGTCATATGGGTCTATTGTATGATATGCAGGCTGGTGGTGGAATGAAGTGCCGGTTGTGTCGGTGGGTTGCTTTCTTATCTTCTTTCCCAATTGTCTTATCTTTCCATTTCTGACTGCACATATTCGCGTGCATGATCCACTGTACTCCCATCTACACTGTCACTCCTCGGATTATACCATTTTTGTCTTGTCTCTTTTTTGACGGTGTCTGACTTATTGTCTAGATCTCGCAAAATCTATCCACCGACGACGTCGTGGACAGACCTGATTGCTCATTCAAAGGAGACGCATGCTGCTGCTTGCGCTGAAATTCAGAGTATGTCGAGTGCCAAGATAGCGGAAATGAAACAACGCCTCAAGACATCTGGTGGGGCGTTTGCGGATTTTCTTTCCAACACTTCGTGATATCGTGCCTTTGTTTTTTTTTTCTCTGTTCTTGTTATGGGCGCCATGGTGTCCCCGAATTTCACCCCAATATTTTACTGCCGAATCTACTCTAAGCCGCCGTATACCGTTCTTATGTAACAGACCTTGCTGGTGTTATCTTCGTGTTCTCGTAATATCTGTAATTGTCGTGCTGTCATCGTGCTCTTGGTAATCGTATTTGAATCTATGTGCATTTTTTTCTCTGTGATTCATGAATTTCACCCCTGCGAGATGCCCATCACCAACGTGTTGTTTTCACGAGACCGTGTCGTTATGCCCATTTGGGCCCCGGCGGTGACTGTTGTTTCCCTCGCACAAGCGCTGTCTCGATCGTCTTCGTAGTTCTGCGTAATCCTTGTCCGCCAATGCAAGACAGAGAGCGGCCGGTGGCTTATCAGACATACAGAGTAGGTTACTTCTGCACGAATTACTGCACGAATGCTGTCTAAAGGTGTAGTCACAGTCTAAGCGCCATTCGCGCAATTTCTCCAATCCAAATGCCCATCTCGTCCCGAATGTGACGCCGCCCCCCATCTCGAGACCGGAGAGTTATCCAACTTCTTCTCCGATGAATGGTCTTCTCAGCGTCCCTGCCATGCACGATGAGAAGAATATGACTTCTCAGGTCGTCGTTCGCTTGGACGATGACCACATTGATATTCCACCGGTCGCAGATCCGGCGACTGTGACTGTCGACTCGCCGCCAGCAAACGGCCTACCGTCTCCGCCAGAGTCAATCCACTCCCAGGAACTTGCAATGGAGCCCAGCCCATCGTCTACTTCATCGCCAAGTGTGTCGCCAACAGCGACGTCACCCCCGTTGACTGCGCAGCCCGAAACGGTCAACCCAGCAGCTTCGCTTAGTGTTGCATCAACATCTACGGCCGCTCAGTCTCCTCCTGTGCCACGGAAACAGAGCACATTCAGACGTGTATCCTTACGTCCTTCACGCTCTGTGCAGCCGTCTCCGCTTGGGCCACATTCGAGGGCTTCATCCATTGCCTCGGCATCGAATGTCGCCAACGCTTCTGTCTCTCAAGGCCGTGCTTTAGGTGCATCGTTGCCAGAGCCACGTAGCCCAGTACATCTGTCAAGAGCGCGCCAGCTTGATGTACGGCCCGGGATATCACCGAGGCCTACGTCTATGCCTACGACACCGGTTGTCCATATGCCAGACCATGCTGCTCACGCATATCCTCAGTCACCCGTGCGGACTCAGACCGCCCCCTTGGCGCCTTCTTCAACTAGGTTGTTCCTGCCTGCTCCTGCTCTCAATGGACGTGTCGCCTCTCCATCTGCAGTACCTCTTCCAATAACCCCTCCTTCACGTTCTGCTAACAGCACACCCTCAACTGGCGTGACAGTCAGGGCAGCACCATATCGTCCGGGTTTCCAGCCGAAGGGCGTGTATAGGCCCCGTACTGAAGAGTTTTTTGCTTTACGGCGCACGGCTCGCAATGGCGGTGATGGTGTCATGTCCCAGAAGCGCATTGAACGTACCAAACTTGAGCGCAGGCTCGAGAAGCTCATTGCGCTTCACTTTTCTGACCTTAGCCGTGCGTCGTCCACTTCGGAAACTGGGGTGCCACGAAGGCGTACCTCATCCCTGTTCAGTAACCGGCCGTCTTCGATATACGATTTGAAGCGGCTTGTAGTGGAGGGTGGGAAGTTCGGTACTCGCGCCGAAGAGCAACGGATAACGCCGTGGGAAGATGATGCAGTAGTTTCTCAATGCCCAATTTGCACAGCACATTTCCATCCCCTTACAAATCGGAAGCATCATTGTCGTCTATGTGGCCATGTTATTTGTGCTCAACTCATCAAACCGCCATTGCGCCCTGTACCGTGTTCTTATCTTTTCGTGGCCGATCCTGTTACAAGAAAGATTGAGGAGGTTGATGAGGGTGTTGACTATGGTGTCCGGAAGAAACGACCACCAGTGGCGTCGCCGTCACAACAGCCGTCTGTGGAAGATGAAGAGAAGTTCCTCAAAGGCGTTCGGATATGTCGAGACTGTCGACCTGTGCTACTGTGCGTTTCTCAATCTTTCGTGCCAAACACCATCGTCATTTGTATTGCTTCAGTCGTCAGCAGTATCAGCAGGAGGCACAACAAACCCCGATGTTTTTACGATATCATCAGGTATGTCTGTCTTATTTTATCATGAGGATACGTTGGCTCAAGCATGCAGACGTTAATGAATCTCGAACGAGATATAGAGAATTATTTGCCACAATTCCAAGAGTTGCTGCTAACCTTAAGGTATCACTGACAGTTGCAGATGCTCGTCCATTTTGTTCATAAACTTTCAATTTTTTTAGTCATGATGATAGACCCACGAAGGAGGCCTCTGCAGCTCGGAAGCGTCTTTTAGAAGCTTTTGCAGAGTACGACGCTCTTTCTAAACGTCTACGACAATTGCCCACACCCCAGGGGTCGGATAGCTCTCAGGATCGCGTGCAACAAGCCATTCTGACGCGGGCAAGCATATTTTTGCAGAAGAATATGTTCCCGCTTCAGTCCCTTCCGACGTCGAAGCGACATAAGAAGTCAGCCAGCACGGCTACAGACACAGTCGCTTCGGAAGCTCTGCCCCTCGATATGGATTCTGCAGCCGCTCTTGCCTTGCAGCCGCTCCTCGAGCAAGAAGCTCTGCTGGAGACGTTCATCGAGGAGGCGACCGCCCGGCGGAAGTTCGAGGATATCAAGACACTGAAGGCGAATCTACAGGAAATACGAACTGAAATCGAGCGTTTTATGAAGAATGCTGAGTCAGGTGTTATTAGAGGATTGAGCTGACACTAGTTTTCGAGCTCAGCTGTCGCTTCGTATCGCATCTTGCCCTCCATTATGTATATCTTATTGCAATATTGTTTGTTGTGCCTCAACATTCTCAAAAATTTCCCGATGAATGTACGCGGAATTTATCTATTTGATTTGAGAAATGTAATCCGGCCAAGTTCTTATTTTTTTTTTCATCAGTCTCCTGTAACCAGACGAATTACCAAAATGGAAATAAGCCGTTCATCCAGAACTTCTGTCTCACACCTCCGGTCTCGGAAAGATCGGTCTGTATGTTGTTGCCCTTCAATCAAGACGACTCCTTGTATAACCCAGACCGTGCCCGTCGTGACCATTCCTGTTCTCCCAGGCTTTAGGTCTCTTCCAGTTCCAATAACTCAATTGTGCTTGAGCGCTGTTCTGAAGTGCGGCCAGTCCTTTCGCTGGTTATCCTACGAGCTTCCCCCAACAGCAGGCAAGGTTGCAGAAGCTTCGCTCACCCCGGTGCATTCTACTCGAGAATCCGTGGCTGAAGTGAGTCCGACTCACGAGTATAGATTCTGTCTCCATGATAGAGTGATATGTCTGCGGCAATCCTCGTCAACATTATACTATCGTGCATTATACCCTCCACATATATCTTCTGCGGACACAATAGCGAAAGACGCGCAGACACTATCTTGGATTCGCGACTATTTCCAGCTGGATGTGGATGTCGAGTATCTTTATAGACAATGGGCGGAGAAAGATCCGGTATTCAAAAGGCTTGGTGTGCGGTTTTCAGGTATCAGGATATTGCGCCAGGATCCCTGGGAGAACTTGATTTCGTGAGCATTTCACCACCTCTCCGACACTGCTTGAATTCTAACCATGCGCTGTACTATCGCATACGCATTTTTTTTTCAGGTTCATATGTTCTTCTAATAACAACATTGCGCGAATAACAAAAATGATCCACAATCTTTGTAAAGAGTATTCTCCACCATTATTATCTGTCGAAGGGCCGTCATTGGGCGTGGAAACATACCATCCATTCCCACCGCCTTCTGTTTTGGCTGCCCAGGAGGTCAAGGCGCGTCTCCGTACGTTAGGTTTTGGTTACCGCGCAGACTATATTCAGCGAACAGCCGAGATGCTTGTGCAACAAACAACGGAATCTGGGGTGTTGTCTAGCGCAAGTCCTTTGGACGTGTTAATGCAGTTGCGCCAAGTGGCCACTACGGAGGCCCGGGAGGAGCTTCTCAAATTTGTTGGGGTAGGACGCAAGGTCGCGGACTGCATATTGTTAATGAGCTTGGACAAAGTCAGTGCACCTCCGTTTCCAGGATATGATTTAACCGCTTGTCACAGAAAGAAGTCATTCCTGTTGATACCCATGTCTATCAGATTGCTATTAAGCATTATGGTCTCAAGTTGAAATCTACCTCAAAGTCGTCACGAGAAAAAGCACCTATGACCCCTAAAATATACGACGAAGTCAGTAACAAACTGTCGGCTGTGTGGGGCGAATACGCAGGCTGGGCGCATTCGGTAAGCAAGTAGACGATTGAGGCTCAGTCGCAACTCTCATGCTCCATCTAACAAGGTCCTCTTCACGTCGGATTTGAGGTCATTTGCTGACTACGGTGTTTCGCCTCTGACGTCCTTCGTTGAGCCCGATGTGTCTACTCGAGCAGCTACAGCATTTTCCATTCCGACGCCCCCGACAACACCTTCACCCCTACCAAGAAAGCGCTCTCACGTGGAACGGACGTCATTACAAGACACAGTGCATACGGTCGCAGACCCTGAGACGCTCTCTATGGCGGACCGGGTTAAAAGTCGAAAACGACGTCGGGTCACGTCTGTTGGCAGTAAACCGTGACGGTCAATGGACGACGCTCTACTGCAAGTATTATTATTATTATTCGCTGCTACATATCATACTGTACGCACTGTATATTCGAAATCGCATCTTCCTATATAATGACCTTCCATACCCCCTCCAATGGAACACCCGCGAGCGCTAGCGCGTCCTTCACCGCCGTCTTTTCGGTTGAGCTTAGGAAAAGAAGGATGGTCGAGATGCGGGGCACTCGGGACACTCCTTCCAGATATCTCCGCACGTCTGATGGCGCGTCGCGTTGCTGGACGAGCACCCGCGCAATGTCTACCAACAGCGTCGGCTCGAGCGAAGTTTTGAATAGATCGGGGAGCTGTGCAGGCTCGACGCTCCGAAGTATTGACCATTGACCACTTGCGTCGGACGAGGCGGCACTCCATTGTCGTGTGAAATCGTGCAGCGTCTTGGGAGGCGCTATTGACTTGTTCGGTAGAAGAGACACCGCTTGGCTACTCTCATTTTGTGGGGTGGAGGTGGTGGAGGTGGATGACGCAGAGGCAACAGGATAATGTGTCTCGCCCGTACTACTAACAACGCTATGTTTACCATCCGGTCGGAATATACCGCCCGCGACGCGATGTCTGGCCTCGCGAGCTTGTTTGTATTCCTGGAAAGACGATCCTTTCGGAGTGGCGGAGGGCGTCTCCGCCGCTGGCCTAGAATCCGGCACAGGGATTTCCGCCGAAGAGGACGATGAAGAAAAGGCGTTAGTTTTGCTTGATGTAGTTGTTGTCGGCGATAAAGTGCGCGATGAGACCGCTTTTAACATGCCGGACGACGAGTTTGATGATGGTGACTCCACGATAGCGATAGGAATGCGTCTTCTTATCGGAGGCAGCTTGGGATTCTTGGCGGTGCCTGAACTGACATTAATTTCCTGAGGAGCACATTTGTTCGACGAACGTAAGCGATCTAGATGTCCGTTGATTTTGACGATTTCATCTGCGACTGCGTTATTTTTCGCGTCATGCTTCTTAGCATCTTCCAAGTCTGAGAAATAGAACGAGCTGTCAACACGTGTAGCAAGATTTATCGATAAGACGCCATTACCTGCAAGAGCAGCAATCATTGCGGCTTCATTATTTTCACGAAGCCCCATGCCCTCCCGCGCCTGCGCTCGGCGAAAGAAAGCCTTCACGTTGCCAGAGTTCAGGGACAACACCTCAGTGCAGTCTCGTTCAGCATCCTCGAATCTACAACGCATGCGTAACATATCAGTCATGCATCCGCTCGTGAACTTGCATGGAGGGCGTACTTGCCAAGCTTGAGATATGCCGCGCCACGATTGAGGAAGAATGTATGGTCTGATCGATTCGCTAGGATAGCAGTGGTGTAGTGCCTACATATTCACCTTGAGAAGAAATTCATTGGGCGCTTCCTGAGAGATGCAGACCCGATCGCTGCTGCAAAGTCTCCTGCTTTGAATGCAACATTTCCCTACGTTCGATAATCAAATGAGGGCACGATGATAGATACAACATTTACATGCCTTTTCCTTCGCTTCCAGCGCTGCTTTTGTTGTCGTAGGCATGATATCAGTAATAGCTGAACGTATAACGAGGAGTGGTCAAGTCGAGAGCAAGAGTCATCACCACGTATCCCAAAATGGTAAGGACATCCAAAAACGATGGCGCCGTATCCCAGCATGTACAATGAATGTGAAATATTGAATAGCTGGTAAAGTACAAGAACGAACAAGAACACAGGAATGACATATTATGTTACAGACGATATCTACATGAATGCGTTCATCCAGGAAACCCGGTCATACTGGGGCAAGGAGAGTCCCGCATAAATAGCTGCAGTGCTGTGAAAGCGAGACAAGGGAAGGCGAGCGAGAATGCAGTTGACGGAGCTCTCAGAGTAGCTCGACAAACTAACAAAATCGGTCACTTGAAGAAATCCGTCAGCGGTCTCGCACGACGGACAAATATAAAACGAACAATACCTCTTAAGCTTCATCCGACGATCAAGCAAGGCCTCAGCCAGTCGACCCTCTTTCTTGGCCTTCTTAAGCTATACGATATGTCAGAGGATGGCAACGGCAAGATTGTAGGTTAACGAACCTCCTTCTTGTCCTCGCTCGATAGCACGTGAAGACCTGCACCCCATGATTGGTACAATTTACTTCACAACTAAAGTGAGCAACTGTTGTTAAACAGACGACAGGTACAACTTACTTGGTGGCCGTCTCATCAAGTTTTGGAGGACCCAGTTCGGCGTCCAGTTTCTTTTTCTTTTCTTCTTCATACGCCTCCTTCTTGTACTTACTTTGTATCCTTATCCAAAACCGTTCATTGAAGCCCACTTCCTCGCTGTCTCCTCGTAGCGTCAAGGAGCCACCCGCGACCTCATCGATGCCGAGATACTTTTCGTACACGTTCATCAACGCAACCATGCCATCCGCTAGAATTACGGGTGTCCACTCCTCTTGCGGCCCACGCGCGTCGCGATCGGCAGTCACTATTCCATGGGCATCGCAGGACAAGAACTTCCCTTCGCCCGTACCTGTGCGAAGATTGATGGTCGGACTACCAGCCACGCGCGTCGTCACCCACACCTGCGACACATCGGTAGGTGTGCGGTCGAAAATCTTGGACGGAGGTTCACTACCATCCTCTGACTTGTCCACAAGAGCGTTCAGACCTATGCGTCCACTGGTCGAGTTGAACGTAATGCAGATTGGTGCAGGATCAGAAGGATGTAAAATGAATGTTGGCCCTCGGATTTCGTTGGGGTTTTCAGGCAGAACCCATGTTTCAGGGTCAATATCGTCCTCTTTGCGTTTACTGCCACCATGGGTGCCTGCATCGTCGTGCTCGCGTTTTCTCTTTTTCGTATGCTTTTCGCCCTTGAATTTGAGTCGCATAGAACGTCCTTTTTCAGCGGACATACTGGGTGTCAGAGTAGGACTGGAAAGTCAAGGCACAATAACTATGCAACAGGATACCGAGGCGGAGATCTGTGTACCGTGGTCAAGACTCAAGCTCAAGACTTTTGAATGCGACATGAGTCATCGCTTCTTTCGTGCATTCAGAACTACCATAGATGGCGAAAAGGGTTATTTTTACTTCACGTTTATATTTACTATAGTTCGTTGCAAGAATTTGATTACTACTATCGTACACTATGCTAAATGGTCGTTTAAAGTATTATTCTCTCCGGTATAGAACAAAAAGCAGAGAGTAGACATTACAAATTCCACCTGCCCGAACGAAAGAAATGTAAGCTGATCAGGTTGATACAATGATACCAAGTTTCCGTAGTGTCCGACACAAAGTGTGTACCGCACTCAAAAGTCCAAAGTTATACAAGATGGGATCGCTGAAATCGAGGCTCATGTTCTTGGTAAGAATCTCCCTGGAAAACACCGCTACTAATCGTCAACGCCGCTAATAATCGTGAAGGGACCGCCGAAGTTGCCAGAGTCGCCGAATACTGTCAGGAGGAAGTGGAACATGCAATTCAGTGTGCAGACGACAACTAGGCCAACATAGACTCACAAACAACCTCGTAGTCGTCGCCATTCAATACGTAGGGGACAGTTACCTCTGCCCATCCTTGGAGAATGTCAAAACCGTTTGCCAGGATCAAAGGCGTCGTAAGGCCATCCTTCCTCAACATGATTCTGCCAACAGGATTGGTGATTTGTGCTGGGGCATTCGAAGTGTCCCAGGTGACCTGGACGGCGACAAGACAAGAGATGTTAAGCCGATTGCAAAACACGATTCACGAAATCTTACGTTTTGCGTTTGGAAAGAGTACCAGATAGTGCCATTGGTCGGGTACTCAACAGGAGGGACGAAGACGTCACGAACAGCGACGGGCACTGCCCGCGTCATCGTGATGCAGAATACAGCGACGAGAGCAAAAATAAAGGTCAACGAGAACTTCATTGTCGTTAGAATGGTGTGTCGTGAAGAGGCGTGGTTGAGAAAGCACAAAAAATGCTGCAGTCATTCGTGCAGTGGCCCCACCTTTTATCGCTCAGCTTCGGAGGGCTCCACCATTTTCTGGTCGTACGCAAGATCCTACCGACATGCCATAACCACGCGTCATTCGTGCGTTTCAAGGGTCCTTACGGCCGATGGATGCCCCGGCCAAAATGTCAAACAGTGCTCCTTGCGACTGACGTCTTACTTGAGCACCGCTCGAGCTCCAGGAGACGGAGGTACAAGACCGAGACTAGGTAGCCTGACCGATAATCATTAGTGAGTGCTGGAGCTTCCAAGACATACACTAGATTGAAAGTTTTCGATCGCGCGAAGACGAATGAGGTGAATTTGGGTCATCTGAGGTCAAATACGATTAGAAACCATCCTTGTTGCCAAGAAATCCATGCAATAGCAGCTCTGCGAGAATGCGAGCCTCAGGGTGCCGGGCGATGTGCACAAGCTTCCCCGAAGCCCCGAAGCCCGCGCATTCTCGATCGCCGCGTGCACGTCGGAGTCGGACGACGGTCCTACCGACATCCAGACTCCTCTTTCCTCGTAGTACGCATTTGCGTTGCACACTGCTGCCAACCTGCTTAAATTGGCGCCCCGTTGCTAAATGCGTGTGAATCCCCAGCTGCCGATGCCTCCAGCAATCAAGAGCTAAGCCGGTAAGAAGCACTGCTGCACTGCCTCGCTCCACCACAAACTGCTCACCCACGCTCAGACGATAATGTGTTAGACCTTCAGAGGGGAAACGAAAAACGACACAGCAAAGAGGAATACGTGCTCTGCAGCAAACCATGGACAAATTGGTGCAAACCAAAACATCGTCGTACGATTATCTTTCAAGACCTGCATGACAAAAGAACGAAAATGCTAGGACAAGTTATCCGTCGACACCTCCTGCGTCTGCTCATTCCGAGAAACCGGACTCTTGCCACCTGATGATATGTTGGATTCAAGCGCACAATGGGAAGGGCAAAATTCCATACCGTTTTCCAGATGGGAAATAACAGAAGTCGTAGGCTCAGACACGGCAGGAGACTGTTGCTTGAACAGTCAGACAATTGAACGAAGGAAACGCGAAAGAAACATACTGTTACAAGAGTTTGTGAATTATCGTTAGAACTTGCTGAAGATTGTGCTGAGTTTTCAGGTGCACTAAGCGTCTCCGTTGAGGAATCGGGTACAGGGGCAAGCGCAACAGCTACATGGCGGAAGAAAGATATGGCACTGTAGAAAAAAAGAAAAGAAATTCTTTGACACACCAGATGGCTGACCCTCCGCCTGAGGCTGGCCGCTCTGGACGGGGCCTGGATACGAGAAATAGCCAGGAGGGGGAGCAGGGTAAGGTGGAAAAGGATATGCAGCTCCGGGCGGGAAAGAAGGATACGCTGTGCCAGGCGGTGAAATGAGATCAACATCGAGCCTTCACGCAGACAAAATATCTCACCGAGTTGGGGAAACGGCGCACCAGAAACGGGCTGACCGGCAGGGAATGCACCCGGAGGCGGATAGGCAATGTACGCCATTTGACCTGGAGGCAAGGGCTGGTACACAAAAGTTGGGCCTTTGGTTGGATCTGCAGGGTAAGGTGGCATTGGTACGGTCGCTGCGGGCATGCCTGCAGGGTGCAACTCTGGAATCACGATGCCCTCCGCCGCGCATAGCTCGTCTAAGTTGCCGAGATCAAAGTTGGGGATGCGGCGGACTAGCAGCGCACAACATTGCGCGAGCTGGCGCTCAACGGTCTCAGTGTACCCTCGAGGGATCGTTGTTTGGCGATGGCGATCTTCTTGATTGCATGTTGTATTTGCGCTTGCGCAAGCCGTACATCTTTGAGAAGACGTGGTGAGCCCCGAGAGGCAACAGAATAAGCAATCGTAAACACACCTGGGATGCTTGGAATCGCACTGACGACGAGATTAATAGACGCGAAATCAGCGAACGAAGTAAAGGCACAGGTGAAAGTAGAAGGGACCTGCAGGCGACAGTCACTGCTAGCGCTTTCGGGTGTCCCCGAACATTGCATCGGCATTTGCCATGGTCACGAAAACGCAATGAAATATCTCCTTCAACGGGTCTGACTCTCACCTTTATTTTCTTGCTTCGACAGCGAGCGCAGGCTTCGTGCGACCTCCTCAGTCTTCGCGGTTCTGGCTGTGGACGGCTCCCGTCTTCTGGGTTTTTCTTGCGTCGTTTGCTCGGTTGGTTGTTCTCCAAGACATGCTGGATCGACGGCAGCATAGACGCTGCTGGAGGCTCCATAGTTGCGTAGATCTGACTTTATGAAAGCGACTGGGCACTGGTGTCTTTGTGCGATACCGGAAATCGCTTTTCAGGAGTACTTTTATGTGGAAGCGTGGGGACTCTGTGCAAGTTGTCTGTTTGACCTTGTTGAACTTGAACATGCATGTCCTCATCAGATGGTTTACTGTCGTCTTTCCGCGCTGGATGGACAACTGGCCAATGTTCACACACGAAAATTTCTCGGCACTAGACGTGAAGTTATTTTGACCGCAATGGCGCCGACGACAGTTGCAATGGATGCATTATCATGTTATGCCGACGTGTTCAGTCTTATGGCATCTCTGTCATGCCAAATTCTCTTCGGTGTGCACAAGCTACCAGTGCGACGAACGGGTTCTGGGTCGATAAATTGCTCACTTCGTTCGCGATAAAGCACCAAAGGACGCGTATTCTCTCGAATTTGGCCAATGCATTGGAAACAGGATGGAAGCAGCGCTGGTTTTACCAAGAGGTGAGTTCGGCACAGTTTCGACACTGGCAGGATGTGCTATACATATGTACACGACAATCTCTGTCAATGACAAGCCTGCCATGGCACACATTCTCACCGCCTACGAGTCCAAAGTGTGAACAATAGAGCTGTGCAGGCGGCACCCGTGACAAACGATGTTGCTGAGGAAGTCAGCAGTGCGCGAAGATGCTCCCAAGGCAATTGGTTGAGGGTGGTGGGCCGCCTGCCGCCAACATCCTCGAACGAGGGGATAGTATTCTGTTCCCATCCCTGATCTAGGAGGCGCTCAATCATCTCGTTGTCCAGCGCCGCGAAATTCTCCATATCCCAGTTGTCACATAAATTTGAGATCCATTTCATTCGCCGTCGCGATATGGATCCGCCAGTACCAGGTGCGCGTTCGCGCAATTTCTCGCGCAGCCGCCCCACCTTCTCGAGGGCCCGGCCCTCGTAGCCTGACAATGCTTTCTCCACTCTCGTCTTAATGATGTGAGAGAGGCGTGGGCCCGTAGCGTTGGTGGAGATCATGATCTGTAGTGGCCCGTCGCGTATCTGTGAACCAAAGTAAAAGTCGCAGCAATCGGGAATGTCCGCCGCGTTGACGGGGATCTTCGCTTCGCGACAGAGCTCGACGATCTCGCGCGAACGCGCGGTGTCGTTCAAAGCAGTGAGGACCATGTCCATTTTATGTAGTTCGGCGGACCCGGTGAACTTGCGATTGTAATAGCTAATGCGATCCGGGTTTGAGGCTATGAATTCTCGCGTGCGCGCATTTACACCTTTTGACGGGGCGAGGATGGTAATGTGAGCGTTGGTGGGAAGAATCGATTGAATGCGTTGAGACGCGACCTCGCCGCCACCGACAATAAGGACATTTCTGTGGTCCAGCTGCCAAGCAATCAATAGAGACGACATGTAGATTCGTTCGAAAAAAAAAAACACAAGTGGTTAACTAATAGTATTATGGGACACGACGTCGACTGTATACAAAGCCTAAGTTGCGCGAGTCTGGCGCTATGGCCACGTCATGATCGGCGCATCAGGCGCATCACTAATCATCCGGATCAAAATATTCCGCCCAGCTTAGTGTACATATGTAATTCGCCAGTCCTCCAAGTGCAACTTGTCTCTTATCTCTAGCGTTCTTATACTGGTCCTCATTCCACTTGCTAAATCACAAAACGACACAATGCCCAAGGCTGATATCAACAAGGCTGGCTGGGAGCAGAGCGACTTTCCTATCCTCTGCGAGACATGTACGTACGACGACTTTCTTATCCAGACTCTTGATCTTGATACAATGAGCAGGTTTGGGTGACAATCCTTTCGTGAGGATGGTAGGCTGATATTCAAAGCATGTAAGAGGCATTGGCACTGATTTTACTTTTCTCACTGCGCCTGCGTTGTGCCATCACTAGTCGAAGCAAGAGTTTGGTCGTTCTTGTGGCACATGCGCGCGACCCTTCACAGTCTTTCGCTGGAATCCCGGCACTGGCGCGCGATTCAAATCCACTGTTATCTGTCAGACGTGCGCGAAAGTGAAGAATATTTGTCAGACATGCTTGCTGGATTTGGAGTATGGTCTCCCCACTCAAGTCCGCGACACAGCGCTGGGCGTGCAAGGCGAAGCACCAACCAGCGACATCAACCGAGAATACTATGCGCAAAATATGGAGGCAAAGGCGCGTCTCTATTGCTCCGTGTTTTTTTAATGTACGCTGACTTAGGCCCCATAGCTGGAGGGCAATAAATTCAGCCTCGGCGGAGCAAGAACACAGACTGCAGGGAAGGAAATGCTCAAACAATTGGCCCGCACGGATCCGTATTACAAGCGTAATCGTCCGCATATCTGCTCATTCTTCGCGAAGGGCGAGTGTAAGCGCGGCTCGGAGTGTCCGTACAGACACGAGATACCTGTAGAGAACGAGCTCTCCCACCAGAATATGCAGGACCGGTATCACGGACACAACGATCCTGTGGCAAAGAAAATCCTTAGAATTAACGCTGAGAACCAGGGACTCAAACCTCCAGAGGATGAATCTATCGTATGCATCCTTCTCTTATCTTTTCCAATTTTGCTTACGGCTGGCGCAGATGTCGTTGTTCTTGTCGTCCCTTCCCGCAGACGCAACGGAAGTGTCCATCCGTACAAGAGTGCTGCATTCTATACCGGCCGTGCCACCTGCACAGCTAAGGTCCATAGTCCATGTTGCAAAGTCCAGGTGCGTGGAACACTCTTTCTTTCGCCTCTTATGATGACTGACATTCGCCTTCTTGTTAGATGCGCATTTGTCAATTTCAAGGACCGTGCTTCTGCGGAACATGCCGCACAAGCCTGGGCTAACGGACTAGATTTTGACGATACGACGGCACAGGTGAAATGGGGAAGGAGCAGACCTGCGAAGGGGCCTGCAGCAGAGGCAGTATCGGCTGCTGCAACTTGAAGACATACTTTCACGGATGTTCTCTATTGCATATGCCTAGGTGCATGTGCTGGGTTGCCATTATCTTGTTGTATAACTTGCATATATTATGTGTAGCTGTTGACTTTTTTTTGTTAATATTTCCGTTGGTTATGTCCTCACAATGTGTAGTATTGACCAATAACGTGGAAAAGAAAAGTATACATCATGTGACTGTCCGAATGTGAAGTTGAGTTGAGTTGAATTTGTTGTCGAACCTTGCTTGATTCTTCCCTAACATCGACTACTACTTTGTCGTCTTCTGTACTCTTGTTGTTTGCTCCGGTGTCGTTGTTTGACTGGGACTGTGTATTTCATCTTTTGTTTCTTGCCGTGCAAGTCTGCAGATTTCCGAAGATGGGCCGTCTTGCAGAGATGCAGCGCAAGCTCTTGGAGGTTCGCATCACAGTCAACGGACTATCTCGTTATTTCGCGTGCTTAGTGTCGTCGACGAATGTCTCTTCGTTACCTTCGTGGAGTAGTCCTCTCCTGTTGTTCAGCCTGCGTTTCTTTTTTCCCCCGTTCTTATCATGCACAAGTCTATGTCTCATGATCCAGTTTGCTAATTATACGCTTTGTAGCAAATGATGGGCCCCGAAGCCATGGGTGTTACAAATGCTCACCTGACTTGGGACGATGAAAAGGTCTGCCGCAACTTCCTGTGCGGCACCTGCCCCCACTCGCTCTTCACCAACACGGTGCGTGATCTCTCTTTGCTTAAAGTTTGCGCTAGAGTTGTAACCATTCCTGTTCCGTACGGTTCGCTGCTCTTATTGCTCGCACGACTCACTATCACCCTTCCACGGCCCTCCTTAACTGCACACTTTTCCTCGTCCCGGGCTTCCGTGGCCGATCTCCCGTTGCATCCGTGGCCATCCTCATTCATATGTCTCTACATGAATCACCTGCAGAAAATGGACTTGGGAGCATGCCCAAAGTCTCATACTGAGCGCCTGAAGACCGAATACAATGCTGCGAAGGAGAAAGATCCGAATGATCCCAGGTTCCACCGATTCCAAATGGAATATGAGCAAAATATCTTTGCTTTCGTCGACGAATGCGACCGAAGAATAAGGGCAGCGCATCGGCGGCTGGAAAAGACGCCAGAGGAGAACGCGAAGACGACCAACCTGGTTAGTTCGCCCCTTGTTTGTCGGCATGTGGACACGCTGAACAATCTAAATGGTGTCGCTTGGACCATCTTTTTCTGGATGGTCTATTCCACAACTCATTGCTTTCCATACCATATATGTTGGACGTGCCCAATCTATTGGTTTCGCATCCAACTTCGCTTCATGGTTGAACCTGGGCTTGGTCTCGCTCTAGATGCGCGAGGTTGCAGAAATCGAACTCGCTATCCAGGGAGGTACAGACAAGATTGAAAGCCTGGGCGAGAAAGGCGATGTTGAAGAGACCATGCGCGAAATGGCCGCTATCGAAGCGTTGAAGGGCGAAAAAGCCGACAAAGAGGTTTTTTTGAGATGTCTGTTTGTCCTACTACGTCCGTGCCTAACACGTGTTTTTCTGCAGCGCGAGCTACAGCAACTTACTGACACGTCTGGCGCGTCAGGCCACCAGAAATTACGTGTATGCGACGTCTGCGGCGCGTATCTATCCGTATTGGATTCAGATCGTCGGTTGGCTGATCATTTTGGTGGAAAGGTATGTGTCACGCGCATGTACATCGTCTCTGTCTCCACTTCCGCCTCGCCCCCGCCTCGTGTCACAGTGAAGCGGGAGGGCAGTATGTGAAGAAGACAGATATAGCTGCTCACATTCTTGGCTCGCAGATGCATCTTGGCTATCACGAGTTGCGGAACATGCTGCAAAAGTTCAAGGAGGACCGAGAGAAGCGCAAGAATGTACCGCCGCCCAACGCTAGCACGCCTACTGCCCCTTCGCGTTCAACGGGCGACCGGGACCATCGGTCATCGCGTGACGATTATCGCGACCGTGATCGTGGCTACGAACGGCACTCATCTTCCCGTTACGAGTGAGTGTCCTTCAGCTCTTGGTGCAAAGCGTCGTTGACGTGTTCATATAGTAAGCGAGAGAGGGAACGATCAAGGAGTCCCGGTCG
The DNA here is from genome assembly GCA_000934395.1 of Fistulina hepatica ATCC 64428. NCBI lineage: Eukaryota > Fungi > Basidiomycota > Agaricomycetes > Agaricales > Fistulinaceae > Fistulina > Fistulina hepatica. The sequence continues at coordinate 675,202 of KN882097.1, forward strand.
ACGGCGCTACTAGTAGTTGCCAACGTATGCTCGAAGGACTGCGTCTAAGTCCGAAAGATGCTATCCTTGTCGCTCTACACCCCTGCCACCGTCTGGTCTCGACCAGTGCAACCTGACCTATTAATTCCGTACTCAAAGTATGATCACGGTATTGTATGTAAGTATGTTGTTCCCCTTTGATCCTGCCGTGAACGACAGCTGCAAAGTTAATCATTTATGCGTCATGACATCGATGTTCTAGCCAGTTTGTTTGTCTATCTTGGACTGGCGGGCATCAAACTCTGGATAGAGGCAGATGTCTGGGTGAGCTATTTCTCTAGCGTGATCTTTGTTGTGCTTCGACAGAGAGGCAAGGTGACGGGTGATGCGAGGCCTCGGGTTGCTAGCCCAACGTGTATTCGACTGTCTTTGAGGACGTCGTGTGAGGTTTGGGCAGATTGCAGCCTAAGCAGCAGTTAATGAGGGATTAGCACTCCGTGCAGAGTGCGTAGGCCCCCTGTCAAAAATGCTTTCGGCGAGCATCTAGAGCATCTTTGGCGAAGGGCAAATATCAGCAAGGCACGCGACCGAGTGAAGTGGAACAAGGTTGAGTAGCACATGCGCGAAGGGCGTGTTTAGGGAGGTAAACTTGGTAAAGCCGGCGGCGACCATTATGGTTTACGAGAACCAGTGCACTGAGAGGCAGAGAAAAACACAAACATAATAATGCCAAGCTACAGCGGTGACTTGTCAACGCTGTTTTTCATTGCGAGGGTTCCGGATGGCATTTCATTTTCATACATATGTAGCGCGGTAGAATGGTGAAATTTTCGAGGAGGATGTACAAGTTACTGTTATCGTTTATGGAATCTATCTACTTACGTGACTACGGGCGTCGAGTCGTAGTTGTGAACTGGTCCAGCAGCATCAGATATCGTCGTAGTCGAGCACTAATCGCGCAACTGAGCCATTGCGAGTTCAGCAGCTTGCATTGGCGCACTGCGACCGTACAGAGGTGTAATCCCACATCGTTGCGATTTTATTTGCAGTACATAACCGGCCCAATTGCGAGCAACAATTATCACTTTCCGTGAGATTACCGTGCCCGTTCTCATCTATCAGATCCGTTCTGTCAATTTGAAAGTTGCTCGTTTATCGACTCGTGCGCTGGTCCAGCTCTGCAACGTTGAAGCACTTCTTTTTGCTTTTCTTTCTCCCTTTCCTGTCGTCCGCAACGTTGTCGCCGTCTCCGTCGTCGCACGTACTGAACTCTCGTTTCCCGCGGGATCCAACCTTCCTCGTTGCAAGTGAATTGTCGTTTAGACTTGCACTGCCCCCATTTCCAGCCCGCTGCACCGTGGACGTCGCTGACCTGAAATAGCTTTAAATTCGAGTATATACGAATCCGTGGCGAGACGCTCGGAGTCGCAGAATCTGTAGTTGGTGCGACTATTTTCCGTTTCGCATGCATCTGCCGGTGCCAGGCGCGCGGATCCACTGACTTTAAGAACTGTCGCTTACAGGTCCAGGCATTGTGCGTGCGCCGGCTCCGAATCGAATGGCCTTCGAGCTCGACAGCGCCATGATTGGAATCGCCGCCCCTCCGGCACATTTCCACCAGCCAAGCCAGAGTCAGATAAACGATGCCCAGCCATCTATTCTCCGGCCTGCCTCTGATTCTGATTCTCCGGACCACGACCTCAATTCTTTCGTTTCTGCCCATCCCCCGACGGTCACAAACCAACGGTATGCAGCACACCCGCGCAAGCGCGCCCATCGCTCGTCAATCGTGCTCGATGGCCCAGGCCCACTCTTTATTCCCCCAGGCCCCATCACAACCTCACACTCCGCTATTCCGCCCGCCTCGTTCCCCATATCTTTTTCAGATCCGTACTTGCATTCGCAGGGCCCCATAGATCAACTCGCTCCCCCGGCGTCGCACCCTGCAACTCCCCTCGCCCAGGGCCCTTCGCCACAATCGCTGGCATACCCTACCTCGTCGCTTCAGGACGCGCTGGGCCCTGACGAGGGGATTGGGATACGCAGGCGCTCTGGTAGCACCTCGTTGTCCGCTATGACTCCTTTGTCGATGCCTGTACCGGAGTTGTCTGCCCTGAATACGAATCATATCAAGCAAGAAGATATTGCCAATCCACATGCCACGATACCCTCGCTACCCGCTGCACCTTCCAGCCTTCTTGATTCGTCTCTGCAGGCACAGTTCCATTCATCTCCCGAGCACAACATACAAGAGCACATTACTGAGGACGTAAACAACGTCGTCATCGCTCTCAATAGGCATGTGTTTGTTACTTTCCTCACGTTACAACTTCATTTTTTGATATATTGACATCGGATACATAGGCTTGTTGAAACGGCCGAATCGACGAAATCCGCGCTGTTAAACCAGGAGCAGGTTGATGACAAGGTCGACGATCTCTTTGGTCAGATTCAACAGCTTTCACAACTCATGTCGGACGCAAACATTTCACGAACCCCCCCAAAACTGTCGCCACCTGCAACAAGTGTCGGCAGCGAGAGCGTGCCTTCCAACACGACTCTCTCGCCTCCTACCATGCCATCCGGCAACATGTCCCCAGTCAGCGTGCCTTTGGCCAACCTTCCCGCGAATCCGTCCATGAAACGGCCCGGCTCGGCGCTTGACATGCCTAACGCCAAATATTTGAAAGTTGAACCTTCAGATGACGGTACCCATCTCGACCCTGCACTCTTCCCCGTGATGAAGCCACCTGCATCTATGCTATCATCTGGTTATCCAGCACACACATCTTTCTCGAGCAGCTCATCGGCGTTCGCAGGACCGGACGTCCCCATGAACTCCGTGTCATCCTTCCACGATTTCGCATCGGATGACTTGTCCGGCAATGTCGCCTTTGCCAACTCGCTATCCAGAACAACGGCAACGATGGCGCCGCCTGCGATGGTGTCCTCACAGACGATGATGCCGCCCTCCACGTCCTCGTCAATGATTTCGATGCAAGGTATGTCCCACCAACCGTCCACGACTGCAGGCACATCTTGCATGGCGCCCCCGGTGGTACCAGGCCCTTCGTCTATGGGAGTGCCTGCACCGCCGGCCGCGCGACCAACCATGCCTCCGTTCCCACGATCGGCCTCCTTCGACATGGCCTACTTCCATTCTGCGCGTCTGTTGTCTATGTTGGATTCTCGACCACATGTGCACGATCCTCTTTTCAATAGGCTTCACTTACCTGATGCAGCAGCGGGGAGCGGACTTGTCTATCACGAACCCATGGACGTATCACCAGACAATCGTGTCGTCGGCCGGCCAGGTGCAAGAGACCCCGTGGGCGGGAACATAACGCCATTCTCGTCGCAGTTCGAATTCGCTTCCAATGGCATGCCGAGTGCACTGGCTCCGACCTCCCTTCTGCCTCGCGTCAACATTCTTTCAACATCATTCCCTGTCAACGGCACCATTCCGTCCGCGTCGACTATGCCCTCTGAGACGGGAGCGACGCAGCAACAAGAGGATGATGATGATGATGACGACGATGAAGGCATTGAGGAGATATATGCGTCTTCCACAAACGGTAACAACATATACGTGAGCTAAACTTCCAATCCCGATTTCTCTATCTGTCATTTGTTTATATTCTTCAATATGAAGACGGAGACCGGGTCCTTCCAGGGCACGCCTGGAGGATCAACGATACCGCCAGAGTATAAGGATGAGGTCGACCGCATCTTTTTCGAGTATTTGAATAAGATATGCTCGAATTGTGCGTCTCACTTTCCTTCGTGTTTCCATGAACCACTTGTAACATTGGCCCTGTGCAGTGGATGCGACAGACGCCAAAGGTGACGGGATACATCAGAAGTTGATGCCTAAAAAGATGGCGCGTCTGGACGAATCGCGGGACTTCCGGCCGTTCAAGTTCCGCATACTGGCCTTCACGACTGCCTTCCTCGAGGAGGTAAGCTCTTGATAAGATCGGCTAGCTTTCTCCATTGCGTGCAAAGGTCTCACGTTCTTCTGTCAGTTGGCTCGCCAAGGATACCCGGAGGACAAGATTCCCATGAAGAAGGTAAGATGAGTCTCCCGCGGCAAATGAAGACATGATTGACTGACTAGTATCTCTGTCCAGGTCCGGAATTACCTTTGGCACCAGTCGTATATCCTCCGATTCAATGAGGATGGAAAGAAGGCGAAGTCAAAGGGTAATCATATCTGGAACGTCGAGGCGAAAAAGCTCGACAATGGCAAATGGGAATTCCGGCCATTTCATCGCAAAATTGCCGGCAATCCGCCCGGCATCGCGTATATTGGTCTGCATTGGCAGTGGAGCCCGCGCGTGTGGGACCCACAAGCTGTGTGGACGGCGCCCGTACAGTACAGCTCACCAGAGCTCCCTAGTTGGTTGTCATGGAAAGAGTGCGTGCTCTCAGGCGTGCCCCCACCGGATGCGAAGAGCTGCAATATCACCACGATCGCCCAGGTCTGTCGCACATTGACATCCATACAGATTTTTTTTAACTCCGCTTCTGCTGTTCAGTTCATCATCGACGGTCAGGAAGGGACTCTTACGCACTCTTTCCACCTTAGCATTGTTCCCGCAGCGACGGCGATTACCCCGTTCTTCGGATCGCGCACTGCACGGCCGTCGGTGGACACGATGCGCAGTAACAGCGACCCGCTCCCAGCTCGCGAGTTGTACGTTCTTCATCGACCGTATGTATGTGTGATCTTACAGTTACGCTTTGCAGACTGAATACCCAGCCGGTAAACTCATTGCCGACAGCCAATGTTGAGGAGTTGCGGGTCGTTGAGAACGTACTGACCGAAGCTGCAAAGCTTGTCACTACCAAGGCTGACGCGCTGAAGGCTGATGCTCTTACTGTCGACGGGGGGGCCGCTCCCGAAGCGCAGAGCGAGATGAATAATTTGGTTAAACAAAAGGAGGTCTTTGAGACTCTTTCCTCCATCACAGCAACCCAGATTACCACCGGCTGCACCGGGAACGACGCACTCGCTGCAGGAGCCACGGCTCTGGTCGCTACTGGCGCCAACTTGATATATGCGGCCGATAATGGAATGCCCGCTTCCACTGTCATCAGCGATCCTGCTGCCATGGTCGTTGTGCCTGTCCATCGCATGGCATTTGCCGCTCAGAACGCGGTCGAAGATTCGGTGAAGAGGAAGGGCAAGGCGCCCGTAGTGGAGCTTGTCAAGGATGCTGTCGCATATCTGAGGGATTTCGCATTTGGCAGAGCCAGGCGGACAAACTCTGTATAATCTTACGACCATCTGTATTTGATGCTTTCATGTTTTCGTCGGGGTTTTGGTATTTTCTTCCCATTCTGCTTTTCTCTTTCGGTTTATCTGGGAAGGACTCTCGTAGTTATAGATCGTCGCGCCGTTTCCTTGTCCTCTTATTTGCGAGCAAAGTCAATTGTAATTATAGTGTACCTCGTCAGTGAGTCTAAAAAGGTGTTTCGCACACCTCGCAAACATCGTTACTAGCTGCATTCAGAAGCGTGCATTGTGGACACGCCTTCTGCGTCTCAAGTTGAGACGGTGACCCGCGAGAGGAGATGAACTTCGAGCAGACCCTCCCAGTAATGTTCCTCCAAAGCCGCGTTCTTCCTCATGCTGTTTCTTCCTGGGAGGCTCTTCGGTGTCCGATATCTCATGGAGCTCGGGCTCTGACAACAGCTCCAGGGTGTCGTTGGCCAAAATTTTGAGAAGTTCGACCGTGTGAGAATTGTCCGCGAGCTCGATATCGTTATGGAACAACCTTTGGCAAATTGTAGGCATGTCAAATTGGTCTTGCAGCTGAGGAATTTGTCAGGATATTCGATAAGTATTTTAATTGAAGACAAACCATGATCTTGATATCCTTAACGGTCATGTCCTTGGTTATTCGTATACACCGTTCTCTGACTTGCCCCCTACTCTCTCGTAATCTCTTGGACTTTCGTCTCCCATCGTTCATGAACGTTCGTATATCGGACGGTCCATCTGCCGATCCCGCGCCACTCGGTTGAGATGATGAATGGCTGGAGGAGGTATTACGACCACGGAGTCGAACGGTAATCTCCGTCTCTTGCCAATCAGTTCGTCTGGAAATAGGGATTTCATATGCCTGCGCACTTTGGCAGGAAATCCAAACCTTCTTAAACGGCATTCCTCGCACACGGGGACACTGTGCAATAGCCTGGACTCGGGAGGATCCGAGGCTAAGTGAAGGCGTTCGACGTAAACCGGCCGACCCGCAGTATAACTGACGAAACAGATAATGTTGTTCAGTCTTCCTGTATTCACCACCTCTGTATTACGACTTACAATGTTGCCAAGACATCCCAGTCGGCTTTCTTGACGAAAGCTATCGCACCAGTCATGTCGACAGAACGGCTGGGATCGAAAACCAGTAGGTCATGGTTGCAGAAGAACATTTCGGTATTGATACCCTCTGGCCTCGGGACATTCGTTGGATGAGCTATCCATCGTCTCCACCCTCGTACAAAGGCATCAGGAATCAACGCCATGGGAGTGTTATACAGGCCACGCAGGCTCTCGTCTGAAGTATATTCCTGCATTTGTTTGAGACAGGCCTGGCGAAATTGTCATCGCATTTATTGTAGTTATCACGAAGGTAAAACTGCACCTTTTCTTCCTCTGCCATTCTCCGTAGTTGGATGTTGTTCTCCCTCGAAGAATGTAACGCCTCTTCGCAGACAGCACATAGCTCGTCGTCACTCGACAACGTTTCCCATGTCGGGAACAGTATATGCAATAATGAATACGCCTAAAACTATCAAATCTCGAGCATACGCAGGCAGTCAGAGGGAACACACCTCCTTCGATATTTTTCGTCGGTTGGATATATTCAGACTCAGCGCACCGTGGCCACATCGTACATGATGACCATACTCCTCAGAGTCTGGGGACGGGTCATTCTTTGACGGTACATGCATCTTAGGCTTTGCGAGCCGCCAGTCTGTCAAAGATGTTGGCGACCAGGGAACACAATCGGCGCGAAAACTACCTTTCAACCATGCTTTGGATATCCAGTACCCTTTGAACTCTACGTCTTCGTCAATAACGTCCTCGAGAGACCTGACCCATTGTGGATGCTGGACAGTGTACAGTCGCTCTGTCAAGCACGTTCGTCTATCGCGTTTAACGCTCAACGTGATCATTCAACATGCCTTCGAATGTGGCAGCAACGCATTCCTGGCAAGCATCGTCCGGGTTCAGTTCGGGGAAGAATTTACAGTTCAGTTCGTCGTGGATTTTGATATAAGCTGACTAAAAAAGGCCTTGAGTAAATATAGCAACATCGGCACAGAATTCATTCTTACCTTCTTGATGCGCTTCATGTCGGAAGCCTTAGCAGGATCAAGTCGACCGTGCGTGCAGAGGATATCATTTACAGATATAGACTCGGTTTGCGGTTCTTCAACCCAAGCTTCGAGTGCCTGCCGACTGACCACAACCGATTCCTGCAGTTGATGTTAATAGGTGCCTCGACCGGAGTTTGTATAGGTGAACACCTCTGCATGGGAAGTTATATGCCACGTCTGAACGACGTCCAGGACTCGTTGTTTCAACTGTTTGAAATCCTCCAATGCTTTCGCTTCCCTGAACCGCATCAGTAGCTTTTCACCTGCCAAAACCGGACGAGACTCACTTCTCTTTATACTCTTTGCATGCATGGGCATGCGCATCGTTAAGAGCATGGACAACATCCAAGGCAAGTTTGGGAGGAGACTGCTCGATGATGACGGTCGCATTTGTCCTTCGCGAATACACAAGCATGTAGGCGTCCTTGGACGTGATAATGCTACAAAGCGTCCAAAAAAAATACATAGGGATTAAATTCTGGAAATGTGGCTTACCGTCTGATGCTGTCATTGTTATCGCCATTGAGTGTCGGAAATCTGCTGCTATGCAAAGAGTGAAATAAGATGGTCCTACGCGGGAAGAAAAGCCAAATTACCTGACGATATTCTCATCGTCACTGTCTTCGACTCGCTGCCGTTTGCGGACAGAGGTAACTTTCCCTTTCCCACTAGATCTGAAGACTGTCAGGCAATCAAGATTTGGCGACAAGCACAAGAACACACTTCGTGTCATGGTCGTCCGTAATCTCGACGTCAGTGGTTTGGGTCTTGAGGCTGGGAAGCTTCCGAAGCTTGGTGACATATTCATCATTGAATTGGTACCAGGACGCAGTGCTGCCGGCATTTCAATTTGCTGCTGCGCTCAAGGAGGCCGTTACACGTACTCGGTGTCGAACACTTGAGCCTCGTAGTGTCCATGATGTGCGCTTGCGCCTTTATGCAAAAGCACCCCACGCAACTCGTAGACATTGCTTCCATCACTGCCATACTTGAGGAATCGTGTCATATCTAGCACAGTCGGAAACGAGATCACGTGCTTGCATTTCTTTCGTTCGTATGTTCTTGTGTCGTATACGAAGCGCAACATAGAGAGGTTCAGCACTGGCGGCAGACCCCGAAGCTCGGTGTATCGTGTAGCATCCTGCAATCCGCCGCACTGCGGACAATGGTATCTATGCACTTGTATCTCTAAACAATTTCTTTCATCACACTGAAATGTGCGCACCGATTGTCACCCGACAAATACTCCGTCTCCAGGGTTTTAGCAATGCGATCTTCAATACTAGAATTGTTCTGGGATAGACAGTGAGACGACGAATACGTAGATACAAGCAGCAGTTCCACCTCTATGCTGACTTCAATCTCCAGGAAGTCCGCCTCTCGCTCTGACCGATAATGGCATCTCGAGCACTCCGTTCCGTACAGTTGTTGTCCCCGGAACTGGAAAATATTGACAACGGTGTTCGCCGCACGTGACATGAGACGTACTTGATCAGTCACCAGGGAGCGTAGTCTTGGGTCTTTCTGCTTTTTGAATTCCGTATCGAGGTGGGACATGAACAGTTTGGAAAACCTGATGAAGTCGCGTGACATATACTAAGATGGAAGATTTCGGGACGTACTCTTGGGCATCCTGCTGTTCAAAAGTTCGAAGCTGCAAACTCTCTACCAGATCCGTAGGATTGAACACGTTCTGTGTCAATTCTTGAAGCCCAGCGAAGGTAACTTGTAACTGAAAAATGGGGGAATCCTGGGCAAGGTCAGTTATTCGATGCACACAAAGATGATTGCTTGCCTTGGACGAGTTTGTCTGGCAGGCATATACGCCATGACGGAATACTTTGTTACGGAACCAGACCTGCTTCCCATGAAACATAGCACCGTTAACTGCAAAACTCCACTTACTTGGAGGGAGGCGTTGGCGTAGCAGGTCGCACCAAGGTTCTGAAGAGTATTCGTTGAATGTGTGTTGAAAGAAGTGTGGCTTATAAAATCACCTCGAGGCCGACTGGGAGGCCTGGCTCACGATTGTGCAGGGCAGGATCATGTCCCAAATTGCATTTCTTAAGAAAGGCAGTTTTGGCTTCACCTGAGCGTACACGATATGTTCATTAACGAGTAGATTGTTTCGGTAAATCGTTAAATACCTGACTTATTCCATCTTCCCTGCCCTAAATAATTCAGACAGTTGGGGTTGGTCTTGCAGCGTTTCCTTGAGCACTCTGGTTCATTGTCTGAATCAGAAATGACAATGATGTCGTCAGAAGGATTCTGTTCCTCTGGCAGCGGCTTAATTTTCGTGCGGGACGTATGTGAGAACTTATTCTCACAGAAAGGATGGTCGACTTTCTGGGAGAATCCACAGGCAGTCCGTCGATGAACGGACGTGATGTCCGCCACATCAAGCACTTCGCTGCCCACCCAGCCCCAAGCTGTAGCTTCTGCGAGTCTGGTACGCTTCAGAACTTGGGCAGCAGCAAGACCCTTCGGAGAATCCTGTCGCTTTCGCTTTGGTGGTGCCATGAAACGACAAACAAGAAAACAATAGAAAGAAGGTCAAGTACCAGTAAGTTGCTAATGGGAGCCGCGCTGCGTCAGGGACATGGTTGCCAAATTGAGCGGCGCGACACTTGTGGTCATGCCCCTCTTCTTTCTAGTCTCCCGAAGCCAGACGGAAACAGAGAGACCCCACCCACCGCACCCTAGGTCTCTCTTGTAACCTCTTCTTTCATCACTCGACTTGCGTTTGTTTTTCTCATTTTCAACAATAACAATCTCAAGCCATGGATGAAGAACTCATTGTCGTCGATGATGTGCCTGCTAAGACTCGACCACTGGCGCAGCCCAATCCCCCTACCGAAGAGCAGGGAATGCGAAGTCGAAGTGGCCGTCTGGTGTCGTCAAGGTTGCGAGCTGCCATTGAATCTGAGAGGTCCACTCGCTCGTCTACTCGAGGTCGAAACCAGCCCAAACTAAAGTTGAAGCTCTCTGAGAAAACTTCGGTGCAGGGGCCAGGCATGTCCTTCCTAGGGCCATATGATCGCGAGCTGGACTCGGATGACGAGGAGCTTGCATTTGAAGAACAATTCATTTTGAGGATGCCTCCTGGGGAAGATTGCGAGAAGCTGCGCAAGATGGTGCAAGCTCGGGAGGTCACTAGCGATGTATGGTTCAAGTTCAAAGGTAAACACACTCGACTGGCATGTTCGAGTTCCGTCTGATGTTTCGCCTTTAGACTCCCGGAGAGCGCAGTTTCATATAGGCAATAGTTTGTATGAAGCTAAACTTGTTGATCTCCCATGTATCATTGAGTCGCAGAAGACGCTCGATAATAAGCAGATGTTCAAGGTCGCAGATATATGTCAAGTATGTTCAGAGTATGTATCTGCCGAGACCGTGGTTCTCACTTCAATGGATAGATGCTGAATGTGGACAAGAAGGTCGAGGGATCGGAGAGTGCTGAGTCGAAACCGTTCAATATTGAGGACTTCATCTGGTCTCACGGACTCACACCACCATTACATTGGGTTCGGCAGCGGAGGTTCAGGAAACGCGTCAACAGACGAGTGCGTTACACTTCTGCCAGTTGTTCGTATTGTGTTCTAACGCTTTCATATCGTGCCGAAAGACAATTGAAAGTGTTGAGCAAGAGGTTGAGCGCCTGCTCGACGAGGATAGTCTTGCTTCGGGGATGAAGTACGGTACGTGAAGGCTGTTCCACTCCAGAAAATATGGAAACACGCTTAAGCCTAGTATTCAGAGATTCTGGACAACGTCAACCCTGACCTGTCAGACTCTGAGTTCATTGAGAGGGAAGATGAGCCTATGGACGCGTCCACACCTGGTGTTTCCGATTTGGGCGAACCCATGACTCCAGGCGCCGATGCAGAGGACTACGGCGAGGCGGAAGAGGAAGGAGAAGAGGATGATGAGGATGATGAAGCCATCGACGAAGAGCTGGCGGCGGAGCTCAATCTTGCCTTGGAAGAAGGTGAAGATGAGGGCGACGAGGAGGAAGAGGAGGAAGAGTCCGAGGAAGAAGACGATGACGATGATGATGACGATGAAGAAGATGTCCAGGCACGGAAGCTGCTCAATGAGGAGATCAATGATCTGGAGGCTGCGGTTGCGAAGAAAAAGAACGAGGTGTCGACGACCATGAATCCTATATTGAAGGTACGAGCGTTTTCATTGATTCTTTTACCAGTGGCTTATATTTGTGTTTGCAGCGTCGTTTCGAAGACGCACTCAAGAAACTATCCAGCGATCTCGATCTGAAGCTTGCTCAACGTGAGGATCTGAAAGAGCGTCAGAGGCGGAAGCGTGAAGGCGTTCCTGAACCCACGCAAGAAGCATCCGGTGAAGATGATATGGGTGACGACCTCTTCGGTTCTGATCCCATGGGCATGGATATGGAATAATAGTCGATGTAGTTCATTATTGATGCGGACTTTATTGTGTAGATATATGCTTTTGCCCCCAGTTCTTTGTTGTGCTTGCTTTGTAACGCTTTGTTGTACATGACATCCCAAGTGTATTCACAGTCTCTGAGTATCTGCTATTTCGTGTATGCTGGTTGTGTACCGCATCAGGGAAATAAATGCGACGATAGAAATATTGGATTTGATCATTGACCAACTTCACATTCGAGCTGACTTCGACGTCCCCCTCGACCTTGGATGGCCACGCTGCGTTATTTCACTGGGTATTGACGGGCGTTGGACTTGGGGCGTGAAAGTTGAGAAATCGCAAAGATAAATACAATCCAATTTCAGAAATAATTGCTCGGCTCTAAAACCAAGAAGTGCCAGCGCTGCGACCACAAATGGCCAAAATATGACACCCACAGGTAGTCTATAAGTCACAGGTCCCGATAATAAAACCGAGTACCACCGTGGACACGCCGAGACGTCCTTACGATTATATTAAGAAGTTGACAAAATGGCAAATGCCCGCTCCAAGGCATCGCTGGAAATAATGCTGATTGTTTCGAACAAGCTAGATTCACGGTTGCAACAGAACCACGATCGCCGCCTGGAGCATGAGCGGTACGTACACGACACAGAATACAGGCAAGAACCAGACAGACAAAATCTCCCAGTCCCGCACAGTCCTGACGACGGCATCGCTACAAAGAACGAGCCATCCCGCTGCCAACGATGCGTAGACAGCATATTTGGCGAATTTGACGGGAACACTGTGTGAGGGACGAGCGTGTACGAGCGATATGCCGAAAACTAAGGCATAGAGTGCCGCCATTGAGAAATTGAGAACGACCATGATGGAAATGAACGTGGAGGCTACGCAAAGATTGAAGGCTCTCAGTATCACAGACGGCTTGGCGTGATCTGTTGCCACGGAATCCTGAGAAGCAGCGATATATGCGAAAACAGGTGGAATAGACGCCAACAACAGACTGAGCACAGGCGAGAAGAACTAAAGACGACAGACATTGAGTCGCATCACTTGAAATTACCAAAGACGTGAAGCTTACTGCGGTATGGTGCACAAATATTCGATTATTGATCGCGAAGAACAACACGCCCCCGATAATATGAGTCGTGGACATTATACTAATGACATGACGAACTGGTCGAGGTCGACTGATCCAGTTGTCGGAACGAATCGCTTTGGGTGCTGCATTGCTATGCTGTGTGTCGCCTGCCATCTTTTCGCTGAGAATATTCTCTTTAGAGCTTTCAAACGATCCATCACGTCTCCACCCTGCATTCGACCATTCTCTCAATCCACAGAACATCAGTGCGACACTGACGAGAATGACAGAGGGTAGGTAGTTGCCGATCTTCAAGAACTGGTCTGAGTCGGTGAGAATGTAGAAAAAGAATGACGCGTGCAGGCGCTCGAGCAGATTATTAGCCGTTCTCAACGAGGATTCCACAACTTTCCCGATCGCATGGAATCCATGCGGCCCAGTCGCCGGGACTGCAAAAATAGTGATTGCGTCAATGCGGAACCTGGTCAAGCTGGTGAGACAAAAAGAACTGCAACGAAATAAATGACGGAAATATAGACTCAACTGGTGGAAGAGACCATGGACGCCACTGGCACGGCCAAAGGCCTGGTATGAAACATGGCGACCAACGTTTTGAGCTCTGGATAGGTATACGCGGCCCCCTGGAAGTGATGACACTGCGTCGGACAACTTGGACGCCAAACTAGCAATCCAGGTGGGTAACGACAACGTATCACTTAATGGTGCAAGATCGTATAGAACGATGGGAACACCCGCTGTGGACTGAGCAATTCGCTGCACCGAGTTGATGAGGTCTTGATTGGGGAGCCTTCCGTTGAGTCCCTCTGGAGTCAAGACAGAGGCAAAGCGTTCAAATGCGTCAACGACGCAAGTGAGAGCCTTCAAATAGTAGCCTTACCGTAGAATATACCCAAATGTGAGAAGGAGTGACCAGGATAGTCGATGTTTAGTGCGGTCCAGACAACACCAGACGATAGTTCGACAGCATCAGCGCACAAATCTTTATGATACCAGCTCAATGAGACACATGTTGACAATTTGCAGGTAGCAAATACGTACTCGTCTGTACGGAGCCATGATAGGCGCTGAGGAACGCGTGCATGCCTTCCATATATCCGTCGGAAACGACAAATACGAGGTCCTTGGCCCACAAGGAATATCCTGGATTGGATATGAGCGACATTGTCACTTGAAATTCACTTCAGGCTACACTAACGTTTCAGGTATTTGGCCAAGGCCAAAACCGTAGCGACGCCTCGCAAGTTAAGCGTTCCATCCCCCTCACCCGTTCTACTCAACCACGATGCACTTACAATAATGGCCTCTGTGCCCGATTGTCTGGGGGATGTCATGGCTGCATAGGCGTTGATGCCAGAGCTAAGCTTGAAAAGCCATGTCAGTCTTAATTTACAGCCTGAGGAAATCGACGGAACTCCAGTTATAGCGTCGAATGTGTAAGATTGCGTCAAGGCTGAAATGCCCATAACTCTGAATTCACGAGCGAAGAATTCAGCGCGCCTGAGGCGTGCATTAGACGGAAGCGTGTAACCGTGTCCGCAAAATACACCTACTCCGCACTTGAAGCGTTGTTATCCCGTAGGCGTTCGAGTTTCTCCAAATAGAAATCTGCGTCGTGGACCTCCTCCCAATTCCAAAGGGTATTCACTTGCCCAGGCTGCAGCGCATTTTCGTCAATGTACGTCCCTCTCCCGAGTTGTGGGGAGGGCAGGCTCAGCATCCACGCATAACCTGCCAAGAATAGAACAACACTATGTTTCGTTCAGAATCATGGTAGTAGGCAAATAACAAGCCGGACGGACATTATAACAGACAGACGACGTATTATGACCGAAACGAGCGCCTGCCGTCGTCGAATGCGGGCCAATGCAGGAGCCTGCTTGTGTTTGAACAGGCGCCGTAACATGAAGGATAAGCGGTGGGTTAATTCACTCACTGGCAAGGACTGTCGTATTGGTCACAGTGATCACGGACTGGCGCATCAGGCGCATCAAATTCGATTCATCCATTTCAATAGCAATCAAAAACCTAATAAAGGATGGGTGACCCATATGTGCTCACTATATAATCGCTTTACGCCGTGAAAGTTGACAGCCAACGCTAACAACGACGAGGGCTAACTCATTAAGTAGTAAAGCTCTGGCTCCGTCAACGGGACATTTAGGTAGGTGTTCGCCATGCCCTTAGCTATACAACCATCCGTGGCTAGGACACGCCCGCTTGTACATGCAGTTAGGGTCGCCTTGACCTCAAGCAACCCGAAGAACGCGCTGGTTGACGCCGCATGCTGTCAACTTGAGTTTCCCGAAGGCAGACTGCTTATAATAAGTGAGCAATTGACGCTCGTCGTATAGTTACTGTACTGGCATGTATGGAAGCAACGGGACACCGACCGTGACGGGGTCGGTAGACCCAGCAATAGCAACGGAAGGTGAGCAACGCGTGACGTTGTCAATTTTCAGCAACGGCGCCAGTGACAAGCACGGCAAACAGTTTTTTATTTTTACTTTGCAGTGACTACAACGCCCTTTTTTGGAGCTTTTTTTTTTCACTGTTTTCGCTTAACAACGGTGACACGGCGAATTAGCAACACAACACCTGCCTGTGACACGTAACGTTGCTTCCATACATGCCAGTATATCCCACCTGTGAAAGTAAGCGGTTTTCTTTTTCTCTTGATAGATGTGCTTTACCCTTACCCTTTCCTGTACTAGAGCCTTTGAATAATACGGCAATTGTCATCAGTTCTTCACGGCCTGCAACATGCTCGGGGTCATATGTTCTGTTCAATATCCGTCTTGATAATTTCCTCAAACCAAATTGGTGTACTGTCGGTTCATGCGACGCCATTGCATGCATCGGGCTTGAAGTTAGCGTGGCTTGTCTGGGGTTGGCCTCGCTAGTGTATAGCAGAGCACGGTCAATGTGCAAGCGTGTTCAAGGTTCGATCCGACACGATGTCAAAGGAACCAAGGCACGATATCCGCATTTGGAGAAGTACCATGCATGCGAAAACATCCTTCTCCCATAAAATTGCAGTCGAAACCCATGAGACGCGAAGTCAAGCCAGAGTCAAGCCAGACCTATCGCCCTCTCATCACCCTTGACTGCAGTAGCCAATATGCCCCCGATACGTGAATCGATCTACATTTGCTATCGTAATCCCAACGGACCGTACCGTCGTGCCCGACCTGCACCCTGGGCACAGTTATTAGAGGTAAGTGATTTCGGAAATACAACTCACAATGTGCTGGATGTTCTCTTTAGTTCCAACAGGTCTATGAGCCTGTCATTGGGCTGAGTATGCTAGCACTGGTGAGGTCAGCAGCCTCAGTAGAAACCTAGATTTCTCATTGCCACAGGTCAGGGAGCTGAAAACTGGAATCCCTGCGCGTCCTGATCCATTTGAGGTCGTCATGTTTGCTGTTGACCGTGCTTTGCACAACGCTGACATCAATGATCCCGCCACTGTATACGTTAATTCTGTGTTTTATTCCATGTCTCTTTATGCTAACATGTGCCTCCAATAGGCCACCACTTGCGAGGTGGTCGAGCTCCTATACCACATACGTTTCGTCTCACAATGCGAACCGTCCTTTCATTGACATCAGAGCAGGTTCGCCTCATTGACTCAAGATTAACATGACCTGCTTGTATGTTTTCAGCACAAGAAACTTTTGTTTACTCTTGTCACAAACGACAACAGCATGCTGGTATACTCCGCATAAAGTAATGTATTTTGTCTGCGTGTTTGAAGAAATAAGTAGCTGCAGGACAGTTTGAAAACAGCCATTTAAGAATTTGAACAGAATGCAACTTATCAAAGCAGCCACCAACCAACCAACAAGAAACGGGTGCTATCTTCCCTCCAAGTCACTGGTCGTTGGTATGCGTGCAAAATATCTTGCGATGAATTCAGTACACTAGAAGATCCTAGATGATATTAGAGATGTGGAGGAGACATGAAACAGAGGAGACAAGAAAGGATGGAGACACGTGATTTTGTACGAGCGAGTGCTTCGACGAGATAGGAACAAATGTAATTGCAACGTGTGAACAAGACAGGGAAGCAGAATAGGGAGCAGATGGATGGAACAGACACAAAGTGCAATGTGGTATGCAGCAGAATACAGGGATGCAGTGAGGCGTCTAGCAGAAGCGCTTATGCGAACTGGCGTTGCTGAGAGTATCCGCGGCCTTGACCATAACTATGGCCACGACCGCGTCCACGACCTCTGCCTCGCCCCCGCCAATTGCGATTGAAACGCTTTTCTTGAGCCGGCCCGCATGCGTCTGAGGCATGCGGCGGCGCTGTCTTCTGACCGTGCTGAGGTTCGTCGTCGTCGGAGTGCGACGACGGAGGAGTGCTTGCCTCAGAACGGTGATGAGAGCTTGAGGAAGATGACGAGCATACGCTAGTATCCGACGACTGTTGCGCAGGCGACGACGACGGCTGCGTAAGCCCACGGTAGCGTTCAAGCAGCTGGACAATGTCGTCATAGCGCTCTTCAGGCGATAGATGTTCGTCGGCAATGGATTTCGACAGCTTTCTATCACTCAAAGTGGGCTTGGAGGGGGGCTTCGATGACGACGCAGCCTTCGCTCTGGCGATGGTCATCATGACACGCTTGCCCTCGTCAGACGTTACCCAGGACCAGACAGCAGAAATGTTGTCGCTACTCGTCAAGCCTGCTGACCGCTTCTCAAGTATCATCCATACGACTTGAGGTTCGACGGACTGGACAGCAAACAAGAGTAGCGACGGAAAAGATGTGTACGACGGTATCGTTGCGGCGGGGGGCGCGCAGCTCCCCCAGAAAGCGTACACACCTTTGTAATCCTCTTCGTCCGGCGGACAGTTTTCGAAGAAGTACGACAAGATCTCACTGTGGCCGAGCTTCACTGCGTAGTGGAAGGCAGTTAAGCCACCAGCGTCCTTTTCTTCCGGATCTGCGTCTGAGCAAAATGTTAATTCGCCTACACTGCATATAACACTAGAAAAAAAGCTCACTGTGAGTATGAAGCCACTCGACCAGGTCTCGATTGCCCGACTTCACGGCGATATGGAGTAACGTTTCCTGAGGATCTTTGGGCGCCTTTGCTACGAGGTCTTCACAACCGGGTAGGACCTCGCCACCAGAAGCATCGACACCACTGTGCCAAATATCCTTCTTGACAACATCAGCATCACCTTTGCGGGCCGCAGTGAATACCGCAGAACGCGTATTTTGTGAGCGTTTCTGTTGAGCACGTGCTGCCGACGCGCCTTGCTCGCGCTTGGCTTGTTTAGCAGCCTTCTTTGACTCAGCCTTGGCTTTTTGACGTTCTTCAGCAGTAATACGTTCTAGTATAACAAACCCGCTTGAGTGCCGAACTTGGATACAACCACGTGAGTAGACCCTACCTTCTTCACGTTCGCGCTCCCGCCTAGCGCGACTTGCAGCAGCCTCTTGCTTGCGCCGCTCGGCGGCAGCCTCCTGCTCCTCGCGAGTTCTCCGGACGCGATTGGCAAATTCTTCAGGTGACTCGGGTGCTCTGTGTGCCTGATGGAAATCTGCGTAATATCTCGGTTTTCTATCTACGACCCCTACACAAAAGCAGAACGTACGCATGTGAGCAAATCGGCTGGTTCGTCCTCGCATCATTTCTTCAAAAAGCCACCTGCGAAGCGTACAGAGTTCAGTTTTAATTCCGTGGCGAGTCTTTATTATGGGACGCCTCACATGTAGAACTCTAAATCTTCGATGTCATCGTCGTAGTCATCATCATCACTGCAGTAGTCGTCGTAGTCGTCGTCCGAATCATAAGAAGAGTAGAAGCCACGGGGAATGCTTGTCGGGGGGGAGCTAGAACGGTCCAAGTGCTTGACAAGGACATTGTAGGCTTCAGAGACAGCTTGGAATTGGGCAGTCGCGTCTGGATTGTCGGGATTCTTGTCGGGGTGGGTCCTGAGCGCAACCTTTCACGATGTAAGACCCAAGTTCATGGAAACTGTGTAAAATACCATACCTGCCTGTATGTGCTCTTGACCAGTTCTAATGAAGCACCCTACAAGAAGGTCACATTTCACTATCCCTGGAACGACAGGACTGCCCACCTCTTCCAAGCCTAGGGTGCTATAGGCTTCGCGTACAGTCGAATGTTTACTGAATGGCATTGTCGCCGGCACTGTTAATGGTGGTTGTAGTTGTCCAAATGAACTAAAAGAGAGCACGCTTCGCTTTCTTTAAAGCGTAACCGTTTTCCATGGTTTGATCTCCGGCCGCGGACCAGAATGGCGGGCGTCACGTGCATCGCGTTACCTGTCTTCCTCATTCACACGGCGACGCCACACGACTCGAAGCTTGCCCTCGGTGATTCCCACGATGCCAGAAGATGCTTCCATAGTAGTGGAAAATGCTCCTGCAGCCGCTGCAGTTGTGGAAACTAGGTCCAGCGGCGGTTTTTCAGGTTTTCTCGCCGATAAGTATGTGCTTTCCGTGCGCCACACCAGCCAACCTATATAATTCAAGCCCTTATTTTTCAGCTGGTTTCGGCCTTATGGCATGTTCACATTATTCTATATCTGTGAAATGCTCTTCTGAAGGCCGATCAGGGCGTTGGTGCTGCCGCTACCATCCTGAGGCAGGCAACAATTGTCGGAACAACGGCATTGCGGCGGCGTATGCTTGTCACCCTCGAGCTCACCAACACGGACCCTGCCTTTCAATGGTTTCTTGCATGGATGGCCAAACGTTCCTCGGAGAGCAGTGGCCGCTGGGCACGAAGCAATCAGCTAAGCGTCGAAACAACCATCGAGCGTCGCAAGAATGGCAGCACTTCTGCGCTTTTCAAATTGGTGGCAGGCTTAGGCACACACTGGTTTCGTTATGAAGGCGCTTGGATGCAGGTATCGTATGCTCACATACTGTCTTATACATCTGTATCGAGTCACGTCCAGGTAAAACGAGAACGAGCATCACGCGGTTTTGCCATCAAGCCTTCTGGTGCAAGTGGACCTTTGGAAACCATACGAGTGACGACGCTCTACAGGGATCGTAGCCTCTTTTCCCGTCTACTCGCTGATGCCCGGGATCTTGCTATCAGAGGGCAAGAAGGCAAGCTTGTCGTCAACGTTGCATGGTCGACTGAGTGGCGTCCATTCGGCCAGCCTCGTGCAAAAAGGTCGCTTCAGAGCGTGGTGCTCGCTCCTGGTCTGGCTGAAAAAATTGAAAACGATTTGAGATCTTTTCTAGCACGGCGGCGTTGGTATGCCGATCGAGGTGCGTTGATATAGTGCGTATTGTTTGCCTTTTGCTATATATGGCAATTACAGGTATACCCTATCGTCGAGGTTATCTCCTTCATGGGCCGCCAGGTTCTGGAAAAAGTTCATTTATTCAAGCCCTAGCAGGAGCATTTTCCTACGACATATGTCTTCTCAATTTGTCGGATCGTGGGCTGACCGATGATCGACTCATCCATTTACTATCTAATGCGCCTGAGCGTAGTTTTATCTTAATAGAGGACATAGACGCCGCATTCAACAAGCGCGTGCAGACTACTGAAGACGGGTTCGACGATTTCACATGTGTTCTCTTCGCTGTCTTATTGATGTCCGCAGATATCAGTCGTCTGTGACGTTCTCTGGGTTCCTGAACGCGCTGGATGGCGTCGCCTCTGGAGAAGAACGCATCATTTTCATGACCACTAATCATGTTGAAAAGCTCGACCATGCTCTTATCCGGCCAGGCCGTGTCGATTTGAGTTTGTTGATAGGCGATGCTACGCCCGAACAAGCACGTACACTGTTCACGCGGTTCTACGGTGACGATGTGTCGTCAACGGTGGCGTTATCCACCACCAACGATATCGCTGAAGACACGGGTGGATTATCATCAACCGATGCTCTGCCAACACGTCTAAGCCAGGAGCAACTGGAAGCCTTAGCGCAAAAACTTGAGGCCCTTGTTGCAACGAAACGTATGCAAGGCCGTCTTGTCAGCATGGCGGCACTTCAGGGCCTTTTCATATTGAGCTCCGCTGAGGAAGCCGTCGCACGCTGTCCCACGTTATTTGTAGCTAAAGCCGGTGCTTAATACAGTCGTTCTGCGCGATTGATCACACGAAAGATGTGCATGCATACAGTCAAATACAAAGTTAACGAAACCACCATATGTATGCCAATGATTGATGAGTCAGTGATGACCGTCCAGAACGGGAACTCTTAGGTATTCCGGATCGGCGTCGGACTTGCATGCTTTCCTCACGCCGCTATCATGGTCCACGTCCTTGGCATATCACTCAAGGATGCCTACTTAGCACGAGTGAGCATCCGCATCGGTTTCTCATGTTTGAAAATCTCTCAGTCCCGTTTCTCATTAGTATGCGCTCCAACAAATCTTTGGCATCGGGCCTAAACTTGCTCATCGGCTATGTGCACGGCTGGAGATTCACGACCGAATGCGAGTAAAGCATTTGACGCCGCTGCAGGTCACGTCGCTGGCCTCTTTCCTTTCGTCTCCATCCTCGTCGATGCCTGTGCCTAAATATCCGCTCGCGAAGCCTGATTTTGTGCCGCCACCCGTCAGCCGGACGAACAAAGAACTGATGGAGGAGTTCGCGCTCAACTCAAAGACAGCCGCGCAAAAGAGGGAGACGAAAGGTCTCGGTCCCGTCAAGGACAGAGACGTCCTGCGCAAAATCCGCATCATGAACGAGCTCAAGGCCGAGATTAATGACAACGTCGCGCACCAGCGTATGATCGGCAGTTATGTCGGCAAGCGCCACGACATGCACCTTCCTGTTCGTGGCCAAAACACGCAGAATAACAAGAAAATTGCGCGCAGACTTAACAGAGTGCCGAGGTACATGTGATGTATATACCTGACGCCGGTTCCGGCATGCACAATGCTATGGTTCCCAAGTGTTGCAGGCTTCCCTGAAGTAATTGTGCTCTGTACACTGTACAGCAAGCCGCAGACGGATGAATTTTCCAATCCTTTCTTACCGGTCCATGATTACGCCTTTCAGACTAAGCTTGCTATCACTCAAAAAACGGATGTGAAGGTGAGCTGTATTACATATCGTGCTTCAACAAACATACTAAGCTTTAACTGATAGAAGCCTCGAAAGTAGATGGCGCTATGGTTTAGCGCCTTATCAGATACAACGACAAAGCAGAAACCACGACGACATGATCAACTTCAGCAACATGTGTTCTTGCCCCATAAATGTCCAATCCACTCATGAAACAAAGAAATGATTGTTTCCGCCTTTTGCTAGGTCATGAATCTGTCTATTCCCCAGAGTAATTCTTTCTTCGCCAAGACGCAGCTTCGTTGAGGAAAGAGAGGAAGTAGGCCGCGAGCATTGCTTCTCACGCATAGTGTCCAGACGCGATGCTATGGGTCGACTCTCAGGCGGGCGAAAAGGCGTCGCGACCAGCGCTGCAAGGGGTGGCTAACAGGTGGTGACCTTGCCACAGGTGCGTCGGCTTTCCATGCACACTGTTGCAGTATGCGCGAGCGGAATTCCGCCAGTATGAAATAGAACTGCGGGTATGGATCGTGCCCACCGGTGTAGCCGTATCCTGTTGGTACTTTGAGGGACGTCCTGGACTGGATGATTGTTTGAGAGACGAAAGGTTTCCACACTTCGTGGACTTTGCGTGACGAGACTCTTTTCCAGTTACTAAGCGTTCGCAGTCAGTTTCAGGATTTTTGTTTGATGACGTGGGTCCAGCACGACTTACATGCCACGGAGGAAGGGATGAGATTTGATGTCTTCAAGTTTGATGCGGGCCCATGGACTCTTTGCTAACAGTTTTTGCAGCAGGTCTCGGGCGGCTGGACTGATATCTTCTTCTATGTCTAACTGGTCGTCTATGACCTGCTTCGCGACTGACACCGTCCCGGCAGAATGGCCAAATGGCATCTGTGCCAAAACTCTCTTGAGCCATTCCTTCCAATATTCATTGAAACTACACATACCTTGCCTGTGAGCATACGATAAAGCACAACCCCCGTCGACCAGAGATCTACCTCGTAGGAATACCAGTCGCCCAGATGCATCTCTGGCGACATATACGACGGTGTTCCACAGGACTCTCGGCTGTAATGTTTGTTGTCGCTGGCTGGGAGGATTAAGGTGCTACAATCCGAACTCCAGCTCGAGTCGAAATGCGACGAGACGCTGTCCTTGTCGAAAGGATCCGTGCTGTGGCATTCAGGTGGCGGGCCGCAGTAGGTGCTTGAAAGCGTATCGCAGGTGCGTCCGTTGCCGAAATCGGCGAGAACGATATGCCCATCGGGTCGGAAAAGGAGATTGGAAGGCTTTATGTCGCGGTGCATGATGCCCTGGGCTTTGAGCGTTTCGAGAGCGAGGATCTGCAACGACCATGTCGCGATGAGCGTGGTTGCAACGGAAATTAAAAAGGATGCCGCCACGTACAATTTCCGCTAAACAGAATTGTGCACGCTTCTCCTCAAACTTGCGGCACTTGGCTAGCTCGATGGCCATGTCCCCCGGCAAGTACTCCTGGAGAATGCATAGGTAAGCGGACTCAGTACCGATTACCCGGTAGCTTTTCACATGAGACTCACCATGGCGAGATAGAAATTGACCTCATCATTCCAACTGGCTAACAGTTTGACGAACTGCTGGTTGTGGGAGGGCATAATAGAGAGGTGGACAAGTAGGCGTTGTTCGGTGAGAACGTCATGTATACGATTGGAAGAAAGTCCTTTTTTTCTGATAATTTTCAATGCCAAAGTAACTTGGGTAAGCTTGTGGCGGGCAAGGAAGACCCTGCCACTGCCCCCTGAGCCCAGGAGCTTCAGGATCTCGAAGTCTTGGATGTGCATCTTGACGACGGGGGGAAGAGTCACCAGATTTGTGGGTGGAAGAGCGAGTAAGTCTATACCGCGAGGAAGGACCGACATAAATATCAAAAAAATGCAGTCGGCGACACCGATGGCGGGCCCGTGACAGGTGACGGATTTAGTGGAGTAGGGCTTCAGCTTCCAGATTCCAGCAGTGAGCGGGATGACCGTTGCTTGGAGAAGCCGCTAGAACCTAGAAATGGATAAAATTGAGGCCCTCAATGAACGAATAAACACTGACTGTCAAAAAGATAAGCTATGTACATTGTGGCGTGTGCCGTCCGGAGGAAACTCCCCCTTTCGCCCGGAGTCCGGGGTTTCGTGGCGACGCGTCTGCATCACGTGGGCGAGTGTGATGGTGAGTCATTACTGTAGCAGTCGATTAGCGTATTCTACTTAGTTTAATTTGTTACTTATTGCGTCTTGCAACGACTTCATTGATTTGTGACTGAGGATTTCCCTTGTCATCCTTCCTTTCCCCCGGTAGAATGGTGTCCGGGAAAGAGAAACTACAAGCCACCGACCTTGCGGATGACGAGGACACGTCGGTGCGACAGTCCGAGGAACAAGATGGCTCCCAGTCAGACACAAGCGATGTACCTGCACCGTCGACGTCAGCGTCAACGTCGCAAAAGAAGAAGAAAAAGAAGAAATCCAAGGCTGCAAAAGTACTGGCAGCACTGCGATCTAATGGTGAAATTCCTCAAGAGCTTGTTGATCGCGTACTGGGCCAGGTTCGGGGGAATGGAGGAGAGGGCAGCGATGCCACGGAGGAAACGATACGCCAAGCTCTCCAGCAACTGAACATCCTTGAGGTGGCCAAAGGGACCGCCAGTCTCGGAGGTCACAATCGAAAGGATATGGGCAACCACAAGGTCAGTCGTGACAGGTCGTGCTCGATCGCCGCTGATTGCGTATTACAATAGTTCTGGGGAACACAGCCTGTGCCACAACCTGGTGCGTACATGCTGCCTGAATAATGTCATACGGTTAGATCTTCAGTTGGTCGAGGCAGGTGAGGGCCCGCCACTCGAGGATGGCTATATCGAACCGTCTGTACCCCGCGAAGAGGTCCGCCAGGACGCGTATCCGTTGCCAAATAATTTTGAATGGACGATCCTCGATCTCGATGATGAGACACAGGTCTGTAATTCATGCATGCCCCGCTTCATTACGCTAAGCCCACAATTTCCGTGTCCTCTGCTTTCTTTTGTCTCCCCCTAGATCAAGGAGGTGTACGACCTTCTGTCCATGAACTATGTTGAGGACAAGGACGCTTCCTTCAGATTCCAGTATAGCGCCGAGTTTTTGCAATGGCTGGTAAAGTTTATTGTCGGTAATTCTCGCAAGCTCACAGCGCCATACCAGGGCCTTGAAACCTCCCGGGTACCACAAGGAGTGGCACCTCGGTGTGCGGGTGGCGTCGAGTAAGAGGCTTGTGGCGTTTATATCTGGCGTGCCCATCACGCTGCGGATTCGCAAGCAGTGAGCACCAACATATTTAGCTACCCCCGTTGTCGAAGTTGAATCCCGTGCAACTCAAGTACGATATTGGCAAGCGAAATCAACTATCTCTGCGTGCACAAAAAGCTGCGCTCCAAGCGCCTAGCGCCTGTGCTTATCAAGGAGGTCACACGACAAGTGCACTTGAAGGGCATCTTTCAAGCAATATACACCGGGGGTGTGGTCCTACCTACACCCGTAGCCACTTGCCGGTCCGTATACGTCGTTCAAAACAAAATACTTCCACCGTTCTGACAGGCGCTTCGCACTCTTCCGGTAGATACTTCCACCGCTCGCTGAACATCCCGAAGCTTGTGCAGGTCGGCTTCACGTATGTGCCGCGTAATATGACCGTTGCGCGCATGGTGCGCGTGAACAAGGTGCCAGAGACGACGGCGACACCGGGTCTGCGCGAGATGGAGGATTGCGACGTGCCACAGGTTATACAGCTATTCTCAAAGTACATGCGCCGCTTCGACATGTTGCCGATTATGACTACTGAGGAGGCTCGCCACAATTTCCTAAGTGGCCGTGGCACCGGCGAGAGTGTGGATGGTCGGAGAGAACGCCAGGTGACGTGGACCTACGTTGTCGAAGTACGTGACATTTTTCTAATTCATGTTCATGTGGTAGGATATATAATCGAAAGCGTGACGCTGACAATTGAGTTCGTGTCCAGGACCCACAAACAGACAAAATCACGGACTTTTTCTCGTTCTACTCGCTGCCCTCGTCGATAATTGGAAACGAGAAGCATGCTGTGCTCTACGCGGCGTATTTGTACTACTATGCGACTGATACAGCGTTCACTCCGGATGCGGAAGCTTCGGGCGCATTGAAGACGCGTCTGCGTGGCCTCATTGGCGACGCGCTCATTGTTGCCAACAATGCCAAGTTCGACGTCTTCAACGCACTGACGCTGATGGACAACGTCCCGATTTTGGCGGACTTGAAGGTATGGATGTGTGAATATCCATGTGCGTATCTTGTTGAAACATTCTTGCCAGTTCGGGCAAGGTGACGGGCTCCTCAACTTCTACCTGTACAATTGGCGAACAGCCCCTCTGGCAGCTATGAACACGGAAGGCGGAGTCGAGGCAGGCAAGGGTGTTGGTGTCGTTATGTTGTAATCCACGCCTTATATCACGGTTTACGAACGATGTTATAGACGCACATGTGCAGATACACGAGTGCAATAATAGTCGTAATTCGTGACCCCATTTGTGCAATTAAATAAGTTTATAATATATCACTAGCAAGGTAGATAGAGGTCACCCATGCGTACGTTACCAGTAAACCTGTAAGGGTTATGGCGACAACGTCTGCGACACGACTGAGTGAGCATGCGCGATGAGAGTTGGGTATCGGTCAGTCAGAAGTGTCTTCAGCACAGAGTCAGGTAGCGTGTTATTAGCAAGAATATGAATGTGCGCCGCTACAACCATGTCTAAAGGTGTGATCCTGAACAACGGAATTAAATGATACATCGTTGGAGATACGGCAATCGACGCACTTGTCACCAAAGAACCAGGGCCGATCAGCAAGTAAATGCGAATATAGATCCAAGGTCGTCGTCGCCTTGTCTAGGACCTATGCAAAAATTCACCAACGAGATGCAGTACAAGATGTCAAATGCTTGCCTTCTGACGATGAAATGCCCGACCGAATGTCGCCTTATTGGTCTCTCCTTCTTCCTTCGTTGTCTCCCGCGCTGTTTTGTTCTCGAACGCGCTTTTAGGCGGCTTCTCAAGATCTCGTGGAAATACCCAAAGCCCCATAGCTTCTAAACGTGGCCTGTGAAGATCCCGTATCCTTCCTGGAATGTAATATCGAAAAGGGACGGCAAGCAACTCTGCGAATGCCGCGTGCATTTGTTCCCAATTCTCTTGAATACCATACAGCGCGTACGACTTGAACGGAATTTGAACAAAAGAAAAAGGTAGAAAATGAAGAGAAAAGACAAACCACCAAATCACCGAGATTTAATTGTACATGTGCTAGCCACGCGGTATGTTGTGACTTCTCTAGGACACTCAAGTTGGTCTTCAATGGCTCGGGCCAGTGCTCGCATGCGTATTCGATAATGGTAGGCAGCGTAGATACAATTTCAGCGCCGTTTTGCAGTGCAGGAAGCTGTCCTGTCTATGTTTGAGCCTTCATATAGCATGGGATTGACATACGTGGATGTAGTACCAGACGGCGAGACGGAGGGAAAGAGGCCCTCGGAGATACGAAGCTGCTTGGGAGCAGCGACATTCATCAGCATAATAGCAGACAGACAGGACGGGTCTGTGGAAGGAAGGGACCACTGCGCTGGCCATACATGCAGCACAACGTGGCTCTCGGACATGGTGGACGTCTCGGAATACGAGAAGAAGAGTTGACAGATATTCTGCTACTTAGTGCCGTGAAACGCCGTGATCGGAACCAACGGTGTTTCATTTTGTGGTAGCACTATTGTACACAAGCATGTCGAAATCACGATTATAATTTTGTTTATACAAATGTAATCAGGTTCGTAGGCTGGCTTAGGCAACGACGCGCGCGTCGTCCTCAGGACTCGGTCGGCTCTGAGCATTGCGCACTTGCTGCGTATCTGCTACACTGTTACTTCTGTGCATACTGCATGCACGCATTTGCTGCGTCACGCGCCTGCCGCGCTATTCGCTATGTCACCGCATTGTTGCTCCATCGTAACACACGGTCAACGCATCTGCTGCACCAGCGCGAGGGGTCGTCTCTGAACGTCCACGAGGTACTGCATACTTTGGTATGGTGCCTGGATAATAAATTTAATAAGTATTCACGTTATTTTGAGGGTATTGCTCACCTTTGGAACAAATTGAGGCACCCTGACGCATGGCAAACGGAACGACGTTGAGAAATGTGTTGGCACTGAAATATGCTAAAACCCTACTCACATGTGCCCACTGAGCTTGACTTCTATGTAAGTGAACCCACGTTCAGTGTGAGATGTGCCCATGGCACCCATGCCTTCGAGAATGAGACTGTCGTTCTGGGGCTCGGTTTGAAACCCTTGTAGACCGTTCCCTAAATTGTCGCGATTAATTTCCTGACTCTGGTGAGGTTCACACAATACTCTCACATGTCATACTGAAAGAAGACGACACTTAGTCAGTACTTCTGTTGTGCGAGGGCGAAAGCACTTACTTCTGAATGACAAGACGTGCGCTGTCAAATCTAAATCAGCATGTAGACCTTATAAACAAGACTTGTTTTTACCCTTCAGCAATAAGAACATAATCAGCCAGACCATGAACGATGACCGAGCGATTACTCTTCTCGATGACGTTCGGCAGTACTGACATCGCGCTCGGCAGACTGCTGTCGCCATCGGGGAATACATTCACCGTTGAGCAGTCAGTCCAATTTACATAAACAGGTGCGTGGATAGCCTCTTTCACGTCCAGGCGGTCGAAATATATCGGTAGGCCATCGTCGCTTTGACTGAACCCGAATCTTAGCAAGTGACGAGGAGCCGACCACTGTGCCACGACTTACGGGAAGCCTAGCACGCTCCACAACAGTGGCGGGGTGTCAAAAATGTGGTAGACGTCGAATGCGGGGTTCTTGATGAGCGATTCATTATAGATCGAATCCCAAAGGTCGCAGCCTGCATCTGCCCATGTGTTGTTCCACAAGAATGGGAGCGGACCATCGGGAGGATACTGCAAGTAGGTATTCAGGTATTCAGTGTAACCGCAAGCTGCGTCAAGCTCGTTAAGCTCCTCCGTGAAATTATCTCTGATGACCAGTCCGGTATGTCGATTAATCAAAAATATGGTTTAATATCAATGAACGCACGTGAATGCAAAGACGTTCGTGTATTTGCGGACGAAGTAGGCCGCGGGGATCTGATCCTGGACGATATCGTAGCCGATAACCGCTGTCAAGGTCGTTTAAAATGACGTCTTGCATTATTAAGATCAGAGAACTCACGATCGCCTATCCAAATCCCTTGCAGCGAAAGATCCAACGCCTCAGGATTTTCGTAGATGTAATTAGCGATGTCTGTTGGTCGATGTCAGTGAATTGAAGTCCAGAGCCTCAGAAGATAAAAGATCGCGCTTCGCTTACACGGTACATAATAACCCGCGTACTACGGTCAGTTTGATGTCAGCCGAGGGCAATACATATGAATGCAAATTTGACAACATACACTTTCTCCAGTGACATAGAACTTTTTGCCTTTGAGCTCCTCAAATACTTCTAGAAACTGCTGCAGGAAGCCAACGAGTTGGGCGGCGAGCTCATCTTCGTTCTGTCACGAATGATGATGCAGTGAATCGGAGAGCGGCAAAAACAAGTATGGAAGATCAGACGCACTGTGATGTCAGGCGTACCCTGCGAGAAGCCGGTGCCTACAGGTTGTTCGACCCAGAGAACGTGCGACAAGTTCGTCCAACTGTATTCGTTCTGCGTTGGCTTTGCTTGACCCCACTTCCACGAGATGGGCTACATAGGTCATTCACGAATAAAGCGCATCATCATGTGCAACGTGGCCCGGACGACTCACTCCGTTCTCCTGCAAAAATCCCTCGAGAGACGAGCAACCTGGGCCACCGTTGGTCCTATGGTAATGATAACAGTCAGCGAAGGTTCATACGATAATGCAGGATTGTGGATGCCTGTCGTCAGACATAAACGTACCAAAATACCAAATCCTCATAACTGCCTTCAGGTCCAGGCGGGAAATACCAAAAGAATAACTGCATCCGCATCCACGCAGTTGAGCATCACGTGGACGAGACAGCGCATATATACCAATTCAATTCACTGACCTTGCGGGTCTCGTTAGTATTGCCGCTGATAGGCATGAGGCCGGCCCAGCTGGGGCCGACGTCCCAGTCCACCTCTGGGAGAGCCGTACCGTCCACATAGTACTCTGTATGCAGTCTCAGTCTGAAGTCCCATTGTTACACAAAGGTAGACGATCACCTGCAGCCGTGGGGTTCGAGAAGGTGATGTTGCTCGTCGAACGGGGCACGATGTTCAGGGGAACTTGCCGATTCCATCGCTCTGCCGCCTCCAGTTGGTGCGCGCGCACTTCGTCCTTGCGTGGACGTTGGGCGGTCGCGACGGCGACAAACGCGACGATTAGAGACGCAGCGGTACTCCAGGCGAGCATTGGTGGCGGCCCTATGCTAGCTCTCCGAGCAGGAGGCGACTCGAGGAAGTAAGAGGAGGTCAGCTAGTGTGCTCAAGACACCGCCGCAGATATAAATACTACAAACTCAGTACCAGTGTCTACCCGTTAGCGCATGTAGAGCGCTTCGCGGAACACGCGGCAGTTGGCGGCCGGAGACACCCGCTTGCGATATGCTGTGGGAACCAGGCGGGTTGGGCCGCATGCGCATGGTCTGAGACCTATCAGAGATATCAATGAGTACATTTCATATTCCACACGACTTCTCAGCACAACGCGTGGGTGGTAAGCTGTGGTAAGTAACACAGTTTGCCACTATATATGTATGGTACGCGCCGGGCCCGCGGGCATCGGATTTCGCGGTCGCAGCGACGGAGATTTCATGTTTTCATCTGTGTCGTCTGTACATCGTCGTGATGGAAGTCCCGTAATGCAGAGTAGATCTCTTCTAGCGACTTCTTTTTTTGGTGCAGTGTTAACAGCGTAGGGACGCAGATACTATCTGGCCCGCTTTACAGAGAGGGCTTTCACCTCCGTCTTCTAATGATTTAAATCATTCTTGCAGATTCACATCGGCTAATGTACATAGTGTACCGTTGGCTGCTTTGGAGCAGTCTCGGCATAGCGATGTCTTCTGCGGAAAGTACTAGAGCTAGAGCGCTAGAGGTTAGAGGTTAGAGTCACGGCTGCCAACCCACGGTAGGCTGAGCAGTGCAGGTCCACGTTTCATGGCGGGCGATCATATGGTCGAGGACTTCTCGAGGCCTCTTGCAGAATCGGTAACGCGGTGCGCAACTCTCTAGACGTAGACGTCTGTATACGCGCGTACGCATCGGTCTTTTGCAAACTGCCAACCGCACGGCTCTGCGTAATTTAGTATAGTGCATGCCGACTATCATAAGCAAACATAGATGTCCCTCCATACAAGCTGTCCATTGAGAACATCGACATATGAACCAGCTGGACAGCCCTATGAATGGACTCGCTCCCGCAAATCAACGAAACAGCCAGAGAGTATAACAACAAATGTGTAGCATCAGGCTTACAGATCACCTTCTACCTCCATCGTGACAGGACAGTGGTCCGACGCGCCGTAGACATCGCTGCGAATCTCACACTACGAGGTGCCTGCATCAGCATTTCTCAAGATATAAGGAAGGCACATGCAGCGGGACACGTGCAATGTTTTAACACACCATCTTCACGCGGTCGAGCCATCGGGCACTCACGACAACTACGAGTGTGTCCAGTTAGCCGAAGGAGCCGTGAAGGAGCAATGCCGTACGCGGGATGGCGTTTGCAGTTGCGTACAGACACCGTCGAACGCGATATGGATTTGCGAGGTGCACACATGCGGAACGTGCCACGGGCGCAGCGAAGGTATTGCGCATATACAAAGACGCGCATGTAGGAGCAACGTACAGCACATGGGCACGGAAAGGTACATATGATCGGCAAAAATGTCGAAGAGGCGCCAGGTAACGTGAAAGCGAAGGCGAGAAAGGAGAAAAAGATTTTAAAAAATGAGATGAAGTTTACAAAAGATGCAAGTGGACCTACACATGTCTAGTCGCCAACCAATCCCTTTGGTGCGACAATTGAAGCGATACGAGAAATACGTATAATGTCGTTCCGTGGGATGCAGATGTCGCCAAACGTCGATAAAAGTTCTCGGGTCGTCCACGTTCGCTGTCAATTTCTCTTGACTATCGGAACGGTCCTCCGCAGGTTTAACGGTTTCAGACTGCTTGTCCGATGCTGTGCGCTTAGCCTCATCTTCCCCGTTGAGAATACGTCGAAATGCGGATGTTTCCGCTTCAGTGTATCCTGGCGTCTTGTTCCAGTTGGTCTTGGGATTCGCTAGATCTGAAAGTATGAAGGGAATGTCAACAAAGGAAAAAAAAAAAAAAAAAACAAAACAAAAAACAAAACAAAAAACAAAACAAATAAAAAAGTGTAAACACAAAGTGAGTCATGAACGTTGGTTCGAGAGAAAGAATTTAACAGGACGGAACAAGCCAAGAAAGAGTAGGCATTGCCTGTAGCACAAAAAAAGCAGCAAGTTATTACATACCCATTTCTGTGGGAGCAACATTGAGATCGCCGGCCCAGATGACAGGTTTTTTACGGTCAAGTTCGCGAATGTAGAGCGTGAAGTATTTATTCCATAGGTTTTTGGCATCCAGAGTCTGCGGAATATACAAATCAAATAAAGCCAAAAAGCCAACAGGTGATAACACACCTTGAGCCCTGTGCCCGCGTTTACGACGTAAGTCGCCACGAGATAGCAACTTGCGAACTCTAGCGTAGCGATACGGCCCTTCACCGACGCCGGTTCGGGATGACCGGGTAATGTCGTTATGACGGAGAGAGGGGGGATTTTGGAGAGCACGGCTAAACCAGCTATTGACGAAATAATATGCCTGTTCGTCATCAAGTCTGTGGATTCATTTACAAACAAACACGCACAGTATCCTTTCTTGTCCGCGATAACCCATGTGCAGTGTGGGAAGCGCGCCATGAGCACCGGGTCCACGGGGACTTCGTTCAGCTGAGTCGTAATGACGGAGTGAGCGATATTGGCGCGCGTAACAACCCGTGCCAATCATGGCAAGTGCTTCCTTCCACACCACAATGTCAACCAAGACTCACCTTCGTTTCGTTAAGAATGATAATATCAGGATCCTCTGCTTCAATGTAGCGCTTGAAACCCTGGCAAATGTAAACGTTCAGTTTGTCACGCTCGCTGCATCCTTGCGTAACGAATCAACACAGTAACTAATGATTTGATGCAAAGCATATATGCACAATACGCATCATTGCAATGTAACAGCAGAGTCCACCCATCCCAACTTCGCATCATCCTCATATACACGAGAAACCACCTCTTCAAACACGTTCGCACAGCCATGCTCCACGCACCTTCTTCTGACATGCAGCCAGCCCACATATGTTCCACGACGCGATACGCACGCATCCGTCAGGTTTCTTAGCAATGACAACGGGAAATGGAAGCTCTTTGTTTGTTGGTTGGCCATTTGGGGCAAGTCCTGACGGGGACGCGCCAAGATCGTCGTCCTTTGACCCATCTTTGGCAGCAGTTTTGGCCTTCTTCTTCGACGACGCATTGCTGTCGTCTGTCTTACGCTTCTTGGGGGGCATTTCTCGACTATACAAGTCGAAGTGTAATCAGTTTGTTGTTGGTCGAGTAGCGAGAATGGGCAGAAACAAGAGAAACAAACGGCCAAGTTTGGAGACGCGCGAGGACCGGAAACCATGTCAACAAAGAAAGCCCAGTCACGAAGGACTCACGGCCCGATCAATCGATTTGGAATTCGAGATCGATCGATTGGCACCCACAACCATCATTTTGCGTTCACCCGCTAACTTTACCGTCGTCTCGCTTTCATCTATACACACGTTCTGCCGCGGGAATTTCTCTGTAAATAGCCCCTCGTTTAGTGTACCCCGCCGAAGATCATCCCTAATCCTAGCGCTACCAAGTCGTGGGGGATCTAATTGACTTGTGGAGTCGACGCTTACTGCCATCATCTTTATGTCTCGTCCAGAACTCCAAGCCCCGCCTGAAATTGTGTGTCGCGTTCCTCATGCTGTGTTGAGTCTTCGTTATGTCCTCTTTGGATTCAATCTAGGTAGTTGCTTTGGAGACATAATCGTACTGATATATTATCTGTTACAGTACTATGGCGACGCAGAGGCTCGTAAATATACACATAAGTATGTCGGTTCCGTGATTTGTAGTCGTTTCCCCTGTTGATCAAATTCTCGTATGACCTGTGATTATACCGATAATTGCTATCTATCGGACATCGTTTGTCCTTGTCGACGTCACAGCACGCGCAATTTACAGATACAGGCCGACATGACCTACCGCGCACTCGAGCTGCTCAACCTCCCTCCTGAACAACCTGCATTTCTGCTCGACATTGGCTGCGGCTCTGGACTGTCTGGTGAGATTCTTGACGAAGAGGGCTACATTTGGGCTGGCGTAGATATCGCCCCGAGCATGTTGCGTACGTCGTTGACAATCCACGTTCACACTTCATAGTACTAATTTTATATTATCGTTTTGCAGAAGTTGCGCTTGAACGTGAGGTGGAAGGCGACCTATTTCTCCAGGATATTGGACAGGGTTTCGGTTTCCGACCTGGCAGTTTTGACGGCGCGATAAGGTATGCATCATTGTCCCAACAACCTATCAGAAAAGTTCGCTTGACATCGTCCCAATAGCATTTCCGTCCTTCAATGGCTGTTGAACGCCGAAACATCACACGAGTCCTCCTCACCACCGCGCAGGCTCGCGCGATTTTTCACCACTCTCCATGCTGCACTACGCAATCCCTCTCGCGCCGTGCTGCAATTCTATCCGTCCTGTGACGCCCAGGTACAACTAGTCACCGCCGCCGCGCAACGTGCGGGCTTCGGCGGTGGTATCGTCGTTGATTATCCGAACTCGAACAAGGCAAAGAAGATATTTCTCTGCCTGTTCGTCGGTGGAGGTGGTGGCTCCCAGCAAGTGCCGCAGGGCTTAGATGGAGAAGCAGCCGAGGAGCGTGATGCGCGTATACGTTACGAGAAGAGGCGGGAGCGAGCGACCCGTCGTGAGGCGAGTGGCAAGCGCAAGAGTGTGAAGGATAAGGACTGGATATTGAAGAAGAAAGAAGTGAGTGAAAAATTTATAGCCTGTATATTTCCTGCGCTCACGTGAGATGAATAGCTGTACCGTAAACGTGGAAAGGAGGGTGTCCCGCGAGACTCAAAATTCACTGGTCGCAAAAGGAGACCGTTATTTTGAGGGATCTTATGTACTTTCTGTCTCTTGCAGGGCTAGCATCTTGTCGTAACTACTACCTACTTCTTTCCACCAAAATTTTGATTTGTGAAATTGTACTGTGCTACACTGAGTTGGGCTGAGGTGAATGATGTATGTCTCAAATTATCCGATTTTACGTTCGATGCCTGGAGGTGCTCTTACTGTGCTTGACGTCGTTTTGAATACTTTCAACAAACTCGTCCCAAGTTGATACCTAGTTCAAACCTTCTACGCAAGCAGTAGTATCATAGATATTTTGAGCACTCCGTAAAGGCGTAGCAACGCACCCAAGCGAGCTAAAATGGGTACACAAATGACAAACAGAGGAAAGAGAAGGAAGCGCCCATGTATATGACTCATGCTGAAATAGATGATCGGAGACATGGACAAAGAGTGAGACATCCCATTCATCCTTCCCGCTGGGTGAGGTGATGATGCTCGTTCGCACTTTTTGTCCACTCTGCCATGTCCATTGAAGTCTGTAGCGCAACTTGTCTGCCTCCTACTTTTCTACTTTGAGGGAGCCAAAAATCGCGAAAGGATTTTGTCCAAACACACGGCTTTCCGCCCTTCCTTGATGGCATCGTCGCTGCAACCGTCGATGTCTCTGACATTAAGTCGTGGGGAAGGTCGAAAACTGTAGCGTACGAGAGTCACACCCATCGTCCGAGATTTTGCTTGCCTTTTACGAATCCTGGGAACGTTTAATCGGCGTTGATGAAAGGCGGTTTTCGTCGTTGCATATCTCATCGACTTCCACCGCAACAAGAAAATCCACTTCGATAACATACAACGGCACGCGATGCACTACAACAACCACGGTCACTGTCATACACCTGCGCACTCTCTTTTGATGAAAGAAGCTCACCAGAGAACGACCAACATGTACAGATTGCATCGCATGTCGGTCAATACATCTTGGCGATCCGTCTGCTCGCCCCATGACGCACCGTACGCCTTAGCTTCAGCATGCGCCCCGTGTATACATCTTCGCTGGGACCTCTATGCGGGCGGGATCGTCGTTCTAGCATCATTATTATTTTTCCGAACCTCGTCGAAGAGCATAAATGGCGCGAACAGTCATAGTCACCTTGTTATCGTTCATTGCCATGTTCTGCAACTTGGTTGTCGCATTCTCGGTCTTCTCCTTCTGTCGTGCGCTCCTAGCGCTCCTAGGCGCCGATGGTTTGTTCCCCTGCATTTGAACTTCAGTTAGTTTCTGATTTTTCGAGAAGGATTTGTACAGAGTCCCTCAGCGGGTGAGACGGCGAAGTTCACATCACCACAAACCTCAATGCTCTGGAGCGGGAAGTTTTGGAGATGTGATTTCGGAATCCAGCAGATTTCTAGCGTACACAACAATGTGGGAAACGCTCACAAGGAATACAGAAGGGGGATTCGTAGAACCGGAGAAAGAGGGTAAGCAATTTATGTGCCATAAAATGTATACTTGATGAACGGGGGGATATAACGCGACTAGAACGAGACAATCGAGGTAAGGAAGGGTACGGGACATGCACGAAGCATACGGGACGGGCAAGAAGGATGCGCGACAACGACGACGACGACGAACCGGAGACAGAGTGAAGGAAGGGAAACGACTACACACAGAAACGTCGACATGCGCGAGAATAACGCGACAAACGGAAAATGACCAGGCAAAAAGACGCGACAAGGAAAGAAGAGGAAAGAAGAACGCGATACATAAAGGAAAGGCATAGTGGATGATCAAGCACAATCAAGTGGAAGGTGAGAGATTTGTTTCGTGAACTGGTTGTTGATGGTGGGGAAGGCGTTAGGGAAGGGTTTTCCAGCAAATACGCAAGTTGGGTTTGTCAAGACCATGCAGAGAGAATGTGCCGAGCGATTGCGGGGAACCATGCTGTTGGAGAATCGCACCTCGTCTCTGCCGATGCAAGTACGAGTACGGCACGACTCACATTCATTTCCCCTTCGAAGCCCGCTGCGGGCTCTTCTGCGGACTCTTCTTGGCCTTCTTCATAGGCTTCGCAGGCGGGATGTACACGCCGGGCGTCTTCCCTGTCACCGCATTCGACGCAACGTATTCGAACGGATGGGTTACTGGGAACTGTGTCTCGAGCGGGTATGCAGGGGTGCCCAATGTGGAGTCGGCGGGGGTCTGCAGGGTCGCGTCCGTTGGTGTGTCGAGAGTCGTCTGGGCGGGCGTCTCCAGAGGAAGGAGGGCCTCTCCACCGCTTGAGGCCTCTTTGGGTGCCGCCTTGCCTTTGCTGGGTGTGGGAAGACTGCCGGCTACGTCGTTGTCGCACGCCGGGAGGTCCTTTGATTTGAGCATGGCGCTCGACGGCTCTCTCTTGGGCGGTCTGGGATTGGGCTGTATGCACCAGTCAAGCAAACACAATCCGTCAGTCGCACCCCCACAGTGTACTGTAGATGAGAGAACTGACCTTCTTGACCTGCGTCAGGAGCCCGGGGCCGAGCAGGTACGACCCACCTGTGCCGAAGAGGTCCCAGCGCTCCCACTTCTCTGGGTCGTCGATGAAGAGGATACCCTGTCCCGGGCCGGTGCCTTTGGTATACTGGATGGGGCCATCGTCCTTCTCGACTTGAACGGACTCGTCATTGCTGCCCTTCGCTATGGGACGCTGCATAGGCTTGTCGACGAAGAGGACACCCTGGCCCGGGTCGGCGCCCTCCGCGTACTGGGCAGGATGCTGTGGAAGGGAGATGGCTACGTCAGCCGTATAGCCATTCGGGAGGGCACAGAATAATGAAAAGAAGATCTCCTTTCCCTTTGCCACGCGCCGACCCCGAAGGACGGCGACCCAAGCGAGAGTTCGGAGGGCGGGGTGGCGATGCAGGACGCACGTGACTGGAAATCTCACCTTGGGCGGATACGACTGCAGGGACACTGGTTCTTTGCCCTTTTCCTGCCTTTTCTTCGTCTTGAGGTAGCGTTTCATTTCTGCCTCAGATACGATGCCTTGACTTTGGAGAAAGTCTGCGGGAGAGGGAAAAATAAAGGAGTCAGCGAGATGCAGAGGGAAGCGCGATAGAAAATCTAACGTTAGTAAGGGATTGCTCCAAAGGAGCGTAGAAAAGGAAGAAGCATAACGGAGGGAGGCGATCCTGGAGTAAGAGAACGGGACTCACCTCGAGTGCGATATCGGAAGACAAACTTAATGTGCGTACTCGGCTTGCGGTTGTCCTTCGCTCCCAGCGCTTTGACATGCCATGTTGCGGTGTGCTGTTTGTACGCGAGATGCTCGGGGCCAAATCTGCGAGCAAAAAAGAGTGCGTGTTAGCACACTTTCCTCCTTGCCTCTCTGCCAACACCACCCCTCATTCAGTCATCTTCCGCCTCCCTGACCTCCACCCATCCACCCTCTCTTCCATCTCCCATCCCCACTTGACCTAACCTCCCCTCATCATAAAACGACCCGGGGAGCACTCACCCAGCATAGAAATTTCCATACGGCAACGGATCGCGCGGGACGGGCGGGAACTGCTGGAACTTGTTGGGGGCAGCGGGGCCCGTGCGCTCGATGAGCTTGATCTTCACGGAGACTGTCCCTTGGCCGAGCGTAGAGCGTTTGCATGACCCGCCAAGTGAGTTCATTGTCTCCGCCCCTTCCTCGTCGGAGGACCACTCGATCGTGTCGAAGTCTTCGACTTCATCTGTTGTGTGCAGGCATGCAAAGGTTCATGGAGTGGGCATTTTTTGTTCGGTGTGTGGTGGAACGATGTGCACGATCAACAATCGCGTAGAGGGACGATATCTTAAGGTCAGCAATCCTGTCAACGACCCTTCACCGACAGAAGCACGCACTGGCATCACGGAAGACGAACGGGCGCTCGGTCTTGTCGGTGATACGGGCGCCGCTGCGCCAGGCGGTACCGCTGCCATGGAGAAAGCGGCCGGGCACGGTGTAGCAGTCGAGCATGATGTACGCCACGGTTTCAATGCCGCTGTTGTGGTCCTTCCAAAACACGGTGAATTTCTTTTTTTTATCGGTTTGTTTCGTTTTGATTTGGTTTATTGGAAAGGATGAGTGTTGGTTGGTGGTATTAGCAGGTGAGTTTTTTTTTTTTTTGGAGTTGGTTTTTGCGTTGTTGGTTTTGTTGAGGAGTGGGCACAGTGATTGGTTGTCGATGTGGTGAGGTTGTCCGTAGTGGAGTCGTCCGTCGACGGATGGGTGGTGTGGCATGCCATATTCGCAACATTGTATGTCGATGCATTAGTCGGTCGATATGTGCATTGTTGTTGTGTAAGGTAGGCGCCCGTGTAATGTTTGTTGTTCATATGGGCCACAGAGGCGTGGTACGTTGATTTTGTTGGGGGGTCATGGGTGGTCAGAAAGCGGCGGCGCGATAAGGGTTGGCAGTGGCAGTTGGTGCGTAGGGGCGTAGTCGACCTAATGAGCATCAGGTTTTATAATAGATGGCGGCGACGCACCTCTCCGACCGTACAGGGGACCCAACACTGGACGATTGGTGTTTCGCCGGGCTCGTCGTGGACGGTGACGAGGTACTCGGGGAGGCGGTCACCTTCAGAGACGAGCCAGGCCTCAAAGCCGCGCCACATAGGCATCTTTACAAGGATAGCTTGGAACCGGTGTGTGAGGATTGGTAGACGTTGCTTTGTGGCTTAGTGTCTGTGGCTCGTAGGTCGCTTCGTATATGCTGAAGCGCTGAAGCGCCGGACTGTCGCAATTACTAGTTTGGTTTGCAGATGTCGAATAGCGAGAGAAAACAAAGAAAACAAGATGGAGAGCCGACACGTACGGGAGCTTTGACAAAAAGTTTTAAATACGACGCGATGGACGACCGGCCAGCCAGCCTGGTGGCAGGAAAGCAGCCGTATGACCAAATGAAGAAATATTCGCTTTTCCGGTCTATGCCACACACCACCGACCGTTTTACTACACTTGGGCGCAGTCCCACCCACGCATACACCTCGCGAAAAAGACCACATTTTCTGGGTAAGTGTCATATGGTATATAGCATCTCCCTCAAAGCGCAGGCTGAAGGGCATTGCCGCACAAGGCGCACAATGGATTGCCCTTTCCGACGATCACGTGATGCCCTTATATGGGCGGACAATGGGCATCAGCGCACATGCCGTCTCAATTGTGAGTCCAATTTGGCTATGCACTGATTTCTCGGTCTTCTCCTGCTCTTTCTGCCACACATTCCGTACAACGTGTTCGGAGTGGAGCAAGGATCATCCTATTAACATTATCGCACACTCTCCGATAGCCAAGCCAAGCGCCTCTAATGGTCCCTATATACATATCTTACTAGGCTAACGGTTA
Organism: Fistulina hepatica ATCC 64428; assembly: GCA_000934395.1. Lineage (NCBI taxonomy): Eukaryota > Fungi > Basidiomycota > Agaricomycetes > Agaricales > Fistulinaceae > Fistulina > Fistulina hepatica. The sequence continues at coordinate 715,742 of KN882097.1, forward strand.
TAAAAATATATTCATATTTTTTCAATAGGCGCATTGTCGTTCATCGATTCATCGCGCTTCAGCTTGGCGGCCTCTTCTACTTATCCCTCAAAGTGTGGAGACCCGCTCCCGGACGATGAGCGGAACGGATCAAATTTGATCACATCAATTTATCGCGTTTCGGTTTCACACGGCCTTCTTCATTGGAACGCCTATCGGGCGCCCACAAATGCACACCACCGGTTCCACATGGCACGGGAAGAAATGTCAACCAGAAGCGAGGGAGTTGGTTATTCAAGATCGAGGTTACATGACAGTATACATGCTAATTTGATCAAGAAGTACGACGGAAACCTGAGCCAGAAGCCGCTCATGCTTTCTTGGGGTTCTTTCTCCGCAGGAGCATGCCACCAGCCCCAGTAGCATCTGCGTCCTGAGCCCATATCCATCAAGAATTAGCTTCCAGGGGGTTCTTGATATGACCCTGAATCTCAATGCGACTAGCAAGCGAGAGAAGTGATCATGAACCCTGTTCAGGTCCAGCTTCCTCCCCCGGCCGTTGTTACGCTGCCTTTTACGGCACCTCAGCAAATGCTTGGTGAACAGCAATGTCTTGTCAAGTCATTCGCTATTGCCGGACGCCGCGCTTGTCATTGTCTGGGGGGGGGGGGGTTCGCATCCGGTAGAACCAACGTACCACGCGTACGTTCTGTTTGTCCGATACGTATTCGTCCACTACGTCTTCGTGGAAGCGCCAACCTGGTTGCACAAGACCAATGGCCATCCAAGATCATTCTACGGTCAAGATCAAGAACAAAAATGCGAATGACTAGAAGCCGCCCATCCTCTTCTTCGGTGGTTTTTTCCTGGCAGCAGCAGAAGTTGGCCGTCCACCAAATGGCCCCGGAAGCACCTGTGTATTGGGTTCCATATCCACCGAGAATTGGCTCTCAGGCACCTGCTGCGACCCAAGGGCAAAGACATGCTGTGATCCCGAAAAGAGGGGTTCTTGTTGTGATTTCGAAATGCGAGTGGTGTCACGGAATCCCGTAGCGCTCCCGAGCGGACCCCGAAATGATGTGACATGTGGTTGGCTCGTGGCACCGACGGGCAGGCTCTGACTTGCCGCTACGGTGGGGGGCTGATTTGTAGTGACAATTGGAGGCTGGCTGTATGTGTAGGCGAATGGAGATGGTGATGTTTGCATTCTACGGCGCGGGTCGCCTGTTTTTCCGCCTTGGATACGCGCTTTTGCACCGACATCCTCTTCCTCGTTGCCATAAGGGTCACGGTAGATGTAGTCACCCGGATGGGAGTATAGATCCCATTCTTTCAGCAGCAGGCGGATTCCGAGCTGATTGTATCCTTCCTCCCATTTTGGCTCATCGATATCCGTCTTTCCCTTGCCGGTGCTATCCATCTTCTCAATGACATTGGTCTCGAAACTATCAGAAGGATTGTCGCCCATCACAGGAACTGGATGCAAATAGCTAAACTGGATCGGCGGCGGTGGGGGTGGCGCTTGCTGTCCATCCAAAGACAATGCTTCTGTCATCGACTCGAGGTCGAGGTCCAGCTGGTCCTGAGCTCCCACCGTTTTTGTTGCTCCCGCTCCGCTCCTCCCTGCTGCACCAGCACCTGCTCCACTCGTTGTAGCAACACGCCCAAACGGGCTCACGGAAAACAGATTCTGCGATAGCACAAGGTCCACGACAAGCTGCTGGCGCGCCTCTTGTTGTTGCAGTCTCGCTCGGGGATGCTGGTCTTCCGGGCCCGACTGGTCACGGCTCGAATAAAGACGCAGCACAGATTGATCTACCGTGCGCAAGTTTTCCTCCAGCTGCACTGGATCACCCGCCAGATCAGCGTCGAAGTGCCGCAGCGTGGGGAGAATATTGTGACGCCACGCCATATCGTGATGCCATAGTGTGTCGCACGCTTCGCCCACGGAAAGACGTCCCTGCACAACGGCGCGGTACCCCCGTGTGGAGTTGACGGGGCAAGTAGCGAGGAAGTCTGACCGTGTCGATGACGACGAGGACGTCGATTCCGGCCCGGGATCGTCTGCGGCGCGGTATGCCATGTCATATCTGTAAAAACAGCGATGTCAACAAAAGAAGGCAGATAAGGCACTTAGTTCATAGTTAGATTGGGGACAACCGAGACGTGTTTAAATCTGAATGAAGGCACGTACAACGTTAGGATGTGCTCGATCGGCGGATCAGTTGCCTTCCATGCAGTCGGAATGTGATCTAGCATGTCGTACACGGCATCCGCCATTTTCTCCTCTTCTTCCCGCCGTGCGAGTGGTCGTTCGCGGAAGACATCTGGAAATCCAGTTGATGTTAGTGCACGAACACACATGAGGACGAAGAAATCAGAACGCAGATAAATTAAGAACAGCGGTATGAGAATGAGGAAAAGAGAGATGAAGAGTTCACAGAAAGAAAGAATCGAAACTAAGAAAGCAGGAGCTGAAAAAAAGAGTAAAAAAGGAAGATGAGACACTGCGTACAGTCATATATGGCCGACATATCGACGACGCGTGCGTCCTGCATGCCGCGTGGGCCGATGTCCGCCTGCAGCGTTCGTGCTTCACGATTGAGCGCGCGCACGCCAGCATCCCACTGGCACATCGGCGCGTCTATTTCTACCTGCACCGGATTCATCTGCGCGGTATCCGTCGTATATTTTCTCCTAGCGCAGAGGTGAAGGCGCACGTGCTGCAATTCGCCTGTAGCCATCACGCGAAACAAGCCGGTGTCGGATGCTGGAAAGGCCTCTTCAGACCTCAGAGACACAAACGTCTGTCCCGCATACGGCTGCATCCAGCAGCAGATGGAATATGGATCGGCATGCACGTACGGCAAGCCTCCTTCGCCGACCGACACGTCATACACCGTGACTAGTCCTGTCTTCGGCGAGCTTAGGAGGGTAAGTGTAAGCGACGATAGTCCATCTGCGTCCTCGCTCGCAACCTCATTCACGCCCTCACCAGTAGTTGCATCCCTATGCACACTGCAGCGGACGGTATCGACGCGCAGGGACCGGTCGTGCTGGCGCATGTGCACGTAGCCGAGCAGCGGGCGGTTAGCGCACTGCGCGTCAATCCAGACGATCCGCTCTGTAGTGCACACGCGGATGAGGTGGTCCGCTTGGCAGCCGTCGACGTGCGTGACGAGTTCACCCTGGCGAGGTGTGAATAACGACATGGCATGTGCGGCGTTGATGGTGCACCCGGATTCCTGGGATCTTCATTGAGGAATGCCAGAGACGTGGCTAACTGTGGACTTGCCTCTGCGCAAACACGTTGTACGGATGTACCGGACGCGCAGATGAACGTGTCGTCGGAATCGTCATGGCTTAGAGACCAAAATTGGTTGCTTGATGTAGATGGACCAGTGGTCCCGGGAAGGACAGGTCTTGGAAATCATCAGCCTATTACAGTGAATAAATGGACATACTTGACTAACAAGACCTCGCCATCTATAGCTCTCCACACAGCGCCTCGTTCAGTTGCCATGAGCACTTCCGGCGTACTTCCTCTCAGCAGTATATCTACAACGTGGGCATCTCCTACATCTCGTCGTGTATATGTTGCCAAGCTGGTAAGTTGCAGCGTTGAAGACGAGGTCAGTCTACTACCCGGTTTCACTTCAAAGACCTCCACCGTCCCAAAGGTGCGCACAGCAATATGAGGTACTGGAAATAAGCCATTGTCAGAAAGAACTAGGAGCTTTGTGGAATAATTAATGACTCGGCACTGCTGGGCCACCAGACAATACCACAATCTGCCGAATGGGTGTGTCGAAGGTATGCGCCAGTCGGGCCGTCGGCTTGAAGATCAGCTTATCACCAGGGGCGAAGGGGGAGATATCTGCAGCAATGCATGAGCACCCCGTCCTTCAGACGTGCCTTACGCTCCATAAATAAAACTCACTAAGGTCACAACTCAGCTCTCCAGTAGGAAATATGAGAAACGGTCTTCCATTAGGCATAACTAGCATAGCAAGCACATCCCTAGAAAATGGACCAAATGAATCGAGACGTGAGGTCTCCTCAGCGTCTTCGGTTATAGCGTTGCGCAGGATCTCTGCCGGTACGTTGGCGTCGGGAAGGTGTAGACGTAAGAAGTTGGCCTGGATAGTGAACGTGGGGCATAGGTTTGTACGCTCAGGCGACAGTGATGAAGGGGAAAAAGAATGAACATACCCCCTCTTCCGATCTTTGCCTGAGGCTCGTTGTAGGCGTCAGACGGGTGTCATCTGGTCGTGTCGGTGGGAACACGGTAACAGGTTTGCTCGCGTGCAATCGTGGTCGATCTTCATGCAGTACTCAACCACATAGCAAAGCGCCTACGATAAACAGCGCGCACCGGGTTGATTGTTACATAAAACTTTCCACTCCAAGTGCCCATCGATCTCAATAAGAGTTAGGGAAGTGAGCGCGCCCAGCCGTGCAGTGGGAAAGCTCTCTGGCGGAAATTTTTCTGCAGCCTTCTGCTTGCCTTTCGACTGGGTCGACGGGATATATTTCACACTCGTTGGCCAAGTGCATGCAGGAGTAGATGAGCTCATGTTACCCTGTGAAGAACATTCGTCTGCGCCACAAGTGAACATTGAACGGTGGAATTCCCGCCCCGTTTCGGTACCGCAGGGCGCGTCAACGTGATTGCTCCCGTTCCCGGCCGTCCATCACTCTCAGAATTTGTCCGGTTCACTCTATATACTGTACTTTCGTCGTGGGTTCCGTTGGCTGCATTGCCAATCTCACATGCAACGACTACGAGCATCAGGTTCCTTATCTAGTTTCAGGCGATTGCATACGTCGTCGGTGCTTGCGGCAGCACCGAAGACAGCCACGCCCAAACCTGCCGCCGATGCTCCGGCCAATTGGTCGCCATATTCTATGAGGACAGGGCTCATCGCCCGTAAAAAGGGCATGACGGTACTGTGGAATGACCAGGGCGTGCGTTTTCCGGTTACTGTTCTCCAGGTGGGTGATGGTTCCTTGTTATTGGTAGGTTTCACTGACGGCGATTCCGGTATCAGCTTGACAATTGTCAAGTTACAGCGAATATTAGAACTGTGAGGAGAGACTACACTGTGTATCATGCTGTGCAGGTCTCTGCTTCTGATCGGCCCGAAAAAACGACAAAGCGTCAAATGCTTGGGCATTTCAAGAAAGCTGGCGTTCCTCCGAAACGCGTTGTGCGGGAATTTCCTGTAACACCTGATGCCCTTGTACCAGTTGGTAAGTGGTCGCTTCTGTTCAGAAATAAATAAATAGAGTTTGTTTTTAACGCATCTGGAAGGTACAACACTTTCCGCCATCCACTTCGTACCAGGACAGCTTGTCGATGTTGTCGCTAATTCGTGAGTTATCTTCTGAACGATTCTCTATGAACAACTCTACGACAGTATATCTTATCCTACCCCTAGCATCGGAAAGGGTTTTCAGGGTGGAATGAAGCGGTGGAATTTTCATGGTCTCTCCAAGACCCATGGTGTCTCCCTTTCTCACCGGTCGGCTGGCTCAACAGGCCAGCACCAAGATCCAGGACGTGTGTGGCCCGGCAAGAAGATGGCAGGCAGACTTGGAAACGAGCGTATCACCATTCAGAACCTGTTTGTCGTACGTGTCGACAGCACTCTCAACCTTATCTACGTTCGCGGAGCTGTGCCCGGCGTCGATGACGCCCACGTCCTCGTGCGCGACGCGAAAAAGAAGGTTGCTATCGGCCGTCACAACCAGGACAAAGGTCTTTACGAAGATGTTTTACCTAAAGGTGTTGATGACCTTCCGTTCCCTGCCGGTACGGCCGAGATGGCTAAGAAACTACCACCCATCATTGAGGCTCCGTCGACCAGGCGCAGTCCGTTCATCCCCGTGTAGTTCTTTATATATTTGACTGATTCCGTCAATGCTAACATCATCATGTTAATGGAACTGCATGGTATATTCCCATCCAGACCCATATTCGTTTCGTCAAAAGGACAAAGTTGGTCCTCCTTAGCGTCGGGCGTTCCGCTGGCGGACTACGCGCTGTGCGGAGCCGGCACATGGATATCACTGGCGCTGTCCATCTTAAAGTGAGCCATGCCTGTTAGAAGATACCCTTCCAGTGGCCGTTTGATCGCTGTTGTTCGTGCCCGAACTTGCCTGCATCTCAGTACGACAGGGACGAGAAACGGCCTAATCGTTGGGGGCAGCGCGGCGAGTATTTGCTTCACACTAAGAGACTGACTGAGGATGCTTCCTTCTTGTGGTGTTGGACAGCTTTCACCCTGCACCAAGGTAGCGCAGAACCAAGGTTGTTTGTACGATGACTGTCGGGAACAGAAGAATTGTGGGCGACCACTGTGCTGAATCTCGATGCGTGTCCAATTGCTCTGTCAGTGATAAAAGGATGTACTTCTACTGTTTTTGTGTCATAATCGGTCAGCAGATACTGCACTCTGGTAGCTTTTCCCTTGTTGAAGATTTTCCCACTCGATTTTCCATGGCAATAGGTGGTCATTAATATGCTCAAGGCTTGCGGACTACATTCAATGCGTGCTATATTGAGCGACGGCACGACAAAGGCTCCCTCCTCGTATCTTCACAAACAAGGCAGTAAAGGCGGCGGGGATCCTGCAGGCATACGAAGATCATGATATGGTATATTACCTACATCATACTAGTCTCCCTAAGACTAGGCTCTCTACTACCAAATGCATTTACCTGCACACCGGTGGATTCGTACAATCACCAATCCAGTCTGTCTGTTCGCTTATGCCAACATAGAGTTTACCTTCAAACTTCAAAATATGGAGGTCAAGGGCTAACACGGATCAAGTGACCAGGTGAGGCAGTCGCGTGAGCGGAACACTGTTGTCTTCGACGGGTCAGTCTGATTGCAGATCGATTGTACAGTGTTCATTGCAGTCCCATCGAGGTCGACTCCCCATTTGGCACCGACAGTCGACGATCTAGAGGGCGCCCGCTGAAACTACCGCTCTTCTGCTGCTCGCGTGCTCCTGCGCGTTTCCGGGTTGCAGCCCCGCGAAAGTCAAACGTACTTCATGGATGGAACAAGGCAAGAAAGAACCGAGTTCCCTCACTCCGAGCCATTGACTGAGTCGACCTCACGTTTGTCGACCGGGACGTGCAGGCTCTTTTCTTTCTTCGATTCAACCGCGTTCAATGAGGCGTTGCATCGTAAGGACGTCCAGTAAAATACACACTGTCCATGCTGAACAGAAATCATCACCGCAGATAACAAAGCCGGAGTAAGGTCTTCCTATCCGCTCTTCGTGTAACGACCCACCAATCCCAGCTTGTGTAGGTATCGGCCATCCTTGCGAGCTATGTCTCGACCTTTGCGGGGTACCCGGTGCGTTTCCGGCAGCAACTGTGCCGTGGAGGCGCCGGCTGACCGACGAGACGCTAGCTGGATTCAATGAAGTCGAGACTGCAGACGACAAAAGGCAGGATCACCGTCCCGAAGCTCGCGCTCATGGTGTATCGCGAAGAAGGCATCATGGGTTTTTATCGTGGTCTCTGGATCCCGCTTCTGACCATCTCTTTCGTTCGTACGTCGCATCCGGGGTCCTTGTCTGCGCCACCGACGCTCAGCCACCTAACATCCGACTGCGCATAGGTGCCACTAGCTTTACCATATACAGTCGCACGAAGGAAGTGTTCGCCGAGCGCGGCATTCTTGCTCGTCATTCGGCTTTGGATGCGGCACTGACCGGTGGTGCGGGTGGCGCTATGTCTGGTGCTCTGATTTCTTGCGGTAGCGTTCGTATGTAACGGTCTTCCCTTGTCAGTGTGTGCCTCTGCTTATGCACTTCACACTTAGCTTTCGAGCTGGTCAAGGCAAGTCGCAACAGAGATATTTTGGCTGCTCCTTCAACCTCGTTTAGGTTCGGCGGCAATTGGAGTACTCTATCGCCGCTAGCCGGGGCATTCGCCTCGACAAGGCTCCAGGAACACTGCAAGCCATCAATGATATATTTCATACTCGCGGCGTCGCTGGCCTGTACATTGGCTTCCCGTTGCACTTCTGTACGCCACGGTTTCCCGTACAAGAACTTCGTGTGCTCATGCATGCTGCCTTTAGTGCGTGATACCACCGGCACGATGTTATATTTCATGGAATACGACGCAATGCGGCATGTCCTTGGCCGCAACCGCGCCGGCGAGCAGGGCACGCCACCATCATGGCTCCCGATACCGCCCTCGTTAATTCCTTTTGTGTGTGGGTCACTCGCAGGTGTCACGTCATGGTCGTTGATATACCCGCTGGACGTGTACGTTGACATGTCGATTAAATGCGGTCTGAAGCTGAGCTTCAACCTTACTAGTGTGAAAACAAAGGTGCAGCAACGCGCGCTTGCTGGTGAGCGGTACAGGGGTCCCATTGAAACGTTTCGTCGTCTCGTGCGGGGTATGCATTCACACAACTTACGTCCATGTTTGACTTCTCAGCTGACGATGCGCTGAGCAGGTCCTGACCCGAACGCTCCTCGAACCGTGATCGAGGGCGTTACCAGGATATACCGCGGATTGGGCGTGAGCGCCATCCGCAGTATCACGACGCACGGCTTGTTATGGACATTTTTCGATATGGTAGCAAGCTACATAGATGGCCTACCCCGAAAAACTGCTGACAATGGCTAACGCTGTGATTGTAGCCACCCACATGTCCTTGTCAGCGACCAAACCGCACTGCTACTGTATAATCTATTAGGCCCCATTGACATTAGTAGAAGTCCCGTCGTACAACTCTCATACAATGTTTGTAATCACACCACAAGCTCATACCACCAACAATGAAGGCGTCGCCCGTTTTTCCTTGTGTGTGAGATTTTGACTTCAAAATGTGTTAGGGTACGTCGGATTAATTAACTGCGAAGTATGTGACTTGCCAGGAAATCCCTGGCAATTACTCTGGGCAACGGGGGATGGGGTGGTGCTGCTCTAGGGTGTTTCTACCATCGAGCGGGGAGGAATCAGCCAATGCACAGAAGCAGGTCACACCGTGCGATGAGATTGTTGATGGTGCAGACTGGGAGTACTGCTCGTACAAATCAGGAATGCCTATAATAGGAGTTTTACCCAGCGCGAATTTCATCCTAACTCACAGCAAATTAGCCTGGAGCGACCTCCTGCTAATTAGCCCTTCTGCGCAGTGCGCATGCGAATTAGACCTCCCTGCGGTAGATTGCTGCTAATTAGCTGTGAATCAGGGTGCTAACCCCGCTTTACTGTACACTAAATACTTAGTGTCGAGAGGACATCAACCATATAACAGTCGCCCAAAAAAAGCAACAAAATACATGTACAGATTCGCATTATGTGTCATTATATCTAGTCTACAACTTTGTGATACTAACGTGTAGCGACGTAATCATCGATCTTCAAGAGGAGGCAGACAGTCTCCGTCGCCAGTTCCACAGCACTAGTGGAAACGAGCAGTGGCTGGACGACTTCCTCTTCGATGATATTCGAAATGAGGCCCTAGATTCCAGTTGAGTTCACAAAATCTCCATTCAAGAGTATACAAAACATACCCGTCGGACGTTGATACCGGCCGTGCGGTCACCCAACGCGTGTCTGTTCCTGAGTTCTGTAACGATCGCAATCGGATTGAGACCCGCATTTTCGGCAAGCGTAGTTGGAATGACTTCGAGCGCCTCCGCATACGCCTCAAAGCAGTACGACTCCATGCCGCCGAGGGTCTGCGCGTACTGTGACAGTAGACGCGACACGTGGATTTCCGGCGCGCCTGCGCCACCAATAAGCGCGCTGGGCAAAACGATGGCTATGACAATGATATCCATTAGGTATCGAGATGAACGTACCGCTTCTTGACGAGGCACCGCACGACACACAACGCATCATGCAAGCTACGCTCGCACTCCTCGACAACAATGTTATTGCTGCCCATGGCAAGAATGCTCACGGTCCGCCCGCGGTTCTTGATACCCGTGATGCGGACGACCTTCGCGCCTGACTTCGACGTCTCCTCGACAAGATCTGCGTAGCCAAGCTTGTCCTCTGTGAACGCTTCGATGTCCGCAATGGGTTTGCAGCCAAGACTCTTTGCCAGAAATTGCATTTCGTCTCGCTCTACATCCTTGACAGCGAGGATGTTCAGTCTTTTCAGGAAATTGAGCGAGGTATCGTCAACGGCGTCGCGTAGGATGGACTTTTGAATGAGCAGGACGTTGCAGCCAGCCTTTTTGATCTTTTTGCACATATTCAAGAGGTACGTCCGACCCTCCTTAATCACTTTATCCATCTGGCGATAGTCGTTGATGACGACCGTATTATCCATCTACCAAAACAACACGTCAACGAATGAAGAAGCCGAATAGAAAGGACAGACATCAGGTTTTGGGGGACTCAGCTGGAACTGGATGATGGCAATCTTAGCCTTCTCCATCCGCGTAGGGCCACCTGCAGACACGATAACATTTTGATTGAGCACAACACCTTCAACGAGCTCGGTATCCTCTATTGTCCCGCCAACTTTTCTCACAATGCGAATATCTCTGAGGTCGACATTGGAAGAAACTGCGGTGACGAGACGCATAACCGCATCAACCGCGATAGGTGCTAAAGTGGACGAGTACTGCGACACAATCTATGCCGGGTGAGAGACGAGCAAACAAAGATAGTGGAAGACACACTTTCGAGTTCAAAGACGTGCTAGCGACGCGAATCAGGCTGGGCCTGTCGTGTAGATCGATTGGTGTTGATAACTCTGTGAGAAAATCGACAGCTTTTGCTGAGGCTTTGAGGAAGGATTCAGCAATGATCGTGGGGTGAATTCCGCGCTGAAGTAACTTCTCAGAAGCTCCTAGAAAACTTCCAGCAAGCACAACAACAGATGTTGTGCCATCACCAGCTTCAACGTCCTGTGCGGCGGACAGGTCGACCAGCTAGCAAATGGAAGTTGTAGCGATGGCAAGCACGCGCAAATCAACAGACGTACCATACGTGCGGCCGGATGCATTGCTTGGATGCTCTTTAAGATCGTTGCTCCATCGTTCGTGACAATAACTTCCCCTTTCGCGGTTTGAATCTAAACAGGACATGAACACGCGACCCTTCTGGGTCGGCGAAGCGCACCATTTTGTCCATTCCTCGTGGTCCCAAGGACGTTCGTACAACATCACTGATGGCTTAATGCAATATTCAGCATGAAAATACGACTAGATTCAAGGACCTAAATCACCTTTGGCGGCGATCATATTGGACAGGCGAAGTTCCATGGGTTTTCCCTAGGTTCAAGGAATGAGCGAGCCACCAGACAGAGTAGGGAATCAAAGTCAGAAACCTTGTCATTGAAGGCGGAATTCGAGCCGGATTTAACGACACCCTGCTGGGCAGCGCTTGCAAGTGTTGTGGCCATGGCAAAGTTTACAAGCGATGCGCTACAAGTGGAGTCGAAGCAGTAGCTGGGATGTGAATCAACGCGATCGAAAGCTCCATCTGATTGATCCATCCGATCACATTACACACCGATCACGGCGCCCGACGACATTATGGGTATCCGTTCTCCCAGTTCAATGGTTCACGTTCAACGTGCTTTGATAAGCAAAAAATATTTTTTTCCAATCTCCCATGGAGAACAGTGGACATGTGTCCTATGGATTTGCAGAGCCTTTCGCGAAACCACCTACACTTCGATTCAATCGTTCGATGTGTCACCGTTTTCCTGTGGCGCTTCCAGAGAACAGCACAGTTTGTCCTCTATAACGTTTACACGTTCAGGCGGCGCTCTACTGTACCTCGTTACTCTCTCTGGTCTTCCTGCAAGCGCCCGGACTCCTGGTTTGGTTGCTCTGCCCTTCGTCTAACTAGACGATAGCTGCCACCTGACGAGTCAGACGGCTCATGCACATGGTCTATTAGACTCTATCTGGCCCTCTGCCAATCGCAGATCCTCGCCCGAAATTCTTGCGAAGCGATTTACAACCCGGTGTTCTTTCGTAAACGTATATAAACAACTATCGCATCTCAAGCATGGTGTGGAAATATCACTGCACTGGACATATAGCAACTGTTACTTGGTGATTCGCATTTTCAGTTTTCTCTTCGCCATGTTTCAAGAACCCAAGCCGTTGTCGACCCCATGCACGATTGATAACGACAACCAAGAGCTACACGATGGCGAATTTTTTGTGTCAGAAGACGTCGAGATCCAACGGGTCGCTGAATGTAAGCTACAATCTGTGCTGGTGACGGAGCCTCTCAATCGTATGGGGCAGTGTCTGACAATACCAAACTCGTCCGCAAGATCGATCTACACGTTCTACCCTTGTCGGTGTTAACCTTCGTGTTGTGCAACCTCGACAGATCCAATATCGGTATGATACTGTTTTGCTCCAATATCCAGATTTTGACAAGCGGAATAGGCAATGCCAAGATTATGAACAAGGAACAAGGGAATGACCTCTTGGACGATACAGGCACAAGCAACTACGAATATACGTAAATTCTGCTTCGTCTCTCTTTCCTTTTCATGGCATAACTGAGATGATTTCACTGGACATAGCATTGCGTTGATTGTATTTTTCGTCACCTATTGTCTCTTTGACATACCTTCTGTTATCCTGTTCAAGAAATTCAAACCTAGTGTGAGTTGCGTACGCACGGGGTGACAAATTTCGTGTCAACGCTGTGTCTAGCGTTGGATTGCTTTCTCCATGTTTGCCTGGGGTGCAGTCACCGTAGGGCTAGGCTGTGTGCACACTCCTACTCAACTCGCGATCTTGCGATGTTTGCTAGGCATATTTGAAGCAGATTTGTCACTTTAATTCGCTCAAAAGATGTTGACATCTATCCCTCTTGCCCAGGATTATTCCCTAGCATTGTGTACCATATCACATTCTGGTACCGTCGAGATGAACGATCGCTTCGCGTCGCGCTGATCCTAGCTTCTGCTACTCTAGCGAGTGCATTCGGGGGAGCCATTGCTTATGGGGTCAGCCAGATGCAGGGTATTACTCCCATATCTGCATGGAGATGGCTTTTCATTCTCGAAGGCATTCTCTCAGTTTTACTTGCCCTTCCTGTGCTTCTCTTGTTTCCGAACTATCCTAAAACGGTGTCATGGCTCTCGACAGAGGAGCGGGCACTGTCTGCCATGCGACTTGCAGATAGCGCCTCAAAAGCTTCAGACGGAAATCTGACCTGGGTGGCAGCCAAAACAACTATCTGCGATTATCGGCTTTGGATCCATTATATTGTGAGACGTTCTCGTGTAGAGTTGTCCACTTCTGTTCTAGCAAAACTTCACTATCGCAGGCATATTTCGGCATTTGTGTGCCATTTGCAAGTTTGTCGCTATTTGCGCCCACCATCGTGACTGGCCTGGGATACACCTCTCTCCGTGCTCAGCTTATGACTGTCCCACCCTACGCAGTGGCCTACGTCTTCACGCTGGCTGCCGCCTATGTCGCCGATCGGTTTAACCGGTGCATTATTTCTCTGAACAATTTCAACCCGGCCTGTAGTAACTGGCTATTCGTCTTAGTCGCGGATTAGTCGCTGCAGGATTCGCTATGGTCGGTGCAATTGGATTCGTAGCATCTGCCTCGTTGCCTGCCCATGCGTACACTGTTGGTTTTCTTTCATATCGCCTGGCGTTAAGGTCGCTTACGTTTTTGCAGAGCCGTTACGCGTGTCTTATTGTTGCATGTGTTGGTGCATTTGCTTGCATTCCGCCTCTGCTCGGGTGGCTGTCATCTAACACGCGGTCGACGGCGACAGCAGGACTTGCTATCGCCCTGAACAATTCGTTTGGTGCACCAGGTCAAATCGTCGGTGTTTGCATCTATGAAAGCTCCCAAGCTACGGAGTAAGTGCGTGCGTAACTCTCATAATGGTATCCAGCGTATGATTGTTCTTGTAGAGGTTATCCGACAGGGCATTGGACCAATGCCGCACTGCTTTTTGTGGTCGTCGTATGTTGCTTGTGTCTCCATGTACTTTACACCCATAGGAACAAACACTTGTCTCCGGGGGAGTTGCCATGGGCGTTGTGATTTCGAGCAATCCATGTCGAAAATGGTATGAATCGCTGACAAACCTTGTGAGCCGTTTAAATTCCTGGCGCTGCCCGAAACTCGAGTGGGGATCTCTAACGTATTTCACTAGGCTTTTGGTGCACATGTGCGAGGAAGATTGTCAATGACGGTGCTCAATCATCGCCTTTTTCTATTGCTTTGCAACTCGCTTCTATTCAATGTTGTATATAACGATCATTCTACCTGCTTTCCGGATCCGTTCTAAAAATGACTGGGGACTGACCGTTTTGTTTGACAATTCACCGATTTCCGTGCAAAACTTGCCTCCGTCAGCGTCAACGAGGATACCACAATGGTTAATTATCTCTAACAATGCGGGGTAGAACCGGGGAAGAACTGTCTTACCCCACACTCTTTCCACGACTGCCCGGTGGACCGGACAAATATGTCTCCATCCTGGCATCTCGGATCGTGAAAGGTCATGGGGCCCACAAATTCTATCTCCGCGACTGATATCAAGGAGCTTTATCTATCGAATTCGTCGTCGGTTCCCCATCCTCGCTTTGTCTCTCCTCATGGCTTCACCGATTGTTCAAGAGAAGTTGGTTGGGGTCATGAACGAGAAAGAGGATATTGAACAGGGCAGCGAGGCCAGTTGTGGATCCTTGCACTCGTAATCTTCATTACCGACTACCTTGCAGGAGCTCTTAGCGGTCTTTGACGAGACTTCCACTGCTATTGGCAAGCTAGTCCGCAAGATAGATCTACGCATCGTCCCGTTGTCGGCGTTCATATACCTGCTATGTAACCTCGATAGATCTAACATCGGTAAAAGGAACTATCATGTTCACGTCTTTCTGCGTGGCTAATATGTGGAAAAGGTAATGCGAAGATCATGAACCAAGAGCAAGGGAAGGACCTTTTGACGGAAACGAAGACAAGCGACTACGACTACACGTGAGGTCTCGTTCTCCACTAGTACGAGCGACAGATGTTGATATACAATGGCCCTAAGAATTGCTCTGATGATGTTCTACGTTGCCTATGGTCTGTTCGAGGTACCCTCGAATATCCTCCTCAAGAGGCTAAGACCTAGCGTTAGTTGCCTGTTCATCTCACCGTTGTTTCCACATAAAGATCTGACCTTACATTCAGCGCTGGATTGCATTTCTCATGTGTTCTTGGGGCGCCATCACAATGGGTTTAGGCGGGGTGCATACGTTTGCTGAGCTCACTGTCGTGCGCTTTCTGCTGGGCGTGTTTGAAGCTGGTGCGTGGCCTGGTTCAAGTTAATTGGCGTCTACTATCCTAACGCATCATCATAAAAGGTTTATTCCCGGGTCTCGTCTACTACGTTACATTCTGGTATCGACAGGACGAGAGATCACTTCGCGTCGCGCTCATTTTAGCTTCCGCGACACTAGCTGGTGCGTTTGGAGGTGCGATTGCCTATGGGGTCGCACACATGGAAGGCAAGACGAGTCTTTCGGCTTGGAGATGGCTGTTCATTTTGGAAGGCATACCCTCTGCCGCCTTGTCTCTCCCCATCCTGCTGTTCCTCCCTGACTATCCAGAGGCAGCCTCGTGGCTGTCGGCGGAGGAGAGGGCCCTCTCTGCCCTGCGACTCAAGCATGGCGCATCCAAAGCGTCGAGCGAAGGCCTGTCTTGGTCCGCCGTCAGAGAAACCCTTCTCGATTGGCGACTTTACGTGCATTTTGTCGTGAGTCAGATCGAACGCATTTTCGTTCTGCTCAAGAATGAGATTTTTCTCGTGTCTTTTATGTAGGTTTATTTTGGCATTTCAGCGCCATTTTCAAGCCTGTCGCTCTTCTCGCCGACGATCGTCACGGGGCTGGGATACACTTCTCTCAAGGCTCAGCTGATGACCGTGCCGCCGTACGCAGTCGCGTACGTCTTTACGTTAGCCGCTGCGTATCTGGCAGATCGTATGAATCGGTCGGTAAATCTCTCGTCAAAACCTCTCTTCGTTTGCTGCCCCCCTCCCCGCTTTCTTAACTCACGACCGTCTGTCTTTTCTAGTCGCGGCTTCTTCGCTGCAGGATTCGCTCTCGTCGGCGTCGTCGGATTCATCGCGTCTGCAACATTACCTGTAGACGACTATAGGGTAAATGAAAGATGACTCCTCGCGAGACCGTTTTTTTTTATCTGACAAGTCCATTTAATCCTCGCACAGAGTCGATACGGATGCCTCATCGTCGCGTGCACAGGCTCATTCGCATGCATACCGCCTCTACTAGGCTGGCTGTCATGTAACATGAGGTCCACCGCAACCACCGGTCTCGCCGTAGCTCTCAACATTTCATTCGGCGCACCTGGTCAGATTGTCGGGGTATGGATATACAAGAGTTCGCAGGCTTCCAGGTTGGGTCATTTTATTTCTCGCTCTCCGTCATGTTTTCTCTCCTTTCTAAACGAGCTGCCCGCCGCACACTGTATATGCCCGATCGTTGTTACTCACTTCTGGTCCTTTGAAATCACAGGGGCTATCCGACAGGTCACTGGACCAACGCAGCTCTGCTCCTCGTCGTCGTCGTCGGCTGCCTTGGACTCCATGTGCTGTATTCGCGCAGAAACAAACGTCTTTTGCCAGGCGAACCACCGTGGAAGTTGTAGTAACGATCAGCGGGCTGCCAACCGAGAGTACTGTATGATGGTCGGCAGAAGTAAAGACTTTTTTTTTTCACGGAGTACTGCCTATGAGGAATGACGGTGTCGCTGGAGATAAGTACACGTAAATATAAGTTGTAAGTACAAAGAGTGGAACCAGAGTCTAGCGGAGAGGCAATTCGACGTAAGATCCTCATAGAGCTTGCAAAGGGTACATGTGTGCAAAAGAAATGGCGCAATCAACACATGAGAAAATAAATGCTACATAAATCGGAGACAGCGTATACATACAAGCTAAAAGTCCATCAATGAGTGCACGCACTTGAAACGCAAAGCAAAAAAAAATGTCCAATGTGAAAAAGTGATAGAGGCAGGAAAACCAGGTACAGGTTTCTTAAATACTGGCACAGGTTCAAACCACCTTGCGCCAGAACAGAAGCCGACTGTACCGTCTCTTCTCCCCGTGCGGGGCAGCGATCTTCATCACGACCTTTTCATCGCTAGTACTACTCCGCCCCTCATCCGAAGACGCCGTCTTTTCGGAGCTACTCACGTCTTTAAACTCCCACTTGTTGTCGCCCAAGGAATGCGGAGAGACTGACTGTTGATGCACAACGGCTGTTGTAGGTTTTCCCACCTCTTGTGGAGGGACTGGCAGACTAGGCCCATTCAAGGAGAAATATGTAGCACATTCAGGTCCATTGGAAGGCGGGTGTAAGTCGTCGTCGTCGGTATGCGGAGACGTCGGAAGCTGTGAAGGCGAACGTTGCTCTTGGTTTCCTTCGAACTGTTTCCTGGCCGGGATCTGACCAACGACGGGATACGGCGAGCGCGACCGCCGCCGCATATGGTCAGCGCGTGCCGTAGGGCGCGTGCCACTGTTCGTGCGTACAGGCCCTCCGCTCGCACGCCATTGTACCGTCCTATCGTCCCGTGAAGCCGTCCTACGCGTTCCTCCAGGATGTAGATCCTGATACCGCGTGAGTTGATGTGATGGATAAAACTGAAGAATCGAACGACGAACAAACAAGGGATCTGGTGAGGTAACCGTCGCAACAGATAAAGCAATATCCCTGTCGACGGTCGGCATGTCCATCGACGTGCATACGGGAGTAGCAGGTGCCACCTTTGCATACGAATCATCGTCTGCAGGAGACACCAATATCTCGGTCGTAGGAGTCGCCCGCGACTGCGTCTCTTCGGCGATCACCGGGGTGTCCGCCATCTCGATAGACGGTGGGACTCGTGACACCGCCACGCTATGGACGGACTCTTTCCGAACGACAAGACCGTGCAGACCCTGCACCTTTATTTTGTCGACCCACGCGCCCCGCGCGCCGTATCTATCAACAAGACGACCCAAGCTCCCCGAACTTTCGCTCGACGTAACATGCATATTCAGCGTCGGTGTAGACGATGATGGCGGATCTAGCATGCCTGCTAGCAGCGCCTCTACGACACACGCGTTCGAGTCGCCACCACCAAGTGTCAGACCGAGGAATTCCTTGGAGACGATGTACGGCACGATTGCGCAATGTGGACTACCGGCCGTGAACGTAAGCAGACATGACTCAATGCTCCGGACGAGTTTCGAAGTTGGGATCGATCGTCGGGACGAGGATCGTAAACGGGTGCTATGAGAGCTCGACGAGGTACCCAAAGGCGACGACACACCGACCTGCTGTGAGTAGCAATGACGGTGGCTGAGCACATGGATGACATGCGCTGCCGTGGTTGGCGGTGCAGGCTGCTGCTGCATATATATGTCAGCATCTGAGCCGTCACGCTCAGGCGCACTGAAGCCAATGATCGAATGTCGGCGATGCGATTTAGTAGAATTACGCAACGAGTGTGCCAGATGCTGGGCTGAATGAAGGCCGAAGGACGAACCCGAGTTCAGGTGACATTCAGTTCAGCATAAGTAATGGAGCTTCAACATACCATCTGGGTTTGGACCGGCAGTTTGTTGGCCGGTGCTTTCACCGAACAACGCAGGTGTGGATAGGAACGACTGGCTAGCGGTGGCGACAAGCAAGGTCGCCTTAAAGGCCTGCTTTTCGGGTGCTCTCCCAGAAACGAAGTGGATGACGGCATCGAATGCGCGGTTGGGGGATTTCTCGTTGCCGTCTGAGCGTTGGCGTGACGATGCGGAGTGACCGCTCACAGGTTGGGGCCGTTTAAATTTTCTAAACAGTAGATTGCGCTGGTAGAAACTGATAGACGAGCGGCTTGACCGCGCATCACTCATGTCAAACGTGAGCGAAGATGATATAGAGTCCGAAGCGGACACGATAGACGGCGATCGGGACGAACGCGCAATTGAAATGAACGACGCTGGACGCGAGGACTTGGGTGACGGAGAAGCACTCCCTGTGCTGGACAAGGGCGATGGTGAGAAGAATATACTACGGTCAGACAGCGGCGAGCACACGGTCGCGGTGCGGTCGTGCGGCCATGGCGCGGACACGAGATCGCCGCCTGGACCCTTTTCACGATAATACTGCACGCCGCATTCGGTGTCTTGCACGCGCCAAATACGGGCGATCTTGTCGGCTCGCTCAAACAAACTAAACAGATACCAGGAGCCCGAATCAAGAGCTAGCGGCCGAGACAGGTGTAGGATGGCGATAGATGGCTGAATATCAATGTCTTCCTGAGTGAAGAGCTCGGCAGGTGGGTAATGGGTTGCCAGAATGACCAGTGAGCGGGAGAGCGATGGCGCAGTGATGACGGGTCGCACGTCTGCGAGAGTTGGCTCTGTTGCCACAGACCCACAGCAGTAAGTAAGTACACGCGCATTCAACGCGGGGAGCGTACGCACCCCCAATAAGCAGAATGACGTCTCTTCGCAGCGGAATACTGGAAAGGTGGGCGTGGGATACGACGCGTGAATGAGCGGCGTCTGAGTCGAAGAACGGATCGAGCGGAAGCATCGCTCGCGGGCGAAAGGTCGTCGCCACTGGCATCGTCGACGTGGAAAGCAAGCGATGAGAGAACGTTTGTGAAACGAACTTTAATACGAGGTGACGGCCGGGGAATCCGAGGGCTAGGATGCCAAGCCTGATTGAACGACGTCGAGCTGAGCTAAGTAGCTGCAGACTAAATTGTTGTGGTTCTGCAACACCAATGAATGGATGGCAGAAAATATTTACATAAATGGAATGTGTCGAGCATGACAGGTCCATGCTCTGCTCATAGGGAATCCGTATGCAGGATGCACTGGCCGGGACCGACGACTGCGAGCTAGCAAGCATTGCTATTGAAAATTTTGACATCAACGCGAGTGTTAGGTAAACGGAAAAGCAGCCCACGACTGAAGGAAGGACTACTTAGGTGTATCGGCAAGCCCACGAACAACAGCGATTAGAAGCCGATCCAAGGACCGGCGACTAAACACCTCATCTACGCGAGCAGCTTATCTCTGCAAGCGATACCATGCTATCGATATCAAGATCAGGCCTACATCTATATGGAAAGAGAAATTGGCACACGTCCATAAATACCAACGTTTCCATCCTGTGGCAACTTAAACCCCAGCTCCCAATGCGCCAGTGGAGCATGAATCCATGTAAGTATGTACAGCTTACCTTTCGTCAGTCACATTTCAACCTTGAACTTGACAGTGCCAAGCATAGCGATGAGTAGCCGTTGGTTACGTCTCCAGCGAATGGAAAGTCAAAGTGAATGTCATGGAACTAAAACCGCTGTCTGAAAGGGGAATACGCCTCGATGAGTCATGAATCTGATGAGTCTAAGTGACTTACCACTAGTCGTCCAACTTGGAAACGTCGGCTTCGCCGACGTAGACCTAGCTGAAAGGTGAGCGCTTTAGGGCTTGAATGTGCGCGGGCTTTTTAGTGGGGACACGTTTTTTTGACGATCATGTTGAAGCATAGGTCACATTTATTTTTGTAGGGAGACAATACAATTTACATAGTGCAGTGCATGTTTGTAAGGTAGAAAAAAATTGAGAGTGGACGGAGTGTTTCCATTGTTGTTGACAATGAGAGCACACAGGATAGGACCGTGCTCGCGCTGGTGAACGGCATTGCAGCTGGTATGGACGAGGAATGTGGCAAGCGGTGTTTGAACTGCTATAACGGGCAAGCTAACATTATGCAGTGAAATAACGAGGGACAAGATAAGGTGCAAGATAACGTGGTGTTCACGACAAATTTGGAAGGGGACATCGTGCGCAGCAGACATTTAGTTGAAGTGCGGAAGGGGGAGGTAGAGAGCGAGAACGTGTAGTCGTCGACGTCCATGATGACGACGTCGGTGTCATGAGCGGGAGTGCGGGCGAACGTGGTGGTTGGTACGTTCGTCTCGGGGATGTGTACCGATGTGGGAGAGGTCGTGTTCGGGTCACACCTTTGCACGACCCAGATCGCGAAGGTCGGAAACTGGGCTGGCGATAGGCGCGTTGTGGTGTGTGTCGGCAGTGGTTGCCGTGAAAGGATTGGAAAGCGCGCGGATAATCGTCTGAAACGAGAAAGGTAACGGTAACCGTCATGGAATGTATTGAGGGTAAGAGAATTACAAAACGATAGCGGTACATGTTCGCCCACAGGGTACTTTTACACGATAAGTCGTACTTTGGACCGAACGACGACCGTCACGGTAAGTATTGAGAGTAAGAGAATTAGAAAACGATACTGGTACGTGTTCTCCGACGGTGTACGGACAGGTGGTAAGTGAGCCGTTATAGAAGTCCGTCCATGAGAAGTTTACAACGGCGCGATACTGGTACGTGTTGTCGGACGGTGTACGGACAGGTCGTAAGTGAGCCCTTATAGAAGTCCGTCCATGAAAAGAAATTTACAACGGCGCGTGGCTGGAAGGAGGGACAGACCTGAAGGACAGACGTCATCGCCAAACTTAGTAATGGTGATTCATGGTCAAGGATTGATGAGACATTGAGTCATAATGTTGTTATCGGTTTACGTCGTGGTGAGGGTAAAGAAGGATGGTACTGTACACGGGAATGCAAAGAAAAGTTATAGAACTCTGAAATGTGGAGGTAGCGAGGAATTCTATTGTGAAACGGCAGCGCGATACGGAAGGAATGTCCATCAAAGGATCGATCGGTGGCGGTGTTAACCCTCACGGTAGAGACCTAGCTTTCAGCTAGGTAACTTGACTACGGCCACTTTCACGAACGTTGTAAACACAGAATTTTTTTGTGTTTCTTCGGGAAATGAAAGCACTCTCCGTTTTCATTCCTTGAAAGGATGCCCACAACTGCGGGTCGCCATACCCCACGTTCGCACCGTGCCGTAAGCACTTTACTTTCGACACTTCGGTGAGTCTTTGGATCTATGTAGTTTTCGTCTACGTACTAATCGATAGTGTCTTTTCCATTGTCATTATCGGAAATTTTTTCTCCCCCCATTTTCTGTAGAGATGAGCATCGTCGCCATCTCTCCAATATTTCCAAGAATACAGACAAATACAGGCAATGTCTGGCTTACACATCTGCAGCGACACCCATCAACCTCATCCAGCATGAATACCCATCCGATGACACAGCGAACTTCATAGACACGGAAAATGTACGCGAAGTTTCCCGACGAAACGCATCATGCTATGTACTCACAACCTGCTTTTCACCGGACACAGCCCAACAACTTGGGTCCACAGGCACGGCGACCAGCTGAGACTCTGCGTCAACGTCTGCCGACTGGAGCCCCTCCGCATAGATCATGGGTTGCCTCCACTGTTGGTGCTTGTATAGATACCATCGACACGCAGACGCATCACCAAACGCGCACTTTCCGCCTCAAGGCACTCGAACTGTTCTTCGCGAACGACTTCGCGACCAAGGATGCTAGCGATCATTCATCCTCTCAGTCGTTCGAGTGGGGACATTCCTTGTCCAGCATCTGCTTCCACGTGCTGCGTACGTCGTACAGTCCAGACGAGCTCGCGCGTGATATCCTCCCTTGCTTATCCCCGTACATACGTCGCGCGTTCATGCGTGACTCTGCCGTTGAAGCCCCTCTCTCGACGCAGCTCTTAGCTGCACTTTGTGATGACATATGGCCTGATGGTAAGGAAGTCGCCAGAGATACTACTGCGGTGCACGACGATAATCCAAGAGCTCCCCATGTCGACGGAGAACTCATTGTTGTCGGCCCTGCCGCCCACTTCAAGGACGTGCTTGTCGCGTCGTTCCCTGCATCTGCCGCTTTTTCTGAGGACTCGTCTAGTTGGGACGATGGCGACGACGCGACAGACCGAACAGCAGCGGCGGACTGGTTGCAAAGCCTCGCCATCGTGTCGGCTCGCGCCTCGCCGTTGAGCAGAATACCTTCGACCCTGACGCGCCTTGCGCTAGTGAATCTGCCAGAGGAGATTAAGATACACAGATTGCCCACACTATGTCCGCTCCTCGTCCTGCTGGATCTCTCGTTCAATAGCTGGTTGCGCGGCACAACAGTGCCCATCGAGCCGCGGTTGTCTGCGCCGGCTTCTGAACGCAAATCGGCAACTCAAATCGTATCTCCTGGCATTTTGGAGCGCGTGCCGTGGGAGCGGTGGGTGGACCTCAGGGTGCTTGGCCTACGCGAAGTGTTTTTGCCCGCGGGGTTTGCAGATCAAGTAAATAAGGAGCGATGGGAGGACGTGGCTATCATCGAGTCTTGATCAGTGCGCCGACAATGAAGAACAAAGCTCCTGCGTTGGAATTTACTGTCACGTAGCTGCGAAGTTTCCAATCATGTGGGTCGCAATTTAATACAGGTAGTTTGACCACAACATTTCATAGGAATGTAGATGAATCATGGTGAATATGCGGCGATGTACAAAATATGCAAAGTTAAGGACAGGTATATGCAGATACAGAACGAAAAGAGTTGATCGTCCGTGGAAATGGAAAAAGGCCTACATGGCGGGTACGGGGTGAGAAGTCATGATGAGATTCGTATGAGGATCGTGGGGGCTTGCAGTGAACTGTGAGAAATGTAACGCCGTTCATTTCCCATCCAGTAAGTGGCGCAGGTTGAACAGTGGGGCAGCAGGCTGTCGTTCGACCGTAAGCATCTCAAATGTACAAGGTTCCTCTTGGAAACCAACCTCGGTTGAAGAATTCGCGTCACCTTTCTTAGGTGGATTGATCGATTCATCTGCGCCTGTAGGAGGCAGTGGACCACCAGGACGGGGTGTGAAGCGCAGATCATGGAGCAGCGACCATATAGTCGTCGTATAGCGAGTGTATAATTCGATATACGAGATAGACGGGAGACCAAGACGATCTGTATGCACAAGACATTCAATTCATCAAATGATACGAGGGGAAAACAAGTTCGGCGCCGGCATGTCAGAAAAGGAACAGAAAGACGAAAGAAATATACGCACAAAGAATGGCATGATTGATTTGTTCGGCCACAGCGCACCGCCGATCTTGCGACAAGTACTTCGCGAGAGGGCTGTCCTCAGGAACTGTATAGGCAAGCAGGCCGCTGACAGACTGGATCTCCCGTGCGTATGCTGCCGCGTCGTCACCGTCGACGAGCGTTTTCACCAACGCGTTCAGTTTGCGTCCCTTGGAGATCAACACGTCTGTAGACGGTCTGAGTGACACAACAACGGACGAGGAAGCCGATGCAGGTTCCGGAGTGTCAGTAGATGCAGCAGGATACAGAAGTCGTACGGTTCGGCATGCCTCAATGAACGACTGAACGCGCAAGTTCAAAGTGAGATGAACGGGTTCGACGGATGTTGGAGGAAGGTACGAAGAAACTGGAGTAGTGTTCGGCTCAGATTGCGTATCGGACGTCTCGCACGTCTTGAGCACGGTTGGGAAATACCGATTCAACAGTTCGATAGCAGTGTCGACTTGTCCGGAAAGAATGCAGTTCTGGATCTCTGAAAAGTAATGAGCATCATATAGATAGATGACACGATTCTAGCCTAGTACCTTCGCGTTGTTTGACCTGTGTCAACAGCTCTGCGGGCAGTGGGTAGGTCGTGGAATCCGACGATGTTTCGTCGGTGTCAGTTTCGTTGCTTGACATTATTTCGTCGCCATCGAGATCCACATTGCGAACTGTACTTTCTCGAGCGAATATTTTGGCCGTCCGTGGGTAGCACGCCTGGCAAAGATAATCGAGGACGAGACTCCGCTGCAAGTGTCTGGTGTTCCGCCATTGATCTGCCTAGTGCACAATGTACGTACCAGCTCCAGAGAAGTTGGACTCTGCGGTTCGGTAGAGGATTTCTTGCCCTTGGATTTGCTCGGCATGATATTTCAACTCCTGGAAATGAAAATACAAGAGCGGGCGTGGAAATAGTACGAAACAGAGCGAACTATGGACACGTCGCAAGAGGACTTGCCAATGCCAGTGAATGCTAAGTCAAGGGGTTATTGGGCATGAATGCATGATCCCGCGTGTCAGGTGAGGCCTTAAGGGAGGCCGATCAATTCATCACGCGGTCACTCTCGCGGGCCTCTTAACCTTTGGCGCCCATTACTTATCCATAAGTGCTCACTAGCATAGAGTATACTCGCTGTGGATCACTCCAGGCATCCGTATCTGCAAATATTGCAATCATGGGGCAATTCATCGTGCAAAATATGTACATGGGGATCGAACAACTTGTTCTTGCAAAAATAGAACACAACAAGTATGCTCCAAATCAGATAGCCGAATTGAAGATAGCCGGGGAACGCGAGAGCTAATGAAAATGGAAGAAATAAGTGCACCGTGACGGAAAGCAGGACAATAAATTATATGTCATTCCATGTGACCATAGATTAAGCGTAAAATTCAAGATAGCCACTAGTTATCCGAGCCGTTCATCCTCGTGAAGCTTTGAACAGTGTATACAGCGCGCCCAGACGCTCTCGTATTCCTTCGCCATAGAGGAAATATACCAGACCAGAGCAGAACTCCCTGATGGAGGACGAGTATCAGCGAAACAGATAATGAGGCAGGTGAGAGGTGTGGGATAAGAAACGTACCAGCTTTTTGAAAGAGATCTGAGAGGATAGTCTAACACGGCAGGAATATTAGTTTGAGCCAAAGCTGGCCATCTGTCCACCATGATCGCTTTAGCGTTGGTCAACGATCGTAAGCCCTCAGGACCGCCTGGAAAGGCCATAAATATACAGCTCGTTTTATGACAACGACTAGTACGTACCGAATCGCCCGTAACCGCTGGCTTTAGTTCCACCAAATGGAAGATCCTGACTAAATGTGACGTCAGAAAAGAACCAAATGTATATGTAAGCTAGCATACTTCATCTGTGAATGAAACCATCAGATATCAGGAGACTCTTACAGGTACGAAAACTGTACGCACATAGAATGTTGCAAAATCGTTGATCGTCACCATGCCGCATTCCAATTCCTTTGCGACCTCGAGGCATTGTTCCTCGCTGCAACCCCATGTGGCGTTAAACAATACAAACAAGGATAGAAAACTCACCTGGGGCCGAAAACACTCGCGCCGAGACCATAACGTGTGCCGTTAGCAATTTCAATCGCCTCATTAACTGTTTCATACGGCATGAGCAGTGCGATAGGTGCGAAGACTATGGAAGATATCAGCACCGCCGCAATTAGAATGGGACACTTAGAAGGCTCACGTTCTTGCTGGGTAATTCGCATGGCGGGATCAACAGGGCCCACAACCGTAGGCGAGAAGTAATAGCCATTATTCAGCAAGGCGTGCTCATATCGCTTCCCACCAATGACATTGGCGCCAGCCTCCTCTGCCTCGATGATCAATCGCTCGAGACCCTCGAATCGTTCACCGTCAATCATGGCACCACTGTCAATGGTCGACACGTATCCCTCGGGCGTCGCAGCCAGAACAGAGCCCAGACGTAGTTTTGTGACACGTTCCACGAAAAGGGCATAGAGATCATCGTATTGTGACTGGTGGACCAGGAGTCGCTCAATGCCAATGCAGTTTTGACCCATATTCTGGCTAAGCAAAAAAGGTAAAAGAGTGTACAGTAAGACAACCCACAAAAAGTATACGTACTAAACGCCGCGCATCCACACACTTGCCCACTTATTCAGATCAGTGCCCGGCATGATGATAGCGGGGTCTTTGCCTCCCAATTCCAATGTCACAGGCGTCAAGTGCTCAGTGGCGGCCATAGCCACCTGGACAACAGAAGTAAGACACCGAGTTCCATGAACGCTAGACTGTTCTGCACCTTGCGACCGACAGTTTCTGAACCAATGAACGTGATGTGCTTGATGAGAGGCGACTTGGTGAGCGTATCGGCCTCCTCCGGATAGCAGCACACGACTTGGACGAGTTCTTCGTTGTGACCACAAGCGCGAAGGCAGGCTTGGACGGCGCCTACAAACCACATCGTCGACCAAACAACCTTTTCCGAACACTTCAAGACAATGCCGTTCCCAGCATAAAGGGCGGCCAAAATGGGCGACCAAGCGTTATGCAAGGCTGTTGTATTATGTTATAACACATTCCAAATCTAAGGGGAAAAGACTCACGATAGTTCCAGGACACGATACCAGCGACAACACCGAGCGGCTGATAATGCACCTCGGACACTTTATGCGCCATAATGAGGTTGCCGTGCCTCCTCTCAGGTTGTAGGTAGCTCTCGCCGTACTTCATGAGCCATTCCATTTTCTGGCAGGTCGTCAATATTTCCCCCAGCGAAGCGTCCAAAACTTTTTGAGGCGCATGAACTTGACGTTGAGGACAAAGATGGACGAACATACGTGTCTTCCCTGTGTCACGGCACGCCACTCGTGCACAGATATCTTGATTGTCGACAAGCCATTTCTTCAGACTACGAACGACACGACGTCGCTGCGTGAATGTCGTACGCTTCCAAGTCTTTTGGGCCTCCACAGCAAGGCCGATCTTGCGAAGAATATCGTCCCTGTTGTCTGCGAGCAATGTGGCAATGTGGAGACCCGTGGCCGGATCGAAACACGTAATGAAGGGACGGTCAGATTGAATGTGCGGCGCAATCTCAGGACTCGTTAGATGCGACTCGATGCTGGCATTTTCGATGGGCAGGCTTTTCCAGGTAGGGTCCGCTTCGACTGGGATATTGTATCGGAAATGGATAGGGCTGTTGTTGATCTTCTGCCAGCGATCAAAGACAAGATAAATGCCAAAAGCAAAGAACACTGTTATAGGGTAGACGAGGCCGATTTTGCCTCCGTTTTCACTGTTCAGTGAGAGAAAGGGACGCAAGATGATCGTCACAAGAGTACTCATGGTCGCGCGCTGTTTTCTCGGAGGACTCAGCAAATCCAAATTGTGTTGAGGACCGTAGGAAACGTACACAAGAGAACGCGTTCGATAACGACAATCCGTCGAGCGCCTGTGCCTGCACTGCTTCAAATGTCGCGAGAAAAACACGTCCTAGCAAAAGTCAAGACGAGAAGTTAACACCTTTCGAACCAAGCATAATAACAATTACGCGATCACGTGCCATTCACCAAACGCGATTTCGACAATTGACTCATCGTTTACTTTTTCCGGCAATGACACTTAAGTAATGATGTCATGTTCTGCCCTGCTTTGTTTTCTTGAGTATTTCTCCCTGCAGCCATCATCCAATTTTATCAAAGCCACGAATTCGTGAACCTAGCCAAAATGTCAAGTGCAGGTGCGACAGCCCAGGTGAGCTGCTGCGACCGTTGTCCACCAGGCCAGAGTCTACCGTATCAGATTGAGGAGACCCGGTAGGATTCGTCCTGGAAGGACAAGGAAGCGTCCGCGGAGGCCCAGTACATCCATGCCAAGGTTTTTATAGAGTGCCCTCTACATGAAAGCAGAGTCAATATCTGATATTTGTGATTCGCTTCAGGAGCAAGCTCAGCTCGCTGCCATCCGTAAATCGATGGTGCAGGAGTCGACCAGCGCCAGCGCCAGCAGGGACCGCGACTTTGAAGGAGGTTTTGGAGGGCAAGAGACTCTCGAGGATCGTTATGCAACGACGTCCGGCGAACATTAGTTCCAGCTACAGACTTTAGGATGCACCGCCAACGTTTAGTATATATGTACTGGAGATGCAATGGCATCGCTGACACGCTGTCAATCGATAGTAGAGTAACATAGTAGAGCGCGCTAGTTATCGTTTCAGTAAAGGCGGTTTTTGTTTGTCACGTAGCCATTATGCAAGCCTTCCACCAACTCCATGTACAGAACGTATGCATAGTGTATGCATCATATACACAAACGAAGGATGTATGTCTGCAAAAAGGAGTGGAACAAATGGGAGGACCGCAGGTAACTTGAATTAATGTGTACAATGTGTTGTGTATGTGGAGAAAGTTGATTCATGAAAACAGTCATTAAAGTCTGTGTTTGTGCAAAAGAGAGAAAACACTTCTGAATAAACCGCGAGCACAGAAAGAGGCACGTGGTTCCCGCTGGAAACGGGCTGGAAACAGGCGATATGTCCAAATCGTTGAGATGCAGGAGCGAAGGTAACCGTTGAGAATGTAAAGGCGGGAGTCGATGTTCAAGAGGAGGTAGCTTGATATGAACGAATGGAAGTAATAACGGATTCGGGTACGCGATTATATGCTCACGCGTCACGACTTGCTCGGACTTCAGCACAATGGCGAGGGCGGATCGGAAGCCGGACCAACCCACGGATCAAGATACCTACAAGCCGGAATGTTGACCATCATGCCTGCCGTGTCTGCAGAATTCATCCAGCCATTTCCGACGCTCGGTGTCGCTGTGGCAGCCGAGAACGAGAACTTAGGTGGTGATAACGTTGGGACGGTGCCTGTGGGGGTGTACGATGGTAGGAGTGTCACCGCGCCAGCGTTGCTGACTGTCGCAGGTGGCCATACCAGCGAGTTTGTGACACTTGCAGGAATATCGCCAGCACCCGAACCGCCCGTCTGCCACGCCTGAAGCGGCGGCGTCCATGGATCAGTGTTCTTGCATTGCCCCATTGCCGACCGGGGGTCTGTTGGCATCCAGCCGTGTTGAAGACCGAGCTGATAAGACCATGCCGGGCTTGGAACCTTCCCCGTTACGGAAGAGTTGCCTATTTTCCATGCCCAGAAGAACCAGTTCTACAAAGCGACAAAGGTCAAATGATGAACTCGGATAAAAAGGTCGTGACGAACCTGAAGTGCATCCATGCTTGCCATCGCGAACGTTCTGATACTCTCCTTCATGTCGGTGCTGTAATTTTCGTAATCGACCCACGGATCACAGCTGCCGACGCGCTCGTAGGTGCCTCCGGTATATGTACCCTCATAACGCACGCCAAGATTAACACCATTGAGATACTTGCCGCAGTCTGTGACCGCGTTGGAGAACTCCCCTGCCGTCGTCAATCCAAAGTTGGCCATCGACGTATTAAAACTCGCGCCCCAGGCAGTGCAGGGCGTTGTCGCATAAGTCGACATGGCTGCATCTGACTGGCCGCCGAAAGCTATGTATGGGTGCGAGTCCAGCGCGATGCGATCAGCATTGGGGTAAACGCCAGACCACTCTGTAAGGTCCAGAAAGCCATTATGGAACGATATGAAGGGCCCTTTGCCTTCGCCTGTACCACTGGCCTTGCGCACCACGTCGTAAGCTTGAAGGTAACTATCAAGAAATCGGATCGGGATCGCCGTGCAAAATATTTCCACAACTCACAATGCAGACAGCTGGCTCTGGCCGAATGTTGAGACAACAGGCTCATTCAGTATACCAAACATCGCAACAACGCTGCTGTATTGTGGTTGAGAGACGAATTCAGCGAGAATGCGAATGTAGTCCAGCGCTCGTTGTGCATTGGCAAAGCCCATGGGCCCGTTTAGGAAATTTATACTGCCTAGCCTGCCAGAGTGATTCCATCCGTTTTGGCTACCGGGAATAGCATGCAAGTCGAGATTGATGCGGATGCCATACTTCCTTGCCCATTGAATTGCTTTCAAAAAGTAGCTGTGTGATATTGTTGACTGCCTAAGCGTTGCTGGAAACAAATTCCGACTCACGTCCAAGATGTGTTGGCAATGAAGGGCTCAGTGTCGCGCGTCTCAATGGCCCACCTACAACCATTGTAAGCCCATGAAACTCTACGAAGCCGAGATGAATAGGACAGGGAAATTTCTGAGAACTGCTGGCAACAGCATTCTTCACAACACACAAGGCCGACCGTAGACGGGAGCCCATGCCTCTTTGCCGCTTTAGATCAAATGCAGGCATGAACAAGAAAGTGACGGCATGGACAGCCTGCAGAAATAATTACTTGTCCAGTATGCAAACAAGGTTTGCTAGCTTGCAGTGCGTGGACGCGATGGCTGGCAAATAATCCGCTACGCACCATCCAAGGGGTATCCGGACCCAATTCAATCCCGCTGCTGCGATTTCTGCGAAATCTTTCTCGGTCTGTGGCGGATCTAAGTAATAGATTTTACATCGGTGAAATCCTACTCACGATGAAAGTACTGTAATGTTGTTCTAAGATGTTTAGCTTGCCATCCGACTTGAGCCTCTCGCAGAGCGTCCACTCATCGACGACATAGTTGGTATCGTTTTCATAGGGTTCATAGAGCGCAGGCGCACTATTGGTATGTCAGCGGAGCCTTGCGCTCGCCTGTGATTCAACTCACATGAACGGTTCGGTTACCAGCCAACCCCCAAGATTAACACTTCCAGCGCAATTAGTGAATGGAATGTTGCAACAAACGCCGAACTACCACTCACCCGTATATTCTATCCTCACCAAATTTGAAAGTCTCATTAAGAGCCGGGGTATATGACTGAGCCTGCGCTCCGTTGTTGAATGGGTCGTTCTCATCCCAGTACCACTGGCCTCCGAACGGGTTTATGTAAATAAATGTAGAGCCGTCCTCTAGCGTGACCTTGCTGCCATTTCCACCGGTGACCGCGATGGTTGACTGCACAGAGCCAGCACCCGTCGGCTTGCCAGTTTTCGCCGTCGTCGTGCCGACGTTGCCGCCGCCACCGCCGCCACTCGAGAGCACCGCGTCATTATTACTGGGTTTTTTGACAACCGCCAAGTACACCGGGATGATAATCGCTAAGGCCAGTAAGATGGCGGATGCGGCAATCGCAATGATAATAATCCGCCGCGACTGCGATCGCGGGGATGCGTAAACACCGTGTTTGCTGTCCGTAAGTTGCGAGCGGGAGCTGCCCATGGGCGACATGGGCGTGCCACCATAGGTAGGAGAGTTTGGGTCATCGTGATACCGCTCTGCAAGCTCGACACCCGCGTTGTTCAGAGCATATACAGACGAATTGTATTCTGACCCTCTCCCGCCGCCGTAGATGTGCTGAGACTCTGCATACGAGTCATGGAGACTCTCGCGCGTCGACGGGTTGTCATATAACGCCTGACCAAGAAAACGAGGTCCATGCGAAGTGATAGTCAGGTCGCCAATATCGCTCGGATGCTCTTTTTCTTGAAGAATGGGTGAATTCAGGAGCGCTTGGGGTGGTGTGCTGGGCGAGGGTGGGCCTTGCAACGGTAAAGGATCGTAGCGGACGTCCGAGGAGGGACCGCTGGTGTTCGACATGTTCTTGTTGTGACCTCAGAAATATACAGAAGAGATGGAATTGGAAATGACTGCTGGATGGCTCTAAAGGAGAGAAAAAACGAAGAAGTCAAAAAGCGTGGGGCGGGGTACATACAGCTACAGAAACAATGAAGGTCGTAAGGAGAACAATCAACTCGATCCACGACCAGCGAGCATTGCAATAGAGCGGATCTGACCAACTTGACTTGGTCGATCATCGACACGATGTCGCACGACCGTTGTCTCTTCGTAGCGTCTCCGTGCAAGTTGTGCTTCAATCTATTCTCGTTGCAATCTTTGCCAGATCTTGATTTCCTGGGTCTGTCGGGCGAGGAACATGGACACCTTTGCGATGGTCATGACGCGGGATATGAAACCTCTGCATGTCCAAGACGTTGAATGCAATGGGCGCGGCGCGCGTTCATCGAGTTGCGCTCATCCGCAGTTAGGCTCATACCCCACCTTTTGATATGCATATGGGGTACTAAACTACAATTCAAATCAGCGATCTACGCTTGTACACACTACATACTGCCGTATGTATGTCATGCAACCAAAAAGTATGTATTTATTATTCATCCGACATATCCTAGAAAGCATCATGTTCCTTCTTCCCTCGGAGTCAGCGAACCACGATCAGGAATTGAGACAGTAAAGGATTGAGCTTAGCGTCCTTCTTGGGAAATATCTTCCCGGTCCTCTGGATATATTTCGCCAAAGCCTTTCTCGCACTGAACGTTCTCTCTATCACTTTCTTCTTGTTACTCGCGTCCACGAGGTCAACAATATTAACGAATATCCCCTTCAGTTTCTACGGAATAGGCTTAGCATTTCCATCATTGTGTGAGGCGACGTGGCTGTCGTACCTCTTTGCACATTTTGATACTGGTAAGGCTGTATCCGTCCTCAACGCCGACAGTCCAGCAGATATGCTGCCAGGCTTGAAGGCTCGTGGGATTGTATCCGAAGCTCGTTTTGAAGTACGTATGTACCTGGTCGCCAATGTACTTTGCCCGCTCTGTCTTGTACTGCTGGCTCTTCTTGCCCCACCTGTTCTCCAGTGCTAGTCTGCGGAATCCGTCCATGATATTCACGATCTCGTCGTCAGAGCCATTTCCATCCGACGGGACAGCAGCTCTTGGAGCATGCGACATAGCGGGCTAATGCTTTACCGTCAGCGCTCTCGTGGGACAGCATAACACCTGTACGTTAATGCTAACTCACGTCTTTGCGACGTATGTCTTCCGGTGGACCGGAGCGAGTCTTCGGGTTCACGAGGGGTTCAAAGGTTGTGAGCAGCGAGGGCAGTAGGTCCTCTAAAAGTACCATCCCCAGTGGACACGATTCCAGCGTGTGTTTCATTCATTCACGGATATGAAAAGCGAATCACTTGATCATGGGACTGGTGACTCTGGGTTTAACCAGGGTTACGCTGACACTGTCCGCGTACGTGTCGGTTTGCCATTTATACTCCCTTCTAGCTGGCATCCTCCCCTGGCCGCTCGCTTGCATTGATTTAGCGCACACCTGGTCTTGGGTTGTCTTTGTCCGCTCTGGAAGGGGATTGCATAAACGCGGGAATGAAAGGCACGAGTGTCGCATGCTGCATACCACGACGGCGCACATGAGCATCGGTGTATTTTGAGACAGGGCACGTCATACGCGCACTGTCAAATACAACAGAGAACACCTTTTCTCTCTCGTTCGACGCATTGTCGGCAGTCTGCGCAGGTATGTGTCAAACCTATCGGATGCATGGAGTAGCTATGTATGACAGAGAGAACAGCTTTTCGATATCCAACTTTCCGTTTCCTCGCGTGAAGCTTCAACAAGGCCTTTATTGCCGTGCTTCTTTGTTGAAGCGTTCATCGATTCATCAACCGATGAAAATCACACTCTCTGTGGAACATATGTCGACAATGCGCTAGCTCGGGCCTATCCGCGGTCTTCGCAAGCTCCGTACACGGAAACAGTTGCAGTTAGTCTCCCCTAGGCAGCTCTTTGGTAGCTCTTTGGTAGGTTTTTGTGGCGACCTGGCTGATAGAGGCCAACAACGTGACTTACCTGGAGCCTAGGTTGGTCACGAGTCTGCGTCATGCTGAGTCAACAGGCCAATCAGGTCCGGGATGCCAATCAGATCCGGGGATGAGTGGCTAAATCGCACTACTACTACGTCGACGCGCTCCAGCTGCTCCTTGTTGATTCCATTCTAGGAGGACTTGAATAGTTCTGCTGCTCTCAAAAAGCTTGTCTTCTCTGCCACTTTGTCTCTAGCGCTTCCAAAGCCCGGGCATCTGCTGTCACGAGAACGACAAAGCGCAGCGTGACTTGCCGTCGCGTCGTTCTCGCACTACCACTACCACGGCTGAATTCAATGTCCGGAAGCCACCTCTGGGCACGTCTACACGTGTACGTCTGCCGCTGTGTCTCGTCCTGCCCCTGAACACTGAACTGCATGTCTGGGAAGATCTGTTCACTAGCTTCCGATAGAGATCCGTGGTGCAAGTTCTTGTTTGTCCCAGCACGCAAGAAGGTAAGAATAGAGGGTCAGCGACCCAGGCAAGTACTGCTATATAAATGTCTCCGATTTGTGGGCCGTGTTTCCTTGGTGATCCTGAGCTTGCACTTCCCCTTCCTCTTTTTCGTTCAGCTGCTCAATCATGCGCGCAGCTATCGTTTCATTGCTGTTGCTAACGGCTGCTTCCCTAGTGGCTGCTGCACCTTTCACGCCGGCTACAATGACGTCCCATAACTGCAAGCGTTCCTGCGTCGGTGTCGACACGGGCACTGCCGCTGCAGGGGACCCATTCTGGCTTCAATCCATTGAGCACCAGGGCATCGCACCCTACAACTCTAATTCGTCGTATCAAGTTTTTCGCAACGTTCAAGACTACGGGGCCGTCGGCGATGGTGTCACCGATGACACAGCTGCGATAAAGTAATGCGTTACTTACTCTGTCTTTCTTTTTCTGAATATTTTCATCCTCTTGCAGCTTGGCAATATCTGACGGCGGTCGCTGCGGTGGTGGCACTTGTGAATCATCTACGTAGGTAATCTGGTCCTCAAAGTATTCAGCTAAGAATCGGTTTGTTATCTTAGGGTATCGCCTGCGGTCGTTTATTTTCCCCAAGGGTAAGCGGGGTTATTGATTTTTGTTCTCGCTTTATACCAACCAATCGATAGCACCTACTTGGTTTCCACGCCTATACAGCCATATTATTATACTCAGTTAATTGGAGACGCTCGAGTGCCACCCACTATACTTGCTTCTTCTGCATTTTCCGGATTGGCCGTCATCGATGCCGATCCCTATATAGACGGTGGCGATGGCTCTCAATGGTTTATTAACACAGACAACTTGTGAGCTCAAATGACTTCACCGTCCGGATATGGCCACTTCATCGTTTTCTTAGTTTCCGGTCAGTTCGCAACTTCGTCATTGACCTTCGTCAGTGGGTGTGATGTCCTTTTCGCACGCTATGTGGATATTCAATGTTTTAACTGCAGAATGCCTGCATCGTCTACCGCCACCGGTCTGCATTGGCAAGTTGCGCAGGCGACCTCGCTCATGAACATCACCGTGGAGATGTCCGAGGCGTCCGGAAATGCACATCAAGGTGCGCTTGTTTGCCTTTGTAATCCAATCGGCTGATTGATGAACTGTCATGCAGGTATTTGGATGGAAAATGGCAGTGGCGGCTTCATCGGCGACCTCGTTTTCAACGGGGGTAGGTCGATCTTCTGTTGATGAAGATTTTCGTCTGAATCTATTTTTCAGGCAAATACGGAATATGGGCCGGAAATCAGCAGTCAGTAGTGCTTGCTTACATTACTTCGCTTTTTGATCTCAACTGGAATACTTATCTTAGGTTCACTGTGCGCAATGTGACGGTAAACAATGCTGATACAGGCATCTACTTGCTTTGGAACTGGGTTCGTGACTTAATCCACGATTATCCGTCACATCCCATTATCATTACTTAACCTATCGCAGGGGTGGACCTTCCAAGACATCAAATTCAACAATTTGACTACCGTCGGTTTCGATATCGTGACAGGTGGCACGACGGAAGACACGCAAACAGTAAGTATAGTGCCGGAGTTGCCCGCTCATAATACTTACATACCTTTACCGTCTAGGCTGGCGCTGAAACGATTATCGACGCTGTTGCAACTGACGTGCCCATCTTTCTGCGGACATCGACAGCACAAACCGATTCTCTGGCTGGATCAGTAGTCTTGAATAATGTTCAACTCAACAACGTTCCTACTGGTGCGGTATAACCGTCTCCGTTTACTTTCCGTCATCTCATTCACCCACTTTCAGCCGTGAGTGTCCTTGACGGATCTGTCGTGTTAACTGGTGGGACAACTACCATATCGTCGTGGGGACAAGGCAACACGTACCAAGGCACTGGCTCGGCTGTATATACCCAAGGAACACTGACCGCTCCTACCAAGCCGTCTGTACTATTAGACAGCAGCGGGAATATCTTTGGGAAGGGGCACCCACAATATGCAGACTATTCTGTCGACCAGTTTGTGAGCGCTAGGAGTAATGGTGCCACAGGAGACGGTACGACGGACGATACCGCTGCTCTCCAAACTCTGTTTGACACGGTGCGTTCTCTCCTCGTGAACTACCTCAAATCTTGATTTTTCCTCTAGTATGCTGATTGCAGCATCATCTTCCTCGACGCGGGAGTTTACATTGTGACCTCAACGTTAACAATCCCAGCGGGGACGCGCTTGGTCGGTGAGGCGTGGTCTGTCATTGCTGGATCGGGTAGCGCATTCGAAG
Source organism: Fistulina hepatica ATCC 64428 (assembly GCA_000934395.1). NCBI lineage: Eukaryota > Fungi > Basidiomycota > Agaricomycetes > Agaricales > Fistulinaceae > Fistulina > Fistulina hepatica. The sequence continues at coordinate 752,675 of KN882097.1, forward strand.
ACGCTAGCAACCCAACTGTCGTCGTACAAGTGGGCGACGCAGGTTCACAGGGTGTCGTTGAGATCACAGACGTCCTGTTCACGACGGTTGGGCCGACTCCTGGAGCAATTGTCATCGAATGGAATATCGCCGAGCCAGATGGCGAACAAGGTGGTGCCGGAATGTGGGACTCGCATATAAGGTAAGAAATTTTCAATTATGTTGCCTTTATACTTGTTCTGACGTTCGTAGGCTTGGCGGAGGTAACGTTCCTTCTCGTGGAATACGCTGAAGTACTCAAATACGTCTCTGGCACAGCTGTCGGAACGAACATGGAGACGGCGCAGTGTCCTGCAGGCAGTGATAATTCTGACTGCATGGCGGCATATATGTCTCTTCATTTGACAAACACCTCTACAGCATATCTGGAGGGCACGTGGGTGTGGACGGCGGATCACGACCTCGACGGAGACGGCACAACTCAACTCACAGTGTTTTCTGGCCGTGGCATTCTCTCAGAGTCTCAAGGTCCGGTCTGGATGATTGGCACATGTACGTGGTAGTTGTTCTCATACTGTTAGCGTGCACTAACTCCCTTGAAATTCGTCTAGCTTGTACGTATTACAAACACCGATCCTTTATAAACATACCACTGACATGAAGGCGCCGCTAGCTGAACACCACGTCTTGTATCAATACAACTTTGCTGGCGCGCAGAACCATTACATAGGCTTTATCCAGACTGAAACGGTTAGCAAACATTCCTTCAGATCGTGAAATTCTGGACTTAAGCTTGTCCGCTTCAGCCTTACTTCCAGCCCTCTCCCGCTGTTCCCTCGCCATTCACTGCCGACAGTGCCCTCAGCGATCCGTCATACCCGTCGTCATTAACTTCTGCGTGGGCTATCTATATTAGCTCCTCGTCGAACATCATTATTTTCGGTGCTGGGCTCTACTCATTCTACAGTAACTACGCGCAGACTTGTCTGGACTCGGTCAATTGCCAGTCGCAAATCGTCAACGTCGACTCGGCTTCGAGTGACATTTGGATCTATAGTTTGTCCACTATCGCCGTCACAGACATGATCAGCGTCAGTGAATCCGGTGTTGTGTCATACTCTGGTAATGCGAACGGCTTTGCTGATACTGTTACCTTCTGGATGCCCTAGACTGCATTCATAACCCCTTTACGAGTAATCTTTCTATGCAATGTTAACGATACCGCGCGCCTGTTATTTACATATGTGACGTAAATGCAGGCAACAGGAGATAAATGATGAATTAATACTTGTTACTTGTTACTTGTGTGATTCGCGACTTCGCCAAACCGTCCGCCATTTGAGTGTGCAGGAAATCACCCTCCATTTATACTACCAACTACAGGACCTCTTCCCTCGGCATTCACGTCAAATACACGCCAGAAATTACATCCTTTCCCTTCATTTTGGGCACCGGCATAGCATGTCCACCAATATTTGTCAGTCTTTCCGTCGACCCGGTTTTTCATATCAGGGCGTAAGATGGTCGGAACGCCACACTTGCAACGTGGAATCGTCTCAGAGGAGAAATCGGGTCTATCAAAAGTTGATTATGGCCTGCACCGTTGCAAAATGCGCCGGTACTCACCTATAGAATCGAAAAGTGATATTGATACGTGAATTAAATGTTTCAATGGGAGCATCCGGTGACGGGGGATACGCCGGACGATACACGTCTATCACCGACTGTGGAGGGATAGAATGCTTGAACCGCTCCTGGCAAGAAGCGTGCATGATAGTTAACTGGAGAGCTTTGTTGTTATGTATTCAGATCGACTTCGAAACCAGGTGTATTGCTCACAGAATTATGTGGTAACGACACATTGAAAGTTCTCGCATGGCGAGATTCTTTCTCTTGTGTGGGAATGACTTCCCTGAGACGGAAATTTCTGCGAGTACCTGAAAATAGACACCCTATCAGTCTGAGATAATATAGACGTAAGGGTTTTATACCAAGGCTCAGGGAAGCTATCGTTGCATATGGACCAAGATAGGTCAACTGGTCAGAATGAAATCCGACACTCTCTTCGGGACCCTGATATCTGTTTGAAGCCGCCACGTTAGCACGCCAGATGTACTCAGACTCTGGTTCATTGTTTGGTGAAGATGAGTGTCCCGCCCACTCGAGGGGGAACCTTTTCCGCTTTCGCATTTCAACGTTTACTACTCGTTCGATGATACAACAGGCTTCTTCCATTTCTGGTGGGAACACGCAAGGAGGGTCAACTTGACGGCCATTATACCTGCATCCGTGCCTCACAAATCCACACGCTGTTTGAAATGTGTGTGACATACCACGAACGCGAGGCATCCAGCCAGGCATCACGGCCATTCGCGTCCTTCCCAGGGCGCGCGAAGAACGAGGTCAGGTGGGGACTTTCTACCACGCGATCGAACAACCACCATTTATTTCTTTTCCATGATTTAGAGAGATCCATCATGGTGTAAAACAACCTACCCGCCGATACGTAAGATAATGACTTGACTAACAGAACTGGGAAGCAAACGAACCTGCAGGCGAGCTGTGGCGGCAAGACGGAAGGGTGTAATGTACAAGGTGTATGAGCGGCTACATCTTCAGGAGTATGTAAGGTTAACGGGGGCGGGCGTGGCACCGCATTTTTAGCGGCAGAAGGGGGCACTTGTTGGAGGACGGACATCAAATCAACTGTCTTCTTTGGCGTAACACTGGAACCGGTTCCTGACGCAGACGACCTGCTACTAGGCTTGATGGTTCGACGAATACTATCGGACGACAGTTTTAAAGACGAATCATTGTTTTGGTATCCTGCGCCAGCCTTGACATCGCCTGACGACCGTGGCTTCTTGACCCAAGCATCAAGTTTACCCTCAAGTGGGCGCTTCGACGTACGTCTGAGAGGGGACTGAGTAACTTCACGTTGTTTTCCTTTTTCTTTGACAGTAGGACCTCGAACGTGACCTGGTTTCGGAATTGCTTTCAAATAAGCAGCAGCAGCGTCAACATCCCCGTTGAAGTCAGCGAGCGTCGTCAGCAGTACAGATGCCTCATACTCGTGAGGTAAAAGACTAGACAGTAGAGCAAGCAGAACATCTGTATCCATGGCGGAGCACGAGCGTGAGCTCAACGGAGTCAAGAACCATAGTGATCTGCGAGTCGTGCCATACAACCGTTCAGGATGACTCATAGTGTTGATTGCCTCATTCAGAGTCGAGGTGGTTGATGCCGCCGTTGTGCTCAAATTCAATTGCAAGTCTCATGCTCTCCGAACGGACACCAGGTCAGAGAGCACGCTCGGAGCAGGTCCTTTTCAAAAGCAGCCATTTATTTTGCAGCAGGAACAATTACACGAGACTGTTTTCGAATTCCTGGTATCCGTTACATGTTGGTATGTCATTATATGAAGTTAATGTATAACATCCTCATAGTACGCCGGGCTTTTCTATTTTCTCGTACGATTGTATGAAGTCACCCTCTCTAACGTCATTAAATCCGGGAAACCCGAGACCACACTCCATGCCCTTGCGCACTTCCATCACGTCTTTCTTGACTTGCCGCATGGTGTCGAGGCTCCCTGTGTATATCAGTGAGCAAAAGTGAAGATAAACGCCGAAAAAAAATAGAGAAGACAGTACGTACCCTCATATATGATCGTCTGTCCACGGAGAACCTTCACGTACTTGTCTTTTTTGATCATACCATTGCCCACCCGGCAGCCTGCGATTTTCCTCGCGTTCTTACCGCTGAGGTCAAAGGTCTGCACTACGGTCGCCTCGCCAAGCACCGAAACTTCAATGATGGGCGGCAAGAGCTTGATAACCCGCTCGCGTACATTATCCATGAGGCGATAGATGATAGGTGATGAGATGATCTCGACGGAATGCCTTTCCGCTAATAGCTGCATTGAACGGTGTACGTCAACGGAAAAGGCTACGATAGACCCTAAAGAACCATTAACAGTGCGCCTAGTCTATCGAGTCGAGATATGAAACGGACCTCCGATGACCTGTGCCTTCTCAATGTCAGACTCAGTGACAGAACCGACTCCTGACGATACGACCTTAGAAGTCGCGAGGTGGTTGCCAATTCCCTGAAGGGCACCAGCCACCGCCTCTGCGCTGCCACTTACATCAGCTTTGATAATCAAGCATAACTCTTTGGGTTCATTCTCAGCAGCTTCGCGATCCATGGCACGAATTTTGTATTCCTCCATATTCTGCTCCAGATCCCGGCGTTCCTTATCGGCGCGTCGAACCTCGTTTAGTGCTTCAACGCCCTCCAGAGAGGCCGTAAGTGCCGCCTGGTGTTCGCGATTCGAGATCGCTTTCTTGACGTCACTCTCAGTGCCTTGCAGAACTTCGTCACCTGCGTTGGGAAGCGTCTTCCATCCTGAGACCGTGATCGCCATGCCCGGGTAGGCCGCTCTGACCCCCACGCCGTTGGGGTCCTGCATCAGACGCACCTTCGCGTAATGGGTGCCACAAATGAGGTGTGCACCGGGCTTGAGACAGCCGCGCACAACAAGAACCGTGGTGACGTTTCTAGACAATTATCGACTGTGATGGATGTTCGACAGTACATGACAAGACACATACCCTAGGCCCTTGTGCACGTTGGATTCTAAAACATAGCCTTGCACATTACCCTCGCACTCAGCACGCAGATCCTGCATTTCTGCCACGACCGCAAGCGTGTCGACTAACTCCGGCAGGCCACTTCCCGTCAAAGCAGATATACAAACAGCCGGTACGTTGCCGCCGAATTGCTCCAATTCGACGCCTTCCATCATGAGTTCTTTCATGGCATCTTCCTGCGGACAACAGATTGGGAAAACAACACCATCGATAAATGCATGATCCACGCACCGGATCCACATCAGGCTTGTCTACCTTATTAATTGCGACCACAAGGCCGACTTTTCCTTGCTCTTTCTTAACAAGATCAAGCACCTCACGCGTCTGCGGCATGATACCGTCGTCCGCTGCGACAACAAGCACGACGATGTCAGTCACAGAGGCGCCACGGGCGCGCATAGCAGAGAAGGCTGCATGGCCTGGGGTATCAAGGAATGTGATGGACTGCACGGAGTCCGAGCTAGACGTCTTCACTGGAACAGAAAATGCGCCAATATGTTGTGTGATACCACCCGCTTCGCCCTTGGCCACAGAGGTCGAGCGCAGCGTGTCCAATAATGTTGTCTTACCATGGTCAACATGTCCCATGATAGTCACAATTGGTGGACGTAGCGGAAGTGATGAGCGGTCCACAGGCTCAGGACTTGATTAAAGATGGTAAATATTTCGAGTCAGGCACAATATGAAAGAACATACGCAGGGTATATATCGAACGATCGCTCATCACTGACGATGGGATTGAAGCCGAACTCCTCCGCTAATAAGGCAGCATAATCCGACTTCAAAACTGTGAAGTGCGATCAACGTACTGTATAACTAAATTGAGGTCAGATACACGTACGGTAGTTTGGCGAAGCCTCTTCTTCCAATCCAGCCTGCTGCATTGTTCGGATCAGTCGATCTGAAAGGGAATATATAAGTCGACCGAGCATTAAAAAATGAGAGCATCTCACTTGATGTGATTGCCAATAGTTTTGCAAGACGCTCCACGGCTACGGTCGTCGGAATATACACATCCGGTCGGACGCGTTTCTGCAGACGCTGCTTCGGTGTTCGTTGCCTCTTCTCGGTAAGTGCAGGCGTTTCTGTCCTCTCGACCGCTCTCTCATCCGATGATCCACGCTTTAGTTTATGCAAAAGGGAACCTCCTCCCTTGTGAGGGTTGACTCGCTGTTTGTATTTCTTGCTTCGAGTATTATCCAATGTCTCGAACTCCAAAACGGCCTCTGCAAACAATTGAGGCTTAGCAGGTATCTCGGCGTCGAGTTTCTCGCGCGTCTGGCTTTCTGTTCGTGGAACCATATGCGGAAGCGGTTCTCGAACATGCGAAGGCTGCTGCGTAGTGGCAGAAGGCGCAGGAGTCGACGACAGCCTAGGGATTACCTCAGCCTGAGAAACAGGGGATGCACTGCGAGGGGATGCATCTGGTCGTGAAGGCTGCTGACTCTTCGCAAGTCGTGCGGCCACCTGATCGAATTTCCTCGATGTGTTTTGAAAATGGGCAGGCATTGCCGTCCTCGGCCCAGAGGTGCGGGAAGGATGGAGTACTGACTGCGATGATGTAGGGCTCTGAGGATGCGCAAAGCTGTGCGGCCGAGCATGTGCACTATTCGTTGAAGCAGCATGTGCGGATGCCGGTGGACGATAGTCGGCAGGCTTTCCCCACTTACTTGTTGTCTTCGATGGCGACGACAGAAAGGACCAACCACCCTTTGCAGCAGGCCGCTGCTGCCGAGACGGAGGGGCAGGGGGAGTGCTTGTCCATTCTTCCTCAGTTCTCGACTACAGATTCAAACAAGGTGTACGGAAAACCAAGCACGGATTAGTTTAATGGAAAGGAGTAAACTGTGCAGTATCGCACTTTGAGACTAGCTGCCGTTGCAGAGTGACGAATCTGGGAGTGGCTTGCAGATTGTAAAAGCGGGGCGATTTTGCGACAATTATGCATCTTGACCTGTAAAGTTTGATTACTGCATCCGAGGGTGCGACAGAAGTCGTCTATGATCCACAAAAGAGAAGGAAAGAAAACAAACAGAAACAAGCAAACACAGATCGTGGCAGGCTGTGGATGACCGGTACCGGTAAGTACTTGAGTATCGGCACCTCGAGGAGGAGGCGAACCTAACTGATCCGGCAGCGGCGACTAGCAGCCACGATCGGATTGTGTTCGATCTTCACGGTAACGTGACTGATGCCACTTCTCACGTGACGAGAGCCAATTGACACAGGATCAATGTTATCTGCACTGGCAGGCTGTCAAATAAATGTTTTTCGCATTTGAAAGTCTTTTTTTTTTTTAATTTTCGGATTCAGACAGACAGGGAGAGTGTAAAATAAGAACGCTTTCCCTGCGTCCATTATAATACGAGTCATAATATGGAAAAGAAAAACAAAGAGATGAAAATGAAGTCGACGTCGTAAGATACGTGTTTCATTCTTGATATATCCTTACTTTTCCTGAGCCCCAGGATCGCATAAGCGCCGCACCATCGCCGGTGGGCTGCGAAAATGCGATCTCCCCACGGGCTGGATCGAGCGGACAGCCGCGCACAAACGTGGCTGCTGCTGCGTTCAGAAGGCGTGTTGCAATGCCACGATGCCGTTGCTCGGCAGGCACGAAAATCCGTGAGATGCCCATAGGCGTAGATAAAGGCACGGGATAGCAGAAAATGCCGGTGGATGCGTCAACAGGAATAGGTTTCGTATTGACGAATGCGCAAGTAGTAGAAGAGGGTGGCTCCTGACTGGAAAGTAAGGATTCATTGGCAAAGTTAGAGGGCGTCGACGTTGGGGGTTTGTTCTCTTTCGCCACGACGTCAAGTGGAACATCAAGAGGCGATTCCCGTTCCTCGTTCTTGGGGAGAGACTCTGGTGGTGCGGCACCCTTGGAATCAGACAAAGGCATTGATCTGCTGACGGAGCTAGAGTCTGCTGTCTTGCCCGCCATATGCGCGACTGCCATGGCAGTTTCTATTCTTTGGACAACAACACAGCCAGCAATGCGCTCGCGACCGATGGACGCCTGGGGCTCTAGAAGAAAAAGGTACACTTTGGAGACGGCCAATGCCTCCGGCGTCAGTGGTGGTGAAGAAAGTGCACGGTTGATCGTGGACATGAGTGTGGTCAGCTGCAACACGGAATTCAACGTTGAAAGCGAAAAAGCAAGAAAAGGTAACGTGCCTTGGTTCCAATTTTGCCACCAACATCCGCGCGTACACAAATGATTCTGCACACCGCTTTGATATTGCCCGCGCCGGTCTTCGGTCCACCACTTCTGCGCTTGAGAACCAGGCCGCTCGCCACTTCTACAGCACCAGCCTTCGTGAAATCGCGTTCTTCTTCGCGTCCCCACTCCATACCCTTGCGCACGCGAAGACAGTGAGCGCGATGCAGCGTTTCGTCATCAGGCGCGCCCACCGTGTAGGACAAGTTGCACTTTGAGCACGTGCGAAAGATTGAACGGTCGGTTACAAAATGGAGCTGTGCGAGAGGTTTGGGTTTCTCTTTCAGCATGTCGAGAGATCCAGCCTTTGGCAGGGATTTCGTGGACTTGGCTTGCGCCTTAGATGTCCGCGCAGATGACCTGGGAGTGTGCAACGACAGGAATCGCGGGGAAGAAGACAGGTTGGCCCTGCCCCTCGATAGCGACTTGACGCGCTTCGGAGACACGACATCAGACAGATCTTCTCGCTTGCGTTTGCGCGAAGGTGACGTGGGTGGCGAGCTCGACGAGAAAAGGTCAGACGGTGGTGGAGATGAAAACGTATGTTCACGCGCCAGTTTGCGGCGAGATGCATATGTGCGTATGATCCTGGCCGACATCGTCGTGGTTGGATGCAAGCGTGAGTGCGGTACACAAAGGCATCACGATACCGCATTTCGCTTATGTCATCAGCACGTGATCGCGTTTACAGTGACTCCCCGCGTTGTCGACTCTTCTGTCGCTCGACGTTGTTGGCGTGCCATGGTTTATTTACCCCCGCCTGAAGCATCGGGCAGCAAGCCTTCATATGCCGACGCCTATGCGAGTATTTTGCGTGCGCACCGACAGTCTCCACTCACGTCGGCTTCGTCCGTTATCATCCTTGTTGCACCCGACATCGATGCTCTATGCGCCGCACGAATGCTCGCAGACCTTTTCAGACAAGACGATGTATTATACCGTATCATTCCAGTCTCTGGCATCGATTCCCTTGAGGCTACGCGCGACCAGCTCTCCACCTACACAGACCTTCACACTCTGATCCTCCTTAATATGGGGGGGATTCTCGACTTGCCTTCGCCGGAATGGTTTGGTGATTTCGACCCACGCGTCGCAGTCCATGTCATCGATTCGTCCCGGCCACAAAACTTGTCCAGTTTGTTTGGTGGTGGCGAGAACGGCGAACGTATCATCGTGTGGGACGATGGCGAAACAGTGAAGCTTATTGAAGAGAAGGAGGCATGGGAGGCTTTGATGGTAACGATTGTCCATTTCATTCATGCTCTCTCTTTTGACAATGTCTCAGTACGAGCCAGAACCAGACTCGGATGAGGACTCAGAGGACGATCTCTACGCGTCATCCGAAGAGTCGGGCCTCGAGGAAGAACAGGAGGAATATAGTGATGCAGATGGCTCTGGGAAACGTCGCTCCATAGGCGACGGCGACCGCAAAGGGAAACGAAGGAAAAGGCATCCAGACCGCATGTCACGCGAGCAACGGGATGCCTACACGGCGCAACTGGAAAAGCACTACATGGCAGGTACCTGGTACGGAGAAAGCGCCTCTGCAACGCTCTACAAACTCGCCACTACCCTAGAACGAACCCATCCAGATCTACTATGGTATGCTGATCGTCGATTTATTGACTATTATTGTTCGCTCAGCTCCGAAACAGGCTCGCCATTCTGGGGTTAACATACCAATATCTAACCTCCCGAATATCGCGAAAATACTACGACATATACCAGAGTGCTTACAGCGACGAAGTTGCACGGATGCATCCGCCTGGCGCAGCCACGAATGGCCCGCGAAACCCAGATGATGCGAGTATACGTGTATCGGACGAGCTGCGATTCACGCTTTTCCGACACTGGAATCTTTACGATGCCATGCTCCACTCGAGCTACGTCGCGGGGAAGTTGGGAATATGGCGGGAGCGTGGGCGGAAGCGGCTTACTGGCCTGCTAGCGAAGATGGGCTTCTCCGTCACACAGACGCAACAACCGTACGCACACATGGATATGGACCTGAAGCGCAGTCTCGTTAGCAAGCTAGATGCCGTTGCGCCTGAGTATGGTCTCGTTGAATACTCATATGGATCATTCATGCGACATTTCGGGTTCCGCAGTGCACCAATGAGTGCTGCTGACGCCGTCGAGAGTCTCGCTGCACTGCTTGATCTCGCGGTCGGTATGAACGGCGGTGTAGGTGATGGAATTGAGGTGGAAGTCGAGGGCGCGCGCAATGGCGGTGAATGGTTCGGAGGCGGTCGTATGTGGACACTCAAGGATGACGATGTCCGTCGACGCCGTTATGAAGACCGGGAGAATGTGCCTCCAGATGGTGCGCGCGTAGCTATGGATGGCGCGAAGAAACCCACGGCAGAAAATGGCGATGACAAGGAGCAAGAGCAAGAACAAGGTACTATGTGGTGGATTCGCAACTTCTGGGCGGCATATGACGCGTTGTCCGAGTGAGTCCCAACTGTTTTGGTCAATGATGGCCACTAATGTACCCGTCGGCTAGCGTCTCGCGGCTGCACGACGCGCTGCAGTTGAGCATGACACTTCATCGGGCTGTTATTCAGCAGGGTGCCTCCATTATCGACAAGCAGGATATCCGCACAATGCGTTCACACCACGTCGTCGTGCTAACACAGGGCCAAAATCTTGAAATGTTCACACATCCAGGTGTCTTGTCGAGGCTGGCATTATGGCTTGTCGACGCGCTACGCGATCAAGTTGTTCAGGCTCGCGACAAGCTGGCCGCTGCGCGGCGGGATCGACTGGGCCGTGCAAGGCGGCGGAGCCTTCCGCTAGTAGTGGCATGTCTCAACGAGCGGACAGACACCTTCGTCGTCGTCGGTGTCATGGCTGCGCTTGAATATGGCGTCACTCAGAAGAAGTGAGTTCTTTCTATATCCTGGACTTTTGTCCCACGGCCTAGTATTGTGGGTTATCCATACTTATTGCACTTCACAGTGAGTTTGGCCTTGCATTCCTCGATGCCAAGGAGCGATGCAACGCACGGACCCGGCATAGTTCATTCGATACAAGTATCATTGAGATTTCGAAGCCCGACCTCCGAATATTTCTTGAAACCCTATGCGAAGGGCCACAAGCGATGTAACGGCAGGCAGGATACGAGACGTCCCTAGTTTCCCCAAGGCGAACGGAAATGAGAGACTCCGACCCGCCGCACTCTCTCCCCGTTTACTATGCGTTATCTGCACGGCATACGTGGCTTTGCGTGTTCATACGATGTCCGTTCGATGCGCCGTCACATCTGATTCATCAGAGCCGGGAATTTTCTTATCGTGCGAGAACGCAAGAAGCGAGCAATAGTCCAATAGCAAGAGGACCTTGACGGCAGCAGGGTACCACGACGGGCCCTTGCATGGCATGACTCTAGCAAATGAGTAGGTATTCAATGGTCGCTAAAAGGTCTCGGACGCGCTGTGACCGAGGATGTGATTCTGATGGAGAGCCCAGGGCCCTGAGACCAGCCGGGGATGGGGAGCCCATGTGGCCATATGATTTAGTCTGTTATCCCCGCCACCGGGCGTACATCTGTTCAATAGTTGGGTTATGCTGATACGCGGCTCCTGGTCGAGTGCATGTACGCCATGATGCGCGTTGCGTACTAAGCGCTACTCAGGTGTAGTCCCTCGGGGGCCGCTCCCAAGATTGAGATTTATTTTTATGTGCGAAAAGCATTAGAGTTATGTGACTTTGCAGTTCTGCGGATTCAAGGACGTGTCGCCATGTTGAGTTGAGGAGATCAGGATATACACAGGTGTGCGCGGTGGGGACAAGCCCGTCGACGCGTCTCCATATCATGCTCATCAATAGGACCTTTATCGATGTTTGCCGGAACTGTCCTCATGCGTTCTTACTCACTCTAATTCAATCTATATTATTAATAAACATTTTCAGGCCCTTGTCTTTGTTGCCTGCGCGTACTCCAGCGACTGCGTTTGGGGCCGTCACAACGCCACAACGCCCGAAACAGCTTAACACCCCGTACCAGCGCGCGCGCCATAATTGCAGGCTGCTGTGTGGGTGCACTCGTACATATATATCCATCGGGCCTCGTGCACACGCGAACTACACCATTGTCCATGCAATCAGTCAATCACACGGTACGTAAGGAGCGACCATTCCTTTTCGGGCGACAAAAATTGGGATTCAAGCGCATGCTCGGCTATACCATCGGACGTAACCTGACCTTCCATTTCGGGGTGGTCATACCGGTTAAGAATCTCTTAGAATTGTGAGTCTACGCCATCAATTCCATAGGTTTACTGGCGCCGCTTTCTGTGCACCGCGTGTCGAGTTGGGTGTACAGCCATATGTTCATGCCCTTCTTTCCCGTCGTGGGCGCTTCTCGTCCGCAATCGATGGTCTCGGAGGTTGCTGTGTTCCCGCGGTGTGTCCGTCGCTTGGAGGTACCCCCCCATATTCCTCGTTGCAATCAGATATTATCGCTATCTTTGGTGCCTCAGTTGGATGCGGATTGCCGCTATCCGTCTCGCGACGTTTGGCATCATGCTTGACCTGGTGTTACTTGATGATCATTCTGGGCACAAGTGGTCGTGAGAGGGCGACCGGAGCATCCGACATCGTGGCGCCAGGCTGTTGTTTACGTGCGCAGCGTGCTGAGGCACAGGCTCGCAATACAGCTTTGCAGGCGCACTTGTGACCTCGAGTGGTGGTATGCGCGAGCCGTATCCGAATGTCCAGACCAACCTTTACGGTTTCATGGTGCTCATAGTAGATGTGAGTTCACATTTTGTACTCATTATCGCCGACTGCTCAGACATCTGACATGCACATAATGGTCCATACACGCCGTCGCATTCCTGTTTTCACCCTTGATCACGATGAGAACCCACACAAATGCCTCGTACCCTGCGCTGGACACGTTTTTGACATTGGCACTATATGGTCAATTTTTTGTTTTGGGTCAAATAATCCATGTTTGACAAAATCCCCGAAAATGGCACATTTTTTGGCAGGCAAGGGGAACCTTGTGATGATAAGGCATTCTGGTCTATTTTCGTGGGTCCTGCCTGTGCTAGGTATGTAGCCGCGCAATCTCATGTGCAGCTTCTTCTATGTATCCTGGCTCACACCTTCCTTCTTTTCTTCCAGCGGGCCGTCGCTCCTCGTCCATTTGCCTCCGCCGTCCTCGCAAAATCCCGATTACATGACCGTGTCAACGTCCACTTGAGTATATGCAAATCAATCACCTCGAGCTGTATTACAGCTTTGGACACCCAATCACCACAACTTCATGATTCGTATTGTGGAGCCATGTGAGGTACGTAGGAAATTTAAACTGCCGATTTGAGCTCCTTTAGGTCCAGGTTATCGATTTCCACGGGCAGTTTATCAGCGAAAATTTGTCACCCCCCGGAAATTTGGCGTTCCCCCCAAAAATCGGGAAAAAATAGCGCAATCGACTCCTTTTGAGAAGCTGCATCTGATTCCGTAAGTATCACATCGATACAACACCTGATCTTGCAGAAAAAAAGCATCTTTCTCTGCCGCTCATGGGTCAGCTCCCCGATGATATGGGTGGCCAAAGAAAACCGTTCGCAATATTGCTGGTCTTAAGAAATGTAAAGCCACTTCACATTCAGATGCATCGGAGCCCGGTTCTCGCTCGAAATTCTTGCTGGATCTTGATGCATCGCGTTGTATCTGAGCGCGTGGCAATGATGTCCACCGAAGCCGTTCTGAACGGATAGATGTAGGTACAATTTTTTTTTGGTCCAGCAAGTGCCGAAAGAGGTACACAAACTCATTTTTCATTTTTTTCCAGCACAGGTCGAAAGGGATACACACAATCGCGATGAACTAGGCCAAAATTTTGGCGTACCCAAAAGCTTTTTACCTAGACCTCGGATTTGTCTGTTTTCGGCCTCTGCGGGTCCGAATCTGGAATTTCTTTGCCCTCAAAATTTATCGATCGGCCGCTACAAGAATTCTCGTGACTGGCTGTCCAAAGCCATACCTGCACCAGCACGCTGGGGCTCGTACTTCGCCCTAGCGTCATACCCCATCTGGACGCCTTGCTACGCAGTCCGAGATCGCTCCTCTTGTCACCGAGCCCGAGAAAGCCGCGCAATGTGGCAGCTCCTTTTGTTCCGCCTATGTGGGTACCTGCTTTCTTATGCAGACATTACGCAGCTCCGTCTGCGCATCGCCTTCCACCAAGCGATATCGATGCTTCCCCGGCCATCTACGTCCGGCTATCGGCAAGTCTCCATGTGCACCCATGGTTCAGGACGTAGGGACGGTCTTGTTGTCACTTCCTATTATGGAAATCAGCCGTTTTTGTCAAGTTCCTTACGACAAGCTTCGATACGACTCAAGGGGCCGTGTTTGCTTTATTATTTCAGCCTCTACGTCTTAATTACGCTGGAACTGTCTGCAGCTAGGAGGACGGACAATTGAGGTAACTCGTGCAATTGCACGTTTGCGTCCGCTGCACGTACTAACCCACGAACGCCGGAATATTTTGTCTGGAAAACTTTGTTCGCATGTTTCGCTTTTGCCTTCCCACTTCGCTGTCGCTACTTGCTAGGCTTGCTTCTAGGATAGAGGGCTGCTCCCCGCGATATCCTCGATGTATTGACGTTAACCTCATGCGTGTGTGCTGTATTGCTCGTGTTCACTTTTACTATTGATTTGTTGAAAAATAGGTGTTTTTTGTCTTTCCCCCCCCCGCTCTCCAGAGCTTTTTGCATGCCTAGCTCTGTCTAGCCTTTTGTCCTCGCATAGATGCTCAGTCTTTTCCGTCGATCTATCTATAGTATGCATGGCATGCCCATACGCATGTTTTATGCAAGTTCTATGTTAGTCGCCCCCCAAACGCTTGATTGCAGCGGCCAACGTGACCAGCGGTGATTGATGAGGCGCCAGCGCCACCATACACATGCCACACACGCCTCGACACTCTCGCGCTTACTGTGCATTCGCACCTCTGCACGCCTCCCGGCTTTATGGCGTTCACAAACTTAAAGACAAGTCAAATACATCGGTGGTACGTCGCGCGTCAAGCTTCAAGTGTCTGATCGTAATACCTAGGAAAGCAAATATCGTTAGAACTGGACCGGATTGTGTGCGCGGCGATCTACCTCTTTTTGAGCACGTGTTTTTTCTACGTTTCATGTGCCAGTCGTGGCGCGTATCTCAGATTGATTAGACGCCTGTAATGAAAAGTTTCTGTATCGGAACGTATATCCTTATATTCTTTTTTGGGCGCATGTATCCGTATTTCTTTCAGACGCGTTTTTTTGTTGATAGGGCGCGTATTGAGAGGTGTGTTTGCTTATGCCAGACATCTCAAGCAAGGTGTCGTATATAGGAGTCTCTTGATTTTGTTCTCTCCTTTTTACTTATTTTTATATCGAGCCCTTTTCAATTCTACTTTTTAGGACTATTTTGACTAGTTGACACCTGTATTGTGTTCCCACATGGCGGTGCCTTTTTTTTTTTGACTCCTGTATTTCTATAACGCTGGAGTTAAGTCTATGTACCGAGACGCGCTGCCCATATGGGCTGTAGGCCCATATACTATCAAAATGAAAGATCGGACCCTGCGTGCGAAGCGTCAACGTATGTTTGTACCCTCAGGTGAGGCGTTCACGTGACGGTGTCGATCAAGTGTACCAAGCGCCTGTAGACTTCCAAAAAGGGTAATCGTGGATGCTGCGATCTGTGCCAACCCTTGTTTCGATGCATAACATCGAATCAGGAGAAACTAAAAAAAAAAGCCATATATATGTATACATACAAACTGCACCTTGATGCACATCACGCGTCGACACGCTCGGCCTGTTTGGAACAGATTTTTGCGTGAGGAGGCTATGTGCAGTGGTCCAAGGAACTAACTAGCAGTGAATGATTGATAACAAATTGACCAATGGTCAAGCCATTGTGGCGTTGATGACTAGGGTAGTGCGTAAAGCATTTCCCTGGGTCGCCACCGCGGGGGTACTGTCTCTGCAACTATGCGGTTTCCGCCGCTTGCGGACGAGCGCAGCAATCGTTTGCGCCACGAATGCCACTAGATTCAATCTAGTAAAAGCTATACAGATATCAATATACACATAATAGGGAGAGTCACCCACTGTGGTATTGACCGTTGGAAGAGTACTGCAGTTCCTGGTCAATTTCTAAAAAAGAGAAAAAAGAGGTGCGCGCGCCTCCGAGATCAGATTTGAAGCTTTCTACAGCTAGCCCTTGACGTCGTGTTGTACACAAAAAGAAACTGATAGCATGGCACAAAATCACAATCAGTAGACACCACAGGTGCAGAACGTACCTTCGCAACGAATGCTGTATATACTTTACAGGCACGCAAAGATCTTGAAGTCCGTTCATTCAGAACATACTAAACCATTGGAAGTAAGTACTTCAAACGCCGCGCGGGCGTCAGCTATGTACCTACATTGTGAGATCCTTCAGTCAATGAACCTTTCCAAACGTGCATCGAAGGTTCTTCTCGGGTTGTTCCGAGTTCATCGTCCGCAGGGCCGAGGGACGGACGCAAGAACGGCAGACTGACAAGCCCAGACGTGAGAACGGCGGAAGGACGGACCGTTGCGAAAATGGCGCGCCGACACGCGATAGATGAGGTGTTAAATAGATGTACGTACATACCGCAGCCAACGTATACATACGCAGCCAAGCTTCGCCTGTTGGAAGCTTGTGTGCCGTAGGCAACCTTCACCAGCGGAAGTGCCATAAGCCGTCGCCCAGTGAAAGCCTGTGCAACCGCGTGCCATCGTCATGCGCGGAGGGGCGGAGGATTAACTGCTGTGGACAGATGCTGTGCGTACCGTGGAAACCGTGGATACGCGTAATGAAAGGGTTTCGACAGATTGCGTGCGGATCGGAGCCACATGTATTTCGTCTGGCTGTTGGTGGCCCGTCTACTCGCATTTCGTTAGTAGTAGCGGAATAAAGCGTTGGAAGGTGTGCAGACGGCGGACACTAAGCCAGACTAGAGCGGAAATTAAAGAAATAAAGACGCATTGCACCGCACTCGTCGGTACCCCAGTAAGTTAAGTAGGTGGACAGACACTGAGCACCATTCCGTGCACTCCGCCGACAGTTATCCAAATCCGATACAGCGATAGTCTGAATGACGGTCACTATCGATGGTTGGGCGTTCGGGATTTGGACTTTGGGGGAGATTTTACATACAAACGTCCAAGCTGTTGGTCGAGCAATAATAACATGAATAACAGACAATAACAACAATTGCTGTATGCATGCGCACGTGTGAGCCGCCGAGTAGGCCGGCTGTCAATTCCAAAAAGTACGTCCAGTGCTACCATTTACGTCGACAAAGTATGTATTGTATTACAAAGAGTTGTTAATAATTGACAAAGTACAAGGCTGTCCGCCGGGGAAGGACCATTCTGTCGGTAAAGTGCTCAATTGACAAGTCTCGGCTGCGCATGCGGCAAGCGAGGCCGCTTCCTTCTGGATTTGTCGGATGTTGGCAAGGAACTGGAGGGAACTGGCCAGTGGAAAAGGGCCTCGGACGAGGCCGGACGGTGCCTGGGGTCCGGGGGACGCATAGTAGTATGCATAAGTAATGCCGATTTGGTGGATCCGACGAGACATTGCGCAGTGGACGGGTGGCCGTGAGGATAAATGGTATGCACAATGTACGCTACTGCACGCCGCGGGCTATGTACACCGACGGAGCCAGCAGACGAGTTTGTGAGCGCCTGGAGCCAGACATACAGCGGGCCGCCAGTGGACGACAGATTGACTGAAACAGACAAAAGTTCCCATCGATAAGCATGGCTCACGACCAACGAGATCTTATTTGAAGTCTGTATCAGGAAAATCTGATGGGTACAAAGTTGGTGGCCACCATGAACCCTCAGCCCATCAAACAAAGCAATGGCCAGATTCGCACAACTGTCCTGTGGCCGAGGTTGTGTGTGAATCTTCTGACAGGATCGTACATCAAAAGAAAGTTCACGTACACACCGTGTCACCCAACCGGGGGCTTACCGCTGGCCATGTTGGAGTGGCAAGCGCATTCATGGGTACAGTATCATGGAACCCATGTTGTCGAGTTCAGATGGCGATGGCAATTTGATAAGATGCCGGAGGGTGCCGCGTGACATGTGGTTGGACGCACGTGGATTTCCAAATTGGGCCGTCAAAGTGGCGCTGACGGTGATCGGCGCGGGGGGCGCGCTTGATAATGTTGTGGGCGCCCATGCGACCGCGGCGATGTCGGCAACATGTCACACCTCATTTTGCCTCCGCACATCTCGGGTCTAATCAGATAACACACACTCGAGCTCATCGACTCTTCCGATATGTAGCATCCCATCGAAACCTGTGGTAGTTAGTGGCAACAATTGCAGTTGCCATCAAAGGGTGTGGTTGGGTACAGTCCGAGCTCGGTCCGCGTGGGGCGGCACACCTGTGCTGATTTGACATAATACAAGAACAATTGACAACACATGTTAGATCAGCCCGATCTATCAACCCGCCCAACCTGCTCGGCCTCTGTGGTGACTGGTCTCTTCGGAATCTGCACGGATTATCTCAGTTTTTTCCTGTGCCCGGTGGTCCAGGCCTCCAGACGTTTCACTCTGCGCCAGTCGGGCGCCACTGGAACGTATATGCTCGAAATACTGGAGCGGATTTTACGCATTCGTCCGTCGTACTACATCTCACCATGTCGATTTATTGATGAACTTAGATTAGCAGCAACGCTCAAAGCGCAACCTGAGCGGCCATACTTACACCCGCAGTGCTGCTGTACCCCACCTGTATGCGTTCGCGATAACGGCATCGATCAAGTCGTGGAAGGAATGTGGGCTGTGGCGGATCCGAAGCGGGACGGGTGACGAGCGTAAGGTGGCGGAGACCCACACCGCATTGATGTAAATGTAAACGCGGTGATACATGAGTTGTATACATCTTACCCCGATGCATTGCAATCAATGATTAATGATCGATACAAAGTACTGTCGCCGATTCGACGTGAGCTTGCCGACACATTCTATTGTCCAATATTGACAAGTATACATTGCCGGCGCGAGAACGGACGTGAGTCTGTCTAAATAAAAGGCCCAAGTAGGAGGGCCCTAGCAACTCTTCTTGGTTGACACTGTCCCGGAAGGGGCAAAGTCACGGCTCCCGGGTATCACCGTCTGTGACTCTGCGGTTAGGGACGGGCAAGCTGGACGTAGGCTGGCCCACGGTCGGTACATGTACGTGTTTGGAAAACCAAGAAGGGAGAATCTTTCTTATTGACACCGCCTGCAGAGCACCGCCTCGACTCTCGAGGCGGCAAGGCAGTAGGCCGTCGATACGGAGAATCACAAACCAAACAAATATGCTACTTATTCAAATATATATCGAGTTATAAATTTTCAAACGTACATGGTACTATAGATTAGGTGTTGCGTGGCATACGCGCAAGGAACGCAGGTACGGAAAGGCAAAAAAAAAGCTGCACACAGATCACAATATGTACATGTTTGATAGATATATGTATATACCAGCTAAATAATAAGACGAAAGAACAAGAAAAATCAATCCATACAAGAGCAGCATCTCCCATATCAAGAATCGAAAAGGGCAGACCACCAAGCAAGCACTGGCTGATAGCGCTAGACCCATTTCCTAACATGTAAGTCAAACAAGTGGCACATAGATAATATGCAAAATGTCCATGGCAACCACATCCGCGGGCGATCGAAGGGAAGGGTCCAGGGTGTCGGCGTGGAGAGAGTGCGACGAAGCGTATGTGATGTGAAAGTGGTTTTGCGTATACTAGATATGAGCAGTGGATGGGTGGAATGGTAAGACAAGAATGACTTCTTTGGCTTTTTAACTTCAAAAAACATGTCAACATAGAAAACTTTTATGTGTGGCTGTCGTTATATAATCAAAAAGAAGTCAAAAAGTGAAATTTGTAAAGAAGAGGAAAGAGATACATTTGGAAATCATATTTTACCTTAACAAAGGTACTTTCGGCGGGGACGGGGCGAGCATGGGTGACCGTAAGTTGGCCGTCTAGTAATACCGCCCAGCAGACGGCGATTTCGTCGGCTGCACAAGGGAGTAGGGCGACGGGGATGGGAAGGACGAGGGCTCAGGACCAGATGCAGGAGTACTACGAGAAACGGTCTCGCTCGAAGAAGACGCCGGCACCTGGCAGTCCGTCGAAGAGCGCGGGACCTCGGGAGACACCCGTGCGAACTCGGACGACGTACGCGGGGCATCCTGTCGGCGCGGGACTTCCGCATAAGACGCTGGAGCTGGCTGATACGCATACTCGCGACGGTAATCCTGGCTGTAGTCACGCGACTTGCCCTTGTCATCGTATCGCGCGCGCTCATCGTAGCGCATCTTGTCGTCGTACCGCGTATCGTACCGACCTTTGTCATTGTAGTACCGAATGCGGTCATCGTAACGCATCTTGTCATCGTAGCGCATTTTCTCGTCGTAACGCATCTTATCGTCGTAGCGCAATTTGTCCTCGTAGCGCATCTTGTCCTCGTAGCGCCCCTTGTCGTCGTACCTGGCCAACGCAGAGCCAGACTCATATCCACGCGATGCGTATACACGCGCCTTGTCTTCGGGACGCACACCTGTAGCAACAACTGAACCTGCACTGGAGATGCCGTCCTCGCCAGCTGCGCGCGGACGCCAATGGTCGCGAGGATGCACATACTCGCGTGGACCCGACGCAAGAATCTGCCCACGCACTTGGTACGGGTCGCGCGAGGCACTTCCGCGCTGCAGTGGCTCGTCGCGAGGGTGCGAGATATAGCGTGGCATGCTATCGCGCTCGGGTGAAAGGTGATGACGTCCGTTACCCGACAAGGGAGACGCCATCTCCACGTCTCGGGTCCCACCACGGGAATGCTGATGGTGACGCGGCGGCTCGTCGTAAGGCATACTGTAGCGATGATCGCTGGTCACAGAGACTGAGCGGAGCGTGCCACGAGGCGATGCTGGATAGGGCGCAGAAGCTGCAGACACAGCCGTGTTACGGTAATCATACTTGTCGGGGTACCCGGAGGGCTTGCTGTAGCGGCGGTCATCTTCGTCCCCAAGACGACCCTCAGGGCGCAATATCGCACGGCGCTCGCTCACACGATCATCATAGAGAGCGGGCTTGCGCGCAGCGTCTGCCTCGTATTCGCCACCCATGTACGAATACGTGCGTTTGGGCTTACCGCCGTAGTCGTAGTAAGGGTCACTGCCGCCACCAGAAGCGTACGTAACGCGACCTCCGTCCTCTGCATCGCTGACTGAATCCATTTCAGCGTCTTCTTCTCCGCGACCGCGTACGCTGCGCGAAGAATGTGGCCCTGGGCTGGGACCAGTAGGTGAGATTGCAAGATCACCGCCATCTGCGTCGTGGGACTGGGCGTTGTTTGTGGGATCGTCCTTGCCAGTTTCACCGGCAGCGCGACGACGATTGCGCTTGCGTGGACGCTTTGTGCCTGGAGGCGCATAGAGGTTGACGGTCCAGTAGCAACCGAACCCGGGTTCGGTGGTGGGTTTGGGCTGCTTGACGAAGGCGAGGCTGAGTGAGAGGTGGTGCCTCACGGATTCCTGTGAGCGAAATGGACAATGAGTTGTTTGGCACGTGTGTAAGAGAAGAGGGACGGGCCACAGGGCGCGAACGGGGATATGACCTAGTATGGTAGGGAAGGCAGATGATGTGGATATGGACATAGCGAACCAGTTGATGGAAGATCAGACAAGGGCACATCTTGTGCCGGAGGAAGGCGAGAGGGGGGCAGACGATCTGCCGAGCGAGATGGGATCTGAAGGGCATGTGGCCAGAACCACACCACGGCGCTGACAAGGATCGGGTAGGCGAAGATGATGACATGATGAGGGGCCAAAAACCAACGGATGTGGGACTGGATTTGAAAGCAATGATTGCAAGAAAAATGGTGACTCGGATAGGGAATGAGAGGGGCAGGATGCAAGGAGTGTGTACCAATCAAACGAGAAACACACACCTTCCAAGACGGACCAGCCTCGCGGAAGTAAGGATACTTGGATTCCATGGTCGAGTAGAGATCACGGACGGTGAGACGTTTCTGTGGGCTGCCCAGGATGGCGCAGCGCATGATGACAGGGAGAGTGTACTCTGGCTTGCCGTTGGTGTCGGTGAGACAGGAGAGGGCATTTGGACAATGCTCATGGCATTTAAAACGGCCGCCAGATGTGACAGAGATAGCATGCTCCTTTTCAGCGTGAGCGAGCTGCGGGGGTGGGCCAGTGTAGTTGTGGAGGGCAACGGGCCGGATCGCACGTGCGGCGGGCTGGGCTTGGGCGTCGTTGCTAACAGAAACGACATGAGCGAGCGAACATGACGAACGATGGGATGGCAGAACGTACGAGCTGTCGTCGGTGTTGCTCTGGGCCGGGGCGGTGGTGGGGCCAGCGCCGGGCTGGGGGCCAGGAGACCCGCCGCCCTGGGAGTCGGCGACGGCGGCAGCAGCAGCAACGGCAGCGGCGGCCTGGCGGTTGCGCTGGTCGGGGTTGAGGAGGCTGGTGATGGTGAGGGGGCCACGGGGGGAGTGGATGTCGTCTGGGGCGGAGTGGACGTCGTTGTCGGACATGATGGTAGAGGGCCAGGGGTGTGGTGTTCTATGGGTCCAGTATATAATTGACAAACGGGATGGGTCCCTTTTGGTTCAATAATATTCACCCTGAACATTGTCGATATATATGGTAAACTGCCTCCGATCACCCATTGCCCCCTTTTGGCATCTCGCATCCTCCGTCCTCTCATCCCGCAACTACCATATCCAGTAATTCTGTCGCTCGCCATGGCACAACCACGCACATCGCACGACGCGGATCTCCGTTACATGGTTCGCACAGGCATGACCGAGGGCTGGGAGCTCTTCTCTCTCCTCACCCCGACCCTCTACGCTGGCTACATCCTCACCCGCTTCGGCCGTCCATACTTCTTCGCAAACAAATTTCTGCGCGCAACCTGGATCGGTGGCACCATCGGTGCAGGCATGGGCGGCGGCGTTACCTACCTGCGCTATGCCCATACTGACGACACCTTCCTCCGCAATCGCAGGTTCCAGAGTGTCTACAATGTGCGCTTGTCTTGTCGGTGTCTATCCATGCGCACTTGTTTCTGACTCAACATTTGACCAATGTTCTCACTTATGCGTCTCGATTATGACCATCGCGCGTCGCTCTGCCATCTTTTGTATCCACATTGTTCATATTACTTTCGTTGCTGTTCGCCCCCATTCAATATCGCTTGGCCATGGCGACCATCTATTGATCATTCATCCATTCCCATCCTGTCGCTCGATACCGCCTGTCATCAGACCGCCCGCATACGCGCCGAGGACCACGCAGTCATCGGTGGTTTGTTGATGAGCGTCCTAACGCCGGCTTTGTTCTGGAAACGTGCGAGCATTGTCAATCGTAAGTCCTTGTTGGGGATCTTCCGTCTTTTTTGTCCTTGTTGTCTTGTTTATTTTCGTTACTGCTGTCGTCTTTTGTTCCTGTATCTCATTGTCAACCTTCATCTCCTGACTGCGAGTCGTCTTGCTTTGTTCCTTACTCTGTTCGTTGTTTCCCTTTCCTTCCTACGCACAATAGTCTCGCCTCTTCGCAAAAGGCAGTCGCTCTACTCTGAAGTCGTCTGCGTGTCCGCCCTCTATCGCTTGATTATTATCGTTGTTCTTAGGCATGTATGACGCGTGTACCATCATGCACCATCGCATACCCCGTCCACCGCCGATTGTTATTGTCCGTCGAGCCACCTGTCTATCTGTTGTTCTCGTCCAATCACTCGTTCTTGTTCACTATCTCTTTTCCCTTTTGTGGTGTCTTAGTTTACTTCGTTCCGCCCCCCTCGTCGGTTCTGTTCGCCATTTCGAGCTGTCCTTCCTCTCCCCTACAACTAGCTCGCAACACGTCAATTGCGGTATGCACAGATGCCCGATGTCATAGCCCGCAGATGGACGTTTCAAGCACGTGACAAATACCTGTGATCTCCACACACGCCCACAGCATCTCTCCATCCGGCACAGCGTCTGGCTGCAAATGATACGTAGCGCTTTTGTGCATGTCTATTTTGATGGCACGTTGGCGGAACGGTTCTCTGGTGGCTCTTGGTCCTTTTGTGTTAGCACATTTGTGGAGGCTTTCCCTGAAGGCTGTGCATGCTGTGCGGGCGCGTTGGCAATTTATCACATCCGCGGTCATGCATTCTGGACGCTCGTTGGTGTTGCGTACCCAGCGTGTGCCGATTTGTTTCATAGCGCGCGTGGGGTACACGTTTCCAGCACAGTGGTCATTCGTTCGCTATTGCTTCCCAATGTACTGGGCCCTCCCCGCGCGCTTGTTTCATCGACTTTCCCGCTCATTGTGAATGACATCTCTCACGAGGTCCGTCGCCAACGCGCCTTCAAGTCTCATCGTCGCTTGTGCCTCTTCCGCTTTCGAGTCTTCGTCATATTTTCACCTGTCGTGCTCCGCCCCAGGATATTTCTCGTTCGCCTTCCTGTTTTGACCGTTGCCCATTCCCTGAATGCCATCAATTTATTGGCTTGGCTCCCACCTGCAACCCACAACCCTATTCCAAAATCCGCGACCCTATCTAGCATGCCTGCCCTTCCTACTTTCAACAGCTCTGTCCTAATATCGACAGCATTATCCCGACAGTCATCCCGACAGTCAACACGCATTGCTCCATCTCACCTCCCATCGGACCTCCATTGCTCACAAATGGTCGATGGGAGTTGATTCAATTAATGGTTCGCGGGGGGTTGAATTATATCGTCGACGAGGTTAAGCTAGTCATCGTTAAGATCTAGCTTAGCCTTCAGTTGTCAGCGAAGTTGGACCTAGTTCAAAAGTAGGCAGGCGTTGGGTGCGGAGCATCCTTGACTTTGGGATCTTCGTCTCGAGCAGGACGGAGCACGGGTAAACAAGAGACACGGAGGGTACGCCACGTGCGCTATGAGAATTGGACGACTAGCCATAAAGGGTGTGGGACCCGTGGAGCCCGAGTGGTGTGCGTTAGAGCAGGGTCATTTATGACTAGCGGGAAGTAGGCGTGACAGGAGAAGTCGCGGAATAACAAGGCATGGAAACAGAAGAGGGTACAACAGGGCGTGGAAGAAGAGGGCACAAATGGGCGAACAAGGCTGACGGGTTTCCCCTTTCTGCTGATTTCATTTGCACACCACATATTCATATTCTATTATAGACATTCATTCATTCACACATCTGCCTATCCTTTTCTTTTCTAGATCATCCTGCTCCACCCCATTCGTCCATTTGGCCTTTTTCAAGCCGTTAACCTGCCTACTCGCATCGATTGTTCAGTTCTCTTCTAGTCATTCGAAGCTTTCTCCGGACCAGAATCTCGTCCATTACTATTGCTATGTCTTCATCCGTATCGCCGGCGTTCGTTTTAGCCGAGTTGTGCTCCTTCTCCCAGCTCCTTCTCATTTTCTGTATCCCCGACTATCCACTCATTTCTTCCCAATTCGTGCCCAACCCCTTGCATATCATACCTTCTGTCTCTCGCTCCACTCAAACACATAGAAGCCACTTGCCTCGTTCAATCATCTCGCCTCCCGACGGTCTCCATTAGCGGCGCGTTACCACCGCGACCTTGCCTTGCCGATATTACATCCCATTCAATCGGGTAGGCTATCCTATCGACGTCTAATTGTACGATTTCAATTCTCCCAGTCCATTCTGCCCTCCTCCCCTTTCGCACTACCTTTCTCCCTTCCGGTTCTATTTACCCTCTATTTCCCCCCCTTCCTTCCTTCAAATTTACACCTCTTTCTTGTATTGGATCCTATTCCCTGGCTCCTTGGACTTCGATTTTTCCTTTACTGGGACTTCCGCTCCATCCCTCTTTTTCATGGAACAACATCCTTATCGTACGCGATGTCTCATTTGCATATCACTCGACATTCCCTCGCACCCCGTCTGTCGTCTTTCGTGACACGCTTCCACCTGTCTTTGTTCCCTGCCCCTTCGCATCTGTCCCGAGCTTTAGCATCCTGCTCAAACTTCCTATCCTGTCCGTGCTTCCATTTCCCATCCATTCCTTTGTGTTCCATCAGGTTCCTTGCCTTTCTGTTCGACCGCTTGTGGTGTCTTTTTTTCTTCGGTCACCCGTCACTATGCGGGCGTCCTAGTAGGATATGGGTTGCCTGTTGGGCCGGTTGTGGACCTATTTTTCCTTTTGGGAATTATCCTTGACCTATTAAATTTCTTCCTATCGTGGCCATCGTGTTTATTGTGGTGTTGGGGATTCACTTCCTTCAGCCGTATCTCTTTTTCTCTGGCTGATGTTCGGCTCCTTCGTCTTTTGTTCGCTTTTGGACACTTCGTCCGTTTACCCAATTTTGGAGGCGCCGCTTTTCGAACCTTTGAATTGTTCGCCGAGACTATTGTTCGATGATATAGGTGCTCTATTCTCGGCTAATCTTGAGCCTATTCAAGGTTCCAGATAGCTTTTCATTATCTCGTGTATCGTGGCAATAGTCTTGTTCTTCATTCACGCCGTGAAGATAGGCGTGTTTCTCTAGGCACAGAAGTTTTCTCCCCGAGTGGTGATCGCTCTTTTCTCCTGGAGCTTATGAAAGTCGTCGTTCTTCATCTACAGAAGCTTTTCTTCTTCGAGCCATAGAGCCTTTTTCTGCGGGCTACTACAGCCCTTTTCATGCTGGCAAGCTGTTCTCTTATGTCATGACTACTTTCTTTGGCAGCTGTTCCTTCAAATCCTGCCAGCCATTCGTTTTTTCATGCTCTGCAGAAGCTTTCTGTCCAACTGCTTTCCTTCGATTCTTTATCGCCGATTTTTCACCTGCCATGTCAGCAGTGCCTGCTTCGTGGGTGGCATTGACTGCTCCGCGTATTTTCTCGAGAGCAGCTGTAAGCGTGCTGTGCCGTCGGGTTGTTTGTCGATGCTCATGGCTATATGTGTTGGTGTGTGCGGGAGATGACTGCGGGTACTATGTTAGGTGACATCGCTTACCTGGTGCACGACCTCGGTTTTCCTGTAGATATATGCGTGCCCCGGATGGTTTATTATCCCAGGTGCTGTCGGTTGACGTGCGCTACTTGATGCTTACACGCAACTGGATGCACTGATGCACGCGACGGTGGTGTTGCCATTTTCACCGGTTTCGCCGAGCCACCAAACGCGACTGCTCTGGCAGTCTTGGTCGGCGAATGACAAGGAACCCCGCCGTGGTCGTCTAAGCATCCGTCGCAATTGTTATTAATGGTCCGACGGGGGAGCCACGCCATGTCGTGCCATATAGTTGGGCCGTCATGGTTCGTGGACTGGCGTGGCGTACACCCGACGCTGCTTGCCATGTCCTACTGTCATGTCGTGGCATCAGATCGTGATGTGCGTATCCGCTTTTTGTATGTCGTTCGAATTCTTTCTTGTGTGGATGCGAACGTGGGCCATTGGATCATCTGTCTCGTGTTGCTTCTATTGTTGGGATTTTATGCTCTTGCTGTACAATGTCTCATCACTTTCTGTTCGTTCACACTGCCGTTGCTCGTAGTCTGTGGATTTTTTTCCATTGTCCTTTTGTTCTCACCTGATCGTATCTTGTTTTCGCATGATTGTGTTACTGGCTTTGCATGATCGCAGTATTATTCCTTCGTCATCATCATTCTCCCCTCCTGTTCATCAGTGCTTGTGCGGCCAAGATATATTGCACTGTGTTAGGATCATTCTTTGTGGTCAGAGCGTCCTCACGGTCGTGTCTTTGGCTACTCTCAAGGAGGGGCATTTCGTGCTTTGATTTTTTTTCGTCTTTTTGTCCCTACGTCTTCCTCGTAACGATCTTTCATATCTTAGTCTACACCCTCATTTCTCGACATCGCGTCTTTCCTTATCCGGCATTTTATTTTCTCCATCTCTATCGTTCATAATTTTGGAGCTTGTTGATAGTCCTTCCTGCACCACATGCTCGCACTTCCTCTCGCACACTATCAACGCTAGACTTCCTGGATACTCTTCCCATCATTGTTCATGCTATTGACGCTCCTCATGTTATCGATGTTCCTGGTGATCAACCCTCTCGTGGTCCCTCTTCACACACATCCCGTTGTCCCTACCTCGTGTTCATTTCTATTGGCATTCAACTAACATCACACCCCATGCTCCGTTTCCTTGATGTTCTTCCCTCGTATTTCTACCATCATTCGCGCTACCTACCGGCTTCATCCCCTTCTATCTTCTGTTCGAACATTCGATTTTCCAGCCCTATCATTTTGACATAATTGTCGGTGTACTGATATTTTGCCTTTACAGTTGTTCTCGGCGGAATGGGATTAGGGAGCGGCTGGGGCTTGTTGACACACTGGGTACGCTTTTTCTCAGGTGATCCGCCGCCGCATATGGAGGCCCCCACATTCCCCTTTATCGCTGATCCTCCCGATATCTGGGGCGAGAGTACGGCCAAACCAAAATCGGACTCGGAAGAGACCTCAAAAGACGCTAACGCGTCGGGAAGGAGCTCAAACTAAAAGGGCCCGCTCGAAGAACAGGGCGGGACGTCGCACGCTCTTGTAGTTCGCCTTCGATTATCAGCGCAACGATGCAGTACATACTCCAGACACGCAAAGGTCCTCCTTCCTCACTCAATCTCCTTTGCCACTACACGTACGTTGAAGCACATAATGTCAAACGTGTCGCCACCCAGGGGCTGGCATGTCTATGCTCTTTTTATCGACCCCTCACTCATAACCGCACAGTTAGGTACAAGAAGTCCTCATATAGTCTGGTGTTGGATGCCGATCGTGTCTAATTATCGTTGTCCTCTTCGGAGATTGACAAAATATCGTTTTGGACATGGTAGGGTTGTCAAATGTATTATAAGCCTTTCTCATTCAAAAATTCCAACGTACTACTGGAAGGAGTCGCACGTTGTTCGATTTGCCTGCCGTCGAGGCAATTAAGACAAGCTCTTGTGTTGCCTAGGTGTTGCCTAAGAGGGAAGTTACTCAGTTACTCATGGTCTTCACGTCTATTGTCCCGTGTTACTGTCATTCACCTTTGAAGGCGCGCTGTGGTGGGTGATGTTGCCGAACTACGAGATAAACAAAAGCAATGAGTATGTGGGTGTAAATTCTTACAAGAATTATTACTACGGCATACATACAGGACATCCGCATGCGGCTTGCGCATGTATAAACGCGTGGTCAAAAACCGACGTCACATCCAGGTAAAAATGATTGGCCCAACATGGAGGCAGAGAAAGTTCAGGGAGGCAGAGATGTATGCATATAGCGAAGGTTCATGGAGATAGGACATTTGGCGAGGTAGAAGCTTCGTATAGGCAAGAAAAACAGAAACGGGATAAATATCCCATGATGATACAGATTATCCGTAGATATTTCAACAAGCGTAATCTCATCGTACAATGTCAGCGATATATGCGTGCGTTGTCAAGAAAAGAGATTATCTTCTGAGCATGGACCGCTCAGCAAGGGAGAGTAAGAGAGAAAATGGGTAGCAGAGTGCAACCGGGCAAGCTGAGACAACAAAATTGAGATGGTACATGCCTTAAAGGACTTACAAGCATGGCCAGCAGAGACGCTCAAGCATATACAACTTCTGACAAACGCGCGGCAAGAATCGGGCGCAACGCGATGATCAGAGAAACACCAGTAACAAGGCATAATACCAATGCAGCAATCATGTCGCGTGCTACATCGCAGACAATCGTGAGCTCAGATGCACCCGCTAAGACGAAGATCCAGAAGGATTCACTCACAAATTACACGCTCACGAGCTTCTTGGTCGCGCACAGTTCGTGAACAACGACAGTTGTGGTACGAGTGCACACTGCATTTCTTTGAATAATGTATAGCAGCCTTTCCGCCCTTCTTCGACGTGTCCGCGGGCTTCTTGCTCGACGACGCTTCCGGTAGATGGGACTCCACTGACCGCCGCCGAGGCTCTACATCACCCACGTCTGAGGCAGCACGACGCGTACGCAGACCGTCCATCCGGCTGTTCTTGAGTATATTAGTAGGCATCAACTCGCCTCGTGCCTCGTCCAGTATGCGCACGTTCTTTCCCGCACGCGGGCGTTCGCGATCCACGGAAAGGCTCCGCCGCGGTCGGTCTGTAGACGCGTTGCGCTGCAGGTCGCGCCGTCGCCGATGCGACGAAGATGGCAGTTGTTCGTGATAGTTTCGCGAGAGGTTAGACGACATGCTAAATCGCGGCACGGTCCAAGGCACCCAAGGCACAGAATCGGTCGCTTCGCTAGTGTAGCCTCCTAGCGTGCTTGGTGGACGAATATCGGCTGTAAAGCGCGTGCCGTGCTCTGTCGCGCTGACAAAGCTGGTGCTAGCTTCTGATGCCGCGTCCGAGAACTCTGTACGACTGCCGATAGAGAGGGCAGTAGAAAGCGTGGATGCGTAACCGTCGTTCGTGGACGCAAAGTCGGAGAGACAGCGAGAGTCGCGAGTTGATATGGGTTTGGGGGAGAACACAGGTCGAGCAGTGGGCAGATGTGGGTGCTCTGGCTTGTCCTCACCCATTGGGGGGATGAACGGTAAATGAACTTGACGCGACGCTCACCGTCAGTCGAGACAGGGTCGCTTCTTTCGCAGGAAGGGCGGTTTTAAAGATGGCTTCAAATTCTGGAGCCGAAGATGGGATAGTGGCGAATCGAGGGCCGGTCGAATTGGCTCGTCGTCGACGGCACTAGACTTCCTGCAGGCAACTCTGGTCTTTCGTTGTCGCCACTCGTCCACTGCTCGAACATTGCTCACATGACCATTCCTTGCATCTCTTCTGGTAAGGAAACCCACAGGACACGTCTCTCATTTCAAAGTTTCAAAAATCATCGGTCATGTAAAGGAAAAAAAAAACGCTCGTTAAATTACATGTAAGGTACATTAACAATGAATACAAGGACACATGACATAAATCCGTGAACGAGTAGAATGGATATTGCAGGAAAGCACGACAGAAGTCTGTAAGGGCCATCATCATCGCTGGGTCTGGTGAACTTGCCCACTGGCCGCACTACTTTGTTGCATAGGCGGCTGAGATTCGTGTTGTGCCTGCTGCTGCACAGGTTACTGCTGTTGCTGAACTTGCGATTGAGCCTGCATCTGCGGATGATGTTGGACCTGCTGTGCCTGTTGGACCTGCTGGACCTGTTGCTGTAGCTGTGGCACCTGCTGTACTTGACCCTGGAGGGCCATTGGGTGCTGTTGCTACATATAATAATGAAGCTTAACATGGCTATCCAACTACGGCGCTGGAAACTTACCATGAGCTGCATACGAATCGCCGACTGAATCGCATCCGTAGGCTGGTAGACATTCACGTTCGGAATGTAGTATGTCCCGTGCGGTGCGGAGCTGTTCGCAACCTGGGCAGCCTGGATCACGTTTGTCTGTTGCGGCGGTGAGAGCTGCATTTGCGCCTGCGCCGACGGCGGCCGTGGAGACGTCGAAGTATTCACGGGCGTCGCCGACTGTTGAGGCGGCGACAGATGAGTGGCGGGTGATGACGTCGCATCCCTCGACGTGGACACGTAATGTGGCGAAAGATGCGAGCCGTGCTGAACGACACCGTTCTGCGCTTGTGCGTGTGCTTGGGCTTGGGCTTGGGCAGCTTGTGCCTGAGCAATTTGGTACACATTTTGCTGCATTTGCGCTGCTCGAGCCTGCGCTTGCGCCTGTTGTGCTTGCAGCATCTGTTGCGGGGACACCCGGGCACCTGCTGGGATATTGGCGACCGGCGCTCGCTGCTGCTGGGAGATGTTCGCTATAGAACCCCTCATCTGCTGAGGTTGACCGTTTACCGCTCCCCGTCCAGCCCCTGCCGCTACTTGCTGAGCCGCGGGTGGTTGCGCAGGTGGCTACCATGGTTTTATTGGTACAATGTTAAAAAGAAAAAACGGGAAGAGAAAATAACTTACGACAACACGCGTGCCATTAGCCTCACGCATAGCAGCCTGGCGCGCTAGCAAGTCCTGCTGCCTTTGTTGCATCATCTCGCGATTGTTCTGGCTTCGCAAATCGGCCTCGATCTTCAAGCGACTGAGCTCCTGCGGCGTAAGCCGGGCAGCCTTGTTATACTGTCCATGACTCTCGTGCACAGTCGAAGGCTTACGCTGCGCTACGGGCGAGTCAACTGGGAATAAACCCGAAGTAATAGAGAGACGTACTCATCTTAGCGCTTGCTTCCTGTCGGCGCTTGGCACACTTCCGAATCGCCTCCTGCAGAGCTGTATGCCGACGACGCTTTTTGGCATCGCTACCACCGTTACCCGGCGGCGACGCTGCGGCAGCGCGTTTCACACCACGCGTGGTCATCTGGTTGGCAGCAGGCGACTGCGTCCGCTCACGTCGTTGATTTTCTTCGTGTTGCTTGAGAATACGGTACCGATCGAAGACATCGCGCTCGCTGCGGTAATCACTAGCAATACTCTTGCGCGAGGCGTTGAAGCATTCAGTGATAAGAGGAATATGACACGAGTAGATATCGCAAAGATGCAGCAAAAGCGCGTCGTCCTTGTCACTCCACGAGTACTTTGTGGATGCGCTGTCGTCTTTGGCGTCCTTCAGACCGTAGCGGTCAATCAATACGCTGAACGACGGCTCTGTTCGTCCCCTTGATTGCCACAGAGCTGCAGCGACAATGAGAACACTCGAACAAAGCAAATGAACGACTCACAGCAGTAATTGTCGTCGTGCAACTTCCCGGTCGCATTTGGCCAATCACTTGTGACCGGGCTGTCTTCGACGGTTATCCAGTGGTCGTTCTGCCACCGTTTGGATGGCTGCAAAGGACCAAGCAACGTCGGTTTGCTGTACATGAACCGCCCCGTTGTGAATATGCGCCCCGGGGTAAGCTCATCCACGCGCTTGTGCGCATCGTATCGCTTGTCCTTTTTCTTGCCGTCATTAGATACAGCAGAGGCTGAAGGCGGTTCAAAGAGATTAAATGGCGTCAAGTCGGGGAAGACGGCGTGCAAATCAGGGGCAGCGAGTACATTTGTGGCATCTAGTTGCTCATCTAGTGACATGTTCAGATCCTGGAAATCTAGGAAAACCTTGTCGTCTGGAAGATAGGCCACCTGCTCGCGCAGCGGCTCATAGATGTTCGACTTGCGCGACTTAGAGCTGGGCGGCGTCTCCTGTGACTGCGCCACGGCGGAGAATTGTGGATCAATTGAGCCTTCCTTCAAGCCAACTACCTTTATGTCTGATGATGAATCGTTAGCAGACGGAACTTCAGCCAAATGCAACATCGAAACATCGTCGGTATCTTCGGCTTTAAAAGTCACCAGCGTGCTGTGCTCTACGTCCATGGCTGCTGCTTCTCGAGCAGTCCGATCGTCATCGGGTAGCTCGGAGGGCTGGTGGTCATTGGACTGCTCCTTCTCTTGATCATCGTCCTCGTCTTCATCAGAATTATATCCGTTTGCAAGTTCGCCTCCTGACGAGCTTTCACGCGTAGTGCCCCGCATCGGCATGTCAACATCCATAGCCTCAGACCCAGGCGCTTCGTCTGCTGGGTTAAAACGTTTCCAGAGAACACATATGCCTTTAGCTATGCGCGTTTCTAAATCACCAGCGGCGTGCCACTTCAAAACAGCTGAACCCAAATGATAACAGACAGCCAATTTCCATTTGCGCTCTTCACGAAAGTCTGTTCGCATCCATTTCTGTCTTTCCGTGAGCAATGAAGACAAAAGAACTTTTGGAGAACGATACCATTTCGTCCAGTAAATAGTCATGGTGACTTTTCGCAGATGCTGGATGACGCTGCTTCTTCGGCTGCCTAAAACTCCATCGCCCATAATCTTTACAATATTCAACGCGGTCCAGTGTTCTGATAAGCTTGTGCTCGGTGAATGCCACCTGTGATAAGAACGATTAGTCCAGAAGGAAGCTCTACAGGAGAACAGTTCCACTTACACCCCAGTCACGCGTGGTCAAACACTTCGTAGCTCGTGTAACTTTTCTCCAGATAGGATTGGCACGAATGGCAGCACCCCATTCTGTCAGACCGATAGGTGTCCGATCGTCTGGTTTCCGGGATTTTCGTCGTTGCTTGATGGTCTTAGACTTCCGGGGTTCCATTCCCAAAACTTTCAGAGATGGCAACGTATAATCCGGGTCGTAAGCGGGAGAGGGTTCAACAACAGGCGGCGGAAGATTTTCTAATGGCTGTGGGAGGAAGGGCACGTCTTTGAACGAGTAATGTGGCTCTAGATCAGCAGGTTTGGGCTGCTTCATCAGAAACATAGGGTTGATTGCCTTAGGAAGATGGTCCTGCAAATCTTCGATGCTTCCTGAAGCCTGCTGGTTCCCATTTGATGAGAGGATCGACATGGGATCCACGGCAGGAGAAGTGGTCGTGTGCTCGGATGCTGATACGGGCTTGTCAGAATCCACCTGCATCTGATCCTGATGAGCTGTAGCATCACATGAAGGGGACGGGGTAACAGATGTGCGGTCCACAGTGGATGCCAATTGGGGCGTATCAGCCATGTCGACATCGACCGGTGGGACAGAGCTCGTGGACGCGGATTTCACGACAGGGGCAGACAAGGGAGACTGCATTGCAGATCGACCTTCAGGGTTTTCGTCTGCGATCGCGTTAAGCTGAAGGAGGGGGGTGTCGTCGGTGGCAGTAGGTGTTATGAACGGATTTATGGTGTTCGGAGAGTCACCGGCAGAAATAAGTTGCAGGATTTCCGGCCGAGCTTGTCCTCTAGCTGACACTGGCTCGTCGTCAGAGGATTTCATAGGCGGAAGTCGCGTATCGAGATCGGTGGCGGATTTGGCAGAATTTATCAGCTGTTCTACAGAGACCTCGGATGAATATCCGGATTCGGGGCTGCAGTGTAAACAGCGCTCCGCATCAAAACGACCGAAGAAACAACAGCATGGGGGCCACGATACGCACTTGCGAAACAAATCAAACTTGGAGACAAAATCGTCGGCACCAGGGTGGTCAAGAGTCTGAGGCAGGATGGAAGATACGTTGTCTTTCTGAATTAGCATTTGGTACATGTATCGAAGTAGAACATGGCGACGATCCGCGATCAACTTGAGGTGAACAATGCGTTCTTCAATTGAAGAATCCGTGTTTCCGGATAAATAGGACGCTTCCATAGGCATTCAAGTTCCCATGAATCCCAAACACCATGCAACAAAGCGAAAATGCGCAACTGGAAATGATTCGGATGGTGGTGAGAATCAAAGGTTTAGAGGAACGAGGCATCAATGTTTTGAAAGGACACCGTGTTCCGATCAACAATCACCGGGACCGGACTCGGGCTGAAATACCAACGCACCCACAATCACAAACGTGACCACACAACCCCGGTACTTCTCAATTTACTATATAAGTTAGTGTCAAAACGGTACATTGCCAGGACAAGGGCTATGCAAGCAATATAGCGAGTGAGAGGGTATAGAAAAAAAAATACTGCTAAGAATAAAAGCGTGACACAATTTCGATTAATGCTTGAATGCCATTTGCTGCGTCCGAATCGACAAAATCTAATGCATGTGAGAGAAAAGACATTGTTCACAAGACATGGAAAACGAGATTGATCATCAGAAAGCCGACGAGCGCATTATTTGGAGACCGTGGACTCCGATGGAGTGTGGGTTCGCAAGTCAGTGCTACCGCGCGACCCAACCTTGCGCATGCCCGCTAACTTCTTCAGTCCAGACAGACTGCTTTTCAATTTCTTGTGAGATTTGGCCAACGCCGCGCTCGAGGCTGAAGCTTGAGAATTAATAGACGTAACATCAGCGTCACGTTCCACAACATTGTTAATCATGTCATCCTTCACACCGTCGCTGATAGTTTCTGGTTCCTGCGTGATGACGCCCGATGTTCCCCCGCCTCCAACTAATCGAATGGTAACGTCCGGATCTGCGCCCTCTGGGGTCGAGAGATCAACAGGCGATTCTGGGCTCTTCACATCCGTCGCGGATGGGAGTTCAGACGTCGACGGCCCAATCGGTGACGGCTGAATAGGTGTTGTCTGTAATGCAGGGGCAGAGTCTGCCAGAAGATCGGGGATGTCGGGTGGCGGGGAAGGTGATTGTGCCGTTGAAATAAGAAGCGGGTCCGGCACGTCGCTTGATACGCCTGTTGCCTTTCGTGGAACGGGCGAAACTGTAGCCAGAGACAACAAAGGAGGTTCTTGCGCGCGCTTTGCCTCGCGTACGGGCTGCGTGCGGCCGAGTTCTGTATCATCATCTTCGAAAGAATGTCTTGATTCTGGCGGAGATGGCAACGCAATGATGTCACGAGTAGGCAAGTCTACTGGCAATGGTGCCGGTGCTGGCGGCTTCGTGACTTGCAGTATAGGAGGTACGACTTTCTGAGCACCGCTAGAGCTCCGTGATGGCCCAGGTGCTGAGGGATATTGCGACATGTCTTCTCCAATGACGGGGATGGGGACCTCAGCAGCAGCTCCCTGGGTCAAATCAAGCATACCCATTCCCAGACCTACTCGTTCTGTAGCCTAAACGCGGTGTAAGAGTGTGGTGTCGCACACATGGAAGAGAACGCGATTAAAATACCTTATTTTTCGCATTCGCTTGATCTTGGGTTACAAAAGAATCATCGATAATTTCCGCTTCGTGCCACTTTTTCACACTGCGGTCCGCCCAAGCCTCAAGGACGCTCCAACCCTTATACTCACCAGTCAATCGAAGGCCACCGCCCGATCCAGATTCGCTGCCGTCACCCTGACCCCTACCAGTTCCGCCATAGAAATAGCCTTCGTAGCCGACATCGTCCTCACTGTCCTCACTGCCTTCGGCCGAGGCGCCGATCTCGAAACCCTCTCTGCTCTCCAACTCATCGACAAAACTGGCTAACCACTTGGCCCAGCCGTCAACGCCATCACCCTTCCAAAGAACCACCTTTGTATCGAAGTCGCGTCCAAATACGATGACCTGACCAGGTGTTCCGCCCTCGCCGGGGCTCAAGTCAATTCCTGCATAATTACCAGCACGATCGGCTATCAATGGGATCCAGCCACGCTGCGAATACTCGCGGGCGATCCATCCTGGTGGTATGGAGCGCATGACGTCTCTGAGACGCGAATTGGCACCTGTGGTAGGATCTTCATCGACCTCACGCCAAAAACGCCACTCCTCAAGGACGTCCTCGAGGGGCAGGAATGTCAAGCCAAAAAAGAGGCCCTCTGAGCATCCAGCGGATGATTCGGCTTCTTGGCCGTCGACCTGGAGGTAGGATTCCCGTACGACTGCGGGCAAAGGGAAACCGAGCTGCATCTCTATTTGCTCGAGATCTTGAGGAAGAATGCCATAATTGAGGGTATCACCAAGCTCTGGATACTCGCGCTGTAGCCAGGCGCGTATGCGGTTCCAGGTTAGCGCGAGGGAGGGGTATGAGGTACTGGGAGGGAACGGGGAGTGAAGCTGGTCGTGATGCATGGGTAAGAGAGAGGCAGGACGCGACCTTGAAGGTTGAATCAGACAAAAAAGAGCTCAAAGTTCAAAACGCCTGTGACAACGTAATGATCAAGGAAGAACATACGAAGTGGAGACATAGCCGTACGCGCCCGCAGCATACGAGCCACGGTTCGGTGGATACGTATATGCGGGCGTTAGTGATCCCGACTCATCGTCGTGCGCGGTGAAAAGCGTAGCATTGAAAGCATCGGGGTGCACGCTGGCTGTCGGGGAGGACGTGGGTAAAGAAAACGCCTCATGTGTCGACGACATGGCTTGCCCGCGTCGCGCGTCTTGGTTGGAGCTGGAAGGAGAGAACAAGTGTTGGAACCAGCTCATCATCGTGTCCCAGCGAGGTAAAGCCGGTTCGTCGTCGTCGTGGTGAAATACAATGGTTAGGTCCTTGCGCTATGCGGACCGTTATGAACAGCAGGTTGAAAGTTGATAATATGAGCCTTCTCAGGTTTAGTACCTCAGCTCGACGAACACACCCCTTCCTTATGTAAGCACCGCCGTTTACCTCTCATTAACAATAACACTGCTCAAAGCGTTCAGTAAGTAAAATTTATCCCGATGAAAACACTTCCAGAGGAAGCGGAAATATGCTTTCACCGCCTCGAAGTCATTTTATTCGATGTCGGCCGGTTGCTTTCACAGAACTCGGCGATTACCACACTTGCTTCCCAGGCACATCGCACATCAAACGAGCGGCTTCAAAGCAGGCAGGGCACGAAAAAAAGGCATTGCTTGGTGTCAAATTAACAATGGAAATGTGTCGATTGAGCGCGCAGCACATCAACGACACGAGATATCAAAATAGGGTAGGTAGCTACAATGAAAGATATCGGCACAAATTAAACCATGCTCGAAGTGAGACGTCAGCCACTTAATACGAGAACTGACTCGATCCCTCAACGATGAGGCCATCAGAGACCTCGACATCGGACTGAGTTATCTGCTCGCCAGTCATCGACGTAACGCGGATGTCGACCGACGACCCGAAGCCCGAGGCTGCAAGAAGTACAAGTCAGCACACATAGCCATCCACTTCTGCCACGTCGCCACGGTAAGAACTCACAGTAGACGAAGAAGTTATAATCTTCGCGCTCCACCGAGGTCCACGTAGAGCCACCATCAATGGAGACCTCCAGCGAATCGACCGGCACCACGGTGTTCCTCACCTGAAACAATGATGAAAACGTGAGCGGTCACCTCCTTACAATCCGAGATCACGAAGTGACATACCTGCATGGCAAACCAATACGCACTTGCACCGGACTTGTTCTTGAATTGCATGTTACCAGTGACGGCGCATGGCACGAGTTCCCTATACAATGCAAAGAACTGAAGGTACGGACGACGATATGCACGAACTCAATCGTACCATGTAATGTCGAATTCGCCGTCCGTAGCCGCATTCGCATCAACCGTAGTAGCAATATCCTCAAACAGGTCCAAGTGGTTTTCCTACATTTCCCGAAGTCTGAGTTTGCCAACACAACTGCGCATGGATAGCACCTACATCACACTCGGGACATTCGTCAACGACCATCACCGTAACGGTCCCCGACGAGCCAGTGACTTCTAAGCAAGCGCCACAAGCAGCACTTCCAAACCACTGCGTAGAGCTGATGGCTGTGCCGTTCCAGCTTCCCTGAGGGTAATCAGTGAAGAGGCAACTTCGAGAAAACGGTTCAATCAGCAGTCCGACAAGGAAAGAGCATTACCTACGCCCCACCGTCCCAGTTGCCTCCGTCTGTTGTGCTGTTTGTCATGCAATGTTCAACTAGTGTTTAAGTTATGGGTTCTTACAGAAAGTCGCGATCCCAGACCGTGAGCCCTCCAATTCACTCACACCAGAGCTGGTGGTGCCCGTGGTGGTAGAAGTCGACGCAGACGCCACGGTGGTGGCAACTTCACTGTTAACCGAGGCGCTGGACGTGATGACTGCAACACCAGAGGTAGAGGTTGTACCGACGACGGCGCTGGATGACACAGAAGTAACACTCGTGGATGCAACAAGGGTAGCAACAGCAGAAGTAGTATGCGATGACGCCGCAGTGACAACAGTGCTGTGTTCAACGGAGGAACTCGTCTGCTGAGCCGTTGCCGAGGCCGACAAAACAGCCGAAGAGCGAGCAGAAACCGCGGCGCTGACAGTACTTGTAATAGGACGGCATATCGCATTATCGCTGTTAACACGACGACGCTTGCTCATGTGATCCAAGTCGGATGCATGGCCGAAAGTGGCGAGAAACAGTGTGAGAAGAAGCCCTGCTTTGAACGAATACATAATGAATGGAACGCTGCAGGGAAAAACGAGGAAAAGACAGAACCCCAACAGCAAGGGCGACAAATACAGCGAGAAAAATGCACTGCAATTCCCCTATATATGTACCGCCGTGGGTATCGTTGCCGCTTGATTGTCGGGGAGGACAAACAGGTCATACGATGGATGACATTGATAGCGTCGAGGCACCATCCTCATGTGTGATTCGCTCTCGAACAGGAACGATTCGCTTGCGATGATGGTTGCTCTTCACCGTTCCGCAGATCTCGTCGACTGGCGCGTCGGTTGTTGGGAAACCCTTACTGGAAAAGTTCCGCCGTTGCCTACCGTTGCCAACCTCGAGGACAAAATGGAAGAGTGACATGATCGAGCTCCAGGAATCGTCGAGCCCTGCCTCCGTCGCAACCTCAGAGAAAAGGTAATAAGAACAAATCACATTACAAAACCATGGGGAACGGGGAACGGAGAGAACATGAAGCTTGAAGACCAGGACCTGTGTGCTGCATGTAGAGGGTGCTTTCATCAAGAATAAGTACCAAGTCGGATACAAGCCTCTTTGACTACGTAGGCTGGCAGCAACGACGCCGAGAGATCTTAACGGAGTATCTAACCCCGTTCGTTCAGTCAATTCTCGTGTCTGGTAGAGGAGAAACAAGGAGCAAGTTCTTGCATGACGCCCGGCGGGAGGTCGCATGATTCGATCATCTCGATCAGTAGCTGCGTTACGCTTCAATGATATGTTGTTGTACAACTTGTACTTTTTCTGTACAGTAGCCATACCGTGCCACTGAATCTCTGCTCACACATTGTCGACATGGATTTTTGTATATGGTATGATCCTTATATAAGTACTGCAGATTATTGCTCAATCGGGCGCACCAATCGATGCGCTGTGAAAGCGACTAGCCTAGGGCTATGTAGTAAAAGCTATACAAAAAAAAATTATTGCTCAATGATCTCGAGTTCTTGGATGCCCGGCCTATGAAAATGGCGTTGCTCTCACCTGTCTCCATGATGTGTCATCTATATTCGCATCTTCAATTATTCTGTTGACTATCCTAAAAGTTAAGCTGTCCTCTTTCCGCTCGATATTTGAGTAAGGCTGTATACTTGCCGTGCATAACTGAAAGAACGTGGAAACTGGTGACCAGAACAACGTTGCCTTTCTTGATCTATCACACATTGACATAACTACAGATAATATGCAAACCAGCATGTAGTAAAAATATAGTAGATGCATAGCCTTTTCCCATCCAATACGTCGATCTATAAGAATAATGATGCCAGGCTTGCGAGCCACACGAAAATCAGTCCCCACATTCACTCCGTTAGCCACGCTGCCAACCGTGAAGGTGCCCTAGGCTTCCACTTCCACGCTTCTCACACTTTGGAGGTGGCTTGGCGGAGGGACAAAGGACTAGAGAAGAATCTGTAAGACGACCTGGTCATATAACATCATTCCAAACCAAAATTCACCCTTTTCTTAATCCCACCAGCACTGGGTAAGCGCGTGTTCGACATGAGCCATACGTCGACTTCTGCTGCAGCACCCCGACCCTCACTGGTTTGGGACGTAATGAGTGTCGTTTTATGTGGATGTGTTGGGCACGACTTACTTGATGCCCCAGACGATGAGGGATTGGCCACGTCGACAGTCACCCGCTGTGAAGACGCCCGTCACACTCGTGCTGTACTTCTGCAGGTCAAACACCAGGTCAGAAAAATGCCAGTTTTACAGGAAAAAAAGACCACGCACCTTCGAAGGAGTCTGGATGTTCGACCTTGCGTCCTGGCTGAGGCCGAGCGCCTTAACCAGGTTGCTTTCAGGGCCAAGGAAACCCAGGGCCAAAAAGACAAGCTGAGCAGGGAAGAATTTCTCAGACCCGGGGATCTCTTCCATCTTCCAATGGCCGTTGCTGTCCTTAGTCCATTCCACACGCACTGTACGATATGAAATGAATGAAGATCGGGCAATCAAACAGAAAACATACCGGTATTTAAGCCACGAAGCTTGCCATTCTCATCAACAACGAAGTCCTTAGTCGAAATGCAGTACTCCCGAGGATCTGTAACGCGTAAGTGAATTCATTGACTGCGTAACTCATGTCAAAATACTTACCGTTTCCGAAATGAGCTGCAACTTCGGTGTGACCGTAGTCAGTGCGGAAAATCCTGCCTCTGGATGAGAAACTGATAACAACAATGCGATGAAAGGCCTTACTTGGGCCACTGAGGCCACGGGTTGTCCCTTCCACGCTCCGCGGGCGGACGCGGCAGTAGTTCGAAATTGGTAACGGACTTGGCGCCGTGGCGCATAGAAGTGCCGATACAGTCATTACCAGTGTCACCCCCTCCAATAACGATGACATCTTTGCCACGAGCGCTGATGTAGCTGCCGTCCTGCAGCTGAGAGTCCAAGAGCGACTTAGTGTTCAGCTGGAAAATTAATGAAGATCATCGGTTAACAATACAAAAGGCGCACAACTGCACCTGCAAAAATTCCATGGCGAAGTGAATCCCATCGACATCGCGGTTGGGGATTTTAAGATCGCGCGGCCAAGTTGCGCCAGTGGCAATGACAACGGCATCGTTCTTTGCGCGAATGTCGTCGATGCTGACATCAATACCAACATTGGCATTGGGAATGAATGTCTGTCATACGGTGTCGCTCTCAGGAAAGAATAGTGATAGGCGTTTCAAGACTTACAACGCCCTCCGCAGTCATGAGATCGAGACGACGTTGGACGACGAGTTTGTCAAGCTTCATGCTATAGAAGCAATGAACGTATGTGTCACGACGAATGAGAGAAACGCACACTCACTTCGGGATGCCGTACATGAGGAGACCACCCATGCGATCATTGCGATCGTACACGGTGACCAGGTGACCAGCCTTGTTGAGCTGATCGGCACACGCGAGGCCGGCGGGGCCAGAGCCAACGATGGCCACCTTCTTGCCTGTGCGGACGGCAGGAGTGTTGGGAGCCATCCAGCCCATCTCAAAGCCCTGATTTCCCAGTGTAATCAGACACGAGC
Source organism: Fistulina hepatica ATCC 64428 (assembly GCA_000934395.1). Classification (NCBI taxonomy): domain Eukaryota; kingdom Fungi; phylum Basidiomycota; class Agaricomycetes; order Agaricales; family Fistulinaceae; genus Fistulina; species Fistulina hepatica. The sequence goes on from KN882097.1 coordinate 795,357, forward strand.
ACTTTGAACAGCGAACGGACGACAAACCTTGTCAATAATCGCACATTCTATGCTCTTAATACCAACTGGCTGCTCGTTGATACCCAACACGCACGCGCCCTCGCAAGGAGCTGGGCAGACACGACCAGTGAACTCAGGGAAGTTGTTTGTCAGTAGCAGGCGGTTCAGCGCATCCTGCCACTGTCCCTTGAATACAAGGTCGTTCCATTTAGGAATGACGTTCGAGATCGGGCAACCGCTGTCAGACTGGCAGAAAGGAATACCGCAGTCCATGCAGCGAGCCGACTGGTGTTTCAGCTCAGACTCCGTGAGCCGCGATGAGATTTCCTTCCAGTCTTTGACCCGCTTGCGTGGCGGACGGTAGGCCTCCCCAAGACGCTTGTACTTCATGAAGCCGCGGGTTTTGTCGAGCTTGTTGAGGCGATGCTTCGTCGTATTGTCATCTACGAGCGAATCCTCCAAATCACCAACGGCCGGTTCGTGGCGCTTCCCAGGGCTGATGGAGCCACTGCGAGGTGAGCCCGGCGTGGATGGGCTCTTGGGAAGCAGCATGTCCTCTAACGAGTCAGAAGCGAGGTTGACCTGACTGACGGTACGGGACGGGATCATGTCAATGAAGGCATTGCGCTGCCTTTCCTCTTTCTCGCGGATAGCCTCCTGCTCAAGCACGCGCTTGTAGTCAATAGGCATCACGCGCACGAACAGCGGAAGCAAATGGTGGAAGTCGTGTAAGACACGATCAGCGATCGCGGAGCCGGTATAGTGACGGTGATCCTCGATGAAACCGCGAAGCGCGGCGATCTCGCGGGGATCAGTGACCTTGCCGAGCTCGACCATCTCCATGTTGACTCTGGACGCAAACGTGTGCGCCATATCGAGGACATATGCAATACCTCCGCTCATGCCAGCTGCAAAGTTGCGACCTGTGGTACCAAGAACTACAACACGACCGCCAGTCATGTACTCGCAGCCGTGATCACCGGTACCCTCAACGACGGCGTTTGCACCGGAGTTCCGCACAGCAAAACGCTCTGCAGCAATACCTCTAATGAAGGCCTCACCGGAAGTGGCACCATAAAGACAGACATTGCCGACGATCACGTTTTCCTCTGCTTTGAAGGTGGACTGCTTGGGAGGGTATACGATGAGGCGGCCGCCAGAAAGCCCTTTGCCGACGTAATCGTTGGCATCGCCCTCCAGTTCGACGGTGATACCCGGAGCAAGGAAAGCACCGCACGACTGGCCTGCAGATCCCTTCATGCGGATGTGAATTGTATCCTTCGGCAGACCCTCTTCGCCGTACAGCTTGGATACGTGGTAGGACAAGGAAGTGCCGAGCGCACGATCAGTGTTCGTGACATCGCACTCGATGTGCACGGGTAAGCCCTTTGTGAGCGCAGGCTCCGATTCGTCGATGAATTTATTGTCAAGGCGAATGTAGAGCTTGTGGTCCTGTTGACGCACGCGGTACGTCGCTGCACCGGGGCGCATCTGCCAAGCAGGCTTGAGCATGGCCGAGAGGTCCAAACGGGCCGTCTTCGGTGTGCGGCGCGACTCGTCGACCTTGAGCATGTCGACGCGCCCCACCATCTCATTGATCGTCCGAAGTCCGAGCTTCGCCATATGGCGACGCAGATCTTCTGCGAGGTAGTAGAAAAAGTTGATAACCTGTTCAGGTTGACCAGCGAACTTGGCACGAAGCTGAGGGTCTTGCGTAGCGATACCAACTGGGCAGGTGTTCACTACGGAAGAGATAATACATGAGGCGTCTGGCAGCTTCTGGAAAATCGGGCGAACACTCACTGTGGCACTTGCGCATCATGATACAGCCCATGGCAATAAGCGGCGCTGTGGCGAAGCCCCACTCCTCAGCACCCAACAAACAAGCAATAGCAATATCACGGCCTGTACGGATCTGACCATCAGTCTGTACGGTGACACGTCCACGCAGGTCGTTTAACACCAGTGTCTGGTGCGTCTCCGCGAGTCCAAGCTCCCACGGCAGACCGGCGTTCTTGATACTGGTCCAGCGGGCGGCACCGGTGCCACCGTCGTGACCGGAGATCAGGATATGATCGGCCTTCGCCTTCGCGACACCGCTTGCGATGATACCGACGCCAACCTCGGACACGAGCTTGACGGACACGCGCGCACGCGGGTTGGAGCACTTGAGGTCGTAGATGAGCTGCTTGAGGTCCTCAATGGAGTATATGTCATGGTGGGGTGGAGGCGAGATCAGGCCAACGCCTGCTGTCGAGTGACGCGTGCGCGCGATAGAAGGGGACACCTTGTGACCCGGAAGCTCACCACCTTCACCGGGCTTTGCGCCCTGGGCCATCTTGATCTGAAGCTCATCGGCGTCGGCGAGGTAGTTTGACGTGACACCGAAACGACCGGAAGCAACCTGCTTGATCGCAGAGCGCATCGTGTCACCGTTGTTGAGTACCATCGAGCGCTCAGCGTCCTCGCCACCTTCACCAGTGTTCGACTTGCCGCCGAGGCGATTCATGGCAACAGCCAGCGTGGAGTGCGCCTCCATGGAGATGGAACCGTACGACATGGCGCCGGTGACGAAGCGACGGACAATCTCGTTCCAAGGCTCAACCTGGTCAATCGGAATGGGTGTCGCTGCCTCGTAGCGGAATTCAAGAAGACCGCGAAGGTGCACACTGTGCGTCTGTGCATCAGCATTGCGTACGTATGCATCGAACGCGCTCTGGTTCTTCTCGCGCACAGCGTCCTGCAGGTTTGCGATAGTGCTGGGCTCGTTGATGTGGGGCTCGCCACCATCTCGCCAGTGGTATTCGCCGGACTCGGGCATGCCAGGAGGAATCACCGTGTACCGACTCGGCCAGCCATGCTCGTGCAGCTCGAAAGCGTCCATGGCCAAAAGATCGAACGTCGCGCCTTGCACACGACTGGCAGTGCCGGTAAAACAGCGATCAACAACCTCACTGTGCAGACCAAGAATTTCGAAAATCTGCGCCGCCTTGTAGGACTGCAGCGTTGAGATGCCCATTTTTGACATGACCTTGAGCAGACCGTTGTCGATCGAATGGCGATAGCTGTCCATTAGCTCGTCGACGGTTTTTTCGCCCTTGATACTGCACACAGAAAGTCGGTAAACTACACAGTATATCAAAAAAAGAAAAAACAAGCGAAACTTACAGCCCCTCGCGTCCAATCTTGTAAATGGTCTCCATCATCAGCCACGGACAAATGGCATCCGCACCGTAGCCAACGAGAGTGCAAATATGGTGCACCTCGCGCGCCTCGCCAGTCTCAATCATGAGCGCGATCTGCGCACGTTTTTTCTGCAGCACAAGGTGATGATGCACGCCTCCGCATGCAATGAGCGCCGACAAAGGAACGCGATCCTCATTGGTCGCACGGTCAGTGAGGATGACAACCTTTACGCCATCGTCAATCGCCTGGGTCGCCTCGCTGCAGACGCGCTCGAGAGCAAGACGATAGCCAGGGAGACCCTCCGACTTCGGAAACGTGATGTCGATCGTGCGCGAGGGCCACATGGCATATGCAGTACCGAGGTTCTTCATCGCGTTCATCTCCTGTACAGACAGCACAGGCGATGGAAGTAGGATGCGATGGCACTGCTCTGGACGAATTTCCAGCAGGTTGCCTTCGGGCCCAACATACGCTTCGAGCGACATGACGATCAATTCGCGAATAGGATCGATCGGCGGGTTCGTTACTTGTGCGAACAGCTGGCGGAAGTAGTCATAGATCACGCGGGGCTGCGTCGCAACAACTGCGAGCGGCGCGTCATTGCCCATGGAACCGAGCGCCTCCTTGCCGTTCGCAACCATGGGGAGTAAAAGCAAGTTCAGCTGCTCAACCGTGTATCCGAATGCAAGAAGTTTAGGATCGCTCGCAAGCGGTGAATCATCAAGCACGGGCTGGAGGCTGATGTTGCCTCGCTGCACGCGTGACATGATCTTTGGGACGTAAAGCATGTGTGTTTCGATCCACGACGCGAATTTCTGCGAACGCGCAGTGGTCATTTTCAGCTCCTTATCGTCAACGATACGGCCCTCGACAGTGTCGACAAGCAGCATGCGTCCAGGCTTTAGGCGGCCCTTCGAGACAACCTTCTCTGGAGGGGTGTACAAAGCGCCGACCTCGGAGGCGCAAATTATAATATCCTCGTTGGTGACAATGTAACGGCAGGGACGAAGACCAGTGCGATCCAGATTGGCACCGCAGTAACGACCGTCAGAGAAGGCAAAGAGAGCGGGGCCGTCCCACGGCTCCTGCAAGCAGGCAACCCAATTGTAGAATGCGCGTTTCTCCGGTTCCATATGTTCGTTGCCTTGCCAAGCTTCAGGGATGAGCATCATTACAGCTTCAGGAAGACTGACAACTCCGTTGACAACAAGCAACTCGAGTACATTGTCGAACGCAGCCGAGTCGGAGCCACCCGTCTCGATGATGGGAAACAGCAAGTTTAACTGGTCGCCGAAATTCTTAGAGGACAGGACGCCCTCACGAGCACGCATCCAGTTCTTGTTGCCACGAACAGTATTTATCTCACCTGGATGAGGAATGACAAACTATGACCGCAGACACAAGTGATGACATACCGTTGTGGGCAGCCCATCGGAAAGGCTGAGCACGGTCCCAACTGGGGAATGTGTTCGTGGAGAAACGGGAGTGAACGAGAGTGAAGTGGGAACAGTAGAGGACATGATTCAAATCGTGAAAGTAGTTGTAGACCTGAGACGGGGTGAGCTGACCCTTGTACACGATGTTCTTGGATGAGAGAGAGCAGATGTAAAAGCCTTTCGCAAGGGTGCTGTGGGCGACGGTAGGAACAGGCACGGACATCTACGGTAATTTAGAACGTTACTCACATGGTGTGTGTGGCGTGCTTCCGTAAAACATACAGTTGACGCTCAAAATGCTTATCGTCGAATGCCGCGGTGTTGTTTTCGCTGGTCCTTCCGTCGCCGTAATGGGCGCGGAAAACAACGAAGGGCTGGAAGATGGCGGGCTCCTTGCTGCTGGCAGCAGGACCGAGGATGGTTCCATCTGTGGGGACGCGCCTCCAGCCAAGAACGCGGAGGCCAAGGTCCTTCGCAATGCGGGAAAAGGTAGCCTGCTGGGACTGGAATAAAACGGGATCGTTTGCCTTGAAGAAAAGGTTGCCAACGGCGTAGCAGCCGGGCTCTGGAAGCAAGCAACCGAGATCGATCTCGGCCTCGCGGCGGAAAAACTGGTGAGGGATGGCGGTCATGACACCTGCGCCATCGCCATCGCGGCTGTCGGCGCCGGTGGCGCCTCTGTGGGTCATAGCACAGAGCAGCTGGCGGGCATCGGAAACGATTTTGTGAGAGGATTCTCCCTTGATATGGCAGTTGAAGCCAACACCGCAGGCATCTTTCTCAAGGTGGTTCAGATAGAGACCCTGGTTAGCGGGGAGGGAAGCATCAAAGGAATCAGGATCGCGCTGGACGGCGTGGAAGCCATCAATGTGTTCTGGGGGGGCAAATTCGAAGACGGAGGGATGGGGGGAAATGGCCATAGAACCTACGGGCGGGCGACGAGAAGATGGGCGATGGTGGCGGGACGAAAGAAAGAAAGAAAAACTCGGGCAGTGCAGTCATATTGCCCCTGACGTCGGCTTTACGGACTATTACACGGACACGCGAGCCATGCGCCAATCATCGCCTGCTGTTTTCATCCGGCCTCTTTCCATTTATGTCCACTTCTATACGAAAAGACCCCAATTACTCCAAAATAAGCTTAGATCATGACAAAATACAACGAGCTTCGATCCTGTCGGTCCCGTTAGGATGAACGTGATTCACCTCCCGACTCGGCGCTCCAGGAAGCTGCACGCGACAACTGCACTTTCGTGTACATATCTCCTTTCCCCCTCTAGGTTTATATGGACTCTGAAGTTTTCATCTATCCATTCGTCGGTCCAGCGCTGAACGTGTCTTTGGCCGCCGCCCATGTTTAGCCTGCCGTCGCCCTGCATTGTTTGACAACCCGCGCTACACAGCCGACGCCGTGGTCCATCGCTCGGAGTTGTGGAACGCATTAAACAATCTCGCATGCTTTGTTTGCAGCTACATAGGGAAAGCCGCTGTTTCTTCATTCATGCACCCGTTCAGAGCTCAGCACGTGTCGCAATGGTCAACTGGGAACTACTGCCACTGGGAAGCGCTGAGCGCTCTGACTCGACCCCAGCCGAAGTCGACTCAGGTGATATATGTGTACTGTATTTATCGGTGTCTCAACATGTGTCTACTTCGACATCCAAACAAGTCTCCAGATGCGCAAAACATTGCCCACCGTGCCGAGGTGTATCTGCCTGATTATTTTTCTCTATAAATGTAATAGAGTGTACTATGATCGACTGAATATGGTAGAGAAGAATCCCTGCTCTGTCACCTCCCGCATCTTACCACGAATGCCCCAGATACCCCAGTTCACGCGAATCATCACGCGAGGGTCGAAATCTGCCACTTCCCACTTCTCGCTCGCGAACGTATTTGGCCCGGGCGTGATAATCCAGTCAAACTCGCCTGCGACACCTTTCGCCGTCGCGAGGGACTTCACATCGCGTTCGACATCAACAGGGGAGAAACCCGTCACGAAGATCGGGCACTTGCTTGCGAGCAGTGCCGGGAGGACGGGCCCCCACTCCGTCGGGGATGAGATTTGCAAGAGCGGCTTCCCGTCCTCGCCCACGGACGTCGGCGACGGGAATCCAAATCCAGGGCTGAAGAAAAAAAACACGTCCTTGTACGGGTCAAGTGTGTTCTCAAAGTAGTGATGCACGTCGATGTAGTTCGCGCACAGACCCGTTACGGTTAGTTGACGCGTGTATGGTGTCGTGTAAGACGGGACGTTGTATCGGCCAATCGCAGACCGCGTGAACTTTTGCCGCTCGATGGGCGCCGGTGTTGGCGGCTCCCAGACGTTTGGGTAGTACTTGGCCTTCTCTTCTTCCTTCATGGAAGGCTCCACGGCCCTACCTGCAGCTTCGTTGGGTGCGGTGGTACTTCCTTGTGCAGTTTCTGTCGCTGCCGCATGGTTTTTCTCTGAGCTTTCAGCGTTCGAAGCAGGTGAGGGGTCTGCTGTTGCAGCTCCTTCTGGTGCAGAAGGATTTGGTTGCAATCCCGGACTTGGATCTCTAGGTAACGATACCTGAGGACCGATGAAAAATAGGTGTAGCTCAGCAGCTGGGAAAAGTAGACATAATTGTTCCCAGACATGCACAGGCAACGACGACTCGGCACGAGCGCCAAGCATGAATATCCTCACTTGAGGTTTTCCGACAGTAGCTTCAGTGGTTTCAGGTGCGCCAGTGGGAACATGAAGTGTCGATCGGATGGCTGTGGCACCGTGGTCAGAAGGGTTCACAGAACAATTCCCCGAAATACAAACTTACCAGCCATGGAACGACTACCTTCAGGCGTCAGTCGTTGGTTGCTCAATGTAAGGTTGCTGTACTGATGTAGTACACTGCCGACAGTTATAGGAAACGATAGCAGTTTACTTGAATGCCTCCGGGATCGCTCCGTGTCCATCGAGAAGAATTGTCTAGTATACCAGAACGAGTCCCAATTAGCGAAAGAGATAGCCTCCTCGTATCCTTGCGGACCTACACGGACAAGCAAAACATGTAAAAAATATATATACTGAAATAGGACATAATTGGACGTGCATACCGGGCATCTCGAATTCAAATAGTCGACGTCCACTACGCAGATCATGATCGTCCTCGTTCGCGTCGCGGAGGCGCTTGCAATATTTCGCATGCTCTGAGTCGTCCTTCCAGTGCGCCTCGGAACAGTGCGTCGGCCAGCCACAGTCCGGACACTCGAAGTGGACGTGCTTCGAGATGTTGTGGAGAAGACACACCGGGCAGTGCGCAAGCGATTGGATCGCTTCGCCGCGCGCCCTGATCTGCGGGAACGGGGATTTGGAGAATGAGTGGAAGAGGTTGTCCTGCGTGAGAATTGGGACGGGCTCCTTCGACGCGCTGCTGCTACTGTTAGCTGCTTCTTTGCGCCGCCGCCACCAGTTGAAGAGTGTGCGCTGTTGCTGCTGATGAGCTCGTACACAGTGCCGTGTGTAACGCAAACCAGGCCGCAGACCCGTCAACACAGTCTGTGCTGTACGGGCGGCCATGATTTATTAGAGATGATGGAAGTATGGTAAACCAGCGCAAGCCGGTCCTCCACACAGTGCGCGAATACCTTCGGACAATCCGAGCATGGCGATCATCATTAAGGCCGCGGCCTCGAGTCTGATCCGAAGCCGACTTGTCTTCATGCGGCGACCTACTTACATTACACGTTGAATACCCTGTAGGGACATGGCCGCCTGGCGAAATGGCATCGCGTCTGACTACGATTAGTTCATCAGGAGATTGCAGGTTCGACCCCTGCGGTGGTCATGTAGCCATCCAATTCAAAAAGGATTTATTTTTGTGAGAACTCACATTGACGGAAGCTGAACATTTCTATCAAACTTATAAACACAAGCTAGCTAATTATCTCCTTCGCTCCTACCGTCCCTGTACGTCCAGAAACGCCAAATGTCAGTTGAATGTTGCCCAAGTCATGATCCGTCTTCTCGAGCAGCGTCCAGCTGCGCGTATCAGCTTTCTGGAGCACAACCTCGACCTGAACCGAAAATCAGATAATCCTCGTCAACGCACAGCCCACTTGTACGTACCTTCGTACCGAAAAATTTATATGACGACTGGCTGGGATCGATGGGTCCAAACAGTTCTATAGACTTCTTGAATCTTTTTGGTCCAGGAAGTACGACATCTATGTTCAGCTGCGTGTAAAACAAATTGTTAAACAAATAGGCAGAATCACTAATCTGAGTCAGGAGCACCTTCTCGTCCTCAAAAGTGATTTTGCTAGTCTCTTGATTAGCCTTTTTGGCGAAAATGGAGACGTGAACTTTATCGACAGTCTGATAATGGTCCACCCTGCATTCTGTGAGTTGCTCAGCCTTGCAAAGGACTGGTAAGTCTCGAAAATTCTTCGTGTATAAGCTATACTTACAGGTGCATCAGCCGACTTCTTCGGTACAAAAACATGCCGGCCGATTTTACACCCCTCGATCTTCAGGAACTCTTCGAACTCTAGGACGCGACGCTTGCAACACAAGTAACCCTGCACAGAGGTTATAAAAGTCGGAATGAAAGAATACACAAGCCTGCCTTGCTGCCTTCGTGGAAAATCGGCTATGTATTGTTAGCTTCGAGAACTAATCACTAGCCATCTGGAGTACTTACCGGCATGGAATGATATATACACACTGTCCCCGCGCCGTCGCCAATACGATTGACCTCATCACTTACAAACGCTATGCCGCATCCCTTGTGTCTACATAACTTGCCCACCTCGACTGCAACGTCCAAATCATCTTCCTCTTCAATGACAGGCGGAGGCGCCTGTTTCATGGGTTGGGATCCGATCGATTGCGCTGGCGGAACTGCAGAAGGTGCAGTGAAGGGGTTGGCCACTGTGGTTTGTGGCGCAGACGTGGCAGATGTTGGAGGCGCAGGCTTTGCCGGCTCACCGTACGTCTGTGCTTCAGTTGTGTGTTTGTCCACTGTCGTGCATCCCTGCGCGTCGAAACGTCCGGTCTTGTGAGCGACAGCCGACGATGCCTTGGCTGCCGACGCGACTCACGGGGATTTTCATGAAATCGTCGAAACCGAGAACAGGCTTATACACATCGTTGCAGCACGTATAAGACTTTAGACCCTCGTGGAACAGCTGGACAGTCACACGTCAGCAACGATCCTTCAGGCGGTTAGCATACACAGAGTGGCGCACCGGAGGCCCAGGATGATAGACACACGGCCCATCGTTGTCTTCAGAGAACTCTTTTAAACAGCCTTTCCTGGTGCAAACGGGCATGTCGTATACGAGAAATACACGTCGATGTCGGAGGATGGCGTGTACGAGGATGGAGACAAGGCTCAAGGTATCCAGACAATTCCATTACAACCCGCGCGAGGCCCCCCATATGTCGTCGCTGATTTGGCGATTTTGGACATTTCGCCACAGAAACATGGGTTTCTGTAAAATTTGCTGCATTTTCGGCGCATTACGTATTGCCCATCCAAAAATAGAAATAAATTTTGCACACTAAAAAAAAACCTGTTTTCAACACTCGGACTATGTAGTTGTCATTGTCCGAAATCATAGAGTCGGTATCGGACCTTGCCTCGAGGCGGCCCCCCTTCGGCACATAAGATCATAAGATCATAAGGTAACATTTCTACATACTCCGAGCACATTTCCACTCCGAGCTACAATACCGAGTCCAGTGAAACTGGTTCAAGTTTTGAATGTGGCTGAATTGAAGTTTTCGGTTTATGATGAGCTCGTCCAAGATCGCACCGGCTGACGACCATCGAGCTCAACAGGCAAGCCTGCAAGCCGCGCTTGCCAGAACACTCACTCGTACTGTTGCGCTGTACTTCTCGCGTCCTGTTCGTCTCTTTCGTCCTGCAAAGGGTCAGTGCCTTGTGCTCTGAGCTTACTTTTGTCTTCATCTTCTGTTATGTGTGGCAGTCAGCGGCTGGCATACGCTCCGGTCACTCGCCAATCATAATGGCGCCAGTCTCACCCCGCAATACATCTACTCTCTCATCAAGTCCGATGGTGTACGACTTTGCGTCTTATCATTCATTCCGGACAGACTTTGAGGTATCTACATACAGTTCATGGTCATCCCAAAACACTTCGTACCGCCCATAATGGTCAACGCAGTTTTGGGCTCGGTGCTGTGGACGGTCTATGCTGAAGCGTCGACCGCGCTGGAGCCGCATATGGGTGGCCACCCAACTGCAACTGCCATGGCCGCTGGTGCAATCGCAGGTTCGCGTGCACTTTCTCCCAAGCTCGTTGCGCACGTGGTTGCATGATAATGCTCAAGTCTTTTGATATGCAGGCGGTGCTCAGGCGGTCGTAGCGGCGCCTGCAGAGAATGTTCGAATAGTGATAGAGGGTGCGTGCTTTCGTTTCTACCCTCCTTTCGACCTTTGCGAATATCGGTGGCTTCCCGTTGCCAGTGTTGCTGAGGAGAGAATACTCTATACAATCTAGCTTTGCATCTTCATCCTACCATAAATGGCGTTGTGATGCCGGCGGCATCTGTGTGGTTTGAGCGTAGCGTAAAGCGGCGATTTTAGTCTCACTTCTTTCTGGTTGTTGGTTGTATCAATTTCAACCAAGATCTACCTTGACCACGTACACTTGCCGTCAACCTTCCACCGTTACTCGGCAAGGTCTTTCTAGCCCTCCCCCCTATTCTGATATTCGATCTATATTGAATCAGGTGGATCTGTTGGGCATTCGTGGTCCAACGCTTGGAAGGAAGTTTTCCGTGGCACAACGTCGACGCCTTCGGCATCTAAGCGTGAGAACATGGAAGAAATGCGACAGGTGCGTTCCTGGATGCGAGAGGTCGGGGAAATGGCTGGTCGTGGATGGGATGGCTGGGGGTGGGGATTTGCAAAGGACGTCTGTGGTAAGCGTTGCACCTTTGCACTGGTGGCATGCTCTGTTAAGTAATGCCCCCCGCAGGCTACGCCGTGTTTTTCGCCATTTTCGAAGTTACCAGGCGCGTCTCGCTTTGGGCGAAGGATTGCGCACAGAAGATTTCTCGATGGCAAGATCATGATGAACCGCCGAACAGGGTAGTGCCACGACACTTCCCGCGCACGGTGCATGCACTAACACTCGTTACTGGTGGTGTGAGTTTTGTCTATATTGCTAGCACTCTCTTCAAGGTATGACAACCGAGCTTAGATGTTTGCCGGATATGCGTATGAGGTTGTGTGCCGGCCGTGGGATGCGGCGCGAAGGACCCTTGAATTAGATAGGATAACAAACCCGGGTCACTCATCGCCCAGCGCGGCTCTACTGCGTATCGTGCGACAAGAAGGCTTCTCACCCTTCTTCAGAAGCGAAAGCTCGACCGACCATTCTGTGCACTCTCGCGCTTATGGTCGAGGGTTCTCTGGCGCCATGAAGACTCTGGGTCGGCTCGGCCCCTGGGGCGTGGGGTTCCTTGTCTGGGAAATTTATGGCCCCGGCTTGTCATGACAAAGCAATCGCGTTTTCACGTGTCTTTTCGCTCAGTGGGCCCGCCGGCACGTCGCCAAGGCCTGCCGCGCTACCTGCAGATCTCACTCTACTTTATCTTACGCATTCTGCCACCGCATACAACTTTATTATGTTGAGATTCGAATCTGGATTGTCGAAATGCTACCCTCAGGTGGGATAGGTACGGAGGCGGCCCACGTTGCATGTGGCTTGTGTAAAGGCGGGAATTTTCTGGCAGGTTGCGTCCAAGTTTGAAGTCGAGGTCCTTTGCCAACAAATGGAACTCTTCACGCTCACCAATACATTATTCTGGCGTGAAGCCCATTTACCTACTAATGTGTGTACACGTCCAACTAAATCTTTCCTAGTTTGCATGCAGGTGAACGGACTTTCGTAGTTTCCCTCAGGCAGACGGAAACGAGAGACCACTCACCCTTCTCTCTAATTACAGGACTTTTGTGCTGTTCATGAAAGACCGCTCCACGTAATATGTTTGAGTGCTCGCGGTATGGTCGTTTACATTGCGATATTAGTACGAAGAGAATCCCATCGATCATATATTACAGGAGGGGAGAGAACTCGGGTTTCAAGGGTACGCGGCATCGAAATCGTGGGGGTTTGGATCACTCTGTTAATATTTAATCGTGAATACAGATCGAGTATATACGTACATACATCTATTGAATGGCGCATTCCTCCGAAAATAGTATGGGGCGTTACATTGCCGTACGCATGTCTGTTTTGAGTGCTGTAACTCTCACGGAACACCGCGCTGAATCACTTCATTGGAGAACAAGGGTGCATCCATCGGCGGAAATTGAAGAGTCCTGAATAAGTAACAAGCCAGGTTTTTTTGAAAAAGGAAGGACCACTCCTAGAGTCCGTATTCGAATGGCATCGTTCCTTACGGCAATTCTATCGGGAAAACGCCCCCTGACGACGTTCGCCACAAATAGATGGCCAATGGGTCCAAGCAGGAATAACTTGAGCAAGCGAACGGCAAGTGGCGAAAGGCATTTACAAAACCACGCAGTTGTGATTGTACTGTCCTTTATTGCCGACGAGCAAAGTTTGACCTCCCTGGACATATATATGTCAAGCTAGCTACCTAGCGTCTTGTAATGCTGCTCGCCTAACATGTGGGGGAAACTTAAATAGGCCGCGTGGACAGATGAATGTAAAAGAGCATTAAAGGGGACCCTTAATGGAGAGAGGGTAGGGGAAGATTAAGGTCTGACTACCGGAGACAAAAAAGGACCGTTATCCGAAAGACTTACATACTGATTGGGTCCTGGCCATTGGCCATCCTTGAAAATTTCACTGCTGTACTGCAAGCGCTCTCCCCGCCGGCGTTACTTAGGCCACATCTGTTGAACACAGCGTAAGCGAACAATTCGTTGATACAATTCGCTGATGCAATTCGCTGATACAGAAAGACTATGTAAGTGCGTCTAGAACTTATCTCAGACTAAGGAGGTCGTGGGGATTCGTATCATTGTTGACCATGCTCCTGGAGAGTGTCGACTGTGTAATTACAGCTTCTGACCTGTATGACCACGAGGAAGGGCACGGTCACTCCTTGCGTCATCTGATGTTGCTGATGCTACTCACCGGTGTGGTGATACACATGGGCGTGTACGTTTCTCTTTTTTTTTTGTAAACCCAGATCAGAGTTACATGCTACGACAGAAAATATGAGGGTCCGTGTCCGTGTGCTACTCTTGTGAGCGACACATGTCCCATCCAAAAGACCGTCGCGTGTTAGGAACCTGATATACCCAAGTCGCCTAATTTTTTCCGAGCGAAAGGAGTGAGTATGACAGTTGCTCATACTTTGTTGACGATGTCAGTACTACAATAGGTCAGCATTGCACAACCGTACATAGCAAGTACTTACGGCCAAGTAAACTGGACCCCGGTGCCATCTTGCTTGACTGTGACCATTTGAGTACCGTCGTTCCGACGCGATGTCGATACGACCACGCCATAGACAGGCTTTCCTCCGACGAGCCACCACACATGCGTTCCGTTCTGTTTAATTTGAGAATGAACAGTCGGGAGAAACAGATTAGAGGAGTACATGTGTGTACGCACCGGGTATTGGGCAGGCTGGTTCATAGCATACGAACATTGGAATATATACAAGGGCTAGCAAAGCCCGGGTGGGGTATCGAAAAGAAGTAAAGGGAGTGTGGACATCTTATATCGAGGAGACAAGACGTCAGGATGTAAAGAACAGACCCCCGATCACTAGCACTACCGAAGCAGAAGAACAAGAGACAAGGAATATGACCGAGCCTTGTAATAGATCAACGATTTATGGGGCCTGCGTCGAGAGATACCTTCTTCACAGGAGAGCATGAGGGTGAAAGGAACCAGTGCGGAGAAAGGGCGGGTCCTATGGAACTCCAATCGTTGAACTCGATGAGATTCGGGGAGATGAATCACTATCCATGGTGGGTATTGCAGACCCACCACGCAAGTAAGGACAAGATACGACCGACTGAGTTGAGTCCGAAGAGCGCCGAACGCGAAGAGCTGGTGAGGAAAGAATGTATCATTAAGGACATACAAGATGTGGCGGACGCAGTAATAGGATGAGAGCACACAACTGAGGCGATAGGTAACTGTCAAAATTCACGTAAGTGCAATCAGGACGGGGGCAGACGACTCGGAATCCATGCAACAGGTCGGGTAAGATGATCGTAATTGGCCGACCCTCGCGATCGTACTGACATGTAAGTGTCCTGGAAAAGCGCAAAAGAAAGGAAAACAAACAAGCCTATGATGTTACATAGACCGCTAGAGCTTGAGATAAGTGGGCTCTGTGGCGTTGTCGGCACGGTACAGCTTGAATACTTTATGTAAGTGCAGAGGAGGTGAAATAGGTCAACGGACGGGCCTAGATTCGCGGTAGCAAAATTGATACCATCATTTGATGGACTGATTGACAAACTACTACTTCAGGCAATCGGTTAAGTTTCTGCTGACCGACTGGTCGGAATCTTGGTCACGCCGTTGGTGACATGAGGATTGGCGAAATTTCAGTGATGGTTAAAACGTTGACTTCTGGCTGTGTGTAAGTCACACCCAAGATTTTTGGACCAGTCGGTTCCGACGGCGTGCAACGGAGATCAGAACCGTGACGCGTGATGGATGATCGAGCCTAAATCCGGTTATCTAACACATTGAACTAACGCCGGTTTGGACTGAAGGCGCGCCCATCTTGTCATCACTTGAAAAGTTGTTTGCAATCCATCATTGTCGTTGCTAAGATTTGTTTTCCTTCAAACGAACAATATGCCAGCGGTATCCAAATCTAGAAGCAGCAGCTCAAGTCGTCAGCAGGACATGTCTGTTATTCTGGTGACGGGATCCTACGACCATGAAATCCGGTATGCCGAGTCGTCGCGCATGTTTCTTGCTGTCCTAAAAGAATCTGTCTTTAGTTTCTGGGAGGCTTGGTCTGGTATATGTTCACGGACAATTTCGCGTGCGGGAGAGTCTGGTGTGAGGACCATTGCTGAGAGAGATTCATCGTACTCATACCGAATTATAGCAAGTCAACCGGCTTGCTATCTCACCCGAGTGAGTCATCGAATGTAAGATAGACGAAACAAAATTAACTTGGCGTCTTTTTTTGTTCAGCAAACGCTTTCTTGCGGCTGCAATACATAAGAAGATCAACATCTACGAAATCGCTAGTACATCTTCAAAGCCAGTGAGTCATACCTCTTGTGCACTTCGCTTTGTGCTCATCCGAATTGCGCCCTCGAAAATGTAGTTAACCACCTTAGAAGCCCATACAAATAATGTTACCTCGGTTTGCTTTCACAGCGAGGGCAAATGGCTTGTTACCGGTAGCGAAGACGGCACGATCAAAATATGGGATTTACGGTACGTGCGAGAAAGACCGGTGCCTCATTCCAAATCATCATACCTAAGCAGGACTGGTCTAGTGCACAGAAACTATGATAATGGCTCCCCAGGTACGTCATCATTGCGTGTTTTCGTCAACTTTGTCTGAGCAAGCAACAGTTAATGACGTCGTTGTGCACCCCAACCAGGGTGAGCTTATCTCGTGTGACCAAGCCGGGAGCATCAAACAATGGGATTTGGGAGAAAACTTGTGCTATCATGAATTAGTACGTATGGGTCTCGCCGGTCTTCGTTTCACATTCGTCCTCATGCATCGTAGACGCCAGACGCAGAAGCACCAATCCGATCGGTTACACTAGCTTCAGATGGTTCGTTGCTCGTAGCCGGGAACAATAAGGTAATTTTTGATCTCTTTTCCCGTGTTTTGGAGCTGAACACACGTTCAGGGACGGTGCTATGTTTGGAAAGTCAACGACGATCCAGAGCTCCCGCGATTTCAAGCAGTGACAAAGTTCACAGCCCATGAAAAATATCTTACTCGTTGCCTCTTGAGCCCTGACACCAAGTGCGCTTAGTTTATCGTCCTTAGCACCCGCGCGCCCTCTAATATGCGTTTGAATAGGTATCTCGCTACTTGCTCCGCCGATCGAACGGTCAAAATATGGTCCATTTCCTCCGATTATACGTTTCACCAAGACAAGGTGCTGGTGGGACACCAACGATGGGTTTGGGATTGTGCCTTCAGCGCTGATTCGGCGTACCTTGTCACGGGTGAGCCATTCGCTTCTCGTCTTCTGCGGATCGGATCCCGTGTCCCTTCCTTGGACTCTATTCCTATCACGCATGTTGAGGATGTGGTTGGATGAATTGCCGACGTCGAGACCACCCTCAAATCTACATCAATCAGATAGCGTTCTTAATTTTCGCACCATCGATAAATCCTCTATGCGTATCTACGTCTCTTCTCGTCCACCGGTAGCAGGGCTGCCTTATGTTGACTTCCTTTTCACTCTGACGCCTTACTCTTTCGTTATTATTGAGGTCTCGCTCACTCATGACTGGTTGTACAGCGTCTTCTGATCATTCAGCACGACTGTGGGAAATGGCCTCGGGCGCGACCGTGCGTCAGTATAGTGGACATCATAAAGGTGAGTAGTCGCCATTTATTCAGTATCTTCCAATTGCATGGGCCCTTCGTTCTCGACCCGAGTCGCATTGTTCCATGTGTCATTCCTACTCCTCGGTGACATGTGAGCTTGACCAATTCGAGCCATTAGTGCCTCTTCGCTGCCCTGCCCTTCGCCCCAGATCATTCCCTTCTATCAGAATCCTCTACTTGGCTAAGAATTTATATACTGATATATTCCCAAATAGCTGCGGTCTGCGTCGCATTGCACGATGGTGCCAGCTAAGGTTTTGGCGAGTCTGCCGTACACTATTCATTGGCGAATTTTGTGCGACTGTAACCTCGTCGTCCTCGTTACTGTAGCGCTACTTTCTGTATTCCGAACGATCCTGACCTTCAAGGAAAATGCTAGTCGATTCTTCAACTGTATTTGTTTAACGTAACCCTATCTTGAACTGTCCAGAAATGTGCGTAAGTTCGTCTTCACATTCTCCGCACTGGCGTGATATTGATATAACAGGTAGATGAGTAGAGAGCTTTTATCTGAGTACCAGGCCATGGTCGTCTGCTGATACCCGCAGTTCCACCTTGACGAGATGTTTTGAGAAAGTTGGTGGGCAGTATTCTGACGAGCTTTTGAGTTTTCGGGTTCCATCAAACATTCAAATCATGGGCAACCTCTGGCAATCACAGCTTGGCCGCCATATGACGCGAGGTAAGCGTAGCACAATTCTCATTCAGTGTTATGAATTCAACTACATCTAGTGTACGGCAGTAGAACCACAATGCCGCCGAGTTCAAGCGCAAGGAACTCACCTCTTTGTATATTCATGGCTTGGTTTACATTGCGCTCTATATTTTTCCTTCGGATGTACAGATTTTAATTTTTTTTTTTGGTGTAGACGAACCGACGATTTGCCTTGGGGCCCCGGACGGAAGTCAACTTTGCAGACCTTTACGAACTATCGGAGTTTACTTGAAGGAGACGCTATGATATATAATAATACATGATATGAGGCCAGGTGGGATCATGAACGTTCCTTTTGCGTAAAATCTTTCTCACGACTCAAACTGTCCACGTTGCGAGGCAGGACCTCGCGTCCAGCTGATTTCTTGACTAGAACGACAGCAAACAGCGCGCGACCACGCGGTAAGCATTCATCTCCTTTGGAACATTGCCAACTTGCCCAAACACTTTGTCTGATTCGTTGAAGCGGTCGTTCTTCCTGAAACCTGTTCGGTTTTTCACTCCTGCGCGCGTCCCGTGTCACTGTGCTTTTCAAGCTACTTCTCGGAAAAGTAAGTGGACTCCCCGTGTTGCTGGAATTTTTCCGACGATTGGCTTACATGTACGCGTACTCACCTCGGGACCTCGGGTCGCCAGGGGGGCACCATGTCACGGATCCTATCTCTCACAGTCAGACTACAATCCTCGGCAATCATTGAGCTTCCTCGCTCTATTGAATTGACAAGCCAGTCCTGTCGCTCTAACGCACTTTTCGGTCAGCCGGCTTGTTTGGTCCAATTTCTGCATCGAAATACTTACGTTGCTGCGAATTTCTCGTTGAGATGTAAATTGCTTTGTAAGAGGGCCGTCGTCTCTCTAGGATGCGAAACGCAATCATTCGTGCAACACTTTGTACTTAATACTTATTCTTGTAAGTACGAGCACGCAGACCTGTGCTGATCCTCGCATTTTGGACCCAGTGACTCCGGCCGGGTTTTCCAGCTCGTTTTGTATAAGTAATAAATATCATGTTGGTCTTCGTCCACAATCTCGATAATCACCTTCCTACCAGACTACACACGGCTGGAGTCAACGTCGGCAGTTACCAGCTCAGCGTGACGACACGATTACATGTAGCTAGCTAATAGTTTTGTGGGCTGTGCACTGTTTGGCAGACACATGTGTAACGCCATGATAGCGGTATAGATTTGTGTCTGTCCCACGATACGGCAAATATTGCTTCACGCTTTTCAGGAGCCAGTCGGCATTCGACATCCTAAGTTGCGGTACATCTAGTCTCCCGTAGGCAGACCTTAATCGATTAATCACCGGACCCCTGCCCACCTACGGTACATCTGTCTCCTTATGTCAACACATAATAATACTTGGCATTGCCGCCTGATACGCAGTTCAGACTTCCATGTAAGAGGTGCCGGCAAGTCCCGGCGCGCATGAACGTGCATGAACGTTTGAACAATTGAGAGAGGCTAATTGACTCGTTCAATTGAGCAACGATCATCGGAGCCAAGCCCAGACCTGGAAGGCTTTTATACCAGTTATGCCTTCACCTTCTCTATTCCAACATGTGAATCGTAATCCGGTGACCACCCACTTTTCTCTCTATATATGTATGTCGGTAAAGATAGTTTTCTTGAAGTTTCTATATCCTGTTTAGGCATGTACCGAATTTAGTTATTTGCTTTGTTGGGTTGTCATGTGATGATGTAGCCAAATAGATGTAAATGATGGGTTGTTGCCAGATCACACGGGTCTGATACCCTGGTCTTCTACCTTCAACTTTGTTGCAAGCAAGCCTGAGCTTGAAATTGTTGTTGTAACATACTATATCTACCTCACATCGTATACTGTCTTGTAGTCTTTGCCATCGTATTGATTATTGTGGAACGAGCATGATCGCCGACCAGACCACAATGACTCTCGTTGCTCCCCGCCCGGTGCGGTTGCCAGGTCCACAATTCTGGTATCCTGTAGCGTCTCAGCCATCGAGGTGCAGCACTGCGTTTGGACAAGTTGAAGAAGCCTCGATGTCCGACAGAGGCTCTCCGATTAGTCTTCAAGTTCCGGACAGCGATCCTCCCAAATCACCGAGGTAAGTCATTAACGATGAACAGGACGATGGATTGCCAATCTTATCTTCGTTTTGCAGATCACCGTCCTCTTCCGAGGCCCTTGAGGAATTTTTATCCATACTGCAACCTCATTTGATGTCAGCGCCGTCCGTGCATCGGGTGTGGCGCCATGGCTCGACGACGCTACCGCAGAATCTGGCGTTCAATCTGAATGGCAAAACTTTGGATATCACGCAGGTCATGCGCGATATGTCTCTCGAGGACAATTCCGGCACGCTTATGCGTCTCAGCCCAGGTACTTCCTCCCCTACCGGTCAGCGGCTTGATGCTCTCCAGGTCGCGCGTGCTTCGTTGGATGTGCAAAGTGAGATCTCTCGGCAAGATTCCATTTGTGGGTCCACAATTCTTTGCTCATTGACACGTCATTGGTTTTAGCGTCGCCCATTTCGCGCTTCCATACCCGCAACCCGTTCCCGCGCCACTACGCGCATTCCTCAATGCCCTCGCCCGTTCGCTCGTCGCCGTCGCCGCTTGCTATGCCGGCTGCGTTCGCGTTGTCTCCCTCGCACATTCCGCTGCCGCTCCCTTCGTCCACAGACGACGTATGATTACCCACACTCCAATACCCTTTGCTCAATCTAAACGTAACACTACATCTCTTGTTTGTGTTTGGTAACATAGTTAATGCGGTACTCTATTTCTTGCTTATAAATACATATTTTTTCTATTCCTCAATTATCTAGTGGTACGGCAGGGGAAAAGATCCAGGCAAGTACCTGCTACTGATATTTTGCTGGGAGTTGTTCAGAGAATTCGTCGTTGGATTTCCGTACACTTACCATCCAGCTGGCTGTTGGCATTTTGGCATTATAACCACGTTTCCAGGTGCCGGCCAAGGAGCGCTGGGTGTCTTGTGGGACAGAACGAGTGAAAGGTACGGACCCCGAATTTGTATGTCTTCTGCGTCCACAGCTAGATTCTTAACCAAGAGCGATAGCGGCGTCCCGTAGCTCGTAGCTAATCGAACTGAGCCGCCGACCTCTCAGATACCATTTCTTTCCCACCCTCCGCATCCCTATTCCTTTCCTGCTGCAAAAAAAAATCCGGTCTCAGTCCTACCGTGGACAGTGCTGTCTGTGCAAACAACCCCGCGTTTCAGGCCACATTATCTCCGGGAGAGGACACGTAAACAATCTCAAGGAAAGCGACGTCAATCGACGGCATGTGTGGAATGAGCCCGTTTTTGTTTCATGTATGCGCTCAGCTGGAGACTATCTGTCACCGACGTCGGCGGCGTAACGGACTTGCTCATGATCACGCGCATGAAGTCAGGTTGGACATGTACAAGGCCTAGTGGCAGGCGATAAATGTGGATTGGTCCCCCCAGATATTGGCGAAAGCGAGCTGTTCCCCTGTAGGCGGGTCTTAATCGATAACCCCGAGACCCTTAACCACGCGCGCTGTAGATTATGATATCAATTCGAGATTGAATTACGTTGTCTTCAAGCATCGCTCCGAGGATGGTCAGCTTGAGCTCAAAGGATATTTGCATATTACTTATATAGGCCACCCTCCGCATACTTCTAAGGTATGTTTGCCGAAAATCCTTTCAGGGAGATCTCATGTGTTTGTGTGCGTTTCTTCAAGCAACGCAAAAGTATGCACTGCCCACATCAGGGAATGGCGCGGCAAAACACAGAAAGGTTGGAAGATTAGTTCCCCACAGCCGACTCGAACGACTGACCTCGTCATTACTAGTGACGCGCTCTACCAACTGAGCTAGCAGGGATATGTTCTAGTGAAGATATAAAGGATAATATATAAGCCTTTCAAATGGGTTCAAACTTGTCCGTCCGATTAGCCCGATAACAATTGCGATAGAGTAAGTATTCGAAGCTTACGCAGCATCCTTCCGCTCACTTGACCAGCGTTCTCAAAGCGTCGCCTTCAATGGATGGTCAGCACTACCCTAGACCTGGTGCATCACTCTTGCCATATCGACATCTCTCTGTCAGCCATGCACCGCGGCCGTGGTCGAGGTTCAAGTGTTTCCAGGTACATTTTGTACATTTTTTTTTCTTTTCAGTGCCCTTCCCATCGATAAATTGAAGGCTGACTGAGAGTACGGTCAATGACTGTCTGCTTAGGGAATTCTCTCTGTGGGATTAAGCATTACCCTGCTCGTACATATCCTCTCTTGGGATCGTTTAAAAGTCCATAATAGGACCTTCTCATCCATTTCCCAAGCGTTCCACTTCGATCTCTCTCTGCAATCCGTTGTTGATCACTGCCAACACCTGCCTCCCATCGGTGCAGATGAATATACGTCACGTTTGAACGCGCTCAGTAGTGTGCTAACGTCCCACAACGCCACATACATCGCTGAACCCGGTGCTAACTCGCTCTACTATGCCAACATCTCGTGGAGCCTCTCAGAACGACCCTTGCTCCTCATTGTGCAACCGCAGGACGCCTCCGAACGTGGTGCCTCCATGACTGATGTATCCATATCTGAAGCTGACTCTGTTACTAACCGTGCGCGCGCCACCTCTGCGCGGCCGCGTGTCACGGTGCTAACACCTAAATTCGAGGCGACGCGCACGAGATTGCTCCCATTCCCAACCACGTATGACGTCGACTTCGTGGAGTGGGCGGAGGACGCGAATCCGTACGAGATTGTTGCATCGGCTCTCGTTCTTGCTCCCGGAACGATCTATGTTGACCCCGCGATCCGATATTTCATCGTCGTCGGTCTGCAAACTGCGCTTCCCGGCGCACATGTCGTGGCGGCACCACCAGAAGTGTTGGAGCTCCGCGAACGTAAGACGCGTACTGAGATTGAGATCATGAAGTGTGCGAATGAGGTATGTGGGCATATACGCTGTGTTTACGCTTCCGATTGACGGTGCCCGTACTGATTTCTGACTTGCGTGTATTTTCTGTTTTTATCCTATGTTTTTTATATATATCAGGCAACAGTCTTGGCCATCCGCCACGTGCACTCGTTCATGTTTGCGGGCATGCGCGAATCGCGCGCCAGCACCATGTTAAGTAAGGCTCTCGCTGCCTACGGGCTCAAGCACGGCCATTGCCTGACACTGTTTGGAGGTCAGTATTAGCATGTTCGGTTTTCCTCCTAAACGCGACACCTTCCTCTGTTCTCGTTGTCCGTTTTTATCTCACAAATGTTTTCAACAAGAGAACGCCGCACTTCCCTACGGCAGCGGAACCGACCGCCGTCTTGGTTGGAACCACTTGGCCCTCTTCGACTGCGGCGGCGTACTGCATGGCTATGTCAGTGATGTAACGAGGGTGCGTGCGAATTTCCACATTCTCCCCAGCAATAGTATTTTGGGAAACAGAACATGTATCCTGGAACATGATCATCAACGTCGACCAATCGTTCACCCTCCACGCAGACCGTCGCGCTCCCCGCCGCGCGTATTCCTCCAGAGCACCTCAGGGTGTGGGAGCTTGTTCACGATGCACAGAGTTTTGCGCTCGACGCCGCAAGAGAAGGCGCTGTCGCCCGCGATGTGGATGCAGCGGCACGCGAGTACCTGACCCAAGCAGGCTACGGCGAATATTTCACGCATCGGCTTGGTCATGGTACATATCACAAGTAGCATTCGGGGTTTTTCACTACTCCGTCTGTTTTATTATCGCGCTTTTCTGATATGTCTCATTTCCTTGGGTTCAGGAATCGGTCTTGAAGGACACGAATCACCGTACCTGCGCGGTGGCAGCGACAGTATTCTCAAGTCCGGACACACATTCTCGGATGAGCCAGGTATGCCTTTATCACTCATCAGAAATACTTGTGGTATTTGTCATAGTCTATGGTGATGATGGTTTTTTCTCCAGGTGTATACATAGAGGGAAACGTACGTCTATGTCCATTGATGAATGTTCATGTCATCTCTAACATGCGTGCGTATCATTGTAAATGTACAACAGGTTGGCGTTCGCCTGGAAGACTGCTTCTACATCAATGAAGACGGTGCGGCGGTGTTCCTCACCGAGGGCGTGGGCGGACAGAGCTCTTCGCCGTGGAAGCCGTGATCTGCGACATTGGGATCTTGGGACTCTGATTTTGTAGGGAGCTTCGATGCTAGAGGACGAGAGCTGTGATACTGGAAGTTGCTTTGATGCTCCATTTCTTGAGGTTAGTCTGGTACCGCAGGTGCATTGGTTGCGCGGATCTTTCAGATCTTTCAGTGTGTAAATGCCAAATGGGAAACGCGACTGCGTCGTGGGAGCACCAATTAGGGCGTACGATTAGAACATATGTTTAGACATACATACTTAGTCACGCCGCTAGTCATAGAATACGATGAGATGATATGAAAACAATGCTGTTTGTGAGGTGGGACAATGGGAAGCTGCCAGATCAGTCATATGTACGACGAAAGAAACAAGAGCTGTGGCGAGGGCGATACAATGTTGATAGGTAAGTAGTACAATTTACTAAGTTAATGAGCTATCGATCACATTCATATGTGATCACGATTGCTAAAGCGCTGGAAGCTAGGACAGAGCGAGAGAAGAGCTTTCGCAGACGATCTGCCTATATGCTTCAATCGATAGGCATTTCAGTATTCCGGGTGCTATATACAGATCATCCATCTGGAATGAAAACCTGAGTCCGCGAAAGTGGTCAGTTGCATCGTGAAGGATTAATACGTGTGCGAAAAGCACGAGTCCGCACGGCAAAAGGAGATAGGCGTGCGACATTAAACGACGTGAAGAGCACTTTGAGTCTGACAGGCTCTGACTCACGCGATTGTTGACCGATCATTTTCGTTGATATGTTTGGCGATGCGGAGACGCGCGGTCCCGTCGGTGTTTGAGCGCCACCAGGATGCACTGCCATGCAGCCAATGCTGAGCAAGAAAGCATCTCAACCCAGTCTCGCTTCATCCGACTTGACACTTGCACCGATCTGCGAGCCTTCTCGAAAGTTTCGTGCCACCGTCGACCGAACCTTGTCTAAATAGAGACAGCAAAGCTCAACTGCCCGGTCCACATTCTTAGAAGTACTCGCAGATTAGCTAGAAGGGGCACTGTGTCTGGCGAATTGCTCAACACCACTCGTGCGCGCTTCCTACTCTAATTGTCTCTCTCACGCCTCATTCGCAACCTCCGGCCTCTTATCCTGGACTCATCCGTCAGGGTCGCTGAATCGTCACCATCATGTTGCACGCCTCCAGACTGCATCACTCGGGGACGTACCCTGGTACAGCCGTGGGTCACCCACCGCCCCCGTCTTCTGCTCCACCTGCATACAGTTACCAGCAGTACGCCCCGCCACCACCCGCCGGCGCGGACCCCAGTCTGTGGCGTTGGTTCTCTTCGGTTGGTGAGTGTGTTATTTTTGGGTGCTCGACACTTCCGACCTGGCTGGTTTGGTCTGATGTCTGGGTCTCCCTCGCTTGACATGCACTCCAACGTCGACTTTGCGCGCATTTGATATTTCTATCGACGCGTCTTCGCGTCTCTAATGATGTGGCCATGACGTGTTGGACGACATCGTGGACAATCGATCGCCGCTGTCGGCCCATACCTATACATTGGATTCTGAACAGACGCAGACAAATCGGGTGCCATCAGCCCGACCGAATTGCAGTCGGCTCTCGTGAACGGTGAGTACTCTGATTTGTTGGTTGTTGTCTTTGTAGAGTCTGGCTTTTGTTCGAGTGACGTTCGTTTTGCTCTCAAGTGGTGTTTTATTCGCTTTTGAGCGTTGTTTTGCTCATCCGCTTCACAGGAAACATGTCACACTTCGATATGGACACGATCAAGATGCTTATGACGACATTCGTGCGTGTTGATCTTGTGACTGGTTCTGCAGTGTTGTATGGTTTTTACTCACGATTGATATCTTTCCCTGAATCATAGGACGTCGACAAGAGCGGCACGATTGATTTCCAAGGTGAGCGTCCTATTTTTCCTTCACAGGGACCATCCACATCCTTTACCGTCACGTCGTTCTGCCATTCTTTTCCGCGTTTATTTACTATCCTTCCCCACGTTTCCTCGTTATCGGCCTCTATGCACTACTTCGTGTCTTGCGTTTCACTTATACGGGCACTGGTTCACGCAGAATTCGCTGGACTATGGAAATACATCGCGGACTGGCAGAACGTCTTCCGCTCGTTCGACCGCGATTGCTCGGGCACAATCGAGGGCAACGAACTCGCGCAGGCGATGCGTTCGTTTGGCTACAGCCTTTCGCCGCGTCTGCTCGAGCTGATCACGATTAAGTATTGTGGGTGTCTGCTTTTTTTTTCTATTCCACATTTCTTAACAATCGTTTGCACGGATGCGAAATTACTGGCACCTCTTCTATAACCCAGCATCCGTACCAACGTCGGGACGCGGGCCCCCTCCTGGAATTACATTTGACCGCTTCGTGCGAGCGTGTGTCTGTGAGTCGCAATTTCTGTGATTTGTTGACAAGGGAATAACGAGTGCGATGTTTGTTTTGCAGCCGTAAAGATGCTGACGGAGGCGTTCCAGAAGTGAGCCTCCTCGTTTGCATCATTTTGGCGTACTATCGCTCACGCGGGCTTTTTCAGAGAGGACACGGACCACGATGGCTGGGTGTCGATTGACTATGAGAAGTTCATGGCTGTGAGTTCATCTTACTGTCTTCTACTAACGCGTGCAGCGAAATTGATTACGTTGCTAAATGCAGCTTTTCTTTAGCTTGCCGTGATTCTTGCCCAACAGACGTAGTGAACTACACACATACGACTCGCCCTCGCTTCGTATCGTTTCTCGTTCTGTACAATTCGCAGGTATGAACCTTTTTTCCGTAGTGTACTTATATGTGTTTGTAACCATGTGATCGTGTGGCATGCACTTAGCTCGTTTACTTGTTTCCTTTCTTGGCAATAGTGCCGCTACCGGCGGTCGCAATTTGTGTTCCCTGGTTGCAAAGTTGGCCAGGAACATTCAGCAGTCGAGTGAGCTGCAGAGAGAAAGTATCTGTTCTTGTCTTGAGATCTTGAGATTTTGAGATGGACCACGATCGTGACGGCCGAGAACGCTCCTTGTATGAGATCGCGTCTAGATGTGGTGGGCCCCTTGACCTCCCTTGACGTGAGCAGTGGCCGTTTTGTTGCCCGTTTGTTTGTGTAGTATCGCAATTTGAATTGGCAATTTCCCCGCATCCTACCGGCCTAAAAACTTTAAACCTGGTCTGGTGTCCTGCACCAGGAAAAGAACCTCCCAAAAGACTGCATAGACGGGCTCAGGGTTTTAGAGGGCCGCAACAGATAAGAATATAGTATTATGGCATCAAGTATGCGCTATGAAATAGCTTAGATAGAGCTGTCTCTATCAGAATTCTTTTCGAACTAAAATTCCCAGTGATCGTTGGAAAACCGCGCGTATCACGCTGAGCCCACACAAACGTAAGCCTTGGGTAGTGCGCAAAGCATTTCCCTGAATACTTTCCCTGCAATTATGCGTTTATCATAAAGGGTTGTACACAAAAAACAAAGCAGTCATAGCCTATAGGGGTGATGTCACGCGGGCCATTGGCTGCCATTTCACATGCTCATGACATACACGCTCACCGGGTGTAGCCCTCTGGTAGTACCGACCTCTGCTGCGTGACCTCCTTCCCCTGTGCTTATATGCTACTTATATAAGTATATCCCACTCTCGAGCTCCGTCGCAGTCTTCTCTGTGTGCCCAATCTCTCTCTCTGTCGTGCGCCGTCAACGCGTCAACCACCGGAACCATTATAGACGACATCTACTGGCCTCTCCATCAGACCCGGGTCCACGACATCGTTTAAATAACCAGATTGCTCGACGGTACACCAGCTTACGCGTCCACTAGCACTCATAATCCCCGCACCCCTCTACGACCGACGTCAAGACCAGACCAGCACGACGGGTTCATATACACATCTTTCATCCTGATCCTGGTGTGTTCTGCCCACCCGCACGTCTGTGCTCCAACCTGAGGTATCAATTTCCAGTAGTGACGAGCCGTGAAGGACACGCGCAACTACCATGACAGTCTCCGATATTTCAGCACCCTTCCCTGACCCCATTCCCTACGACCGCCAAGCCGTCGAGATCCCTGGTACTCGCAAGCCCGGTCAGACTGGTGAGTACCCTTGCATGTGTTCGTGCGCTCATATTCCAGTGACTGATGGGTATCTGTGTCGATGTGGATGGCGATGAGCAGGTCATTATCGCAACTGTGGGTATTGTTCTTCGTCCGTTTTAAACCCCCGCCATGTGCCATTCCCCCTCGCCATCTGAGAGTATGGACCTACAAGTTAGCCTCAACGCACCTCGAATGAATTCCTTTTTTCCTCCCGTACACAATCACGCTTACACGTACACACAGCCATATGGGGACTCGTCAACTCGAAGGACCCCCGCGTCTGCAGCACCCTTGACCTCGTCTTCGAGCGTGCCCTCAAGCATTGCCGCAATTCACGCTGCCTGGGCTACCGCCCGCGCATTAGCAAGAATCCCCTCCTGTTTGCAGATCATTACGTGTGGCAGACATTCGCCGAGGTCGACGCTCGCAGGAAAGCCATCGGTAGCGCGCTTCTCCCCATGTTTCTGAACGGCGAGTGCGGTGCCGGTGAGGCCCTCAAGACGGTCGGGTTGTGGAGTGTGAACCGGCCAGGTGTGTGCAGCATCTCGCTGGTTCTGTGCTCGTATTACCCGTCATCGTCTGCGTTGTACTTAACACGTTTCCCGCCATTTTTTCCCAGAATGGCAAATCATCGACTTCGCCGCGCACGCGTACCAACTTTGCATTGTGACCCTCTACGATACACTTGGACCGGACTCTGTAGGTGAGTGAGTCGTACCGATGAAGTTCAAAGTTGCGCCGTGCGGCGTCGTCTTTTCTTCCCGTATATTGATACTTGGTTCCGTTTATAGAATATGTGTAAGTAAAATTTCATCCGCTAAAATGAGAAGTAACCTCTAATGAATCCTTTACGATCCAACCTAACTCGCGGATCCAGCATCCAACACTCGCACCTCTCGATCATCTGCTGCTCGTCGGACCACATCCCGACGTTGCTGCAGCTTGCGCCCAAAGTGCCCGTCTTGAAGGTCATTGTCTCGCTCGACGACCTCGACCCGGACATCTGCACGATGACGGCGGCGTGGGCGGAGAGCGTTGGTGTCCGTGTGATAACTTTGAATGAAGGTGAGGTAGCAAGTCATTTCTAACGACGACTAACACCCACTTTTTTTTTCGTCGGCATTTCTGAAATGCGATTTTGTCGCTGCGATGCATCTTCTCTATTGCTGATTCACTTATTGTGGAAAACAGTTGAAACAATTGGTCGTGAGAAGCCGTTACCGCCGATTCGCGCCAAGGCAGAGGACATCGCGTCAATATGTTATACGTCTGTGCGTTGTTGCTCTCATAGGAATTTCCTTGGCTGGTGTGTCGCTGACTTGACTTTTTATCGCTAGGGGACTACGGGCAACCCGAAAGGTGCGTGGTTTGCTCGGCGCTTCACAGCAAGAGAATTCACCTGCAATTCTATTCAATGGAACGTAGGCGCACTCCTCTCGCACAGAGCGTTGGCCATCTCGTCCTGCGTCGGTAATTGGGGGCTCGTCCTTCCCAAGGAAGGCACCAACCTCTCGTATTTGCCGCTGGCGCATATATATGGGGTGCGTACGCGTTTCTTCATTGTGTCTGTTCCTTTTTGGTCTTTTTTATCTTCCTCTTTATATCGTATATTGTACACCCGTCGTTCATCCGCAGATTATCATGCATCAGTTTCCGTCTTTTTGGATTGGAAGTGTAGCTGTATCAAGTTCTTGTTGTTTCGTGGCTTGCGCAGTTGTGGCACGCGGCACATCGCGATCGCCTCTGTGGACCCATTGTCGACACGCTAAGATTGCTTATAGACCAGGATATATCTGTATCGGTTTCTTTTGGCAGGTTTCCTTTTGGTGTCATTCCGCGTATCCATATACGTGTCGGTTCATTGATGTGTCTGTTTTGGTTCGGCGCGGGCTTTCACGCACCTTTTTCTATCCCTCCGACATGTTCCTCTCCCATTCATTTGATCCCGCCATACCTCGCACATCCGACCCTGTTCTATGCCTCTTGTTCGAATTCAACCCTTGCATATTTATATTTAACTCCGACATACCCTGCGTAGTCGATACTAACGACGTTCCCGTCCTATCACATAGCGCATTCTCGACCTCAACGTCATCGCCGTTGGTGCAGCAGTAGGCTATTTCTCAGGCGACAACCTACGCATACTTGAGGATGCACAGATTTTGAAGCCTGGTGCGTGGGTCGCTCCGGCGTTTCCAAGGTGGCTTGTTACTGATGTCTTCGTTGTGCCAAAAACATGGTCTACTTTCCCTCGCTTTTCCCTATTGCCCCCCTTCCCCCTATACAGACCTTTTTGCATCTGTACCCCGCGTATTGAACCGCTTGTACCAGGCGATCATGGCCGCTGGCGACGCGCCGGGCTTCAAGGGCGCACTTTTCCGGAAAGCGATGCAGGCCAAGCTTGAGAAGTGGAAGGCTACTGGTGACAATACGCATGCGTTCTGGGACCGACTTGTCTTCCGCAAGGTGAGAAGTCGTTTTCTTTTTTTTTCTCCTCACACCTCACGCAACATGGTACTCACGTGACTTTTGTAGATCCAAGTGGTGCTTGGAGGGAACGTGAAGACCATCCTTAGTGGGTCCGGTGAGTCTTCCCTCGACCATTCGTTTGTGCGTGTGTGATCGCCCTTGCCTTTTCTTCGTGTGTGTGTAGCACCCGTAAGCGCTGACGTAATGCACTTCTTGAATATCGCGTTCTCGTGCGATTGTGAGGAGGGTAAGTCAGCTTTTTGTTTTTGTTTTATACAGGCTTCTCAATGGGTTTCTTATTCCTATGTAGGGTGAGGACGATGCTACGTTCTCCGAGTTCTGGAAGGCTAACATTGAGTCGGCGGCAGGTACGGCCTGACAGAAACATGCGCGTCGTTCAGCAAGCTGTGGCCGCTCGACGTTAAGGGCGTGGGCACGGTCGGTCCACCGTCACCCTATAACGAGGTCAAGCTCGTCGACGTGCCGGAAATGAACTACACGGCGGAGGACAAGCCATTTCCGCGCGGCGAGATTTGCATTCGTGGTGATAATTGTTTTACCGGGTACTATAAGAGTACGTGTTGCGGGCCATTTTTTCCCTTGGCTTTTCTCTGACTTGTTCTTGCTGTTTTTACCCAGACGAGGAAGCCACGAAGAAAGCCATCGATGCCGACGGTTGGTTCCATACTGGTGACGTTGGCTTGATTGACTCCGCTGGGCGCGTCAAGATCATTGACCGTGTTAAGGTACGCACTCGTATTTTTTTTTTGTTTTCACCTCTTTTTATTTCATCACTTATGTCTGACCATCGTCATTTATGTTAACAGAACATCATGAAGCTTGCTCAAGGCGAATACGTCGCACTAGAGAAGATTGAGAACATGTACAGCACGTGCCCTGTCGTACAACAGATTTACGTCCACGGCGACTCGCTGCAGTCCTTCCTTGTCGGTGTCGTCGTGCCGGACCCCGTGCAGTTGGCTTCAATGGCGAGCACGATGACTGGCAAGCCTGTGCGCGCGGAAGATGTCACGGCGCTCGCGGAGGCATGCTTCAACGAGGGCGTCATACAGGGAGTGTTCGACGCGCTTAGCCGTGAGGCGAAGCGGAACGGGTTGAAAGGGTGCATAGCAATCGTTTTTTTGTGGTCACGTGCGATACTGACGCCATCGATTGTAGTTTTGAATGCGTCAAGCGGATACATCTGACGATGGACCCTTTCACCGTGGAGGACAACACGCTTACGCCGACGCTGAAGTTACGCCGTCGAGACGCGCATAACAAGTTTAAGACCGAAATTGAACGAATGTACCAGCTGGGAGAGTCCTCGACGCCGCCTTCGTTGGCCAAACTCTGAGACCTCGAAGCCCCTCGCAGCTCCAACTCTATGTGCTCGTTGAATCACGCTTCTAGACGTGGTCTAGCAAACCTCGCGGCACCACGTTTTGTCCTTTTATTTGTTTATCTGCTTCGGGCACTAATAATGTAGCTTGAACTATTTTCCTAATCATTGGATTTACATACACGCATTGCTAGAGCAGATAGGTCGTTAAAGCAATAAATGGACGGATTGAATCTACGTATATAACAAACGGCAGCGCATTCAGGTGGTGCTAGATTGAAGGAAATTTTTATTTTCAGTTATAGCACGCCCTTGGTGCTGGGCACGTCCGAGCTTCCTGTCCGCTCGATAGCTTGCCTGATAG
Source organism: Fistulina hepatica ATCC 64428 (assembly GCA_000934395.1). Taxonomy (NCBI): domain Eukaryota; kingdom Fungi; phylum Basidiomycota; class Agaricomycetes; order Agaricales; family Fistulinaceae; genus Fistulina; species Fistulina hepatica. The sequence goes on from KN882097.1 coordinate 827,594, forward strand.
CGAGGGCTAGTGCTTTGAACGCTGATTCTGACCTGCATAGGGTGGGGGGCGAAGAAAGAGACAGTGTCAAAGAGGAGCGAGTATTGAATAACCACATGGAGTATTGACGCACCTGTGGTGATCATTTTCACCACGCAGAACATCGATATGCAGTGTCACACCGGATGCGATGGCGAAAGAATAGAAAATGTGCGGGATCATCTCGGTGGAGAGGTCACCAATTTTCTCGCGTTTGAGTCCGAGGTCGGTGACGCAGTACGGCCGTGAGCATATATCGATAACGGCGCGGGACAAGGCCTATTATATAGTAGCATACGAATCAGGGTGGCGCAAGAGGGGTGAAGGAAAGAGGAGGGATGGTAGAATATGCAAGTCGATCAGGTTTCGGTAGAACGCACCTCGTCCAGCGGCGCATATGCATATCCGTATCGTCGAATGCCGCGAACTTCGCCGAGGGCCTGTTTAAATGCCGTTCCGAGCGCTATTGCGCTGTCCTGTAATTACCCCCGTAAATGAATCCACCGAACGACTCAGATGGGGGTGTGCAGAGTATTATTTACTCATCTGCAGTGTGGTGGTCATCGATCCACAAGTCGCCGGTGCATTTCATCGTCAGTGACATGCCACCGTGCTTCGCGAGCGCGGTGTACATCTGAAAAGCATGCAGCAATAGAAACGCAATCAACGTTGAGTAAGATGCGGAGGAACTTGGAGATAGTTTGGAAGCAGTATGTACGTGGTCGAGAAAGCCGATGCCGGTCGATACGTCGATGTGCTGTGCGTTGGTGCCCGGCGTGCAATCGAGGTTGAGAGACACCGCGATGGAGGTTTCTCCAGTTTGTCTGGAAATGCTGGCTGTGCGCGCACTCATGAGGGGAAGAAATGTTTGAGGGGAAGGCAGCTTCAGGGGATGTGTAGCGTTAAACCTTGATCAAGACCAAATCGGGATACTACGCGATGAGTCATGCAGATAGCGATGGTGACTCATCATGCATTGAGGTTGCGCATACATCTCCGTGCTATGCACAACCTCGTACAAACCTACTAATCGTTCCCAGTTAAGAGGGAACGGTTGTTCTATTTGTAATGCATTGTCTTCGATGGACAGTCAACCACAACAAGGAGAGAAAATACATGATACCTGCGTTGGGGTTATTATACTTAGCTCAGTTTCGAGGCAACAAGGCACATGGACAGGACAGGACAGACACCGAGTGGACGGAGCAATGAACACGTGTACGTGCACATTTAAAGAAGAAAGGGTGGTATACCATACTGTTACAAACGAAAACGGGAGGCATCGGTGCACTTTGACAAGAGTTCTGAGTAAGTTACGGTAAATGACTAGCTCAGTTGAGGATGAGACTGTGGGGAAAGGGCGATGAAGAAAATGAGAATATGAAATGGTTGGCTAGCAGTACTACTTGCATCGCGTTTTGAAAAGGAAGTTTTCTTTTTTGAGATATAACGTGAGTAGTACCGCTAGCGCTATACTGCATGCGCCTGTGCCTGCTGAGGAGAGATTGACCGCTTCTCGGGCCACGGGAGCGCATTGAACGCGAGCGGCACATTGTTCTCGTCAAACACCGTTGGCGTCGCGCGTGCGGCTGCGAGGTATTCCGCCGAGGGTGCGAGATGGTTCCGTTGCCGCCGCCGCCGCACAACAAAGACGACCGCTGCGCCGATGAGCAGACATGCGAGGCCTCCTATTAGGCCGCCGGCAATTGCGCCTGCGTGAGACGAGGACCTTGAAGACGCGGCGACAGGTGTGCTACTGCTCGACGTTATCGTTGTTGCGGTCGTGACAGCGGTAGAATAAGAAATGGCGCCATTAGGAAGTGTGACGCGTGTGACGACGGTGCTTTCCGCATATGAAGTGGCATCAGAGGTAGACGTTGTAGTGGTCTGAAAAGAGGAAGACGCAGTGGCGGATGTTGAATTCTGGCTGAGTGCACTCGAAGAAGCAATTGGTGACGATTGAGCGTTGGTCGTGGCATCACTGAGTTGCAATGCCGTTGTAGACGCTGTTCCTGTTGTGCTGGCGCCGTCATCGGAATTCGAGGTAGTTGCGGTGTTCACCGTTGATGCTGGTGTATCTGTAGTCGGAGTCGCCGATGCAGTTGAGCTTGTCGGAGTTATTTCAAGGGAAGTAGTTGTTTCTGAGGTGGTAGCAGCCTCATTGGATGAAGTAGAAGTATTTGCAAGTGTGGGAGATGTGGAAGTCGAGCTAGACCTGGACGTCGTTGTACTACTACAACCTTAATTGAGGATCAGATACAGGAAAAAAGGGAGAAATCCACAGAAAGTTACATACAAGTTGGATCAATGCCAGCGCCACTTCCATTCCAACAGACCGGGTCGTCGTAACAATCATGGTTATCACGAGCATTGTTCGCGTCAGTCCCGTTTAAGGCCTACAGTGTGGGGCTTCTTATTCAGACCTCAGTCAATGACGCTCTATGACTTACTGTCGCAATCGCCGACGTCGGCCGAGATAAAATATCGACATCCTGTGTATTTGTTGGACACGACTGAGAGCAGGAAGGATTTTGCGTCGACATAGTCGTAGAATGGTAGAGGGCGCCCAGATACTTGGAACGAAAGACAAAAGGTCAGAATACAGAAATATTAGTACGGGCAGCTGGTCAGAGGTCGGGAAAGGCTCGAAGCTGGGGAGGGGGAGGGGCAAAGCGCCGCTGGAGGGCAGATCAAAGTTGAGAAAGGCAGGGTCGCAAGTCGTTAGATGTATCTCCAGACATATGAGACGATGGTATTTGTGGCATGGGGACCTGAAACGGAAGCGTCGATAGGGTATCATGATGGCAAACGTTGCGTAGACAGGCGAACGTCCCGCTGACTACATAGGTTCGAATCACAGCGTGGAATGAAACAAGAGATTGCTGCATAGACAGATGGGCTAGCCCGGAAGATCATCAGATTCGCGTTGGCAAGAGGCAGTGTCTCGCACCTACATCTCCTTCCTTCTCGCGATGCGTGGACGAGTACAATAGAATCGAGCAGAGCCCAGCGGGACACGGCAGATCAGACCACTGTACTTTAAAACCGACATCGCCGCTCATAAAAGGCAGGTCTCCTTCTACGATATATCAGTGCCTGCGCAGAAGCCCGAGAACGGTACTGCAATTGAAAGAAGCGTTTTGAACGGACGGCCCCTGCATTCACAATGACAATCTCAAAATTGTCCGTGAAGAAAACATATTATTGCAACTATCCGCTGCCAGGAAATGAAAGATTTACCGCAGGCCCTACGCACTGGGCAAATCCGCCAACGGCAGTGACCCACGCTCGGTCCACCACGCACATGATGGATTCAGTGAATCCATAGTAAGTACAGCTTTGGACAAGCAAACACGGTAAACTTGAAGATCGATTTATGTGGACATGTGACTGTCCCGGAAATTCATTTTAAGTGCATATATGAGTTCCTAGAGCCTAGGGAGTTGTTTTACACGAGCACTTTTTTGCGAAAATTTTTGACCTCCCAAAAATTTGGCTTCCGGGTAAAAATAGGCGGAAAAATGTGAAAAAATATGCAATCGACTCCGATTAATTTTCTCTTTCTGAATCCGTTGTTATCTTTAATCAGAGATGAGTTGTTATCACAAAAAAAAATCATTTGTTTCCAACCATCATGGCCACCAAATGTGGTCACCCACGTGGTCGCCCACCTAAGGCAGGCTATTGAAATACTGCTGGCCTTTGCAAACAACCTGGGCACCATTCGAGCTCATCAGAAGAAGATTTTGTTGGCATTCCCGCCAGTGCCGCCCCGTCTGTCCAATTGAGAGCTCATCTCACAAAATATTTTTCGAAATTTTGCCCCAAAAATTTGGCTTCCGGACAAATTTGGGAAAAAAAGACTTTTGACACCGGATTTGGACGTTTCAGACCAGCCCGAGTCCGAATCTGAACTCAGAATTGTCCTAAAAAATCGGGTTGAGGCTGTAGCAAATTTACCGTGTTTGCTTGTCCAAAGCTGTATGTACTATAGGCCACCGGCAATCGCTCTAACTCCCGCCGCATGATGAGACGATAGACGCAGAACCCTGCAATCGCATAGTTCCGTTCTCGCCACGAAGATAGAGGATTTAAGAAAAAAACACGAGGTGGTCCCGTTGGAAAGCGTGACGGGTACTAAGTGCGGTACTTTGCAGACGTGACGCGGTAGCAGCAACAAACATCTCAACGGCAGTATTGAGAGAAGGCGTAGCGCGGGATGCAGCTGAATGCGTTTAAGAAAGCGAGAGAAATCGGTGATGATCCAGAGTCGATCGAGAAACCCGCAAACGGCGTAGATGCATGCGGCAGCCGCGACGCTTTGACAGACGTATCATCACATCGGAGTCGCCAGCAGTGGTCAAGGTAATTACGATGCGGGTGTGCTGTCGGTACCAGATTATCTGTGGTCGTAGCAGGTGCTGCTTGCTATGATTAACCTACCGAAGATGCATCGGCCGTCACAGAGTCGACGTCCTGTCGCATGGCCGTACAATCGTTGCGATGACTTCCTTGGGGATGATACCATATTGGCACAGCCATGAAACGGGGAAGACGATCCATACCTCCTTTATGACGCGAGACAAGTACATAGTAGAGAAACATAGATGCTGACAAGCGACCTCAGGGTGAAAGAAGTGCAACCTTGGAAAGCAAGAGGCTGTAAGAAAAAAGTCACGGGGAAGTTGGGGGAAGAAACAAGATCATGGTCGCAACACGCGTCTGCTTGGATCTGACGCAAGAGGGGCTTTTCAAAGCAAAGGTAACTGGAATTGGCACCGTAGACTCCGTAGAGAAGACTTCGTTTCAGCGAACGAAGTAGCGTCGGCGGGCGGGCATCCCACCAGGCGAGAGTAATGAATGAAATAACAGACATGGAGCAGTCCAAGGCTCGCTACGGGTCACTAGAGACTGTTGACGAAACAGAATAGACAAAAACTCTAACCACTCGTCAGACATGAGCCTCCTTGCCAGGGCTACCGAGCGTAAAGACAACACTACAAACATGGAGATCAAACGTTTACTATGCAAAATCCATCGAAAGCAAACAGTGACCGCGCTGCACGTCCGGGTTGATGATGGTGGTCGAAGGCGCGGTCACGGTCATGCGCATATTTCTGTAAGTATCGTGATGCGGCTCAGTCACGGCATTCAAGATTCGCTGGCATGGCGTTCTACTGCAGTCCGTTCGCTCGCTTTTCTAGCGCACCGTTGAGGCTGCCGTTGCCGACCTGCAGTGTGCTCAAAACTTACAAACGATCCAGTTCTATTCGCCAATTCTCGTCGACGTATCGCAGGAGTATGCAGGTCCTTCCGGTGCTGGTCAGTACGACCAACTACGCCTATCTCCTGATCGATGAGCCGTCCAAGAAGGCTGCTGTCGTCGACCCGTACGACGTCGCGAAAGTCGCCGCGGTCGCACAGAGCAGCGGTGTGGAGATTATTGCAGGGATAACAACACATCACCATTGGGACCACAGTGGGGGAAACAAGGTAGGTGACATACGGATTCATTGCATTAGCCTTTATGTAACTTATGTACCCGTGCGCAGCAATTTGTGAGCATTGACGATGGCAAATCCGAGTATATGGCAATATTCATGTCGAATCCAGGCTGAAAAATATCCTACTGCGAAGATATATGGAGGAAGCGACCAAGTCCCCGCGTTGACTGACCTCGTTCACGACAAGGACGAATTCACTGTTGGCGACAACATTCACGTCAAGTGAGCGACTTGCCTCATGCTGTTCAAGATCCATGCTCAGCCCGCGTAGATGTCTCGCTACGCCGTGCCATACGCGTGATTCCATCTGCTTTTATGCTACCGACAAAACGGGTGCACACCCCGGTGGCGTTTTCACCGGAGACACCTTATTCGTGGGTAAGCAGGAGTACACAAGTTCTCTTGTACTTCGCCGTCCATCTGATGCGCTTGCTCACTACGTGCACAGCTGGCTGCGGCCGTTTTTTCGAAGGAAACGGAGAGGAAATGGATGCGGCCCTCAAGTACATCGGTGCGCTGCCAGACAAGACAATCGTGTACAATGGGCACGAGTACACAGCCGGAAACGTCGCCTTCGCGCTATCCGTGGACCCCGACAACAAAGCGCTCAGTCGTCTGCAGAAGATGGTTGAGGCTGCTGGTGGGAAGACGCCGGAGACGACCGTTGGAGAGGAGAAAGAATGGAATGTGTTCATGCGACTGGGCAGCGAGGCAGTAAGGTGTGGCCTCCAGCACGTCTCCCCTCGTGTTAGACTAATCTCCCTCAGGCGTGCCACATCTACCACGGACGAGATTGAGGCCATGGACAAGCTGAGACGGATGAAGAACCGTTTCTAGTCCTTTGCGGAATTAGATGAATGTTCTAAATCGCTGACGTATGGCTTTGTGGACCTCTTGTCTACTTATGGATATGGATATGGATTTCACGCTCGCTTCATACAAGCGTGATTCGTTCATCGAGCATAGGATCCTTGCAACAGTTTTAAGTTGCATATGTACTACAACAAATCAGAAATGTACACATTAATGTACCCGTTAGCATTCCGTATTGTTACCGTCCAGCATGCACAAAACGTAGTCCACCAGGCATCACACTCAGATCTGGAGAAGGAGTCCTTCATTTCGTAACGCCTTGTCGGTCATCAACCCATAGCGGCTCACGCCATTCCAATGGTTTTGAGGACCGTAGTCCGTGCGTACGGTATGTAAGAAATGGTGTACCAAGTATACGCAAGGAACTCGATGACTACAAATACTGTGAAGGACGAAACAATGAGGAACGGATCAATAAACACGTAGAGCAAGAAAATGCATTTATAAACGTGACTTACTGATGGCCAAAAGCTATTGCGAGAGACGACCGAGCGCGAAAACGGAAATATTTCAGAAAGACCGCGCGAGACATACATACGATGCGAGCACTCACCCCGCTGCTCAGTGCGAATGCCGCAACGAGCACCATGATAATGGACGCCAGAAATATGGCAGACGCAATGACTCGCACGGGCTTGAACATCTGAGCGCATTGCATAAATAAGAATCTGAAGCAGGCCTACTTGGAAAATGGAGGGGAACGAATACGCACTAGCTTTAGTTGCTTCATGAAACCGATGAGAAATCCCGTGCCAATAAGAGACACGATGGTACCGAGCACGTAGAAGACTGTAGGCCCAAACAGTGCATCGCATATTTACGGCAGAAAAGCAGATACAACATACCCGCAAAGATACTCAAGAAGCCAACTATGAGGAAGATGGAGCCTAGAAGACTGAATATGAAACCGACAGCCAAACTGGGGGAGTGCACCAACACAGTCACTTGTCAGACTAGCTAGAATATCGCATGCCGAGCTGCACTCACCAGCCTATGAACCCGTAAAGACGTGTTGTACGAGAAAGCCCAAAGGAACTGAAAGCTGAATCTCCCTCGAAGAAAGTGTTGTCTGGGATGGCGGAGCTAGCGCTGCCCGCAACGGCTTCAAGATTGAACCATCCTTTGTTCGACATGGGTGGAGGAAGGTATAATCAGATGTGAATAGGTAGTGATAAGTTTGTGAGCTGGAACGTTAACGACGACGAACAACGAAATGAAGAACCATGCAGTGTCGCGGCAGATGACACGAGCAACCGTTAGCATGGCAAATGCGGCACTGGCGATGGCCGCGCGGACGAAGCTTGATCCCCGCGTTCGGCCTTTCTCATTGTCCATCACACGTGAACACCAAAAATGCTAAATTCCAACAAGTGCGTAAGAAAATGTAGGCTATACTATTGTCAAAGGTACAGAACAAACAGAAAGAAACAGGTCGTAGAATCTTTTCCAGAGGCGAGAGATACAGAGGGCCGTTCATGAAGCAAGCAAGAGATGAGCAAGAAAAACAACTCGGGCAACGTAAACACGTCAAATGTCATCATTGAAAAATCATTACACAGGTGCCGCTGCAACCTTGCGACGGAGGTTATCCTGGACGTCAGAGATCGTCCGGGCCGTCTCATACGTCGCCGATCCACCAGGGAGTATGGTCAGGCGCTGTTTCGTGGCGTTCAGACTTGTCTGGACATTTGGAAGGACGCGAGGGATGAAATCGGCGATCAGCTTGTCCTCAGGACGAAGCACCGACACGGAGCGCTGCAACCACCAAAGAGACGTCTTGAACGACTCTTCGTTAGGAGACGTCTCACCAACCATCGTAGCCAGCTGTGCAGAAAATATGAGCAACTCCAGTATTACGTCGAAAATAGTACATACACGATGGACAAGCGTCAACACAACCGCCTGCGACACCAACGTGGGTGCATTGTGCGGCATGATGACGTCCGGATTCGTGCGGGCAAGAAGATCCCGCAGCTGGGCGGGGTCATTCAAGTGCAAGACGCCGAGGTAGGTATCATCCCACGACTTGTTTGCCGGAGGTGTTGCCTCCGGTGGGGGTTGGGGAATGGTTGCGGCATGAGAGGGCTGCGGTGCGGCAATGGGCTGTTGGAACCACGAAGCGGCGGCGGGCGGAGGGGGCGGAGGAAGTGGCTCGGCATAAGAACCGGCGCTATGGTATGCGGGACCAGCTGGTGGGAGGTTCTGTTGACGCTGTGGGTTGTGCGGCAGACTTTGAGTCGACGTAATCGGAGGCTGCACAGAAAAACGAGGAAGGGTGGCCGGAGCCACAGGTTGATTTAGATTGATGAACTCAACCTGCTTAGCGGTCTGTCGGATAGTACGCTCGAGGTCCTTGATGAGCTGTGAAGACGATTACCAAATTTACACTGACGTTGCCATGAGCAGACATGACAAACCTCCTGGTTACGGAAAGCCTCAGCTTGCCAGGCGCTCATCTCGGACTTGATGGCATGAACCTCGCGCATGAGATCCTGGTGAAGATTCGCGGATTGCTGAGAGAATAATGGAACGATGCTCTTGGAGACCACATCATTGACAGTACGCTCAATGACGCTTGCCATGGACGACGAAACGATATGAGCGAAGTGGCTAGATATGTCAGAGCGACTGACGAGTTTCTCCAGCTCAACTGACACAGTCTAAGGTACCAGTCAGTTACTCCGATGAAAACACGTTGAACGAAACACTCGCTTGATTAATAGTATCCTGAAGACCGCGACCCATATAATCCTTGAGCGCAGCCTTCACTTCGTTCTTGGTGATGGTCTCCAGAGCCGGAAGAACAGAATTTTGGACCCCGTTCTTGACCGCCACCTCTACCACACGAGTCGTGTTGTGAGTCAACTCCGTCGAGATGAGCTCGAGAATCTTTTCCTGGCGACCGACTTCTCCCACCTGTTCATGAACACGAACATCTTCAAGACGTTGACCTGTGGAGTGACATTTGGAAAAGCAAGTAGAGAAGCAGTAGAACAATAACGCACTTTGCTTGTCCATCTCCTTCGTGATTAGACGGGCAATGCGACTGTGCAGGCTCTCCTCGCTTTTGCGGATTTCCCTGGCCAGCGTCTGGCTGACGTCAGACTCGGTGGAACGCCCACCGCGCTCGCGATCTTCGCGCTCCTTCCAATTACTATTCTTCTTGCCCTTCTTGTTTTCGGATGGACGGGGCTCGTCACGGGCTACTTCAGCCTCAATTTCGTCTTCAGGGGGAGTCCTAGCACGCGGAATGGGAGGCAACGGCTGGCGCCTCGTCGTGGGCTCAACAGGCGGCGGAGACAGCGTGACGGCTTGAGGGAGCTTAGCCGGCGCTTGTATCAAGGCGTTATCAAACCATTCCTTCCTGATCAGTATCTGATCGACACCGGACGAATGAACGGAGAAAGCCACCAATGCCAACTCGCCGGGAGTGACTTTGGCAGCGAGACATGCCGCGTGTGCTTCCGCACCGTGCGGATCGGCGTCGGCAGTGAGGATCACAAAGTGGATCGTCGGTTTCGGACCGACGAATTCGAGGACCTGCTCAAAGTACGCCCGCGGACTGTCTTCGCCGTTCCCGAAAGCCGGTTCGAAATTGATCCTGAATGCGATGATACTATCGCGCCGACAGTTTGCGACCCACAGCGTGTGAATCCTCCGGTCATACGTCGCATGGCCAAACATGTCGGGGTCGTCACGCGCGCCGTTAACAAACTTGATCGTCGAAACCACAGATTTCGACGCCATCGAAAGAAGCTGGAACACAGTTCCATTCTTGCGCCCAATCACAACACCACCATCCACAAACATCAGAGAAGACGGCGGATCGTCGCCACGGACGACGAAGGTCATATACGGGTGCCCGTCGTGAGTATTCCACAGCGTGAACGTCGAATCTTCAGTGATAGTCGCAAGCGCATAGCGCATAACATCAAAGTCAAAAGCAACAATACGCTGCGTTTGTCAAGCGCTCGTCAAGTGGAATCACTGTGCAGAATAAAATCATGAACTTACAGAAGATACAGGAATCATTTGTGAAACATTGTGTAATTCGGAAAGAATGATCGGACGCCCACGCATATTGGGCATAGTGGATAAATCAAAAATGTAAACGTTAGAGTTGGATGCGACAGCGAACGAGTCCGCTTCAGTAGGATGCCATTTCACAGAATGCAGTCCGTCGACACCAGACGTCGGGCGAACGCAAAGCAAGAGATCACCGCTGCGGTATGCTGTGAGCCCAGTGAACATGCAAAGAGCGATTTACCTACGGAACATCGTCTGTAATAACCGACGGCAACTCCCACACCACAAATCCACCATCAGATGTGACACCGGCGAGGCGATTGCCGAAAACAGCCATGTCGACGACGCTAGTGGACTGAGGGAATAAATCGGGCAGTGTCAAGAGTGTGCGGTCGCCACTCGATCGTGAGATGATACGGACACGACCTGATCGCGAGTTAGGCTTTCCATATACGTGCAACGTTCGCTGCACCTTACCTCGCGTCATGGCGTATGAGACCCAATGCGTCGCGCCAATGGTCGATCCAGGTAAAAACACCGGCTCCTGCTTGACGAGGGCAATGGCGGTCGACTTAACAGAATCGCGCGGCGCCTGTATCTCCTCCATCGCTTGTGAAACATCAAATGCCACAGTCTGAGGCCGTGGACTACAAACGGGACTAATTAGAGATGGGAGGATAGAATGGCATTTGAAGCTTACCTGGTGCTTGACTTTGCCACCCTACCTTGCCCAGGCTTACCGCGGATGGAACCACCGCGAGGCCCGGGGGACTCCTCCTTTTTACCTACCTGAACAGCCCGCTGTGCATTCACCTTAGGTGCCGACGATCTTGGCGATGCATTGCGAACAACTGGCTTTGACGGTATCGATGGGCCAGGCAACGACCGTGAGCCCATGGGCAACTCTTGCTGAGAAAAGTCATTGACGGACGGTGCACCAGGCGCAACGTATTGCTCGTAAGCTGGGGCAGCCAACGGCTGCCCACGCCTGACCATAGTTTCCAGCAAATTGTCGACCGACTGGCGCTTCTGCTCCACGGTTGTTGACCATGGCTCCTCTTCGCCATTATTTTGGGGCACGGGCTTCCGTTTTACGGAGCCGGACGTTGATGAAAGCGCGTCGAAAGGAGAAATGAAATCGAACATCGACTTTCGCGGCGATGGTGGCTCCTCCTGTTGGTCGCGAGGAGAATGATGCTGAGGAGGCGCATTGACGGGCTGGGACTCGTGTGAAGAGGAATAAAGATTGTACTCTGCTTCGCGTGGATATTCGGCTTCGCGAGGCGCCGGGCCATAGGGAGGCGAAGTACCGACGACACCAGAGTTGGTTTGTGGCGATTCGGAGTAGTTCGACAATGTGGGGTTTCTGCGGTAAAGAGGAAGGAGATATTCAATATCTGCCATGGCTGCGCGGATGAAGAGATAGATAAGAAGAGGAAGAGTATATAAGAGGCACCCTTATCCCTTTCACCACGCCATAACCTCGTGGCCGAACTGATCGTGTTGTCCACGATGCAAGATGGATTCCACGGAGTATCCATCCCAGCTGTTTTCGGTAGGATAGACCCAATTGAAAGAGAAATATGACTTTCCGGCTGTGCCGTATACGGCACCCAGATGTCAGATGTGAATGCGGAAGACTCACCCTGTGGAATTCAGGAGTTGGTCCAGAAGTGCCTTACTCGCATTGCTGCCCGGAGAACCGGCTGATCGTTGAGACGAACCAGGCGGCGTGGGTACTTGGGGAGCATTCGTCGTCGATCCGCCGCTTCCCTTGCTGTTGGGTGCTGTCGTTGAAGAAACACCTTCCAGCAAAGAACGGAGCACTTCGGTACTAGATGCTGCTTGTTTCACAGGCTCAGAGGGTGGCTCATCGGCCAGCGGCAAGGAGGGAGACGCGGAGGCGGAATGAGACGTGTACAAATCATGCTCCAGGGAAGACTGGAACAAAGTGGGATCAGCGGGAGCATGGGAGGGCAGACCAGAGAACAAAGATTCGATGGGGATGTTTGCACCCGAGGAGTACATCTGCTGGCCAGCATCTGAAGACAGTGGTTCGCCTGGAGGTGTAGCGCCACGGGAAAATAAGCTATGGAGTGACTGGTTATCCATGATGTATGATACAGGGGATAAGCAGATAGAACGAGAGGGAGATGAAAGAGCAAGGAACTCGTGAAGAAAATGCCTGCGCAACCGCGTGGAGATGGAAGCAACGGACAAGATGCGTTTTTGGTCCAAGTTGTCTCTCAAGACCACGCCCAAAACACGAGGCGCGCCATCGGCATTTTCCGACCATCATTGTATCAGTCGGCCCGCCCCACGGATGATCGGAGTGATGCTATGCTCCGATATGACTCATTCAACCACCACAGCTTCCCCCTAAGCAACACGCGCATTTTGTCCTGATAGAACATACTGCCTCAGAACCATGATATAAATAAACCTCAATGCACTTAACAACATACATCAACTGCTCCGCTATTCGAGAAGACATCATGACACTTGTCCATATTTCCTTAGGCTCCAGTGCCGAGTCGGTATCTTGACGTCACAAGACTTGGAGGCTGTGTATCTGATGTTTCCGGTCTGTCGTGATGTCGAGACTTGCGCAGTATAAATTGTGCTTGCTTCAGACCTTCATCCCACATTTTCTTGTAGACATGGATTTCTGTGAGTACGAAGTCCTCAGCCTACTGAACGATGTAACTTACCGCGATCTCTGATTCGCTTGACAGTGTGCATCCCCATCATAGGTACGTGCACTGCACATGCTGTAGATGTCACTCGTCTGACCGTGCTTCTAGTTGGCTGCAGTACAAAGATCAGTCCTGAAGGCGACCAGACACCTCGGCTATGCCCACGCTGCAACAATGGTGAAGTTTTATTTGTGCAATTTCACGTCAATCTGCTCATATCGCCCCATAGTTGCTGTTATCAGCGCCAAGAAGCGCAATTGGTTTGAACTGTTCTGTGTTCCTGTCATACCCATGAACAGCAAGCACATTTGGATATGCACCATCTGCAACTGGCAAGTGCCAGTCCAGCCAGGGTGCGTGCTTTTCATTTCTAGTCGTGCGGTGTCAAGGTGTTGACTTTGTGCGTACAGGTGGGAACCTATGATCCCGCAATATGGAGGATATGGGCCTCCAGGACCGCATGCATATCAGGTACCGCCACCGCTCCCTGCGCCTATGAAGGGGCCTCAGTAGACAGCGTGGCAGAGGAAGGTTACTCTGGGTGTGCTAAGCCAGACGCGCTGTTGATGCATGCGAACTTGCCCGTCTCTTTATAATGTGTTCTTATCTAATATCTAGGGTTGTACAGTCTATGTAGTAATAAAGTGCACTGCGCCGACTTGACAGTAATAGAGTGCACAGAGCTGCTATTCTTTATTTACATTTTACGAGGCCAGAAACATGTCATCGTGCATTACTGGCGGACTTCGGCGTTTGCCGATCAGAGAGCCCTTGTGGGCTGCGTACCTCCCAGAGTCACGGTCACCTTTACGCTTTGTTCACAACTCCCACGACTGTCTCGTCTGTTTTTTGTACAAATCGTCCATAATGCACACGGAGTACGATTATCTCTTCAAGCTCCTCCTCATCGGCGACTCTGGCGTCGGAAAGGTGCGCCGCGTGGCGATGGGCTGCGTAACCTTCCTTCGTGCTGACAGCTTTCTTTGTTCACTGTCGTATAGTCCTGTCTTCTTCTTCGTTTCGCAGACGACACATACACAGAAAGCTACATCAGCACCATTGGTGTTGACTTCAAGATTCGGACGATTGAGCTTGAAGGCAAGACGGTGAAGTTGCAAATCGTGAGTGGCACAGGTGCCTTGCTGTCAGTCGGCTGACTGATTCTTAACGTTGCGCTTTCTTCATCAATGCTGCAGTGGGACACTGCCGGTATGCTTGTTTACCCCTGTGTTTGTCACTATCAGTTCTCTGACCTCGTCCGTTCAGGACAGGAACGGTTCCGCACCATCACGTCGTCCTATTATCGTGGTGCATATGGCATCATTGTAGTTTATGACGTGACGGACAACGGTTAGCATCTACAGCCCCACGGTTCATGAATGAAAGAAAATTGGCTTAATGTTGCGCAGACACATTTACCAACGTGAAGCAATGGCTCCAGGAGATCGACCGATATGCTTCCGAGGGCGTCAACAAGTTGTTGGTGGGCAACAAGTCGGACCTCACAAGTAAGAAGGTCGTAGAATATGCTGTTGCGAAGGTCTGTATTCTGCTGCTGATCAAACTCGTTGACATCACTATTGAATGTACATCCTCAGGAATTCGCCGACCAACTTGGTATCCCCTTCCTGGAGACATCAGCAAAGAACGCGACCAACGTTGAACAGGCATTTTTGACAATGGCGAAGCAGATCAAGGATAAGTGAGTACTTTTTCTTCTCGGCTGCAAGTTGTATTCACATATGTTTCTCTTTTCTAGGATGGGGTCTAGTTCAACGGCACCGGGTGCGGCTAAGACGTCTACCGTAACCCCCGGCGCGCCCATGCAACAGCAGCAGAGCGGAGGCTGCTGCTGAGCGACTCGGCCTTGGACATATTTTTTATTATTCTTTCGGAAAGATTGTGTGTTGCCTGGCTTACCTACATTCCCCTTCATATACATGATCTACGGTCTACCGCATGCTCTTCTCGCTCGATCCTTGTCCAACGCCGGCTCGTGTTGACCTCGCGGCTAGGCGGGGCATTGACGGCTGCTGTGAATATACTCTAATGAATTTTCATGTTGTTTATTTTCTTTCTTGTTGGCATGGCCTCTGCTGTTTTGGCGTATGCGCATGCAAATGCTAAAAGGTGAGTCACGTACTTCGCCCTTCAGATGAGCGAGACGTTGATGCTTAGCTCGTGTTGGATTTGGAGCTTCGGGGAGATCTGGGGTCTTATACATGCTTGGTGGTAAATTTATTCCATGATACACGCGCGAACCACCGCGGCACGCAGGCAATTGGCACGCTCCTTTTTTTATGGTTCTCATACGTTGAGCCTTCAACGGATCTAGATAGTTCATGCGCCTTCGCCCGTTGTCCATGTCAGTGTCCATGCAAGCCAGTGCAACGGGGATTGTACGGAGTTCGAACGCATATACGGATTGTTTTGCCTCGGACCAACACGTGCAGAAGTAGTCTAAGACGACGAGGAAAGATCCTCAGCGCTCAGCACTTCAGCTTCAGCACTAGAATGCAGGTGTGAGGTGTGCTAGCGATACCCCAGTGTTGCGCAGTCATGCAGCGAAACACACCGCGAGCAGTCGTATGTGCATGGAATTGTTCGTACATACTGCATTGTTGCATTACGTACACCTGTTCAGGGTGACGAGTCCTGACGCGTTCGATGGAGGTTAGATGCTGAAAAAAAAGCTGTTTCACTATTCGCTATTCAATGGCTCGGCCGCGCCATCTCTGCGTGTTATTGCCTTCCTGACGCCATACAGCTCTAACTGTGCGGTGAATGCACCAGAAATCCCATGGGGCTAAACTCCAGCGATGATTATGGATTCCGATTATATAGATTATTGCTATGCAGGTATTTGATGTACTGTATGATGTTACACATGGATGGATGTGTGAATGCAGGAACTAAATGAGGATGTAATGTGGATGGAAGAAGACAGGGGATGTAATATGAAGACTGAAAATATACACCTGCGGTGCTCGGATGAGCAGGCTGTATGGGAGAGTACGTATCTTACATGCGGAGGACGAAGCTTCGAGAGGTACCGGTCCCTCATCAGAGACATCCGCAGATGTATCGTGACGTGCCGTTTAGCATACTCGCGCCGCAATAACGAGGTCCATGCGTTGAATACGAAATGCATACGATCTACCGGATTCTGTAGTAGAGCAACCAACCAACCCTGGCCCAGATAAGCCCATTCCAATGATGGAATTATCTGCAGATGGGAAACGGGGAGGTGTAACTTCCTGATAACGTCGCGTCGATAGCTCGTGCCAGGTGGTCTTTTGGTGGTATGGAGGAGACGTCGCGACTGACGCTAATGCAATACGCTTGACAGACCTGGGAACAGCATTACCAACCGAGATTATATTGAAACAGCTGACAGGAAAGAGAACGCACCATCAGCACAGACATAGAGCAGACTTCTTCCGGACTATGAGCGGCCACGCCGGTGCTTCAATTGCAACCGCAACGGCGCTGTAAGCTCGTCACAGCTGCTTGGAGCCATCCGCCGCCGCCTCGACAACCGATGGATGCCGTCTCCATCTACTAAATCATCCTCATCCCTATCTCGTGCTTCTCGTTTGCGTTTATTGGATCGTCGTTGAGTATACATCGGATGTGACAAGTCATCCTCCAACTCGGGCAGATCATCGAATTTGAGGAACGTAGGTGAATGGTAGGGCAGCGGTTTGGGGGCGACCAGCGGGGTGTTGCATAGATACACATGATTCTGGCACAGCTGCGGATATGGTGACGACAGCGACGAGCGCGGTGAGAGGTCTGACAAGCTCGACACGGTGTCGGTCGGAGAGACTGAGACTAAGGGGGACAGATTAGTTGACGGCGGTGCCACAGCATGAAATGCCGACGGAAACTTACACTCAAGCTCAGGCGTGGAAGGATTCGATGGCACACGATGCAGGCTGGCTGCATGGTACGCGGCATCGATGTCAAGAACATGCGGCCACCTGGGACTCAGATGCTGCGGTTGGCTCTTGGGCGGTCGCTGAGGTAGGCTATGCCAATGAGGCGCAACATGGCGTTGGTAGGATAGGTGGCGCGAAGACGAGGGAAGCATGGTGGGGTCCACAGGTAGCTGCCAGCGGTCGTAGGGCAGATAGGCGTCAAGAGACATGCTGGCAAAGACTGAGTCCATGAACGACGGGGTAAAAGAAAGCGCATGAGACAAGGGAGACATAAGCTCGCGTTTATAACACAGTCGGAGACAGACCGGATCGGATTATATAAATGCACGGTGAGGGGGTGTATGGACAGGGTCCAGGAACGCCGCAAGATTTATAGCCAAGCCGGGTCGCATGATAGACGACACCTAATCTTGTATAACAGATGGGAGCCAGAATGGAAACGCAGCCTGCAGCAGATTGGATGATTGGATGCCAACGAAACAGTATTACGAAGAAATCGCCGTGGAATATGGGACCGGTTTGAGAGACATCCGGGTAATGTATCTGCTGGAATCACTTCTGCATAGTTTCCCTCGCTTCCTATAATCACTCGGCGCAGCGTCGCACCAGTGCCACTAGTTTCGATTATACCCATTTCTCGCCACGACGCCGCTGCTGTAGCAACAGTCCTGTGCGCGATGCAGTAGGGCAGCTGGGCTGGCCAAAGCTGCCCGCCGGCCGCAGCTGAGATCTGGGGAGATATAAATTATGAAAATTTGAATCATCGATGTCCCACAAGACGCGGACTCGGCCGCTGTCGAAGCGAGAGACATGCCCATTTTGGGAAATAGCTTATGACTCTCCAATCAGCCCTGCTTCTTCTCTTCTTCTCTCTCTTTGCGGTTCTCTCGTTAATCAAAGCCCTTCCACCTTATCGTTCGTCGTAATAATACCGCCTGCCAACAGGTTTAACAACTGTTGGTGTAGCAGCTGTACGGGCGTACGAAACTCCGGTCCCATTGCTCCTGTCATCAGGGCATCACGCGGTTAATTGGTCCTTTGCCTCAGATCGCGTTCTGTGGTCCATCCCGTTCAAAAATGCTCCTCGGCAGACTTAGAGTCTCGTCACCTCAGTTCGCCCGCCATCTTTCAACAGTTTCTGCTGTAGCCCAGGCTGCGCCACACGTCCCACCTTCGAGTGGTGCGCAGGTGCCGAAGCACCTCTACTACGTCTCACGAAGCAAAAACGGGAATCTCCCCGTGTACTCTGACCAGCGTCAGACTCGTTTTGAGGTAAGCATCCCGTCCCACATTGCCATTCAGCGTTTTCGCCTTTCCGCCCATCACCCTTACCATCATTCCCACATGTCCGTAGATTATAATTAAGAATGTGCATGGTGACGCTGCCGTACGTATACTGCTTCCATCACATGTATGGATTCAAACATAAACTTATGTTCGTATCTGCCACAGGCTCTCGCAAATGATATCCATCGCTCGCTTTTCCCAGCGAACTCCCCAGAGTCCGCGCGCCTGAAAATACGACAAAACAATTGTCACTTGATACTCAAGGGCGGCGACGTTTCATGGCGACCGGTCATCATGTCCTGGCTAAAGGAAGGAGGATTTTAGCACCGGTATCGTAGATCCGGCGTTATGAGTATCTTTTCTTCATGTATCGACGCATGATGCAACTTCAGAGATTCTTGGTCGTCTCACGCACAGGGATGGTGCACCGCGTCGTTCCCATGAAGGTTGCTGTTCCGGTCAGGCGTTCGATTGGTGTCGATGGAGTGCGTATTTATTCTGAGAATTTCAACATCATGAGGCAAGGCCATCTAACTTTAGGATGTGCCATCATCGTACCCGCGTCGAACGTTCCGTCATTAGGCAGACACGCGCGGTGGAGGCATACACAAATTCCTTCCACTCAAGCATCTCGTGAGCTGTCAATTTCGCCATGAAGAATTGCTGAAAGATCCATAATCGTTTTTGCACGAACGTCAGCGTGCTGCATGCTGACACACGGTCACGATGTGCGGCACCTTCAGGCTCCTCTGTTCTTCTCGTGCTATCTGCTGTGTGGCCGGGAGCGGTCTGGAGTTCCAAAGCTCCGGAAGTTCCGGAATCCAATTCATATGTTGGGGTACAGCAGGATTTTTCTGATGGACAGCGGCTGGCGAAAGTCCCGTATATATGACCGCACGAACCTTTAGTGCGGGTGGCACCCGCCGTCAAGACGTCGCATTTTTTTTTTTGATTTCTGAGCACCCTTTCATCCAGCTGATCTCTAGCACGGAGCCCAGCGAATAGGAGCATGGAACGAAGAGGATTGGATTGGACTCCGTGGGTGAACGTTGAACAATTTCGAATGACCTCAGCAGCATGCTGTAAAGCTAGGGAAAAAGGCACAACATCCAATTATGCAAATAAAGCATTTGAATATCTTTTGATCAATTTTTGATGATGTAAAACATGTGTACCCCAAATTTGGACTGATTTGCACACTACTGTACCATTTCAACCGTAGGTTCGCGTCACGCATCACGGTCCGGAGTGGGGAACCTATTTTGCGTGACGTCACGCGAAGTTTTCACGATAGAACATGTCAAAATTGGTCCCGTGACACTGTAGGCCCTGCAAAACTCAACTTGAAGTTGAGTTTGAACCTAATTTTTGGCCCGTCACGCAGACTGATGTGAGAACCTTTGAACATGAGAACATGTGCTGTCACGCATCACGCATGGAGAACTTACGGTTGAAATGGTACAGTATATAGGCAGGGATTCCCTGATATGGTGGTGTCTCAAGTGGTGGTACCATCTCGAACAGAAGTCACGCAGGCACCGATTGATACATCACTTGATAGGCCGATTGACAGGTTACTTACTACTTCAGGCAATAGGATCTGACGGAGTACAACGGAGATCAGACCCGTGATGGATGATCGAGCCTAGTGGACTGTGCCTGGTAACGGTCTTGATCGGACGGAGGTAATCCCGATTCCCTAAATGAAATGACTCCGTGATGTTGCCAAATCTGGACGATTATCCTATTCTGGAACAACACACACAATCAAGTCAGCTATGATAACGTACTACATACCACCGCTACGTACTTACGGTGAATGGCGCGCGCGCGTTCCCGCACAATGGATTATTCTTTCTGTTCAGATGTACTTTACTCACAGCAAATAGGGGACGGTAGGTAAATAGTAATACGAATGTATAGTAAGTATAAGATAAAGTATTGAAATCGTGCCGGACACATACGTACACACACACGTATAGACGTCCGCAGAAGATGCAAAAATCAGTAGCGACAGACAGACGACTCGGTATGAGTAAAAAGGAGGGGAACCAATGTTGCGGGTGTAGGCAGGCAAGCTTGCAGCATAAATACGCAGGGCAGCAGTGGCAAACCGCAAAAAGAAAATCGCCTGATCTAACGGGGGATATTATATGATACAGGTACAGGGAGATTTGCATGGGGAACGGGCGCAGATGATGCAGGTATACAATATATTAGTGGAAAAACGCCGGAACATCCTCGCCGAACGGTGAACA
The DNA here is from genome assembly GCA_000934395.1 of Fistulina hepatica ATCC 64428. Taxonomy (NCBI): domain Eukaryota; kingdom Fungi; phylum Basidiomycota; class Agaricomycetes; order Agaricales; family Fistulinaceae; genus Fistulina; species Fistulina hepatica. The sequence goes on from KN882097.1 coordinate 848,197, forward strand.
ATTTCCTGCTGTTTCCGTGCCCCCGACCGTGTGGCCCATGAGAGGCGATGTCCCAGCGGGCACAAACACACCATCCAAATATGGTGAGTGGTTGTGCGGTCCACGTGGCTCAAAGACGGCAACAGCATCGACAACACTCGCCATGACTGGCGCGCCGCCCGAGCTGAATGCAAAGTGGTCGAGTTCGCTTCCTGCTCCGTGGTAAAACGGTAGGCCTGCGACTGCTGTCGGGTCGTCCTCTGGTTTGAACGATCCTTGCGCACCGGTCGATATTGTCGTTCCTCCGACTGATATTGCTGCTGGACTCGGAAAGATAGGTGAGCCGCCGACGCTCAGGCCAGTGCTAGCGGTATTCGTACCGGAGGTCGCGGTCCCAGGCGGACTGTATGACGGCCACCCGGCTGCGCTGCTGCCGTCGTGACTGATGGCTGTGTTCGGCGCCGATGGCAGGCCACCCGTCCCATGCTGCGAATGGGGAAGGATGAGGGGAGGCGGCTGCGGCCGATGAGGCGGACCGACTGATACTAGTCGAGCACCACCGGGCGATTCGAGGACCTTGGAACCGAAGGACACATCTGAAAACTGTGCCACACCGCACGCGGGGTACTCCAGCTCACCCAAGTCTGGGTTGTGGTGAGCGGGCACGCCAACGGTAGCCTGGTGCTGCTGAATTCCGGCCTTGCGTGACTCCCAGATGAGGCGAATGGTCTCCTCGCGCTCCTCGCTCTTGGAGAGCGTCCACTGCATCTCTGATAACGCGGCAAGGCAAAGCACAACACCCTCCTCGATCTCATGGGACTGTGGGAAGAGGCTCGGCTCGGCCTCTTCCTGCTTGAACAGGCCGCTGCCGTGTGGCGACTCGTGCGCGAACTCGATGACACGGTCTTTGACACTCGCGACGAGCACGCCGGCGAAGAAGCAGCCGTCCCTCACGAGCCCGGCGTCCCAAGTGAAAAGGCCTGTTCCCTGGAGGCGGTTATCTCCGGGCGACACATGCATCTTGATGATCCCGAGGACGTTGGGCAGAAGGTCGAGACATTTACGTGTTGCAATGTCATGAAGTTGCGCTGGAGAAACGTGAGTTGCAGGTGAAACCGGCGAGGCTTGCAGCGAGCACGTGGCGAACTGTTTCAGCGACTCGCGAATGATATTGTCTGATCGATTCCAGATGAGCTCGATAAATTTATAAACAGAAGAATGACATACGGCACTCAAAGATGAAAATCTAATGTCAGACGAACGACAAAATAGCGGACATATAATCGTCACTCACACCATTCACATGAGTTAGACACGCAAAAAACGCACCTGCCAGCTACCGACGAAGCGATGGACGTCGAATATGTTTTCCTCACTAGATAATGAACCACTTCGTTTGAGTGCCTCGAAATCATCCCAACAACGATCGAGTCCTTCCCATACGTCGCGCATGGCCTCGGCGTCGACACCATCACCTGACTCCGCACGCTTCATGGCCGCCGTGCAGGTCAAGGCGTGGTATAATCTCCGGCACACTGTACCAAGACGTAAGGGGATGGCGAAGAGGTGGCTTGTCGCAATGCACCCGGGCGTGGGTTGCGACAACTGGGTGGCCATCGCCAGTTGTGAAAATGGACCCGGAGGATATGACGATGAAAATGGAGAGTTCCGCCCGCTCCCAAAATTGGACGACGTGGCCTGGAACGCCTCGATATCGTCCTCGTCTCTACGGAAAGACAGGAATGTGAGATTTTGCACCAACGGGCAAACTACCTTTCCGACGAGCACGATACATCGGGAAAAATGTAGAAGACATTACTTACAAGAGTAGACGACCACCTTTGAGCCCGCTTGTGATGCCCTCCTGCAGAATCGCGTAGCAAAGCACGCGGGCCCGTGTGACGCTTTCATCGCATGGCGCCGCTGCTTCGCCAGTACCGAGCGTGCATAGCGCGCGAATTTGAGAGAGTGCAGCCTCCTGCACGGCGAAGCGTTCCAACGGTGGCGAATCTGGACACATAAACAGGTAGGTAAACACACGAGACGAACAAAGACAGTACAATAGCGGAAGAAGAAACAAAATGGGTCGTGGGAACGAGAAGAGGCAAAAGGGGACGTGAGGCACTAACAAGGGAGGTATAGGGCAGGCCAGAGACGTAACGTGGGAAAACCAATTCAACGTGCACGCGTGCCCTTTCGGTTTGAGATGTGGAGGGAAGGGAAGTGTATAGAGAAAGAATAGTCAAGAGAGAAAAACTGCACACTGACCTTCTAGAAGTGGCACCAGAAGCAGAAGTGCTGCCACACCTTCCCACGATGGTTTCCGTATAATGCCGTGGACGTCGATGTACAAAAGAAGCTCGCGAATCATTGCTGCTGTGCGGGTCTTGCGTGTCTGCCTGAGGGGATCGAGCTCGTCGTGGGAAGAGCCGCGCTGGTTGCCACTAGCACGTCGCGGGAAACGCCGGTTTGACTCCGAGGCGGCGGCAGCGGCTACATTGTCGACCACGCCATGCTCGTTGACGCCGACGGATGCCGCCCAAACGACGACGACCATTGACAGCAGATGCGTCTCCGGATTCAGCTGACAATTTGATTTTCGCTGCGCAAGCAATCTCGTGGTGTACTCATTCGAGTCGATGATCGGGCCTGCATAAGAAAAAGTAAAGTGGAGCAACGGTAAGATGTCTGCTGTAGGACCGGGAACTTGGGGGGGCACGAAAATGAGACGCACGTTGCATGCAGAATAGGCGCCAGAACTGTGAATCAAAGAATTCGGGCTGAAGGGTTGGGATGGAGATCTGGAGCTTTGTGGCGCCCATGGGCGAGGGCAGGTCGACATCGGTGGCCTTGCCGTATATGGCCTCTGCAAGGATAGCAGAAAATGGGGGGTATATGATATGGTCTGATCGCGCGACTAGTGACACAACGACAACGTACCAACTTGCTGAAGACGGCGGCCGCGCCGGAGGAGTTTGACGGCCTTGACGTCAGCAAATTCGTCGCTGGAAGAAGGAGAAGCGGGGAAATTAAAATTCTGACAGTAGCGAGCGAGAGGCGCAGGAAACGAAGCCTGTATGTAGCAACGTACACGCATTTTAGACCGCGTTCCTTGCAATTTGAACAGGCTGGCTGATTGGCGGACGATATCGAGAGGTCCTTGAGGTCGCATCGGACTCTGCATGGGTATGAAGAGTTGTGCTGGATGGATAGAAGCGGGGGACTGACCTGCGCATGCGGCACGCACCGCAGGCGGAGAACTGCTGCCTGGACGACTTTGGCTGTGCAGACTGCCTGCGGGGGTAGGGAGCGGAGGTGCTGCGGGTGGCGATGGTGGAGGGGGGGTTGCGGGGGGACATGGGAGACAGATTTGAAGTCGCGAGTGAAAGAAGAGGATTTATAGACGGATGGAATGTATTACTCGATAATTTATGGGACGGGGGACAGCGCCAATCGACGAAGATCGCGGATGGACAGAAACGGCAGCGATCTTGCCATGTCCACGCCAACCAGCTTGGCAAACAAAACACGGCTTGGGAATATAAACGCTACGGGCAAATATAGATTAGTCTCTGCATCATAGCCAGGTCAATCCAATCCGAGTGTGAACCACGGGAACCAGTAGCTAAACCAGCTGCTGGACCGGCGTGAACTGCACTGAAACGCACATCACGCGTTCAATTTCTATCCTGACAACTGCCAGCGTCTGTGCGCCTGTTCCACGTCCTTCGATGAGCCCACGCCCACACCCGTCCCAGCGGGCTGTCGTCCGGCGTGTTCATAACTCTATCGTTTATGAAAACACAAACAATACCATAATGTCTAGTGCGTCGATGCGCGTCAGCTCAGTCGATGACTGGGTGGAGCACATCTTCGTGCGTGGTTGTCAGTGTGTCTGTTTGGCTTCTGTTGTTCCCGTCTCGACCGAGGAGTTGAGTAACCGACTAGAGAGAGATTCAATCGTGATCGTCATGCGCAAGCTTGGAGTCCTGCGCACAGAAAAATAACATTAACATAACAGTAATAATGGCCTCGATCCTTTCCTGCAAGAGACAGTGATCAGATAGATATACGAGAACGTATGCCGGCAAACAACATACGAATTCACCGGACGTCCACGCGCGCGCCAACGTATGTACTTACGAGTGGACATCCACACACGTACCTATACGTAAAGAGTACATAGACGGAGCGCGCCTGTCGATCCAACCCACACGCTCTTCCCCGCGGAGACTGCAGCTGGGCCCCTTGTCAATGCGGACACGCCCCTTGTCAACACGCGCGCGACAATCGACGTGACCCGCCAGCCTATCCCCTCGCGATGCGATTCATAATTGCCGATTCATTGCCGTCTCGCATATATACTTCGTATTGTCCTGTACAATGTCGTCTTTTTTGCGCCGCGCCCATAATGATTTAGGCCTTGTCATCAGACAGATGAAGACTCAAGTTCCTCTTCTTTCGCACATGGAGTTCACCGTATATTGCCGAGGGGTATTCCGTGAACACGGACTCCGCCGCGGCAGCACCACACCGGCGCCACCTGAGGCACTTTTGTGCACACCCTATTCGAGTTTGCTTGGACAGTTTAAATTGTCCGTCCTACTTGGATCAAAGATCTGTCCGTGAGCACCATTGCATTTGAGAAATCACTTTTAAGGTGCTTGACTTCATTGAGGGCAAGAATGAACTCCTGTTCTTTTATGAGGCGCACATGCAGAAAACAGTAGATTGACAGCGCGGTTGGCATTAGTCGCAGACTCGTAGCACGTTCCTAACAGAAAAACATCAACATGGGTATTGAAATGCAATAGTCCACTTGGGAAAGCGCGTGGAACAACGCATGTCAGGCTCGACTAAACGAACCATAGCCAAAAAGATCGTTGCTGCCGCCACCTGCCAAACAGTGGTTTAACTTTACGTTAATCTCGCGTTGAGATCCACCGACACGCTGTCACCGCCGCCAGCGTACTCACTTTACGACTATCGAGCCACCGCTCCAGAAGCTACCTCACCAATGCCAGGCGTACCTCCACTACGCACACCGTCTCCACACGTGCGCGCAGTCCGTGTTGCCTTCTTCCCACTGATAGTGCTGTAGTATCTCTGATGCATGCATTTAAACGAGCAACGAAGCAACGGCCAGTGCATTTTTGCGATCTCTATTGAGCCATGCCCGCGCGCGTAAACGCCTTTCTTAGCTGGCTGGCCGTGTACTGGCTAGTGTTCAGTTTTCTGTCGCGCGCCATCCGCTCGAAATCCAGCCCGTACTTCGCGCGGAGTCTCTCGAGGTAAGCGCGTTCCCCCGTAGATGTGTGTCGCTGCCCGACACCTGAGATCGACATGGAAAGTGTACACATGTCACCCTTGGCATGTGTCGCGAAAGACTCGAGCTCTAGTGTGAAAAAATATAGGTCAGATGATACGTTGTCTTGATCGTTTGTGATGACAGAGGATTGGTGGATATAATTTATGTATCCAAGTTTGAAGAAGGAACACACAAGGATAAGTGCGCAGGAATGAATGGGCAAAAAGTGCCCGACTCGATATCGCGCAAAACTGCCAATCTCGATGACACGCCATTAGGCGGGAGGCAATCACGACAGAGAATAATGCCACAAAAGACGAGGTGGGCGCACGAGAAGACCACAATATCCTCGAGGCTAGCCTCGAAATCATTTCAGGCGCCACAGGACGGCCGGAGTGACACTGATAATAAATGTCGTGGTGGGACTGATACAAGCATAAAGCCGAGGTGGCTTTAATGAAAGATGCACAACAAAGGAACAAAGAACAAAGTGATGATCGAGAATACAACACTTTGAACCACAAAAAAGGTTTGATGAGACAATCCGCGCATAACGAGATGCTTCGTATCATCACAACACGACAAGCGACATGCGACAGGCCGGTATTGAGGCGCAAAACGCAAGCTTAAGGCAAAAATGCATCCGATGGGAGCGCAGACACCGCAGGATGCCGAAAACAGAGGACAAGAAGGTAATCTAAGCGAGGCGCGGGGCATTAAGCCACAATCAGCAGAACGCGCCGGGGCGCGGGAAGAGGCAGTCAAGGCCATCAACTCGAATGTAGTGCACGTGCAGCAACGAACAGGCAAACAGGTAATCTGAACCGGACGGACGAATGCACGCGGGCAGTAAGATGGAGGCTTTTACGTGAGGCAAGCGGGTCGCTAGAAGACCGGCGATCCGCATATCCGGGGCACTTGCCCGTACAGTAGCACGTGGTAGGGTGCTGGCTAACAACAACATGCCCCTCTTTATTAAAGGCCCCACAATGCTTGCGAAGTCGGAGCCACCCATTTCCCAGAGCTCGAACGAAGCTGAGGGCTGCTGTGCGATAGACGGCACGTAGTATATGCGTGCGCCCAGCATGAGACTCAAAAATTTGGAGGTCCGGCGGAAAGCTTCGATCGCAGACCCAAACTTCAACACGTCGGGCTATAACTTCGAAGATGCCCGACATGACACATTAACAGGAAATGTGACAACATAAAACAATGACAAGGAGCTAGAAGGCAACGCCAATACCGTGCAAAGGAAAAAAAGAATGATTTATAGGAAAAGAATAAAGGAAGACGAAGATGAAAATTAGAACTCGCCTTGAACGACATGCGAATCAGATGATGACACTCGTGAGCCTTGGTGACCCAGTCCTGAAACCCATTGGAGCTTCACAGCGCGATCCAGAACAGGCTCCGGTAGCGCTTCTGGTTCTGAAGCTGACTCTTCACGAGACGCATCTGCCTCGTCAGGCAGTTCAACGCGCGCGATGTTTCCCGCCTCGTCGCGGATGATCTTACCATACCCAGCGGGTATCGTGGCAGGAGCCGCGTTCGACCACGAGCCGGCTGCGTCGGGCCTCGTAGGCGGCGGGGTATCGCTAACGTGGACATTTTCCGCGGGTTCGGCGCCACCGGACGCGTGAGCATTCAGATTGTGTATCAATCCGAGACGTTCATAACTACATCATCAGACGGAAAATTGAGCAAAAATGCGAATGTCAGTCCAACAGTTGACAGTACAAGGCGCAAAGGAATGGAAGGAGTAAAGGAAAGCTTGTCGCGCCACCTTAAGGGTCTGGAGCGCATGCGATCCTGCTTATTGCTGATCGATCATGGCATATACATACTTTTGACGTACAGTCTTCTTCTTGTCCCAGGCTTCCTGGAGCAATTTTGAGCCTCGGATTGCTAGAAACAGATGTCATGGTCAGTTTTCCGTAGCAAAGCAGTGTAAAAGACATACGGGGTATTTTTTTGAGTGCTGCCTTGGCCCGCCGTGAATGTGAGACAGGCTTGTACGAAGAGGATTTGGCCTTCCTTCGTTGGCGGGGGTTAGCCATGTTGCGTAAGGATTGCTAAACACGAGGATCGCGTGCTAAACTAGGCTGATCAGCAGTGAAGAAGCGTATGGTAAGCCGTTGGTCTGAAATTTGTGAAAAGACAGTAGCGTGGGGTGTCTGCTGTCTAGGGGTCGATGGCGCCAGTGTTGGGAGTCTGTACGTCGCAGAGCATTAAATAGCACGGGAATGTGCTTTACAAGAGTCCCTATGGCTGAAACGATATGTAAATTCTTCAGGCGAAAAGCAGGAAGCTCGGAAGAGCGTGAGCAGGTCGTGGACGTGAAATGAAGGAAGAGAAATAGACATAATCAATGTGGCGTCGATCGACATTGATGATCGATCTTGCAAACACGGACAAACTTGACTCCCGTCGTCTGCCGGCACCGCGACTCTCGAAGCCAGCCCTAGTTTGGTCCTTTGCTACTAGAATTTTTCCTCCTAGCTAGATGTCTTCTGGTCGTGTTTCTTTCCAACCCAGGTCGCCTTTCCAGGCCGCCATCGCTGTTTGTGTTGTCTATTGAAATAACGGCAGTTCTTCGCGTCTTACACTAACTCATAGTCAGCAAAGCCATGGTACGGCTCCTTGGCTTTTTGGGGCGTTGGTGCTGGCTCAGCGGCCCTTCTCGTGAGTCAATATATTGTTGATTTAATGTGTCTGCGCTTGATTGAGCATGTACTCCAGTTCCTCTCTGTCACGCCGCTCGTCAAGGAAAAGATTCTGGTCAAAGTTCCTGTGGTACGTTCCTGGCCTCGATATGCACCTCGGTGTATACATTTTCATCGACACTCCTTAGCTGGGCTCATACTTCCAAGACAAGACGCCGGCCTCTGACAAGCCGTTCTAGTCCGCCGTAGCGTCATTCATGTCGGCTTTGCAGTTTGCACATGGCGTCAATGCATAGTGCATGTGCATTATAAGATACAAAATCAACTATGCCTTCCGCGGCAGATCAGTTCTTGTCCGACAATCCTGTCACATTGCTGCTTTGGTCGTGCCATAAGGCGTGTGCAAGTCTATGCCAACCTTGGCCTCTAGCTCACACACAGCGTCGAGAGTTCGGCCTATCCGGACGTCTGTGCGGCAGCATGAGAATCGTCGCCTTGGCACGGTGTGCACGCGCTCTACTTACGTATTGTCTGCATCCCGAGGTCCCTGGCGGTCTTGAGATTTCTTTTCACAGTCGTTAGGTGTTGGTTCTATCAGCGGATGTGCGTACGTGGTGAAAGCGGGATGCAAGCTCACATGCCAAGGTCATCCAAAAGTACTGCTTCTTGTGGCGCGATACCGTTCCGCTCGCAACACAGAAGATAGATGCCAGGCTCGGGTTTCCTGTTTCCTTGTTGGGAAATGTACAGCGGTATCGGTGAAGGGCCCTACCTCATCCCGAGCATGCTGCTGTCACAGAAGTCGTCGAAGAGGTCACATAACGTCGACGGTATCACGCCGTTCTCCCACCCTAAGTATCGCAATTCGTCTTGCGGGATGGAGACCTGGTCAATTCCTCCGAAGTTGTTTGTGAGTGCGATAATCTTGTGTCTGCCTGCAGCTGTTTTGCGTGATGTTACGTGAGCTTTGACCGCTGACGGTCATATGTACTTTGACGTACCACGGAGTCGTCTAATGGCCGTCATGACGTGTGTGTCGAATGTTTGAGCGTCCCGCATTATCGCTGCGAACAGCTACATAAGTCACCTTCAGCATTGTACTACCGTTAGCACTGAGGCATGAGTTGTGCGCACTTCACGACCATTTACGGAGAGCTTCTCCGGTAGTCTAGGATATTCTGTATATGTAATGAAGTGGTCACAATATCAATGAATGCTCCGCTCTAACACAACCTTTGTCTTACCGATACCTTTGCGTTGTGCGTACATTTTGTACCAGCGGTTGCCATTGGAGGTGTCGGACAAGTCTTTACTGAACGCATCGTAGAAATCGAACAGGCCAACCTCTCCTCTCTCAAAACGTTGCCACGCGCCTTCAGATCCTCTCTCAACACTTGATGAATATCCATGATATATAGAATGAGAATTCCTGTGATGTCGACGAATATACAAGCGAACATACATCAAGCAATTAAGATAATTCGGGGGCAAGCCCAGTCTCTTCTCGTACGCTGCGATTGCGATAAACGGGCTTCGCGTGACGACTCCTCCAATCTGTACGCCAGTCGGCTGCCCGGTTAACAAGGACCCCGTGACAAGGAATTAAGTAAGGGGGCGATGACGCCAAGACGCACGTCGAAAATTACAGCCTTAACTTCGCAAATTGGAGGTGCGCTCATCGCTACTGACAATTCCTATGCTTGAATAGCGTTCGAAGCGTCGAGTAAAAGAAAGGGTGTTTGCTTGATTAGTAACTAACGTTGAGGGAAAACACGCGGCAACGGTCGATTCTGATTCAACGCAACCTGCCCGTTGATCGCCGCTTTCAAGTATGATGCCCCTATAGTGCGCGACTTGAAGTGACCTTACGGCCGAGCAGCACTGAACCTCGTTGTGGCGTATTGGCCGAAGGGCGACCTTCTTCGGATTTAAAATATGATGGAAAACACGCCCGGACTTACTATACAACTGTTACTTGCGACTGCCAGTGGTGAGTGCACTGGCATGACAAATTCGCTATCTCCCTTGAACATCAATTGAACATTGAACAAGGCCGCGTTCTAAAACCATCTGCACGTATAGCTGAGAGAAATTGCAACAGATTTGTATGGTGTTTGGCTGAACTCACTTTGACGCGCACGAGCAAAGCATCCACCTGGTCTCGCCGTGATTTTATGGCACCGCACAGTACGTACTACTTACTTGAGTTCGATAGCAAGCGTATGGAATTTGTGTGCAAGATGTCGGCCTTTATTGCAGCATCAAATCGTGTCCATCACTGAAGAAATTTTCATCAGACGAGTTCAACTGAGATATGTAGATCCCAAGGAGTTACCATGACACAAAATAAAAATAACGAATAACGACCTCAGGTAAAAAGGACCGCGTACAATTTTAATTGCGCTGATGTTATGATGATGGACGGATCTGAGTCCGTATTGTGACTGGCCACACTGACATGAAGATGGGAACCTCGAGCTTCGTGCATGTGTAGCTGGCACCATGAGGTTGCTGCCACAAGCACTTCATATTCGTCAACAGAGACACGTATTCCTGGATGAACGCAAATATAATTAGACGTCAAAACCAGAATAAGCCAGCATAAAAAATGGCCACCGTGACGGGAATATCGTTGAAAACGATCCAGTGAGGACTACGACCTCAGCGAAGATGGAAGCTCTGAAAGCATGACGATTCCACCGCAAACTGCCGGTACCGAGCGCTGTATACTTAGTACACGAGCAGCAGCGCGGCAGTGACCAAGGTACTGTAGACATCAGCCCAGAGTTCAGGAGATCAGTCAATCTGAATTCGTCGGGACCGCCCGGTACAGAGACTAGTCAACCCCAGATTATTAGATTGTACAGCACCATGGCATCGAACGCAAAATCTGTCGGTGAGAAGATTCAATTCAGCCCGTCACCGTGTGGCACGCTTTAGAAGTCTACGTATGATATGCATAGACTTCCTAACGCGTTTGTCCAATTTCAGGTTGTAGACTGAAGATCGAAGATAAAAGGCGAAACATCTAGACACGAAGAGTACCGATCGTCATTCGTCGCTAGCTGCAAACATTTGCTTTATGCTACCAAAAAGGCTGGACACTGGCGGAAGATCCGTTGCGAGTGGAGCGCTGTGCCGAGCAATAGAAGCATCGGAAGAAAGTTATAAACTTGCACATACTGCCGTGGTTGCCGGCTACTGTTTGCAAAATCCAAGTGGCACCATGCTGTATACGAGGTGGTTGTGATAGCATTATAAAACTCACTGTAACGAATATTAATGATCTTTTGGAAATGTGGGGGAATTCTGCACGTTGAGTCGGCTGTACTTTAGGGGAGCCCGACCATCACGTGTTTCTATGCTAATAAAAAAGCAGGAATCAGTGCCCGTTCAGTAGCACGGATGGTAAGAACTACGTGGAGGTGGTCCGTTGAAATCGTCCACCGTAGTGGACGCCACTGCCAGTCATGCAGTAATGAAAAGCGCCGCCACGCGGCACCGGTCAATGTCTTTGGGTAAGCCGCGGAATACTGGGCCAGGTTTAGGTTGACAGTAAGTTTGAGTCGGCGTATAAAATCGATATCGAGCCGCCTACTCGAACCAACCGGTGCACGGCAGTAACATCGAACACGAATCGCCGGGATCGCCTTTACAAAGACACACGTGACGAAAGTAATGGTGACAGTCCCCTCTTGTGGCTCCGCCACTCACCTTCTCAATTTGAGAGGTAACCGCGATTGTTCTCCACCAGATCTGCAGACGCGACGTTTATCCAATCGTGACTCCGTTAAGCCCCTTCCCTCCTACCTAACGGAGATTCTGGCGCAGACCAATGCTCACTAGAAAGGTCAGGCGTACGACAGTGAGACTGTGACACCGCTCACCACCGTCGCACTTGCTATTTCTGGGATCTGAGATGGGAAGTGCTTGACCAGAATCTTTACATAGCTCCTTCTGCTTGCATGAATTTTTGCAATCGCGGGGTTTCCTTGACATAACCACCCTCAGTGTAAAGCGGCGTAATAGGCCGGAGAGATACCTGTATTACGACATAGGGGAGCACATCCTTATAGTCAAAGTATGGTGAGCTTACTATACGATACGCACCGCGCGTCAGATCCACTGGCAAATTTCGAGGGTGCATACCTCGTAATGTCAGCAGGACATTGGATATATCATATTACCGATGTGTCCGTTTATCCGGCCTGGAAAGAGCGGGCAGTCTACCCCAATAGTACAGCTTTTAATTGTGAGAACAAATGGTATTGACATTACTCCCCTCAATGACCACCATTGCGTGGCCGCAAAACAACTGCAGGTGGACGGTGAGCTGATCCACATAAAGAACAAATTGAGGCTTCTCACAAAGTCCGAAGGACATGGAGTCAACCAGTCTACGCGTGCTTTATTGTGAACAAAGTGAGTAATTTACATAATCATCGGCCAAAAGAGATCACCTCACATCCAAAGAAGTGCAAACATTGCTTACAAGGTCGCAGTCACCAATCTTTCTCGCCTCACAGACAGCGCAGAGTCAGTGCGCGAAATGCTCTGAAATTCTGCAGATGAGATCTCGTAGTAAATAGCTTTCGAATTTTGTCCACGCATCGCAGTGAGCTAATCCATTGTCATCGTTTATATATATAGCGTGACACGGAAATCGGAGTTAACAAAGAACAGTGGAAACAAGTTCAAACAACTGACACACTGCAGTCCCAGAACGGGGCACGCCACCGTGTACGCCGATCAGTGATCAATGATCGCGGACATGCAACTTCTAAAAGAGGAAGCTGCTAATGTGAAGCGTACACGATTACGGTTCCGTTTCTTCCACGTCTACTCGAGCTTACTCTTCAAGTATGCTGGATCTGTTCTCTATATCTCACAAAGGCAATTTTCTTTTCAACTCATCTTACTTTCTCTCGACGGCTTTCTGCAGGCGGCATCGTGCTGTGGTCACGATCATTTACCCCGGATGCACAGCGCGTTGTGTCCTCTCCTAATTCTCCTGTCAACTCCCTTGTTCGAGAGGCCCTCATCGAGGGTCGAACATCTGAGGAGAGGTACGAACGAGATGGATACACTGTGAAATGGACGCTCGTCAACGATCTGGAGCTCATATTTGTCGTATGTATACTAGTCTATGGCTAGTGCCCAAGTTTCCTCATAACCCATATGTAGGTTGCATATCAACGCATTCTACAGCTAGCTTACGTCGAGGATCTGCTGGCTGCGCTGAAGGCTCTGTTCGTGAAACTCTTCGAGCCATTCCTTACGACATTTGTAGCTTCCGTACATGCTTTCAACTCCGGCAAGGCGATAGCTACAGTCCCGACATCTTGGGACTTCTCGAAAGTCTTCGAGGGCTGGGATCAAGTCTTCGACAAAGTTCTTAAGGGATTCGAGGACAAAGCTGCACAAGACCGCAAATCGCGTCTGCGGAGTGCTGTTAAGGCAGTGCCATTGCCTCCCAGCCCACCACCGGAGCTTTCTTCCAACGGTAAACAAACGAACCCTGATTTTTACATGTTGCTAACTTTATCGTTATACAGAACCGACGTCTGTGGCCAATGCAACGCCTGACGAGCAAACAATTGCTCGTAACGTGCAAGCACTCAAGAATCGCCTGCGCGGGCGTGGCGGTCGTCGAGGGGGCCGTGGGATAGGGAGGGTGGATTCGGGTGGTGGAAGGGACAGCCTTCCAACCTCGGAGTGAGTCTCGACGCCGATCCCCCAGTCTTATCAAATCTTAACTCCACGTCTCACCAGTTCTGAAGCGCCATCTAAGAAGAAAAGCAAACCCAAGGCACAACGTAAATGGGGAGATCAACCACCATCCGAGTCCGATATGGCACAGCTTGATTTCAGTTCTGACAAGCCGGGTGCTGTAGATATCAGCAATTTAGATTTGAAAGCGCTCGTTGATCAGTCGTCTTTGGGCACTCGTAGCGAGACAGGCATGTATGAAGTGAGGGACTGGGAATTCAAGGCAGGCGCCGACGATATCATCGCTTCAGCTCTTCATGCGGACGAAAAGCCGTCAAACTCTATGGGCATGTTCGGCTCACTCTTTGCTCGTTTGACGGGATCCAAAATCTTGACGGACGAGGATCTCAAGCCAGTACTAGATGTCATGAAGCAACATCTCATGAAGAAAAACGTAGCGAGGGAAATTGCAGAGAAAGTCTGCGAGGGTGTTGGGGAGATTCTTGTCGGCAAAAAGGTCGGCAGCTTCCAAAGTACTCGACAAAGACAATTACCTCTTCGTCCGCCCACTGACGTGTCTTCCAGCTACGAAGGCCGCCGTGCGCCTGGCCTTGTCAAATTCGCTGACTCGTATTTTGACCCCCAAGACGTCGACTGACCTCTTACTTTCTATCCGCACGAAGCTGTCGTCGCCCGTATCGCAGCGCTTACCATATAGTATAACGTTCGTCGGAGTCAACGGTGTCGGCAAGAGTACCAATCTGTCGAAAGTGTGCTTCTGGCTCATCCAGAACGGACTTCGCGTGCTTATTGCTGCCTGCGACACATTCAGGTGAGTTGCAGCCCAAATATTTTTTCTAATCAATGAGGGTGATGGTTGGCACAGGAGTGGCGCCGTCGAGCAGCTCCGTGTGCATGTACGCAATCTCAGTATGCTCGGTATAAACGGGGCTACAGATAGCAAAGGTCGCGTGGAACTGTTCGAGCGTGGCTACGGTAAGGATGCGGCAGGCATTGCCAAGGATGCTATCAATTACGGTATACATGTTTTTCTCCCCTGTCTTCTGTGCTCGTATTTACGTCGCAAACACAGCCAAAGACAACGATTTTGACGTGGTGCTCATCGACACCGCGGGGCGGATGCAGGATAATGAGCCTCTTATGCGCGCACTCGCCAAGGTCAGGCTCCCGCAAGGCAATGTTCCATGATGCATTTTCTTAAAATGCTTTCTTCATTCCAACAGCTCGTGGCGCTCAACCAACCTGATAAAATCATCTTTGTCGGCGAGGCTTTGGTAGGCAACGAAGCCGTAGACCAGCTTACGAAGTTCGACCGGTCTCTGCGTGATTTCTCTTCTGCCTCAGGACAAGGACGCGGCATTGACGGTATGATCGTGACTAAATGGGATACTGTCGACGATAAGGTGCGTTCATACTCTTCTTTTCGACAATTTTGTTGCCTCAATTTCCTGGTACGCAGGTCGGAGCCGCGTTATCCATGACATATGTTACTGGACAGCCCATTCTATTCCTGGGATGCGGACAGGTATGACATGGTCTCTTCTCTGTATTTTCCATGAACTCAGTTCTATCTATTTTCAGACGTACACCGATCTCAGGCAACTTCGTGTCGCTAATGTCGTACAAGCTATTCTTGGGGATTAATGTACTCGAAGGTGCTGAGACGCCAGGACATCGTGAGCAGAGAACGTACGTCCATTTGTTGGATGACGGCAATTGCCAAAAATCCATCAGCCTCATCATCACGCTTTCTCGAGCCAGTTTCACAGGTCGACATGCTACCTAGCTTGGATTTACATAAGTTGGCGTTGTGAAGGCAGAAGTCTCTCTAATATAGATGGAAATGAGTGACCCCCGACGCGCCCAATACTGAACATTGAATTAAGCGATACACTGTCTTGTCTTAGTTTTTTGTTTGCAAGATCTTCCCATTATCCGTAATGAAATTTCACCGTATTGTGGAGCAGATGTATGCATATAACGGGTCTTTTTCATGAGGCAGAACAACGTCAGGATAATGAGACATGAGGCTGCCGTTGTCAAAGAACCCCGTAGTGTTGGGTCACGACAATTTGTTCACAGAATATCCTGTTTTTGGCAGGTACATACATAATACATATTTGTGATCGTCGATCACGTTCAAGTGATGAAATGACGTCATGTGCCCTCGGCCTTCCGTATGTAGTGAACAGAATCATGATGATGGTCTCGAGTGTCGTGCACATCTTCGCCGGTATGCTTTTCTCTTCCTCCCATACAGAATCCAATATGCGGAAAGGGTCTTCAGATGCGAATACCGTCTTAAAAGACTTTGTCGGAGTGAGCGAGCTTTCCAAATTTTACTTATCCATTACAGTTTGTGATATGAAAGCTTGATGACATGATGTCCAGGTCGACCCCAAGTCGGTATATACATTTGACAGTAAGCGGGATGCGCCAGTGTCACGACTGTGCCGTGAGGGTGGCCCGCAAGGTCGCGAATGTATCGATGTGTGTGTTCTTTTGAGGCTTGATTTGCACTCGCGGTTTTACTCACTTGAAGAGTGTAGATCCAGATGCAGTCAAGAGAACTGTTTACGGCGATGCAGGTATGTGCAAATCAGAGACAAGTCTTGCATCTGTAGTTACGATTTCGTACCCCCTCCTCATAAATATTACAGGACCTGGGATTCTTCTGTGGTAAG
Organism: Fistulina hepatica ATCC 64428; assembly: GCA_000934395.1. Lineage (NCBI taxonomy): Eukaryota > Fungi > Basidiomycota > Agaricomycetes > Agaricales > Fistulinaceae > Fistulina > Fistulina hepatica. Next base: position 864,561 of record KN882097.1, read on the forward strand.
TACTGAACTGTGTTTTTCGCGCAGCCATAAACTATCTGACCCACACACAATGAAAACAGCGCTTCCTATGGAACCAGGACGAACATTCATGCAATGCAAACCCATATCGAAATGAGACAGCGATTGCGAGCACCGATTAAAGACAGATTCATACTTTCAACGCATGTAACACCTACTTACTACATCTAATCCTGCCAACTCAAGTTGTTCATCTCCGCCTTGAGCGAGTAGCTCTCAGCCTGCTTCAACCGCTCCTTGCGCCCTGCTAGATCCATTCTTGATACCCTCAGCTCGTACAGAGACGTGAAAACTTCTGCGTCAAGACGCGTGTATTCCATTGCCGACTGGACACGCGCCTCCTCCGCACGCAAAAACACCTCCATCTTCCTTTGTGCGTCATGCTGAGCATACAGGGTTAGTATCCCGTAGAATATATATCTCAACCACTGCGAAGCGTACCTGGCACCTTTCGATATCAGTCCACTCTGATGAAGGTTTGTTGAGCCAGCTTGGAATATAAGGCGGAATAATCACGTCGGGCGGTAATGTTGGCGGAAGGCGCGGGACAGATGGTAATGTCGAAGGGGACGGCGGAAAGTCTTGAGACGACGCCTTGGGAAGAAATTCGGCGTTCAATTCCGCAGGAGCGGGTGACAAACCACCGAGTGAACCGTTAAAGACTGGGGCCTTTCCCTCACGTAGCTGAGATAGGTGGAAGTCCGCGACTGATTCCTGGGTTCCCTTTTGTCCAACTCGCGTAGTAGACGCGAGATTTTGCTCTACATGCGACTCAAATGGGTTAGTCGGTGTTGGAACGGACACCGGAGTCGCAGCATAATCAGATGAAAGAGCTGCTGCATCTTGAGCGACAGGCGTAGGCATGGCGCTTGAACTGGTATTGCGGAGGACAGATGGGGGAATGAGGAGAGATGGGGGAACTGCCGGTTGCTCCTGAGAGGAGGGAACGTCCACTTCCATAGATGCAGGCGCGGGCGTCACCGGTTCGATATTGAACATATCCACATCCATATCATCCATCGACACGTCGGGACGCAAAGCCTCTGCTTCTGCCTCGCTGAACGAAGACATGGTCAACAACATCTCTGCCGCGCTAGAAACCTCCTCCGGAATATCGATATGCATTTTCTTTGCTGCGTCTTGTACAGCGCTCACAGTCTCAGGCTTGACAGGAGACACTTTTGCTTTTGGTGGCATTGTAACTGGCGAGGACGTTGCATGATCTGGTGGTGCTGTTGAGACTGACACCGTGTGCTCCTTAGAATCAACTGGAGAGGTCAAAGCTGAAGGCTTGGACTCCACAACAGGCTCTGGTTCGGGCTCATGCTGAGCAACTGCTTTCGGTGCGGGTACTTCCTTGCGTTCGTACACTGGTGTCGAAAGCAATGAATTGGCTGGAGGCTCTCTGGGCGAATGCTCGTAAGAAGACTCTCTTTGTGGGGTCTCATTCGCAGATGATGGTCCAGGCATAGGCATAGAATCACTCGTGGGGAGAATCGACGCGCGCGCGGGGTTCTGCGACCTTGTCGGCAAGTCAGACGGCCCTGCACGTGCATCATGTGAGTGTGGAGGGCCCCAACGGTTGCGTCTCCGAGCCCCGCGGGCTGCAGTAGACCCGTTCCAACGGTTGTTACCGCGTGTGGCTGACGACGGAGCGCTGCGCAACGATGGGGCGTCCGCTCGGGGTGAAATGGGTGGCAACGGAGGAACGCTGGGGATTTTCACAGGAACCAGAGCAGGGAGACGGTGGTTTTGAGTTGGCTGCGGTGGAGGCGAAAGGGAGTCGTGACGAGGAGAACGAGAAGGCTCGTGTCGTGGGGACCGGGACAACCGTCGCCGGACTGGAGAATCGGAGCGTGGCGGCGAACGTGGAGGGGGAGAGCGGAAACGACGACGTGGTGGAGAGGATGGCGGTGGCCGATGTGATGGACCGGCACGACGCCGTAGTGAGCGTGATCGGTGCCGAGGAGAGCGCGGCGACGGAGAGTTCGGTCTGCGAGGTGAGCGCGGTGGATGATAAGACCATTTTGGAGGTAGTATTGGTGGCGGTAGTTCATCAGGCGGGAGCTGACCGGCTTCCAGTTGGTCATCTGCATTGGCATTGGCTTCATTGCGGGGTTGCGCAGGTGTTGGGGGAGCCGCCTCTTCAGATTGTGGCGGGGCATCCGCACCATGGGGTACTTCACCACGAGGAGACCGGGAGCGCCGTCTTGTATCGCCTGACCGACGGGGCTCTTCTCTTGGAGCCCGGCGAAACCCAGTGTCTTGACCTGGAACGTATGAATCTCTGTATCTTCCAGCTTTTCGGGGCGGGCGAGTAGGCATGTCACGATAAATGGGCGACCCAGGACGAGAAGATGCAACGTTTCGACGCTGCTGAGGTGGCGATAAAGGAGGCGGCGTACTATGTCGTGTGGCAAATGCAGCAGGTGGGGACCGCGGAGTCCAGTCTTCTCATTTTTGCGTTGAAATTGTGCGTACACTTTCATGAAAAGAAGACCACTCACCGCGCGACGCTGGATACTCAGACCGCAACCGGTTGTCCACACGAGCGTAGTCGTTGCGGCGACTGTCTGTGGGGTATGGCCGCCTGTCATACGCTGAATCTAAACGAGGGGATGGCCGGGTGTCCGGACGATAAGGAGAAGGATACGGGGGTCGATAATCTGGCGGGTAATGCGGTGGCGGGCGGAAATCTCGTGGAGGTCCATGGGCATCTTGAGGGTCCCGAGGACCCCTGTAACTGTCTGAGCGCCCACGGTGGTCCTCACGATAGTCGGGCGGCGGCGCATAATGACCAGGTGCAGATCGTGGTGGCGGGCCTGAAGGGCGATAGTTTGAGGCACCAAACGACGGTTTGCGGTCGTAAGACTCGGGCATTCTTTACAACTTCATAGAAATAGCCACAAGAAGGAGAAAGCTACGAGCAGGGCGTCGAGCGCAAATCTGGCTGGCAGTGGTCAAAGCCAAACCGAGGAAGTGAAGAGTTGACTTTAGGGTCTGGTCTGACTCACAAAAGGCTACTACGTTCATACAAAAATTGTATTATGCAGTCAAAGAAAAAGCGTCTGAGGTACTAAGTAGATGACATTGGTATGCTACTATTATTTTCTAGCCATTTGCGCACTTGTATCTTGTCGACCATACCGATAACTCTTTGCTTATCTTCTGCGCTCCGTTCGCGGTATAGTCGCATGATATAGCCACATACACTCCATATATCTTCCCATGAAGCATCAAAAAGCTCCCACCAGCAGTTGGGGGGCGAAGAGGGCAGAGATATGCCAAGATGTCGTGTCATGAGCAAGATGGCTGCGCTGACAATGGTGGGTACGGAATATAGAGCGTACACAGGAGTTTGCAACCTGATGCGAACAGAGTGGGACCAATCGCAAAGAAATTGAGAAAAAAACGTACGCGTCATTCAGGTATCCCCATGCACGACTACACGCTTCATCGTTACTGGTTAACCCCAGAACACGCAGATAGTTGACCAATGTTCCATAAGGAAGAACTACATGGACATTGAAGCCTAATCGCTTCAATATCTGCATCTCTGCGACCACGAGGGTGTCCTTTAAATCATAAAACGTGCTGCCAAAGTAGGCCATCGGGGTATAGGAAAAGGACGCCACACCGGTGTGGGCCTCGCGCTGGCGTAGAAGATCGTACACGTTAACGAGATCTCGCATACGGAGGGGGCATTCTTCGAGTTTTGATGCCAGATATAGGGCACCCATGCCGACATCCTACATAATCGCAGGGAAAAAACCAAGAGAGAGAGCACGGAAGCAACTTACACCGACACTGAATTGCTTCATGGATGAAACATACCAGAAGCGTTGAAAGAGGATCTGCGCTGTTGCAACGGCCACCTGCTTTCTGTCAAACTCAGTGATACTGAATGATGGTTATTGACTGAACGCACTGTTTCAGGAGTATGCCAGCTTGGTGTACCAGTTTGCAGCCATAAGCACGCAGATCTTCTTCAAGATCTGCAGGAATCCCGTCTTCCCGCGAAGGCGTCGCTGAGATCTGGGACAGGGACGCAAGAGGATATAAAGCAGACATAGTTGCAGTGCTCAAATCAAAAGCGACTCAAAGTGGTAATAAGTGCAGCCATGACTCATAGATCTCCTTTCCTTCCTGACTTACAGACTCTCTCTACGCTCTGAAAGATGCCCTCAGTCTCCCCCAAAATGCCAACGCTCGACGCGCTCATGGCGCAGCTGTCGTTGACTGTGCCTGTGCCAACACCGACGAGCCATCCAGAACTCATCACGGCCCAGGACCTCGCTCGCGAGGAAGAACTATTGCGAAATCCCAACTCTTTCAGAATATGGTGGGACACTTTAAACACAGCACGGGAAGCGTGCGCAAACCAAGAACGCGCAGAACGACACAAATCAGACATCTCTCCCGGCGTCGACGCTCTTTTAGGTCCTCTCGCCACACCCCTCGCGCGTATCTCCTTGCAGCGCCTGACGTATCTTTACGAAGTCGCTCTCACGCAGTTTGGGGGATCTTTCAAACTGTGGAAGTCATATCTAAAAATGCGCATGTCTTATGTTCTTGGTAAGCCAGTAGTCAAGAAGAAAGCAGGTGGCAAGAAAAAGTTCGCCGAGATGAAGGACGCGCTCGAAGACGAGCGTGAAGATCTCGACGAGTGGGAAAATGGCCTCGATGGCGTCGTTGGTTGGGAAGAGTGGAAGTCGCTTGTCGCCGTCTTCGAACGCGCTCTCATGTGGCTGCCTAAGGTAATGTCTAATCTGTGTTGAATCCGCCCGAGTGTCCTGTCCTAATGCCCCATATTCAGCTTCCAAGATTATGGCTTATGTATCTGTCCATATTTTTTCATCCTAAATGCCCACCCATGCTGTGCAATACCCATGCTCGCCGCACTTTTGACCGTGCTCTGCGCACACTCCCGCCATCATTACATTCCCGTGTCTGGGTACGTTACCTCCTGTGGGCCGAGTCAAAAGGCGGTTCCACGCTCGTATCCGTCTACCGCAGGTATCTATCCGTTGACCCAAGTCTCACCGAACGCTACTCAGCTCTCTTGCTCGACTCCCCCAATTCACCCCCTCGCCCTCTCGAGGCTGCAAAGCTGCTCCTGTCTCTCGCCCGCAAAGCGGCCCGCGGCGAATACACCAGTTCGGAAGGGAAAAGCCCGTTCCAGTTACTATGCGACTGGATTGCTGTCGTCGAGAAGTATCCTGAGGAAGTCGGCCTGGATGTAGATGATACAACCAAGTCAAATGCAGCCATTGCGGAAGCGGCGACAGCCGCATCTGAGGAAGTACCAGTGCAGGCTGAACCCGCCTCTGTGGACGGCAAACTCATTCGCATGGATGGTCCACCCATTACGGTCACGGTAGCCGCTGACGGGAGCACTCGCGCTTACGATGAGGACGAGGATCCGCTGAGCTCCCGGAAGCTCAACATCGAGAGCACCGTCCAGAAGGACGGCTTGGATGTCTACAAGGACCAGGCTGGGCGCCTCTGGACCGGTCTAGCAACATACTGGCTCAATCGTGGCGAATTCGACAGAGCTCGCGACACGTTCGAGCGCGGGCTTGCAGCAGTTGTGACTATTCGCGACTTCACGCAAATCTTCGATGCCTACGCGGAATTCATGGAGTCTCTCATCAGCGGGCTCATGGAGAGCCTTGCGGAGGGTGAAGACGATGGTGGTGAGACGGAGAAGGAGCTTGACGAGCGCATGAAAGCATTCGAGGAGCTCATGGATCGACGCCCGTTCTTGAACAACGACGTTTTGCTTCGTCGTAACCCAAACGATGTACAGGAATGGGAGAAGCGCATTGCGTTATGGGGCGAGGACGACGAGAAGATCGCCGAGACGTACACGAAAGCGTTGGAGACGATTCATCCGCGCAAAGCAACCGCGAATCTTCACCATATTTATATCAATTTCGCGAAATTCTATGAAGAGGGTGGGTCAACGGGTCAGGCAGAGCCTGATCTCGACAGCGCCAGAAAGATATTGGAGAAGGGAACCAAGGTCAACTTTAAGAATGTCGACGATCTCGCAGAGGTATGGTGCGAGTGGGCGGATATGGAGATTCGTCATGAGTATGTACATTTCGACTTCCCTTTCCAAGTTGGAACTGACATTGAATTTCAGTAATTATGACGAAGCTGTTCGTGTCATGCAACGTGCGGCGGCTATCCCTAAGGATACCAGAATCAAATATCATGACCAGGTAGGATTCTTATCGCTTGAACAGTACGTGTGCTCACACATTCATGCAACAGTCGTTACCTGTTCAAGCTCGGCTATTCAAGTCCCTAAAGTTGTGGTCATATTATGTCGACCTAGAGGAATCTATTGGTACAGCGGAATCGACCAAAGCCGTCTACGACAAGATTTTGGAGCTCCGCATCGCCAACGCGCAGATCATCGTCAACTACGCGGCGTTCTTGGAAGAGAACAAGTATTTTGAAGAAAGTTTCAAGGTGAGGATCCTAGTGCATCATGTGCGAGAATTTATTTCGATCGCGTTCAGGTCTACGAAAGAGGTGTCGAGCTTTTCACTTTCCCGGTCTCCTTCGAGATATGGAACATCTACCTCTCGAAGTTCGTCAAGCGCTACGGTGGCACAAAACTCGAGCGCGCCCGCGACCTGTTTGAACAAGCTCTCGAAAAATGTCCGGCCAAATCGTGCAAGCCGTTGTTCCTGATGTATGCTCAGCTCGAAGAAACATATGGCTTAGCGAAACGGGCGATGAGCATATTGGATCGCGCGACCAAGGTGGTAGCAGATGAAGACAAATTCGAGGTTAGAAAAACGTTCTCGAGCATAGTTTCAATGCCGATATTGACTTGCCTGTTCCTATCGCAGATGTTCACAATTTATATCGCAAAGGCGACTGAGAGTTTTGGTCTCCCCGCAACGCGTCCTATCTACGAGCGTGCGCTGGAAGTTCTTCCGGATCGCCAGACGGCCGAGATGTGTCTCCGCTATGCCGCGCTCGAGCGCAAGCTCGGCGAGATCGACCGTGCGCGCGCCATATATGCGCATGCATCGCAATTCTGCGACCCGCGCGTCAATCCCAAGTTCTGGGCGGAGTGGAACAGCTTCGAGATCGAGACTGGGTCTGAGGATACGTTCCGCGAGATGTTGCGCCTCAAGCGCGGCGTGCAGGCGCAGTTTAACACGGAAGCGAGCTACCTTGCCGCCCAGGCGATTGCTGTCAAAGAGGGCACGAAGCTCGCCGACGAGACTGGCGATGTGACTATGGATGCGATGGCAGCTGCTGAGCGGAGCGTCAGCGGTCCGGCATTCGTCGCAGCCAAACAAACTGCGCTCCCGCCTCTAGACCAGGCGTCTGACGAGTCGTCTGGTGCTGGTGCTGGTGCTGCTGTTGCAGGGAACGCAGATGAAATCCAAATTGATGACGACGACTTATAATCATGCAACAACTGTTTTTTTGTAAAAAGATCTTGTATTCATATGAATGTTGTCACTAATAGTACATGGCCGATCTACCATACATCGTTTGACGGAACGAGACGAGAACGGAAAACGGTCGCGGCGGATGTGGGCACACTGCATCGAAGAAGAGCGTGTGCTTACTACATTCTCGGTCAGTATATTTTCTGGTTCAGAATTAGAAAAGCAAGACTCACGTAGACATATCTGAAGGCAGGGTTCTTCCAGTCCGACAAGTCTTGGGCTGCCAGCTCGTTGACATCGTAATTGACACCTTCCGCATCGCGCTTGTCACGCTTGTGGTTGCACCACATGAACAAGAACCGGAAGATGATGATAATGACGATCTACAATCGTGGTCGTCGTTGTGTGAATTTCCTGACGCACTTTCATGAAAAAAGCAACAGTAGTCAAGCCCACCTCGAGCGCGCGAGAGCATAGACAAGCGATGATGCCGGTGCGGTAAGTCGGTGCCTGGGAGGCGAAGAAAAGGAAAGGCCCTGTGATGTTGCCTGCAGCCACGCCTGGTAATACGATATAAGTCAGAATTGGAGGCGGGGGCGCGTCGACCAAGAAGCCGCAGAGTTTTGCTTTTCTCGCTTACCCAAGAACACCGCTGCACTCGCGATCGCCTTCTTCGTCTGACCTCCCACGTTTCCAGACACGAGGGACAGTCCAACAACGAAGGTAGCGTTTGACGCGCCGGTGATCCCTGACAGGAAAATGCGTGAGAAGGGTGAGGAGGCTGAGTCGAGGCCAATGTATCACGACGTACAGTAGCCGAAGAGCTGCACGCCGCGGTTATTGACGAAGGCAATAAGCGCAAAGCCCACGACGGTCGGTATGTTCGTGAGGACCATCATGATGGTGCGTGAGTTCTTGGGCATGCGTTCGTTTCCAAACATAGCCACGACGATGCTGTGAATGTAAGTGAGCAACGGTTTGGTCTCATGGTGGACCAGGAAGATCAAATGGTCGCTAAACGTACAAGAGTACAATGATGACTCCGTATGGAATCTGCATGAGCGTCGTTTGGAACTCGTTGAAACCGAATCTGTTGCATGAGAATGAAAAGGTAAGATGAAGTCTCAAGATGCAGAAGACCGGACGCACCCGTTGACGATGAGTGTTCCACTGTGAGGGACTCCTGGTCAGTGCAATTCACTTTGTTGTATTCTTGCTTACAAGTTGGATGTTCCGCCCTACCCGTCGCGATCGTCAGTCATAATACATCAAAAAATCCAACGCAGTAAACACACATTCGGCACATTTGCAGTGAAGCCCTGTAGTTGGTTTCAGACGACCACGATTCGAAGAACAGCGATTGCTTTTGGTGAATATGTAGATCCAAGTTTGAACATTCTACACTCACAAACAAGAAAAACAAGTACGTCTTTGGGTCGACGAACGCCTCGAGCGCCTGTGACGGGTCCCACTGGCGATGCTCCGCGCCATGGTGGTCGTCCTTCTTGCGTGCGAGAATGACCAGGCGCTCCGTGCGCGAGAAGCGTTTGCTCAGGTACGGCGAGTCTGGCACGGAGTAGAAGAGCACGACCGACCAGATGGTGCACAAGGCGCCGATGATGAGGAACTCGTACTGCCACGCAGCGAGCGCGCCTCCGATCTGTTGTACAAATGTTCAGTTTTTGTCAGGAGGAAGGTCTAAATGAGGAATTAGCGCGACGTACGTGACCGATGGCGTACCCGAGCAGCCCACCGAGGGCGATACCGCCGCCGTTGGCGCAGTACCAGTACCCGATGCGTCGTGGTTGTTGTGCACGGCTATACCACATGGCGGTGATGAGCACAAACGCAGGGTCTGTCCAAGGGTCTATATCAAGCGACAGAGTCGCTGAATGGACTTGCGACTTACCTGCTGTGGCCTCGGCAGCGCCCGAAAGCGTTCGCAGGACAGCAAGGTCGACGAAGTTGCGCGAAGCGGCCTGGCACATTACTATCAAGTGGAGAGGTTAGTACGACCCGATGACAAGGACACCGATCGCTAGGCAGAAAACGAAGAAACGTACAGAGCAAACCCCACACGAAGATGTTGACTGCGAGGTACTTGTTCAGTGGGAACTTCTGCATGAGCAGATTGGTCGGGAGCGCCCAGGCGAGCCAGCCAACTGAAAAAAAAAAACATCAGACTTGACGTGATGTAAGTATATATTCAACGGCAAGAAAAACATACAGTAGAATAGGCTGGACAACCAGTTATACTCGTCCCCCGTGAGTTTCAAGTCTTTCTCCACTGTTGTGCGACCGTTGAATACGGTGATAATGTGTTCAGGATTCCAATGCAGGTGGATGTCAGTGACGAAGGTTGAGAGTGTAGAGGTGAGCTGCACTTACACCCGAAAATGGCTGCATAGGAAAGTGTGGTTTTATCACTGGGAAAAGGAGCGTGGGTGGACTAGAAAGGCACGCCAAATGGTGACTACTCACACATAATAAAACTAACAAACATATTTCAGGTCAGAAACCAACGAATGAGGTCAGTCAGGCGCAGAAAAGCACCTACCATATAGCATATGGCGAGCGCGGGCATAATCATGATGTCGATGCGCCGCTCGAGTCTCTTGACCATGACGGGGTCGAGCGGCGACTCGGCCATCTTGGTGATGTCCGCGATGAACTGCGGCGAGGGGTTCTGTTTGAGGAAGTGGCCCCAGAATGTAGGGACTGGCGGCTCAGCGTCGACGAAGTGCGGGCCCTCCCATTCTGCTGCGTTTGTGGAGGGCACAGCGCGCTCAAGTTGCTCGACACTCTGCTTCTCGACGGTGTCACGGCTGTTGGCGCGCTTCCAGCGCACGATGTCTGATGGGGAAGATTCGACGTGCTCGATTCGCTCGACCGTGCCTAACTTCTCGGTGCCAGGCATGATGAACTAGAAACGAGGAGTAAGGGACAGTTGCGGCGATAATGGGAAGCTCGAGCAGCACCCATTTCGATAGGAAGGGGTGTGCAACTAAATATGCGGAGGCGGGCCGTCACGGTCCTTGTGGCGAGGTGGGAAATGCTTGGAACGACACTGTTCCGTACTACGGGATTATATGACAAGACGTGTCGCCAATGCATGGATCGTAGAATAGCATTTGTAAATCGTGTCACACGGGATCGGACAGTGTCCTGGATCACATGAAGCGAAGGGAATCACGAGTGTGAAGATAGGAGTGAATGAGTGTATGTTCCTGGAACCGGTTGATGACGCTGCATCGAAGCGGAAGTACGCCACCGCCCAGCTTTATCGTTACGACATTTTGAACAACACTGGACAAGAATCTCTACGTCGGATTGAGGTGCTGGACATTCATGCTTCTTTGCGGAAAATAGTTGAACCTCGCAAAAGAAAAGCGCTGGTTTGAGGGTGGTGTGAGCTACCGCCAGTACTTGTTGGGAGTTCAAGTTGGGAGGAACTCGTGCGCTGAACAGAATGTGGGGAACGCCGTCGGTGACCGCGATCAATTGCGGGGAAGACCGTGAATTCGGCCATCAAATAATCGATCAATCGCCACCAACTGCAGCGGCCCAGGCGGACCGCCAGCTGGTAGTATCCGAGTCCGATGCTCATAACGGCAGCGTGGGGATGGTTGCGGGCCTTGTAGAATGGTTATAGGCACCTGCTACTGTACTTGGTTAGAACATCTACTATCATGCCTGCAATCCACTATCACTCCAAGTCTCTCACCGGTCTACTCACTAAAGTCTCCGCTGAGCACCCCGACCGCGTTGCCATCTACACCAGCGACGGCACCACCCCAGACCTTCTCCAGCCGCTCACATATGCTCAGATCCAGAAAGCCGTCGACCGCCTCGCATGGCACTACGCTTCTATTCCAGGGCTCCTCCCCTCCCCCCTCGCACCTGGTGCGCTCCCGCCCACACGCATCATAGCCGTCTTCACGAGTAGCTCTATCCATGAATCGCTTCTTGAGATCGCCCTTGCGCGCCTCGGCCTCACTGCCCTCCTGCTTTCTGTGAACAACTCTGTCCAGGCTGTGGCGCATCTCACCAAGATCACGGATGCGACCCATTTTATATATGGCAACAAGTTCGAACAGGACGCTATTGAAGCCCAGCGCATCCTCCGCGAGCAAGGAAGGGAGGTTCCTATCATCCCTGACAAGCACTTCCCACTCTGGGGAGACGAGGGCATTGCTACCGCCTCGATCAAGCCATTCGCTCCCTTCCTCACCCCTGACCAGGAAACCGATCGACCAGCTGTCCTACTGCATTCGTCTGGATCGGTACGCCCCCATCTTAAATAGTCCTTCATCACCTCTGACGCTCAGTACACCTTTTATGTCTGACTAGACTGGCTTTCCCAAGCCTGTATACATCACACACTACGGCCTCATCGCGAACATTGCTCTCAATCAGAACAAGCCCGGCTTCAGCACTCTCCCAGTGTTCCACGGATACGGCCACTTTGCTATGTCAGTCTCCATCTTTTGTATCACTTCGAATTATCATCCCTGATACAAGACGTTGTAGATTCCGCTGCTTCTACTCATGCCAGCCCATCACCCTTTTCCCGCCCCACCTGCCGCTGACATCGAAGAACATCTGCGCGGTACTCGCTGCCTCGCCGCCTGTGAAGCAATGCTTCGCCGTGCCGTACGTCATCAAGGTACCGCTTCTGCACTTTTTTTTTTGCTTAAATGCTCCCCCTCAATTCGAACAAACATCTTCATAAATTTGAATGCTAATCAAACTTTTTTCCAGCTTCTGGGCGAGACTGAAGAAGGTGCGAAAGCCCTCGCTAGTTTCGACATCGTCGGCTACGCGGGTGCAGCACTACCTGACGATCTGGGAGACCGTCTGACAACGTTAAATGTCAATCTGCTGAGCATCTACGGTACGACGGAGGTGTGTCTTTATCCCTTCAACACCATCAACTTATGTATGACAACGATTGCCAATGACTGATGTGATACATCATAGACGGGCTCGCTGATGAACTCAAACCGCGACTACGCGACGGACAAACTCTGGAACTGGGTACGCCCGCTGCCATCGAGTAAGGCCTTCCTCGTCATGGAGCCGCGCGGTGACAACACGTTCGAGGTCGTTGTGAAGGATGGATACCCCCCGAAGGTGCACCCGGTTGTTTTTATTCTTGAAAACTATGCGAATTTGTATTTTGAAGCCACTATTTCTAATTTCTTTGAACACAGATCGAGAGCAACCGCCCGGATGGCTCGTACGCTACCAAGGACCTCTTCGTTCGCCATCCCAGCCGCTCGGATATGTACAAGTATGTCGGCCGGCTTGACGATACGCTCGTTCAGACCCTCGGCGAGAAGACGAACCCTGTGCCAATTGAGCTCGCAATTCGCGGGAATAGCCCGTACGTTGCTGAAGGTGCATGCTTTTTTTTTTCTGTGCAGTTGTTCCTCCCATCCTCTGACATTCCCTCTCTCAGCCATCGTATTCGGCGCTGGCCGCCCGCAGACGGGGTGCCTGATCCTTCCGTCCGACCTTGCAAAGGACTTCACACCGGACGAGCTGATGAAGAAGGTGTGGCCAGTGATTGAGCTCGCCAACGCCGCCGCACCGACGCACTCGCGTCTCCTTCCTGAGATGGTCGCATTCCTACCGCACGGCACGCAGATCCCCGTCGCGACGAAGATGAGCATCCTTCGGCCGGCGTGCTATGCCAAGTTTAAGGATCTGATTGGTGTGTCCACTTTCATGTTCGACTCTGTCAATAAAGGAATTGAAATCGAACCGTGATACTCTAAACAGATAGCATATACGATCGCTTCGAACGCGGATCTGCAGCGGAGAAGCTCAAGCTCGGTCCGGAGGAGCTCGAGAACTTTGTGTTAAGCACAATCGCGAAGACGATGGGCGTGAGCAAGGCCGCGAAGCTGACCAAGGACGTGGACCTCTTTGCATTTGGCGTCGACTCGCTCCAGGGCACACGCATCCGCAATACGCTACAGAAGGGGCTCGACCTCGGCGGCGCGACGCTCGGCCAGAACGTCGTCTACGAGTATCCCTCGGTGAAGAGGTGCGTAGTGTGCCGCTATTTCTGCGCATAAGATTTGAATTGACTGTTGACGACGCATATATACAGACTCGCGGTGCATATATTGGCTCTGCAGTCGGGTGCCAGCGACAAACGGTCGACGGAGCAGGCGCACAAGCTAATGCTCTCGATGGTCAAGAAGTGGGCCAGTCGACTGGTGTCGAATGGGGAGGCTATTGATGTCATCCCCCCGTCGCCAAAAGCAACTGAAGTCGTTGTAAGTGGCTGTTTCCTGCCTGAGACCATGCGAATGACCCATCACTTTTTTTGTTTTGTGCTAGCTCCTCACAGGCGCTACAGGGTCTCTCGGTGCCCACATCCTGGCAGAGCTAGTTGCGTCGCCCAAAGTTGGCCAAGTCATCTGCTTGTCTCGCGCGTCCTCGCACGTCGAGTCATTAAAGCGCGTTCATGAGTCGTTGCACTTGCGAAAGTTGCGCATGGAGGCTTCGGCCGAAAAGAAGATCGCCTCCTACGCGGCGAATGCGAACGCTCAGAGTCTTGGCCTGACGCAAGAGGAGTACGATAGTATCAAGGAAAACGTCAGCTGTATCATTCATGTACGTATCTATCATTGCATTTTTTACATATCATATCCAGCGGCCCGCCTCCAATTCTCAATGCTCATTTCTTCACACATTAACATAACATTAGAACGCATGGCCCGTCAACTTCAACCTCAACCTCGAATCATACGACGAGCACGTTGGCGGCGCTGCGAACCTGCTGAACCTCGCCATCGCGTCTAAAGCACACGCGAGGTTTTTCTTCAGTTCGTCCATCAGCTGTCGGCAGGCGGGCCAGGGGGCGCTCTGTCCGGAGGACTTCCCGCCGGCGCCGAGCACAGCAGCGGGTACTGGCTATGCGCGCAGCAAGTGGGTCGTCGAGAAGCTCTGCGAGGAGGCGGCGCAGAAGACGAATGTCCGTGTTGGTGTCCTGCGTATTGGACAGATCGTCGGAGATTCGAAGTAGTTGAGTTTACGGCTTTCCGTGTCTTTTCTTTTGGTTCTGAGGAAGATGTTGACGAAAAAACACATGCACAGCGGCGTGTGGAACGAGACGGAAGCATGGCCACTCATGTTCAAGGGCGTAAATACGGTGGCTGCGTTACCAAAGACGCACGAGGTACGTTATTCGATTTCGTCACACGTTTGAATTCATGCTGATATGTATATGTGGGCACAGATGGTGCATTGGTTGCCTGTAGATTATGCCGGACGTGCGATCCGAGAGATTGTTTTGCAGGAGAATGCTCCCAAGTCCGCCGTGTACCATGTCGTCAGCCCGCAAGCGACAAGCTGGGACGACGACATCCTCGGAGGCCTGCAGGATGCAGGCGTGAAATTTGAGGCACTGGATAAAGAATCCTGGGTACGACGCCTGGAGAATAGCGAGAGCGATCCGGCAAAGAACCCTGTCATCAAACTTTTGGTACGTTGTAATAGCATACATCAGCATTTTTTTTTTCTTTCCTCTGATTGTGGTGGAATTCAGCCGTTCTTCAAGGCGCGGTATACGTCCAATGCCGACAAGAAACCCATGGTATTTGACACCTCCAAGACCGGCAAGGTAGCCCCATCTATCACCGAATGCCTTCCCATCACCCGCGAAATGGTGGGCAAGTGGATTGCACACTGGCGTGAGGTCGGTTTTGTCAACTGAATATGAGTATTATTGTTTGTTCTTGAATGTTCGTAAATATCTTTGAATCGAATCATTACATAGAAGTTTGAATCAAACTAGTCGCTACAGCAAATGCAATGAGTAGTACTGTGTATTATTACACACAGGGTTACCGACGTCGTGATGTCGACTTGGGTGCCGGTGGCAGGGACACGCCTTCGAAATCCCAATCTGCAGAGTTTAGTGGAGGCAAGTCCGACTGCTTTCTTGCTGATCTAGAACTCGTGCGCACAGGCGCTGAGGGTGGAGACGATGGAGGTGAAGGCGACGAAGGGGAGTCATTGACAGCGTTTGATGCTGAGCCAGCTTGCTGTTGTGGTATACCGGCGGCCGGAACTACGTCTTCCATGGCCATGGACTGCACTAATTGTGCCAAATCACTAGTAAAGTACAGTGAATTTCCAACATGGCCATCGTCTTTGAGGCCACATACTGTATCTCGCGACTACGTTCGCGCGCCCATACGCGGCAGCTCTCTTTGAATTGAGTCAAGATCTTCGCGAGCTCGTTGTAGAACTACCGTGAAGGTCAAAATGACGGTCAAGGTGTGTTGGTTGAAAACGGGTGATGTACCGACCTGTTGACCCTCCTGCAAATTCCGAATGATTTCCCTGTACTTATGATAACCAAGATCGAGAGACTGAAGTGCCATTTCTCTCTTTTTCACAGACTCATCGTCCTTCCGTGACGCTAACAGCAATTGATTGTGATGCTAGAAAAGATGTTACCATATATCCGATCTTGATCTCGCAAACATCCAAACGCACCTCGATATCGGCAAGCATCTGTGTTTGTTCCTGCTCATTCTCTGATATGCTCTTGATGAACAAGTCATACTTTTCCAGTTCTTCGTCAAGGGCTTCTTCGAACATGGCCGGTTTCACCTCCGCCAGCTGCGCGAACCCAGTCGCCAGCTGCCGTACTCGCTTGGCTATGTCGTCCGTCTCTGCTACCTGCTGTGCTCTCAACACGAGGGCATCGCAGTCCTCTTGTATAGTGTTGAGAAGTTCCAGTTTGCGTCGTAGTTTGCGCCTCGCCTTATCTGTCTCCACATTCAGACTTGCGCCTGTGGAAGACGGAATCGCCGCTTCAAGTTCGTCCTGCGGCAATTAATCATGAGACGATACTTGACGCCTGGATGCGCTTCGACAAACCTCGTCCCAAGTCAGCTCTTCGATGACGGGTTCCCATTCATAATACTTATTTGCCACAGCCTCGTCACTTTCAGCGGCCTGCGCAAGGATGTTTCTGTAACGCTCATTTTTCTCCACGAGCTCTTTATTCGCGATATGCGACCCTGGCCGATCGACGAGACCGCCCTTGCGTGCCAATTCATCTGCAGTGGCTTCCTCATCTAAGATGTCCATCGCCTGGTCACCAAAGTTGGAAACCGATCAGAACGACAGAAGAAAAACACATACCTCGTCCAGAATCTTCTTGTCGTTGTTCGCGAGCCTCTCGATTAGCTCCAATGATTCTCTAATTCTCGCCGGGCCGTTCTCTTGCCGAACCTCTTCGGCTTTTTTAAGGAGACTAGGTGGTATCCGCACGGGCTGGTCAAGAGCATCCAGTGACATCGGAAGGTTGAGCGACCGCAGTTTCCTGTAAGTCTTATATTGAAAAAAAATATGGCATCAATAAGCATCGCCTACGCGTTTGATGCCAGCTTCAGCTTTTGGGCAGCATCGACCAACTTATCCTTGATGAGCTTGGTTTTACGATCATTGTATATATCTATACAACTGGGGTGAGTGTTTGTGGCTTACACGTATTTGACGACTTACTGATGGCCTCCTGAGCTCCCCAGGGAACAAGATCGTTGAAAAACGCATCGGCCGTGTTGAGGACACGGTCTGGGAATGTCAAGCCGGAAGGAACAGCGTCCTTTGCGAGTGCTTTAAGTGGTTTTATGTCCGCGAGAGAGGCAGCTGCGGGTACTATTTCGTGGTAAATCAGATCATTGTCCCGCTCAGCCCTGTTGTAATTTTCTTTGGCAGTCTCAAGCAGTATCTCGAAATACACTGTCAGACCTCGTCTGAATGAGAAAAAATGAATGAGGTTCACTTGGACATCATGCACGACCGGTGGTGCGACCTTGCCTCGCCGCGCGAGGTTATAACCCTGGTCGGCGAGGTTTCTCGCAAGACCTAAATGAGCTAGCTCGAGATCGTGACTATAATTCTTGAGTCAAAAAACGACAATAGATCAGAGGCGATCCCCACTTGCTGGTTTCCAGGGCGGAGACACTCATGCGATAATGCCCGACGGCTTCGAAGTGTACCTTTTTCACTGCCAAATGTTGCGTCCAGCTCTGCGTGACATGAAATGTCAATGACGGTGGAGCGATAAAAACCACTCAACTCACAGATGGGAACAAGTACTTGCTCGACGATGCCTTTTGGATAGCATCGATGGCCAACTGATATTTATGAGATACCTGAATAAACGTGGTCACAACTAAGTCTAGGACATGCATTGGAACAAACGTACAGTGATGGCTATTTTCGAAATCAACTGGCTCCCACGATTATCTACATGTTGAGTAGATAAGCCACTAGCTACTTGCATGTTAGGAAGCATGCATGTACCTAGTTTCGCGCGTTGCCAGAAGCATTCCTCTGCCTGAGCAAGCATAGTCCACCGAAGACTCTCGATGAACGGTTCGGTGAGATCTAATGGCACGTCTTCCTCTGGTGATGACGCCGCAAATGTCGGAAGTGCGTGAGATACGAGAAAGAAAAATACACCTGCTGCGTGCTTGCGATGACATTCAGCCGTTGAACTAACGTATCAGAGCCTCGAATAGTCTTACGGAAAAATGGGACATGGCACGTTTGATACCGTCCGCATTAGATCTGTCCTCCAGATTGCCCAGCTGGGAATAAAGCGCCGCAAGGTTGAATAGCACGGCGGCGCGTTCAAACGTGAGATTTTTCAACGTCACAGGCAAAGAAGATGGGGAGAATACGGGGGCGTAGGATATATCAAGATCAATCTAGGACAGTGGACTGTCGTTGGTTTGACACAAGGAAACTGCGACGAGGAATAGATTGCATACATCGGGTGGCAACTTCCTCGACACTGCAAGTAATTGTGCGTGATATCTACTTCTTACATGAGCAAAGTGTGCAATGTTACGAGGAGGAAAAACGGACAATGTCATATCTCTCAGGCAATCGACATGTGTCCTCACGTTCACGACGCGATCGCGAAGCTCCTGCCAGCCATTGAGGTCGCGTTTGAAAGCATCTGGATGAGCGTGTAGATTGTCGTCGATGTATTGATAAACCGCGTCTTTCACGTTGACAGTATAAGCCTTTTTGAAGGGGACTTCAACAAGGTTCGACATGGCTCAATCAGAGAGGAAAGGCCAGCAAATGAGCGTTCCGTCGAAGTTCAGGCTAAAGTTGAGGGAAACATCACTCTCGGGCCATTGCACCCGCGGACGCATATTTCCATTTCGGCGTACACTTGATCTCCGAATTGCCGGTACCGGCAGACGATATTCTTGCACAAACGCCAGCCCATGCAGCAAGTCCGCCGTGGTGTGCCACCATGTTTGCACACGCGCTGTGCCGTCCACGCTCTCAAACACAGACAATTCTCTCATTTACCCTGTCGTCGTAATAATGTTCGTTTTTGTTGCCATTTGAAGCATTGATTCACGAGTCTCAACTTATTTCACAGCCACACATCTCGTCCCTCTGGAAACTCGACTTCTTGACGAAGCCAAAGAATCTATCCTCCACCAGCCCTACGTCTACATCTGAGAATGTGAGCTCAGCAGCGGAGAATGCGTCGTCGCTCTCCGAACAATCCAAAGCACGACCAAAACGACGCCACAGACCACCCTGGAAGCTCGGCGTGCATGCCATTTCAACCATGGATCCCAGTCGTCTTTCCGCCGCCGACCTTGTCGATTTATCACACAAAGAACGGCCCATGGTTACGACTTCAGCACACAACGCAGCTGCATCAGTCTGGTCATTCACCAGCAACGCATTCCCCGTGCGATACTATTATGGCTACCATGAAGACTTGCCTCGGCTTATGCGTGCCAGAAAATGGCCTTATCCATCAGATACAAAGGGCTTTTTCTACTATCATCAGCCCCATGATCCGTCTCACGCGATTCGTTCTCAAATCCGTTTCCGTCTCGCGTCATGCCCCGACGATTTTTGGCTTGGGAAGGACCTCCAGTTCCCGACCGGCCTGCCATGGCGGATTCCACTACTCATGATTGCATGTCCACGGATGCATCCTCAGCTGCAAGGATTTTACGATCAACTGCTGCAGGAGAGTCTCGTATCTTCGGAGATTACGACGCGATGCCAGACAATTACGAACAGTACCAGGGGCAAAATGGATATTGGTGACAATATCATATATTCGTTCAGGGAGCCCATATCGCTCGAATTAGACGCGGCATCACCTTTGGCTGTGTGGGTTGTAGGACCTGACATAGCGTATCGAGTTGTCGTTCCAAACCCCTTCTGGGATCCCCGACCTGCATACAACCACAAACTATGGCGGTCTCCTTATATCGGTATGTGCTGCAGCCGTTTTTTTTAACGACGGTCATGTCTCTCATCTCAACTTTCAGGGCACGTAATTGTATATTTCGAGCCTTCCACTCTGCCAGAACACAAAGACACTCGAACCCTCATGCTTCGAATATCGAGGGCCTCCCTCGATAGCACCATACCTTCGTATGACAACTGGGTTTCACAACCTAAGGAGGGTCGCTATCTCCGCCACGGAGAGCAGATGTGGACATGGGACTTGGATTCGGAACTTGGCTTTCCATATGTCAGTGACACCAGCCCAGATCAAAAGCGCACTACAGATCAGAACAATGACAATCTCCGGAAGGCAATGGAATGGTTATGGGAAGAGTATCAGAACTCAAAGCGAGGCGGCACTATATTCCCACCACATCTAATGTAGCCTTTATTGCTCTGTAGTAACACTAGTGGTGTAAGCATTTGTTCAATTTCATTGCAAAGTTCAATGTGCATACCTAGGATTTGATGCAATTTGATGTGCCCATTTAGTTAGACTATTTCCTCTTTTAGAAATATGAGTCATCCTACTAACAAGGACATCACTATCGAATTCTTACGTTGTGCCGCGAACGAAAGAGCTGGTTTACGAGCCGATGTACATAACTGCTTTGTAGATATTCCTCACTGAGGGGTGAGCCATGTCTATTCTCTCTTTGTCACACTGCACGTTATCTTGCACATTAATGCACAATTGAACGACACTCCCATTGCTGGAAGGATGCTCCAACCTTGGCTCCAACTACATAGGAACTTGGATTTCGTGGCGTTAGTATAACCGACATGCGTCGACGGTTCTAAATAGCTGGCTACGACATACGATACATAGGAATGAGAGTACGGAAGAGAAAGACAGTCAGCTGGAGATATTAGTTAAAGGAGATAAGGTATGGCCCTGGGTATCGAGAAAAAAAAACGTGGGGTAAAGGCGGTGCACCGCGTTGAGCGTCACTCTATATCTAGCAGGCGAATTATGTATATATAACTACTCGTAGTTACCGAACAACATGAGATCGTTACAATCAATGGTCATCGTCATCAGATAAATTAACGGGATCGTGAGCGCCTGAACAACCAAATCAGAATGTAGAAAACGGTAGAAAAGAAGAAAAAGAATTCAGGTGTCAAAGAACAGCCCGATAGACGGCCAGTGACACCAATATCCAAAGATTACACACCGGACGTAAATTGACCTCCAGATACGCCTGACAAGCCAGGCGCGGACGAGGCGGGAATAACATCAAGCGGAAACCCACCGGCGGCAGAAGAATGAGCTTCGGAAAAGTAAGGGGGATCAACAGCGGCAGGTGGGAGGATCATGGCGGACGGATCAGTGGATATAGCTCCATGAAGTCGATTGATATAAAAGGCTGTAAAACAGTAGTTAGCAAAAACAGGACAAAAAGGCACAGTTTCCTAACTTGTCAAGGGTCCTTGCATCGGCAAGGAGTTCATGGCGTCGATGATTGTCCGTATGCCACCTGAAAACGCATCATCTTCTGTACGAGTGTGCATGAATTCCGCGACAATGGTCCATAGTGTCTACTGGATGAGTAAAGAATAGCACAACTGGAGTAGTAAAAGATGGGCGCACCGGCAACAGCGGATCCACAGCACCTTTGACTTGGCTGAAATCGAAAGAATTGATGATGCCAAGAATGCGGTTGGCGGCCGCCGTACACTTGCCGAGGGATGCTTCCGACGTGGATGCAAAGTGGAAATGAAGCTTGACGACCGTGACATGCAGCATCGTCTCGGTCATGACCGCATCTAGTAGCGTATGAGGCGGTACGTTGACGAGATTGCGCGATGCCAGGTGGTTGAGGCATGACTCCACAAGGCTGTCGAGAACATACAATTCTTGCGAGAATGCCGAAAGTCGTGTGCTGTCGACGGTCGAGGATTCTACAAAAAATGACATTAACGCGCGAAGAGTTTCCCTCATAATGAGTTTACGCACCTCTTGCATATCGCGCGTCGATAGAGCACGATTGCTCCAGAAGAATAGACGCCTGGACTTGAGCGGCTGATGTCCCGTACGGCGGAACGTCGAGCTGGGCCAGGAATCTCTTCACTGTCGCACCACTCCCCACCGTCGACATGAACTGAGGGAGTATGAGGGAGTACCGTATGTTTGTCAGTGCGAGATAGCAGACAGCAGGAGAGTCTGGTAACCTACCGTTTGGTAGTCGGGTAAATCTAATGGCCATGGAGTCGTGATCTCAAGAGCATCACCATCATAAAGGAAAGCAGAAGCGGACCCATGGGCAACGACCCAGTAGTTATTGAGCTTAACGACCGCCCAAAATGCGTGAATCTTCTCTGCCGTGTCCGGATCTTCCCAGGCGTAAAGATGGATAATATCAACTCAAGGCAAAGTACCAATGGGATGAGCGAGCTCACATGTAAAGTTAGAGGCAGCGTAGGAGTAAAGACCGGCAGCCATGGCGAGAGAAATGGCTATATTGCAGTGGTACGTCCCGTCCAGCGGCTTCCCAAGATGAAGATAATACATGGACAGCAGAACCTCCGTCTGAATTACGTGCTCCACTTTCTTTGGGTGCGTACCCGCAATGTCTAGCGGAATCTCGGCCAGTATCTTCACCAGTAGGCTACGCTCGACCGCCTGGGCAGCGGAGGGTTGGATCACACGCGTCACCCAAAGAAACACAGCATCGAGAAGCGAGGGGCACGGTCGAAGCCGCTCTTCTTGTACAAGAGCAGCCTGTCGAAATAGGGCACCATCGAGAAAAAAGCCAACTTGAGACGGGTTGCTCTCCAAAAACGAATCAATGCTGTAAAAAAAGGCTATCAGTCTACCTCGTGGTAAGAAAAATATAGAGACCGCTGCGGAACATTTTCTCAACTCCATGGCGTGTGAACTCCTTGAAATTAATGAGCACGGATGACGGGACAATAATCATCAGAACTATGTACGTGTGATGGTAGTGGAGCAACGGAGGAAGTCGGGGGAGGTGGCATCGGGAGTTCCTGATGACTTGAAGGTCCTGCATTTGACGGCAGTTCATGAGGATGATGTAGTAGTACCGGTTCTCCGGGACCTTGGAGCTCCCGTAACCGGTTCTCTAGTCGCGCTATGTTCTCTTCGAGAACCTGTGCTTCCGACGGACCACCAAAAGGCGATGGATACTCGCAGTCACCTGCCGCAGACAGCGACCGGGAGCATGGGGTACAGATGGGGCGTGCCCCATCGCAACGCTAGATGAGCTCAGTACTAGTGTTTTGGATCGATAATGGATGTCACGAGCTCACTATTTTTTTACGTCTAATGGAGCAGAGCTCCATCGTGAATACACCTACATGAATACGCTTAGATACGCAAAAGAGTACATACCTGCAATTAAAACAAGCCTTGGCTCTCCCGGTCGGACTTTTAGAAGAAGAAGGAATCCGGTCAGATCCAGAAGTATTAGCAGAAGTCATAATGAACCGAAGTGGAGACGCCGACCACTGGTTTTTAAGCAAAACGATGCGCCGTGTAAATCATTGAAGCTGATGAGCGTATGACCACCTGGAAAGAAGGAGATGGTCCTAGATGAACACACACATGACAAAATGGTGAGTCACGTCAATACAGCTATGAACAGCCTTCTGTCTCTGGAGCTCAGTGTCTCTTTTTCACAACAACGTCCTAGCGCCAGTCGGTGGCAAGCCTGGGTCGACCATGGGTATCGAGGCGCGCCGTTTGGAAAGGGGCAGACCACAAAAACAAACTAGTGAGACAAATTGACAAAGCCCGAGCGAGGCCGAGGCCATACCGTGCCTGTGCATCCTAAAAAGGAAATATATGCCGACACATGCCGTGGAATCAGCGTGGGTGAAAATCATTGGTGCAAGCATACTTCCGATGCTGATGCTGCGTAGCACGACAGGTACGAAAACAAATTTGAGGAGGAGTTGGCCACCAGCGACATAAAGAGGACTTCCCCTGGGATTAATCGATTAAGGATCTAGCAGGACACTCGGTCCGTAGCGGCCAGACAGGGGATCCAGTTACAAGCTAGACCCCGTCTGATTACGAATGATCGGCGTCTCGGACGGACCACTCTCGGACCTAGTATGTGACGGGCCCGTATCCCCAACGGTCGTGCATTCCGATAGAAAATCGAGGATATTGAAAACGAGTCTACATCTGACGGATTCAAAGTTGAAGCCCAATAGGACCACTGACAGCGAAAATCAAACTAACAATGCCATACTTCATAACAAACAGGATAATCAGACAAGTAAGAAGACAGACGTGGTCTGACAGCCAAGTCCACGCGCCCAATTCCATGTGGAATGGCTGCATTTGAGCCCCAACGACCTGGTGGATGACTGTGTCAGTCGAGAATGGAATACGTTCGATATACCCCGAGCTTCCGCGTGTAGAGGGGTGCGGGATCCGGTCATTCACCTCAGTCTTTTGGAATTTCCCACCGGTCAATTTCAACGGCGCACAAGTCTTCCCATCGTGCATCCCATCCAGCCTCCGACAGCTCAGCCTGCGTACTCCATTGGATGATAATTTGTCGAGATTCTTCGAAAGATATGTTGTGGCTCCGGAGCTCAGTTGTCCATCGCATTTGGTCAGTGAGAGATCTATGATATGTCACTAGTAAATCAGGTATTGAAGTCACTAGATGTTGGTCAGCACAGACGGAACAAAGCTTCGCATGAAAGCATATTACCAAATTTTTCCAGTGTCCAAGTTACCCAGAGGGCTTCGGAATGAACCCAGGGCCAACCTTTGGCACGGTGAGCTTCCGTAAGCAGCGCCTCCACGTCATCGACCACTGAGTTCATCTTGAAGAGTAGCTTGTCCTTCGCACTTTTGAGCAAGACTAGGAAACATGAGTCATAAATATTAGATTACCAGCTTCAAAATGACAGTGTCTAAGTTGCAAATACAAGATTCCATAATATCGACCTTCGGGGAAACGATCCGCGAATCCGCGCGTCGATCAGGATACGAAGAAATCGCATTGCTACAAAGTAAGCATCTACTCGTCACAACATAAAATCACGTACTTTAATTCGGTGCGAGTGTCAACAAGCCTCTTTGCAGATGTGAGCCCGTCAAGAAGAACTGTGTCCTCCCAGGTTTCACAGAGGCGTCGCAATTCCTGGAATGACGACCTAATTTTCCTGTGGTATGTAGATTCTGCTGAATTCTTGTTTGAAGGAGTGACAGCGCGACCGGGTAAATTTGGGATGTTTCGCGCATGCTTTGGCGACTGAACAGGCGAAGAGGACGGCGTTGATGGCCCGCGAAATGAAGCCAGACGGCTACTCATTGCTGCTGACGTGAATAGTAGGCCAGAAAAAAGGAAGAGATGTTGCCAGTGGTACATGGCTTTGCCACTGTGACTCACGCGGCGCTGCCACAAGTCTTTGATCGCCGAGACGGCGATCACGAGGCTCATTGTTCAACGAACAGAAGCGCTTCTCGAGTAACAAGTTGTTCCTTGGCTGCACCTGCCATCCGCTGACCCGATTCTTAGCTGACGCAGTCGTTTGGATATTTCTTCAGAAGTCATTTTGTCTGTATACCATTCATTCATTGTATATTCCTGGGCCATATGACACTTGAAGCCATTGTCATCTCTGACGACGAGCCAACATCGCCAAAGCCGATAGCGTAAGCCGGTTCTATGCCACCAAACCATACTTATGTGTAACTAGCAATGCTTCTTCGACTATAGTGACCTTGACTCCTGTCTTCATTGTCAGAGAGATTTCAGTGGTCTCGACAGTCAGGAGAGGAGCGAGCATTACAAGACATGCCAGGAAGCAAGTGTACGACATTGTACGTGGGAGCAGTTCACACGCTTAGAATGCCCATTTGAACGTCAGTAATGTCGTTCGGATAGCCACACGTTCGAAGGCAGCTCCGAAACTCGCGCCAACCATCAAGGACGTGCCCGATGTACTCAAGACTGTCAAGAAGTCTTTCAAAAAGCAATGTTTTGGGGAGGACGACTTTTGGTGTCCACTTGACGTGTCTGAGCCTCCACATAATACACTGCCAAGTACAATCGCCTCTCGAAGAGATGGCCAGCGTTGTTTGACCTTTTCTTACCAGACGTGATACCTCTCTTGAAAAAGGCATTAACGGACAATATCGGTCAGGCTAGAAAAGGACGCGGCAATACAACACAGCGCGCTGCACTCGCTTACGATCGTTCAACGTTTATTTCAACGGAGTTGCCGTTCGATAAGATGTGGGGATGTGGGTGAGTACACGTTGTTCATGTATGCATTTGGCCAATCACTGTTCTCGCAAAGATATCGGAATTTCATGATGGCTTGTGCCGCTTTAATAACCCAAGAACAACAACCCCAATACCGTAACCTTCTACAGTCACCGTTGAAACCCGGAGTGCGTAATCTGCAGACGTGGATAGAGAATGCGTGGGATGCAGGTCATGGCCAGAACTTCATGTGCTTGTGCGATGTCTGAAGATATTTGCAGGTTACGACGAAGCAGGGAAGAAAGAACTGAAGAGTCTTAAGGGTAAATGCAAATGGATAGGGACTTCTGGCAAGTATTTCGTATCAGCATGCCGTGGCTGCCTTAATTACGAACATCAGATCTCTGGGTAGCCTTCGCCTTTCGTGGAATACCGTATGTGGGAAAACTCAGGATATCGGTTCATCTGATGGACATTGACCTCGTTTTAGGGTTGAACTCGTCGACTTCAAGCTCAAGAGTGGTTCTTCAGGTTTGGCTTTTGCATTGTGTTTGTCTTTTCATCTGCTGACAAGATGGGCAGACGCTCTAGTCAGATGGATAGAAGACTATTTTTCACGAGCAACAAGTGCTACGAACGTGAATGAAAGGCTGCTTGGGGCTGAGCCCGTTGCTTCGACCGACCGTATGCCACTGATTCTCCAGCACAGTGGGCATTCTAGGATTGTCATTGGTTATGAAGTGGGCAAGGGAGGAAAGGTGGCGAATCTGCTGGTGTTCGACCCAGGAAGGTGCGTCTCTACAGGCCCGTTCCCGATGCGCTACCTTCGACGCGCTTTCCAGGAGTATACCCAAGGATCTTCGGGCCGCCCTTGTGAGCGGCGCCCGCAAGCGGAAGGTGTCTAGCGTTCACGAAGAACCTCAGAAACGACAGCGTTCTGCCAGCAGTAGCGTGGTCACCGACGATGACGACGTTGTGGAGATTGCGGAGGTTCTCAATAAACACGATCATGCGGAATCAAGCTCGAAGACGTCCTCGTCCAGGGACGACATTCATAAGACGGTACTCAGATTCTGCAGACTGGATGTCAAATATCTGTACGTTCTCAATGAAATCACGTCGATCCTATACTGACTCGCTTGGTGTAGAAACAAAGACAAATATCAGATACTCTACTTTCCTATGACGGCACCATTAACTGATGACCAACGGGGCCAGTACAAGGTCGTCAAAGCGTTACTGATCAAAGGGTGACCATCATGAGAGGAATGAAAGGTTAGACCACATTTACAACGATAGGCACTAGACTTCCTAATTAGGTTTATGATACCATGATACATACATATTGTCACATCAGTAGTTTTGAAAATTCAAGCAGCACTCATAACGACATCCCCATTCTCTTGTGTTGGTCTGTCAGAATGTGTCGACGCCGATTCGGATTGTGGATCGTCGAGCCCCGACAATGGTTGCACGTCAAAACCGGCAACTGCGGTCCTAATTGCCCTGGTCCACGCCTGATCAACCATGTAACCACCACCGCGCATGATACCTTCTCGGTCGTACCGTACTGCCTCACTGAACATGTCGTTGTAGACGGGCTTCAGTACGAACAGGTCATCGTACGCATACCAGTCGTCCTGCAGCGGGACGTGTGGCATGTTGTTTTGCGCAGCCCGTACGCGTTTGTGGCTGACGGCGGGCATCAGCAGAGCTGAGGGCCGGGCGAGTTTTGCACGCTGCTTTTGGGCATGGGCGCGCTGACGTGCGATGACTTCAGCAGCATCTTTCGTCGACGTCTCAAGCTTGTCAATCAGCTCGCGTCGTTCCTTCTCCCGCTCCTCCCGCTCTTCGTCTTCTTCTCGTTGTAATGCAGATGCTAGCAATTCGCGTTCCTGCCGTTCTAATTCCTCCTGCTCCCGTAATGATTGCGCGTACACGTCTTCGCGCTTTTGGTTTTGCTCGATGAGAGCAGCATTTTCGGCATGGTAAGCAGCTATGCGAGCTTCAGTTTGTGCGACATCTATCTCGTTGATGAGATTGAAAGCTGCATTGTGAACGCATATGAATGTCTATCAACGAAAGAAATTTGTGACACGTACTGATGTCTTCGACCTCTTCTAAATAGTCATTGAATCTCCGAAGATCGGGAAAGTCTTCTCGTCGTTTGTTGAACCTAAGAAATACAGTAAGTATCACAGGTCATCGTGTAACGTGGCGAGTAAGCTCTCGTACTCTTTTGCTATTCTTCGTCGGACAGCGACCTCTTTTTCGACACCAAGGTCTTCAAAAGTCTGTGCTGTGAAAGCCATTTTACGTAGAACTTTGCCGCACAATGGACATGGCTCCGGACCCAGAGTGAATAGTCGGTCGATGCATGATTCACACCTGCATGGCGGTCGGAAACTTATGATTCGGACCATACAAGTAGTACACACATTTTGTCGTAGCATATTGAGCTGACCAGCAGTCTCAATTTCGGATTTAGGTATCTATCGCTCTTGCAAACAGGACATTGGTCTTCCATGGACTGTCGCGGTCCAATGAGTGCCACGTGTTGTGAAAACAAGCCGAGGACGAGACAGCTAGACACACACCGAATATTCCGATGTACGTCCGGACGGGTCTTTGATACCACCGCCAAATATCGTAGTCGACGTACTCTGGATCTGAGGTGTTGACGACCTTGTGTGGGTATGTGAAGTCAGACCACTCTTGCGAACCGTCTTCCCACGTAGAAATCGTGTAGCCATATTGCGTTCCTAGTGGCCGAATTCTACAACAACTGCAGGAAGTAGCACGACGAAAGTGCAGCGAGACGACAACCTCAGAGTCCAGATAAGTGCAGCGCGTGGTGGAAGTCAGCACTTAACAGCTTAATCAGCGGCCATCATCGACGTTATGCAATTGTTGTCAAATATTGATGGCCGAACAATTTTCGGACAAGACGCCGTTCGGAGTGCAAACTCAAACTTCCTTATATAGAATTTAAATGCAACAACTCAATCTATAGACTCAGACGTCAAAAGCGATAGTAGAGCTTCCGTAGGTGTCAGAAACGATCACGGAGTTGGCGCCATCGCCTGCGCCGGCCGCTACATAGAGAGGAATAAAATGCTCCTCCCTTGGATGCGACGAGCGGAAACCGGGATGCTTGACGAGATTTAACATAGATTCCTTACGCTTTTCAGGCTACAAATTGCAAATGAGAGCCGGGATCTGGCATAAGGCGGCAATTTGACCTACATTCTGAAGAGCAACGGCGTCTAAGACAGCTTTGTCGAAGTCTTTCTGCGCGGGCCGAGCAGTAGAAGGCGCAAATGATGCCACATCGCGCAAATTATGGGCTGTTAGACCACCTGCAATGATGAGAATGCCCTCTTTCCTATTCGGCAGTCAGCACCAGATGCCACACGATGTAAAAACGGAACATGAACCGAAGTTTCGACAAAGCCTTGCCGACCTCCCAGTTCTTAGCCGGGTCTAAGCTGCCGTCAATCGACGCCTCGACGATTGGAATATCAATTTCCTCTCCGAACATCAAACGGAATGGGACAAAGACACCGTGGTCCAAGCCAGGTCCTGGAAAGCCTCTACCGTCGTCGCCACGCGCCTCCAGTTTCGTCGTGGTCCGGACTTTGTGGCCATGCTGAACAAGGATTGTCAGCGAGACAAATGTTTTTGATAATTGACTCGCCTGTTTATAAACGTCCAGCACTTGTTGAGTCAAAGCGGAATCACCACGAGACTTGAACTTCAGTCTATACAACTCCGGCGGGAAGCCATAATAATCATATAGCAAAGGGTTTTCATCACCGTAATCCGTGACTTGAAATGGTGATCGTCAAATCACGACAGCAGTAATTCGAACAGGACGTATCGCCACACCTGCTCGTTCACCGTACGTTTCCCAGTGCGCACTGAAGACCACAATGCCTCTAGGCTTATACTTCTTCATGAGAGCAGGGCCGAAATCTCGCAGAAACAAGGCAAGTGGGCCCTGCGGTCCTGCCCAAGCAACCATGGCGTCGCCGAAGTATGCCGATCTCTCTGAAGGATCGAATGCGAGCATGGGGCTACCGTGGGCCAGAAAGAAGGCGGGTATTTTGTCGGGATTATCTGGCAGAGCGTCGATGTTCTTGCGCCATCGGGCTTGTGCCGCTGCGTGGGGTCCGTCAGTCATGTTTGTACTGATGTGCCTCAAGGTTGAGAAAGACGCGATTGATGCAGGCAGATACCGCTGCAGACGGGTGAACGTCAACGTGAAGATGATGGCTGCGAGTGCGATGATCAAGCTGAAGACTGAGGTGCGGGTGCTAAAGCGCATAACGATAAGCATAGCACTCCAGTCTATAAGAGCTCTGCTGTGCCATTGCTGCTTGCTAACATGCTCACAATGACAAACCGCGCATTACGCGACACACTTATCTCATCAAATGATCGCAAACGACAAATAGATCATTGGACGCGACAATTGTGGAACTTGCAAAAAATTCCATCTCTCGGCATTCCTGCGACAAGCAGTATCGTCCCTAAGGCACTCAGCATAATCGGACTGGTTATCACGGTATACAACGATGACCAACAATTCACAACGACAGATCACGGTACAGAGTCTACGCTTGCGTATTTACAGTATAACCTCAAAAAATGCCATCAACAGCACCATTACCCAATGCCTTAAGCAACTCTCGGGCTTCCCTGGCAGGTCGGGCAATTGACGGTTTTTCATTCAATGTGCTCTCCTGCACCTTTTGTGCCACGTCGCGCAGAAGACCTAAATTCTCAAAGACATTGGGAAGGTGGGAATCGTCTTCAGATTGCGCCTCTAGGACTGCCAATATAGCGTGTGACGATAGCACCGACGCTGGCGTTCCACCGACGAGATACGTTCTGTCGATTCGATCAGTCACCACGACAGGCAAAAGTAGATTGACTTTACGCACTGTATTAGGGGACATAGCAATGTGGAGTATTGCCCCAATGCCGAAATGAGAAGGGCCGTGGACTTAATGTATTGCTCTGCATCTATCATTCAGTGACTTGAATGGAAACCGACTACAAAAGCACACTGACCATCACAATCCCTGCTGAAGGCTTCCGTTGCCAACTCCGCGGCCGCTTCTCGTGCCTTCTCACCGACATTCTGAGCGGCGTTTCTGACGGTGTAGGCTAGCGCCATTACAAGACTGCTAGCGATCGTGTCGTCGTTGCTCTTGGCGCCAGATATAAGCTCAGTGACCACCGGATCCACGCGAGGCTGATGCTTCATGAGCGCACCCAACGCCTGAGCCGCTCTAGTTCGCACAACGGCACTGGACGGGTCGCTGGCGCTCTTGACGAATGTGCGCTGCAACTGAGGGAAAAATGGCTTGATAAACACCGGAATGCGTTCAAGCATGGTCATCAACGTGCTGAGTATAGCAGTCTTGACGCCAGGCGGGTAAGTCGTTGCCTGTGTGGCAACACGAATGAGTGGCCCAGTAAAAGGTACGACAAAGGGTTTCATTGCAGTTTCCTCAGTGCGCTCAACGAGATCACCGATAGCGTACGCGGCCTGCTCGCGCTGTTCATTGCTTCCGGTAGTAAGACCCGCGATAATGACGGGGACAAAAGGAGACAACCCTTTGGGCAGACTGAAGCCAGGAACCGTTGTTCCTGGTGCACCAGTACTCTCGATGCTTCTCCGGAGGGGTACTATAAGCAACTCCAGTTCGTCTTTGGGAATCGACTTTACTAAGACGTCCAGAGCATTCCATGCAGCGGCGTGCACTGACACTTCACGATCCTCGAGAGCGGAAACAAGTTGTCTGATCCAGTCGACTCTGTACAACGATGCGTCTTCTTCCAGAACATCGCAGAGGATCGCGAAGAAACTATATGCGCTCACACGACGCCTGGGCGATTCGTGCTTGGTCCTATAGTGCATTTAGACGAGTTATAGACGAGTCATAGATGCATAAGTCCTACCAGCCCAGAAGTATCATCATGACAGTGTTCAGACCCTCTGCGTCATCAATCGATTGAAACAATGTGCGCAGTGCTTCGGTGGCTGCCTCTCGTAATTTCTCCTCGGGATCGGACTCCAGGACTTTCACCAAAGCATTGATGATGGTTGTTATTCTTCTGCTCAATGCTTCTCCAGCGACAGCAATCAGGGATGCAAGAGCCCGAGCATTGAAAATGGTCATCGGGATGGCCGTAAGCGTCGGGATGAGAACTGGGAAGACAGTTGTCGCGCGGACCTGCAAAGAACTGCATTCGAAACACAGAATTGACAGTTAAATTCAGGACCTACACTCATGACTTCGCGAAGAGCTTGCAAAGCAGTGCCAGAACTCTTTCCAGGTTGACGCAGAGCTTCCAAAAGGGTCGGTATAGTCGCATCTATGGCCTGCGTGCCCAACTTCTCCTGTAACACGTCGAACGCCTTCGCCGCCGCAGATCGGACGTTGGGTTCGTCGTCAACCAAAGAAACACGGACGATCGAAATAATTTCGTCTTCGTGTCCTTCGCGCTGGTTTTCTGACGCATGTTGCCTGTCCAAGGCGGTCAGAGAGTGAACGAGATTGTTAAAATGTTTACTAACATGACTTCGCTTAGAGTCAGGCAAACGCCCTCGCGAGTTTTCGAATCTGGTGAATTGAGTTTGGAACGAAGCATAGGCATCATTTCCCCAACGAGCCTCTCGCCAAATCTGCGGCATATTTCCGCTATTGTCCGGCCTGCAGTCTGAAAAGGATGTCATTTTTTCTCAGACCACTGCTCCAAACCCACACAGCTTACCTCTTGTTGGTCGTAATCGTCGCTGGAAACAAGAGCGATGATCTGCGACATGAGCTTCGGTAAAATATCTCGCACTGGTGGGAATATCTGAACTCGGATATATGGTATATGAAGCAATGCACGTACCAGTACGAGGAGTGTTGTGGACGAGTGCCTTCCAGATCTGAATTGATGCTGTGCGGACAACCAGAACACTATCTTGCCGGACCACATACAACGCGGCAAGGATGTGATCACGCCGTTCAGCACCCAAGACCTCGACAAGCGCACGCCTCGAAGATTCTGCAACTACTGCCTCGACAGCTGTATCTTCTTCGTCCAGATCAGACGTTTTGCCGGAAATACCGCTGACTTTGAAGAGAAGTTCCCCCACCAAAGTGATGGACGATTGCTAGAGGAGAAATTTTTAATATGCACAAAATACTATGGCTGTGATAAATGGCTTACCCGAATTCTCCAACCTGGATCGAACAGGCCCTGCTCGAGTTCTGGGAGAAGCAAGTCGACAGCCCTGCTCGAGTAATTCGTGACAACCATACGCCCGGCGCGCATGGATGCTTCTCGTACATATTCATCCGTGTCCGCCAAACCAGACAAGATAGGCGAAATGATCTTCGGCAGATGAGGCTGGAAACGCACACCGAATGTCGCCGGCAGATACATCAACAACGACATGAAGCCCTCACGAACAGTAGGACGAGGAGATTGTGCGTTGCTGATAATATCGGGCAACAGCCCTTCTAGTCGTTCCATACCCAAACCAGAGAGAACTTCGGAAAGTCCTTGCGCGGCGCCTTGTCTGTCAACACCCGACGTGTCTGTCTTCAGAGTGCGAAGCAGACCAGGTACAAGATCAGGGAAGTAATCTTCTCCTAGGCGTTCCACCAAAGTACCGAGTGCTTTGGCTGCAGTAGCCCTGGCCTCTGGAACGGGATCCACCAGAACAACGTGGACTAATGGCAAGAGCTCGGGAAGGTAGGGGACGAAGTCCTTCGAGTCCGTCAGCGATGCCAAGTTGCCGACAATCTGTGCTGCTTTCTTCTTTGTCTCTGCACCTCTTTCCTTGAGACCTCGTTCGATAATGGGAAGTAGCTTGAAGGAATAAATATCGCAAAAGCTGCAGACGTCATATGAAACTCACCAGAGCGAGAGAAGAGTGATCAATGAAGTGCATGAAGGACGTTTTGAGAAGGGTAGACAGAGCGTTCGAAGTCTTCGAAGGATCTACCAGAGCCTTCAGAAGTACCGGAACTAAGGATTGGATCTCGGGGTTTGAGATCACCTCACCGAACTGCTTCAGACTCTTGTTTGCAGCAGATCGGACTTGTGCGTGTGAATCAGTGAGGACATCTGTAAGACGAGGAATAACAATGGGAAGCGATAGAGACAATTGACGAGGAGAGCAATAAGCCATCATTCCCAGTAGCTCAATGGAGCCCTTCTTCGTTCGCCACTGTTTTTCTTCCAGACCAGACAAGAGGGATGGAAGGATGAGCTTGACTCCATATCCCGAGAGATTTTGCATGATGACACGTGCGGCATCCTGAGTGGCTTCACGGACATCGGGCGTGGCGTCGCCAAAAGACGATAACAACAGAGGCAGCACGAAGATGATGTAAGGTTCAAATAACCGTTTCAGGGTGCTAGACATCGTCTCGAATGCGAACATGACGCCTTGTCGTGCTTCAGAGTGCTTGTCCTCAGCAGCCTGTTGTAGCTTCTCGACGACATCGTATTTCTTCATACCACCAATGCCGGTGCCATGGATCACACCGGCTAACCCATAAGCAGTGCCTCGCCGCACAGCATAGCTAGGTGCATGAAGAAGCTGGTCAAACAACTCTTCAACTAATGCATCGACCCGAGAACCGATGACCTTGACGAGAGGCGATAAACACTCGGACACCGCGATTTGAACCTGCTCCGACGGCGTTTTCAAGGCGTCTTTAAGACGGTCGACTACACCCGGAATTCGTGAGTCTGTTGGGTCTAAGTGGGAAGCGAGTCGCCCAAATAGGATAACTACGGCCTCCTTGATATGATCGCCAGCTTCAGTGGGTGCTCCAGGACTAGCCAGATGACTTTCAAACATGGAAATAAGAGGTGGGAGATTATCTTTTCCATGTGTGTCGATGATGGCTATACCGGCGCTGAGCATAGCTCGGCGTACCTCAGCTTCCCTGTCGCCAAGTGCCTCTGCTTCAATCAAAAATTTGAAGAAAGGCTCGAGATCAGGCTGCGGGAAAGACGACGTCAAAAGTTCAAAGATGCGGGCTATGGTGAGTCGAGCTGGCCAAGGATCCGATCGATCGAGACTTTGCGCAATCACCATGCCCTAGAAAAGCATTTGAGCCCAAGACGAGCGTAGGATCTAATGAACTCACGTATTGATCGAATTCCGGTGCAAGGATTTTCGCCTATTGGAAATATAAAATGAGGTGGCCAACGTTCATGTATGTGCAACTCACTTTCTCGCGATAATAGTCTTCTAGAGCACAGATAGTTTTGGAAGCGGTGGAGGGCCAATGTTCGACAGCTTCTGCAATTGAGGCGGCGACGCTTGAACGAACATACTCATTATCGTGTCCTGTTTACCCAATCAGTGCACTAAGTATGCCTGTGGCAAAAAAACAATTACCCAGAAAGTCGATCAAACTCGGCAAGAACGACTCAGGGACATCCAGTCCATTGTCTTCCCAGGCATGCAGTGAAAGTTTGGCATTTTGTTCGTCCGAATCATGACATGCAATCCACAGTTCAGACGACCATTCCAAGTCTGTTAAATCGAACGGCTACGAAAATTAACAGGAACAATTGCCACAACATGAGTGTGGTCACAAACCTGTAAAGTTTGCAAGCAAGCATTGCGGACCTGAACCTCCTGTGAAAGAGTGCTCTGGAGCAATATGTCTGCCTCTTCTTTCGTCACCGTGGGATATATAATCTGTCCCATATCCACCAGAGCCGACGAGGCTTCTTTTGTCAGCTTGAGGTGGCCTTGCATGATTCGTATGAGCGATTCGAGGACCAATGTGCGTGGGTAAGCTTTGTCGTTTACTATTGAGAGATCAGATATGCTACAAGGCAAACATCAAATCGCACGCACATTGAGGGACATGGAACCTGATAATGTCTAGTACGAGAGCCATCTGCTCTAGAACGTCATCCGCCTCGCTAACGCTTATGCCTTTCTGTACAATAACCTCGTTGACGAGCGGGAATATATACGAAAACGTTGTCGCGTCGAAAGGCGACTGCTCAGAAAGGAACCGAACTCGATACAAAACCCGGGAAATTAATGCTTCAATGACTTTAGCAAGACAAATAGGAGCCTGGTCTTATGGATTTACTTACATCCAAGATCCTCAATCTGGAAATCGTTAGGGACGGCATCCACGCCCGAAGCACGCAGGGTTGCTACTCCAATCAACATTCCAAATGTTTCTAACCGTGAAGAGCATACGTTGGCTAAGGACTATGTCAAGATGAGTATGTTTTAGCGATGAAGAAAAAATAAGACTATTCACAATGTACGTGTCAAATGCATCTTGACCAACAAGAAGCGTGGCGGGCTTCAGGAGAGCGCCGCGCAGCAAGATACTTGTAATGTTTGACACAAATGCAGCAGTCAGTCCGGAAACAGCCTCCGGGCAAACCTTCAGCGCATGTGCAGCATTTTGCGTAAAGAAAAGCCCACGGCGGGCCTTCAACTTGATGCTGTCGATTTTCTGTCGCACGGCTGCTTCCTTCCCTAGGTGCTGATTGACAAGCGCTTGTTGCTGTTTCGTAAGAGTAGCCGGTGTCGTTTTCTTCGAGGCCAGCGACTTGCGAAGTTCGGACTCCCATTTTGAAATCTCGTAGTCTTTGCCCTTCTTAGGACCGACCTCGGTCTTTGAAAGAGACAGGACTGGAACAACACCCGAGAATTAACACACAGTAGGAAGTGACCGAAGTAGGCCGCTACATACCGTCCAAGAACATTGTACCCTCGGGCGTCTGCCATATGCCAAGCTCCTCGTCGGTGAGTGCAGTGAGAACAGCAGCATCCAAGTCAGCTTCCAGGTGCTTCAATAACTTAGGTAACACGATTGTTGGAGATACGAAAACTAGCGTGCGAATGGCCTGACAGCAAGCCTCGGGGAACGCAGACTGCGACGATGTAAACTTAACATGAATGCAGTTGTTTTCGAGAGCGTACCTGCTCAGCCATCTGCGATGCATCCAAAATAGACTCCAGCAACTCGTCCGCATATTCGCTAACGATGACTTGCGGATCCTTGCAAGCGCGTTGACACAAACCAATCCACGCCTGCCTCTGTTTATCAAGGGGTCCATCTGCAGTCGAGTGAGCGGCGGCGTATGTAGTTGGAAATTGCGCAACTCACTTATTTCGGGATGGTGAGCAACGATGAACAGATCCTTGAGGACAGCAATATCACATGAAGGACCGACGACGCTTGTCAAGAGACCTAGCAACCACGACGACGCAACTGAAGGGTGTTGCGTTTCTCTTTGCAGGTACGACAGCAAGCCCTTGAGTACGACATTGGCAGCTACGTGCTCGTCCTCATAAAGTTTGCTGAGGGTGTCATAAACTTGATTTCGGAAGGCAGGAGACGGGCTATTCAGTACGAGATGAACAAAGATGAGACCAAATTGTATCCTGCAACTTATGTGTGAGTCGTTACGAACGTGGTAAAACGACAATACCAAGATGACAAACAGGATCACGTACCTGAGAATGTCGCTCGCAGGCTGACGCAACTCTTGGGCAAAGTACTTTAATGACGCTGATGTCGCACGCAACAACCACGTCGCTTCAGTCTCATCGGTGACCTTGTGGTAAACTTTGTCCCATAGAAGGAAGGACTGTTTTGAA
Source organism: Fistulina hepatica ATCC 64428 (assembly GCA_000934395.1). NCBI lineage: Eukaryota > Fungi > Basidiomycota > Agaricomycetes > Agaricales > Fistulinaceae > Fistulina > Fistulina hepatica. The sequence continues at coordinate 902,171 of KN882097.1, forward strand.
CCTGTTACAACTTTTGACGTGGTCGCCGCCGGGTGTATGATTGCAGGAACCAATGAGCTATGCGAAATTCTGTCGGATTTCCCTTCCCATCGCGATAATGGACCGAACAAAGTTGCGATCGCGACATATCCCTCCAACGGTACTCCGCTTAGAGGATTACCAGAAACAGCTTTCAGAATGTTTTCCAGAGCAGGGAAAATAGCTTCCCCTAGAAGCTTCGCAGACCCAACCTCCTGTACCTCTGTCGAAACAGTCCATAACGCACTGCCCAGCAAGCCACAGACGGCCTTTCGAACCCGGGGCTGTTGGGTGCCGGCCATCTCCTTCGCAAGCAAGGTGGCAACTTCCTTGCTCAGTTTGTCTTTGTGCAATACTGCTGCGAGGTGAGGTCCTATAGAAGTAGCAAGAACAGCAATTGCCTGCTCGTGAGTTTCCTTGACGAGAAGCGGCAAAGTGTCCTTCAGTACAATCGTAGAAACAGAAGAACATGGCTGAACATATCCAAGCATGGTATACAATGCCACACGATGATCTGGTCCTGAAGTTTTCCCACTCCTGGGAAGCGCAACAAGCTCTTGGAATGTAGCACCGAGTAACGTCTCGTCTGTGGTATCCGTCATGGTAACCTCAAATAGTTCCACAGCATGAGCTCGAACAGAAGCATTGCTCGACTTTGCAACGTTCAGAGCCTGTGCGATTGAACGTTTGTATACCTCTGCAGAAAGAGGTTTTGGATACACGCGAAGAACATGGGTGGCACTCGGAACAGCCACCTCTGGTGAACGCAATATTGCCTTTTCCAAAGCCGGCAAAATCGTCGACAACATGTCTTCTGGCGATATGTAAATCACGATGAAATCTTGGAAAGCGTCCTTTCTTTTGGGTCAGTCTTTATTCTTGATGAAGCGACCGACTTACAAGAATATATGATCCTATCGATGTTTTTGACATCAAAACATGCGTTGTCAAAAGGGATATCACGTCCTCTTTCTGTACAGCTGTAAGTCGAGCACTTGGCGGTTCGAGTGCATCCTTCAACCGGACGAGAACACCAATCGCCACACCGAGCAAAGGCAATAACCGAACAGGTATTGGTCCTTGACTAGTCTTCGAGTTTGCCATGTCCAACAGACTGTCCACGAAGCTATTCAACTGGGCATTGTTCTGATGGTACGGAGGATCTCAGATACAATCGAGAATACAAAGTACAAAACTAACCTTTCGTAAAACGCGTCGGGCGCGAGCGACCGCACCATGCTTCAATGAAGGCTTAGCTTGCAACGACGCGTTCACAGAGTCATACAGCAATGCCATCGCAGTGACAAGCGGGCGGTATGCATGGTTCGATGTGAACGCAGGATCCGTTTGGATACAAATATCGTATATTCCACAAACCCAATTAAAAAGAACGAATAAGTCGGAAGGTGCGTAAGAACTAAACGGAGCTGAAGCGAGGCATCATCGATAAGGTCGGCGGCGACGACGGACCTTGAAGAGCCATGCTGAGATATCTGCGATGCCTGGTGGGAAAGCCACCTGATGATTTGGTCTGCGACACCTAACTTATTGTCACGCGCTTCATCAGTCTTTACTAGCTCCCGCCCGACCGCGTCGACCGCATCCTGCGATTGCGAATCATGATATCGAGACAAGGTCAAGGTCAGCAACCTGAAGATATCCATGATCTGAGATAAGGTTAGATCTGCGATAATTAGCATGGTCTGGGAGCATATGCGGGGAATCGGTAGAATGTACCTTCGAGTCGTGCGAGCGGCAGCAACTCGTTCTGCAGGAAATAAACCCGCGATTTCGTGCTGCTTGACATCAATTGATTGCACGCCACTTCCAGTGACTTTGACCACTCCTGGAGCACGCGGTCCCTCCGCCAGACGAGAGCGGAGCCTCCATCGCCACCGTGTCCGGCATGCGTAGATGATATCCAGGATTGGATGTCGGCTTTGCTCATTGACACAGCGGTGTCAGGTTCTTGAGATTTGAGATTTGCAAAGATAGGTTTTGACGACAGTTTGGCGAAGGGGAAAACGGGAAAAACAAACGAGGAGAAATGGTAAACTCACAACATGCAATGTATCTTATTTTGGGTAGAAATATGATAAAAATATTAAAGATCTTTTTAAGATATTCATTCCTTTTTCCTTTTTGCATGAATATTCATTGAATATGGTAAAAATACCGTGAAATTTTGAAAATATCATAACAAAATTTAAACTATCTCATTCCTATTTTGTGGCAAAATAAGAAAGAAACATATTTCCTACCAAAATAGTTTACAATGCATGTTGTGACTCCTACTTTATACTTCACACGATCGAGCGAGATCAACAGGACTGCTCATGAGTCACTTTGCCTATCAGTCAAGCCCTTCTTTCGTGATAGGTATCTAATCAGGCGACGTTGGACTCAATTGCGCACACATAAAGAGTATAGCCGTTTCGCGGCATCCCTAATCTGGGATGCCCGACAATACAGTACATTTTCTTCGCGTTACATGAATGCGTTACATGAATGCTGTGTGAAGTAAATGTAAGAGGGAGTGGCGGGATGGGTTAGCGTAAATACAACACAGTCGTGTATCAGCATCTACGAGAGCTTGAGAGGCAGTACAACTGAGGATAAATAAGAAGGTGCGTACTCGAGGGCTTGAGAGGCAGGACGAAGGTGCTCTCAAGTCCTCGAGGACGTATATGTGTCGTCTAAAAAGGAGGTGGCGGTGTGCAGAAAGGGAGCACACCGTCACGAGTCGACTACCGTGACAACATAAAATGGACCTCGCTATAGACCTCGCTATAGCACGGGTCATCGCAGTGAGCCATGAGGTCTAGTGCGACCGATGTACGGCTCATGCGGCGCGACGACTAGGTGCAGACTATGAAGTTGCAAGGAGGTGGTCGTCGGTAAGGTGCTTAGCAGACACCGTCCGTTGACGCCTGATTAGATTCTTGTAAATAAATTTAAATCCAATGAATATTGAATACTAGGGTATGGCGGACATAAAAAACATAGGAAATATCCAGTACTACTTCGGGAGGTACTGAGGTCATACAAGGGAAAAATCATAACAGGACAACAGTTCGATAACAAAAGCAAATAGTAAACTTTCGTGACAAAGGCAAGCAATGGGGTATAAGAAAATAGGATAGGTATGACGATGAACTTACGAAGGAGGGTATAATGAATGGGATCGGCGGGATACATGACTAACTTTAGAACATTCAATTACATTATCGCAAACCGGCGCAGCTGTGCAACAAACCAAGCAGTTTGAACTGAACCTATTAGTTGCCTGAACTGACGAATCGCTGGAAACAAACCTTTTCTTCCTCGGTATCCAAAAACAGGGACCAGGGCTCCCGTCCATCCAGGAATTCGATAGCAAAGGAGTGCGGAATGGCCCTTAACTCTTCATATCCTTCGTTCCATTCCTTCAGTCCACGCAGCTTGCCCTTCAGTTCAATTTGTTCGAAAGCACGCGACATGTCCTTGGCACTGCGGTAGAAAAAAACAGCATCGCCGATGAACTTGAAATAGCGCCTTCGCCACACGAGCGAGTCAGAAGCCTGAAGTGTGACCCAGCCGGTACGCATATCCTCGGATTGAACATTCTTGACTTTAGACTCCATAAGCTTGATCCTCAGCTTGCGGTCTGCCTCTTGCTTCATCCGCGACTCCTCCTCGCGGCGTCTCTGCTCAGCAGCCTGCTTTTCCTGCTCTTGACGCCACTCCTGCAAGCGCTTATGTTCCTCCAAACGGCGCAAGCGGTCCAGCCTCTTACGCCTCTCCAACTCGTGCCTCTTCATCTCGTCCTCGGCCCTCTCGGCTTCCTCTTTCCGCCGCCTCTCGGCAGTGGCCCATCGGATCCCTTCCTCAAGAGATGTTCGACGCTGAGCCGCTTCCTCTAGCTCGCGAAGTCGCTCTTCTTCGCGCTGCTGTCTTAAGCGAACCTGCCGCTCCTCTTCCTCCTGCCGCGCCCGCTCCTCTTCCTCACGTTTCTGCTTCTGTGCCTCGAGCCGTCTGCGCGCACGCTCGGTCGGACTCGCAGGAAGCGTCATAACATTAGACCACTTCTCAGGCAGATACATGGGCGGCGGAGGCGGAGGCTCCTCTACGAATTTCCAAGTCGCTGAGTCAAGGAGAGGTTTCTTGGAGGGTGTGGGAACAACCGAGAACGAGGATTTCGCAGGAGGCGTGGGGCCAGTCTCGAAGGCAGACGTGGAAATCTCGCTAGCATCTATGAAGTGTCCGAACTCCGACACGTTCCTGGATGTGCGATAATTTATCGCGTTAACCGGGTTGGGTTCCGGATAAGTGTATGTGTCGAACTCGGAGACCATGCTCTTGTGGTTTCGCGCATGAGTCGTATTATACTGGCGGGGAAAAGCATCTTTCGGTGGCACGGGCGGTGAGATATGCATAGTGGATGGGTCAACCCCCGTGTCGAGGGTCTTCCTACGTCGTGCGAGGAGAGACGACAGGACGCCGGATTTTATATGCGTGGCAGGCTGGGGCGGTGAAATTGGAGACGCTGGAACAGAAGCAGACATAGGGTTCCTTGACATGGACGTGAACGACTGTCGTTCAGGCGACAAGTTGGTGATGTCTGTGGGCCCCGAAGATCGTCCGACTTCGATGACATGAGAGGAATCGGGATCGGATAGTGCATTGCTAATGGACGTGGCAGTAAGGACTGTAATACTATCCACTGTGAGAGTGGTCTTGCAACTCTATAGACGTAGATGCTTGAGAAACAATTGAGCAGTATATAATTGGGACATACACCAAAAAACGTCCCAGCGCGCCGAGCGTGGACAAGGGCCCTGGCTAAAAGGTGTCTGTCTAGCTTCCGATAAATGACACAAGCAAATGAAAGTCTACCTCGTCGCACGACTGGCGTGAGCGCGGGAATGAAGTTGATCAAAATTACCCCGCGCGTCTTTGGGTTATCGTCGCGGAAGAAGGCTACGAAGATCTGTGGCGGCTCCTCCATGATCTTGCGTTTCATTTCTGGCAGGCCTTGGGATCCATAGCCTACGAGGTGAAGATCATCTGTAGGGTTCTAGATAGAAGTAGAATCACATAGGTATCAGCTGGGACAGATAAACTTTGACAGGCGGGTGCCATCTCACCGTTGGATCGACGTAGCCCAGCAAAAGCCTAGACGATTATTAGCACCACATACAGAGCTACCGACATTCCACGAATTTACGGAACTAGACGCTGACCAGTTTGCATCGTCGTAGCCGTGCACGACATTGTCGTACGCCGCTATAACATCTTCTGGATCAACCAGACTGATCGTCGCCATCGCGGAAGAAGCAGTAGATCGAGAGCAGAGAACACCAGACTTCTGAAACGGATATACAGGTGATAGGATGTAGCAGTATCTACAGTCGTTTATCCAAGAACGGCGTCAACGGTGCTAGCAACGAGCAAACGTGAGGCCGACTGATAAGTAAAGGTCAACTCCCCATATATGGAAACAAAAGCATCAGGTGATCACAGCATAGCCATCGGCAAATTCCGGCGCAATTACTTACTTACTTACATCGATAGCTACGAAAAGCAACTGGACAGTAACATTAATCCTCAACCTGGAGTACGAAGCTCCTAGCAACTCGTGCTATGCCGAAAGCTCGCGCGTAAATCTTATATAGCCATGACCGACAGCACAGATTAACAGTGCCAACAATCTGACCATCGCGTGAAAATTTCAACGAGGGAATAAATAGCATGTCGACACGACAGTTTACAATTTCGCGCGTAGGTTTTGTGCTGCATTGAGGCTCCTGGCTGCTGTCGTAACCAGCTCGTCAACGCTATGTGCATGTCAGAACAACAGCCTTTCTGAGAAAATGATTTGTTTACATGTCTTTCGCTGGCTTGATATCCTACGAGTGAAACACGATGAGCTAGCTGAAAAAAGGGGGACCAGAGAAAGACTTACATGAATAGACCCGGCGACTTTGCCCATGAGCCCTGCATGTCAGGTGAGTGTGTCTGCTTTGTAGTTTGCACGGTCCGCGACGGCTTACTCACATTCACGAGCTTCGATGTACTTCCCCGGATGCTTCTCTATCTCAACTTCATGTGGTACCTTGCCCTGAGCCAACAGTTCATCCCGTTCCTTCAGGCGCGTCGTCTCCCTGCGTCACATGGCTTAACTGAGGCGTCTCCGAGCTGCCCGAGAAACATACCACTCCACCAAGTACGGCGTCTTCCTGACGCTCATTGGCCGACCAGTATAGACAGTCGTGCGCATGACATCGTCGTACCCCGCGGACAAGACAAGCTCCTTGTGCTTCTTCTGCGCACCTGCTTCGACACTTGCTACAAACCGAGTGCCCACCCACACACCGGAAGCGCCATAACTCGAAGCCAGGATCAGCCCAATGTCAAGCCCACAAACGACTGAACTCACGCGAGGGAAGCGGCCAGACCTCGCCCGTCAGCAACCGCACCTGCCGCAACGACGACAATAGGATCCCCAGTGAAAGAGCTTTTCTTGTCCTTGCAGAGGTCAACAACGGCTGGAATGAGAATAGAAAACGGTGTTTCGCCCGTGTGGCCACCGCCTTCGCCAGCTTGCGCACAGATAATGTCGACACCTAAATACCATAAGAGGTGCCAGTCAACGATGACCGTAACACGTACCCTGCGCCAGAGCCTTAGCGACGTGCTATGATGATATCAGAAAGACGGACGAGTCGAGGCACCAAGACAACCAACTTTGGGATGTCCAATCATGCTAAGTAGACAGAGCTCATGAGAACGGGAAAAAAGTGACGGGTGGGTCGAGCCTACTTCTGGACCAGAATACCAGCGGCATGGAGCTTGTCGACAGCCCACTTGGGAGGGACACCAACAGCACAAACAAAGAGAGACGCGCCGCCTTCGATGATGACATCTAAGAGCTCCGAGAGCTTGCCTCCGGTGTAGTCGATCTGCCAGGCGAACTTATCAGCCAGGGCGAAACAGACATGCGACTGCGGCTACGTTAGTCTTGCGCGCGCCGTCACCAATTTGGGGAATGAGTAGGTCGACGCCAAATGGTGCCTTGGGATCCTCTAGGTGCGACTTGAGTTCTTCGATGTTACTCTTGAGAAACTTCGGGGTCTGGCCGACGCCCCCTATGACACCAATGCCCCCTGCGGTGAGCCACTTGTCAGTTGAATAGGGTAAGTTGTTTACCGAAATTCTACTTGCCTGCATTGGTGACGGCTGCTGCCAGTTTTGGCCCCGCCTGCAGATGAGTCCTAGATCCTTGATCATCATATGAGTAAATCAGCGTCAACGTACCGCCACGTTCATGCCTGCCAGCATGACGGGATGGTCGATATGCAGGAGCTTGGTGAGCAGCGTCGAGAACACGGGGGGTGATGAAGGCATGGTGAACGGTAATGTACGTGGCCCGAGCAAAAGTCGCAGATACCGGCAAACAGTGATATCAGGGACTTATATACTGTAGACCCGGGTTTCTCTCGATTCCATTACCGCGGACTCCGATCGTCCGACCTGCCAGTGCGTATGATTTCCGAAAAAACAGTCTTGTACATGACGACTAGCATTCCTTCAAAAAAGCGTGGTACAGTTGACAAGACTGTTGCGAGATCAAATTCAATGGTCCCGGTCAACGTCACGTTCAACGTTCAACGTTGGTGGCACAGTTGACAAGACGGTTGCGGGCGACGCTACCGTCGATGACTCACGTTCGATCGCAAGTTGGCAGCATCATGCATCAGCATCCCGCACTTGTGTCTTCTTGATATCTTATTCTGTTGAGGCAAACAAATCCATCAGACACCGGATAGGATACCCTCACCGGTGAAAGACATAGCCGGAGCGAAAGGCTTCCCCTGGTCTTCATTTTCAGCGTCCAGACTTTCGATGATGATACTTAGCCCTATACAACCCTTTCATTGCTGCTAAGCATGACTGGTGGTCGACAGTGATACGTGACGTTTAACAAGAACGATGTGATCGTATGATACGCAGGTCAGCCCTTGGCCCAAAAAGCGTCGCCAATAACCGTCCTCCAAAACCAAGCCAGAAGTACTGTTATGTCCGGATGTAGAGGTTTGTGGCGTCAGTGCAGCCTTTGGAGTCCGCGGTCCGTATAGTGTGGTCATACTAATACAAACGACGATGTTAGTAAACAATCGTGCTTGTCAACAGAATGTCCTTTGATATTTGTAGGGAACGGCCCCTGGGCCATCGTAGATTGTGGTAAGGAAAGAGTCACAGGATGCGTTCTTATGACGACTTGTACGATAACGGCGAACGGAAGAGGAAACTCACCCCATCGTCTGGCGAGTGCTACTTATCGCAACTGTAAGCACGCTGATCATGATACCTTCAAACGTAATAGGCCGATAACGCCACAGCTGAGGCCTATGCCAGAGCTCTCTTGAAAAGTATATATGCTTGCAAGCATGGGAGCGCTTGTACCCGTTGTCATTTCACCACGACACGATCTGTCGACACAAGACATCACTTCTGCAGAAACCCTCTGACATGACTTGCCTGGATCACATACGCTTGGAAACCTATCTGAAGATCCTGGTCGCAATCGCTACGGCGGCTATAGGGCTAACTGCCTATCTGCGCAGACGGCTATTGCCTAACTATGCAAAGCTCACTGGCGTCCCTCTTCCAACGCCATTGCCGGACTTTGACATCAGCAAGGCGCGTCCGCGGCCGTATCGCCCATTCCGCTGGGCGTATCACCAGCACATGTGTATGTAGGCAAGGACCTACGTCTCACCGACAAAGAAAGGCAGCTGAATACTGTTCTAGCATTGAAGAGGCTCGAGCCGGACTGGTGGTTGGAGCTAGAATCGACGTACGTGGAACGCGTCGCACAAAGAAAGGCACTGCACGTACTACATGGAAAAAAGATCATCAATGCACTTCCTGGAAGCGAAGCAGCCTGCCGCGAGCTCATGGAGATGGTGATACAATTTTTATGCGCACGCTACCCCGCGCAGTTCGAGCTAGATCAGAAGAAAGCTGTTTTTTCCAACCGGATTCTGGGAACATGCACAGATATTACCAGCGCGGATCCGCTCAAGTTCCTATTGGAAAACGTCCCGGAGGATTTTGCGGTCATGATAGAGGATAAGAAGACATCGCTGTACTATCTGCGCGCTGGAGTAATTTGCTCTGCAGTGGGCTGGAACATAGCTGAGAAGATGGGCAGACCGTTGCATGAAATCCACGAGATCGTGCCGTACTATAAGAAGGTAATGGAGTTCTCGATGAACAGGTAAATCTCCCACGTAAGGAAACGCATTGCATATATAACTCACCAAACCGTGCAACAAAGGTACTTCCGCAAGATGGAATGCAGTAAACCCATACAGCGGGCGTCTTGGGGCTTTGAAGTAGGGGAGGAGTCGCTTTTTCTGCAGGAAGGCGATGACCGCTTTTCAAAACGAGCAACCCAGGATCCCGAGTTGCGCAGGCAGGACATACATCTGCGCGTCGACTGGCAGACGCTCCGTCGTTTACCACGCAGCCAGGCGATCGTCTTCAACTACAAGGCGCTCTTCACTCCCTTAGAGCAGCTGAAACACGAGGCATACATCCCGAAACTTTTGAGAAAAATACTGAAGGAAGGCGATGCATCCATCATGCAATATAAAGGCGTCAAGTACACGTTGCACAAGGTCCTCCCAGCACTGGAAGAGTACGCCGAGGAACAAGAGAAGAAGGGTTGGGTCCCGAAGGACTGGGAGGAGAAGACTCTCGATGAAGACCCGTTCTTCCCAAATTGGCAGGAAATTTACAACAGATAATATGATCGAGACACCTAGTCATCATCCATCAGTTCAGCAAGCTCCCGTTCCTCTTCCTCAGTCATTTCAAACGTCGGGGGAGGGGTCGGCGGCTTCGGCACAACAGCTTTGGGCTGCGGGTGTAATAACTCTGAAATTGGTGTACATACATAGGATGGTCAGTTATACGCGAATAGACGAACATACCTGCCAACTTCCATTTTCGGAGTGTGCCATCCAGACTTGTGCTGACGATCCAAGGCTCCAGCCGAGTAATACCGTCATCACCGACGTATTTGCGAGGCCAAAACCGTAATGCCAATACATCGTGCCAGTGTGCGTCCACTTCACCGAGCAACTCGGGCTCCGTAGGAGTAGAAACATCGTACGCTCGGATGACGTCGCCAGCAGCAGTCAAAACGTATGGTTCAGCCAAAGGCGACAATGACAATGGCAGCAGCGCCCGAACAGCAGTAGGATGTTTGATTGTCACAGACGGTGTCTGGATTGCGATATTGAAGGTTTCGGGATGAGGGAGCATCTGGACAGTCTCGTCGGCGGAGGCTATAGAGGATGTAGAGATAATTGATGAAAGCGAGAGCAAGTGAAACTGGAAGCATACCCGTCCAAAGGCAACCAGCGCCAAAACAAAGCTCATTAATGCGCGTGCGATGATGGCTTAGTTCATTAAGCAGAGTACACTTCCATCGTGGTGGTACGCCATCATCCTTTACTATATTCCAAACTTTGATTGCACCCATGGTATCTCCAGTTATGAGGATGGCAGACGAGTCGGATGTGTGATGAGCATGCACGGCCTCAACTGGACGTGTGTGAGCAGTAATTGAGCCCGCGTTTGTTAAAGGATGTCTTTCCGTTCCGAACGCCAAACCCCTGTCAGCAATAATGAGAATCGGGACAAAAAGCAAGAAGTTATGCCTCACCAGAATCTCACTACCTTATCGGACGATCCTGATATCAGGAGACGAAGCTCGGGCTCCACAAACAGTATCTTGACAAAATCTGAATGCGCGTCCGTTGACGAAACAACTCGGGGAGTCTGTTCAAACTGTAAGTGCACTGGCGGTGCAAAACAAAAGATGGGCAACACCTTTGTATCCCATAGCTTTATCGTCTATAATGGGGCTGATATCAGGGTCAAGAATATATGCGCTGTTTGTCCCAATACCTTGTCCCACGAGCCCGTCAATAGTATTAACGTACCAGGCTTGGGCGAGTAAAATTCGAGACAGGTGACTGGTGCAATGTGCCCCCTGTAAGATTTGACTGTTTTCCCTGTCTGTGAAATGTCTGTCGTTAACGCGCGAGCAAGCACGTTTAAACAGCACGTACTTCCAGGTCGATCTGCTTGACCACAGTTGTGTTTTCAGCGATCCAAGCCTGCCCATCAGATATCTTGATGTCCAGTGCTATTCCTGTAAGCTTTATGGGAGATCCAAGAGCTTTCGTTTGCTTTGACTTCTTCCAGCGGTTCTAATCACGCGACGCGTCAAGCCGGTTGGTCCCAGCGCATTGGGCCTTCGTACCTCGTTGATGGCGAGCTGCGCCTCTGCTACCATGAATTTGTCGGTGCTCATGACGGGATTAAGTGAATAACCACTAGAAAAAACAAGTAAGACGAGTTGGAAGTGCTTTGCAGAACTTTGACTTGAGTTCTTTTTATCCAGACAGAGAATGATGCGCCATCTCCCGACGCAAATCGCGACCTGTTTTATCGATTACATAAAAATGACTCATCCGCCTCACGCCCCCGCCATGACTCGAGCTGAAGCTGAAGTCCGACGCGTTCATTGCACCTTGATTTTGTCCGTTATACGCCCCGCAGCTCAATTCATTTTACATATCATCAATCACAGGAAGTTTCTAGGAAACAACATAGACGTGTCGACTAAACGAGACGCAAACATGACGGGCATACTGTCCTTGCCATCGAAACTGTCACCCTTCCCTTACGCCGCACTCGCGATCTCAGCGTACACCAATGCTACTGAAATCGTGTTCACAGAAGACGCAAAATCTGCAGTGCTAGAGTTGAACGGCAGAAAGATCGAAGCTCTTCCTGAAATCGTACATACCCTCGCGCGTGAGGGCGGATTGTTAGGCGATAGCAGTGAGGCACGTAACTCTTCCATTGGACTATTCGTACATGAGTGTCACTTATGGATGTTCTGATGGACAGACAGAAAAGTATTTCAAGCTCGCAGACGAGCTTGCAGCCATGACCACCGTAGACGATTTCAACAAGGCGTTGGATATCCTCGATGATCATCTCGCATATCATACTTTCCTTGTGGGCCACACCATCTCCTCTGCCGATTGGATGTTCTGGGGATCCATTAAAGGCAGAATATGCTTAATGCAACATTGTTATTCTTATTGAGTATCTCGTCTAGGAAGCCTGAAGGTCGTGGGTTTGCTCAAAAGTCAACGCCATATCCATCTGCTGCGTTGGTTCAATCACCTCGAATCATTGGAATCGACTCAGTCAGGGCTTGCGTTACTTGCAGCCGCAAAATCTACCAGGGCTCGTTCATCCAAGACTGCGGCTGGATTTGCGCTTGGTCTCGAGGGCGCGAAAGAGGGCGAGGTCGTCACCCGCTTCCCTCCCGAGCCCAGCGGCTATCTGCACATTGGTCACGCAAAGGCCGTCATCCTCAATCACTACTTTGCCAAAATGTACAAAGGCAAACTGCTCATCCGCTTCGATGACACAAATCCGAGCAAAGAAAAGGTTGGTTTACGATTTTTTTTGCGGCCTCGATCTATGAGTAAATTGTCTGTCATCTCTAGACTGAATTTGAGGAGACTATTCTCGAGGACCTGCATCTACTGAATGTAGTCGGCGACAGCGTCACGCACACGTCCGACTACTTCCAGCAGATTTACGACCTGGCTGTGAAGATGATTGGGACGGGCAGGGCATACGCCGACGATACAGATGCGACGACACCTGTTAACACGCCGTGTTCATGCCCCCCCAAATCGCACGGACAGCTGTCGCGAATGGCGTTTGAGCGCTTCCACGGCATCCACTCAACGCGCCGCAACGCGACTGTCGAAGAAAATCTCACTCGGTTCAAGGAGATGGCAGCTGGTTCTGAGGAGGGTGCTCGGTGGTGTCTCCGCGCAAAAATCAGCATGGAGAATCCGAACAAGGCCATGCGCGACCCTGTCATCTACCGGTGCAATTCTATACCACATCATCGAACTGGGTGCGTAAGCATGTGGCGTCTAGACGATGTGCTGAAAGTGTTAATATCCGCTGCGAAGGGATAAATGGAAAGTATATCCGACGTATGATTTCGCGTGCCCGATTGTCGACTCGCTCGAGGGTGTCACACACGCGCTGCGCACGAATGAGTACCGTGATCGTAATGCGCAATACTACTGGATGATTGAGGCTTTGGGGCTTCGTCCCGTTCGTATTTGGGACTTCAGGTCAGCATGATCCGACCTTGATACGATGGAACGGACTGTCATGCGTTTACATTCACAGCCGCCTAAACTTCATATACACGATATTGTCCAAGCGGAAACTTACGCAGTTTGTGAACAGCGGCATCGTCAGTGGCTGGGATGATCCACGCATGCCCACGGTACGAGGTAAGTAGAAGTGCAAATCAAATGCATTCTTTCACTAATCTGGGCCATGTCCAGGTATCCGGCGACGCGGTCTGACGGTCGAGGCGCTCCAGCAATTCATGCTGCAACAAGGTCCCTCGCAAGCAATTCTTTCGTTAGAATGGGATTCCTTGTGGAATCTCAACAAGAAGGTCATTGACCCCATTGCGCCACGGTACTGGAGTGTGATCAAGAAGGGAATGTAAGCGTATCGCAACGTTTTGGGGTTATCTGGCCTATCCCTGAAACTTTGTCAGGGTTCCTGTGACCATTTATGGCGGCCCCGCATCGCCTGAGGTCAGGACGCTGCCCAAACACAAGAAGAATCCTACCGTCGGCGAGAAGTCGACGGTATACACAAGCTCGGTTCTCGTTGAGCAGGCTGACGCTGCTTCATTTGGGGACCAGGAAGAGGTTTGTTCCTCCATCAAGCCTGCACTGTCCCGTTCGCCGACATCTTGTTGCAGATCACGCTGATGGACTGGGGCAACGCGATTGTCCGCTCCAAGGTCGTCGACACGTCGGGCGCCGTGACAACGCTCGAAATGGAACTGCACCTCGATGGCGATTTCCGTACCACTAAGAAAAAAGTCACGTGGCTTGCTCAACCCACCGACGCGCATAAGCTGGTCGATGTCAGGCTGCTTGATTATGACTACCTGATCACGAAAAAGAAAATCGAGGAGGGCGACAACTGGGAGGACCTTGTCACGCCCGTATCCGAATTCAAGGAGGAGGCGCTTGCGGACGCCAACGTACTTGACGTTGAGAAGGACGAGCAGAAGATCATCCAGTTCGAGCGCAAGGGTTTCTACTCATACGATGGCAAGGACACCGACGGCTATCTACGCTTCGTGAAAATACCAGACGGCAAAGCGGCTAGCACTGCAAGCAAAGCAACACCTGCGCAAGAGGGCAAATCAACAAAGGCTGACAAGGCACCCAGGGTAGCAAAGACCCCGAAAGCAGTTGAGGGTGCACCTGACACCCCAACGGACATTAAAATGTACCCCGTCGAGTTGGTATACGCGGCGGATGTGCAAACGCCAGTAGACCTGAAGATGTACAAGGTAGATAACATCTATGATGTGTAATAGAGTTTCGTAATTGTGTTGCGTTTTTATTCGTGAAAAGCGCTTTCATATGGGCTTTCCGAATTTGTTGTGTGAATGTTTTTACTCGTCAGGCTCAAATTGGGTTTTTTTACGTGTGCGTCATCGAATGAGCCTATAGCTAAAGACCCGTACTTCTCTACTATCAGATTATACCCACGTCCACCTGTTGTGTCATGAGAAGGCGAAACCTGTCAAATATCCGCTGCGGTTATGTTTTTTCATACTGTGGCGCTCACGCAAGGGTACATAGATAGAAGTAGGGCCATGTGTCCCATGCGGTGAGATGCGATAAGAACAGTGGACTGCAGAATTGCAGTAACGTAACAGGCTAGTAACAGCGCTCAGCCCGACTACTGATTAGGAGATATTGATGGCTTCCTCAAGGCTCGGGCTTATTCATTTTATTGCGCTTTCGGAGTCGGGCCAGTCGAGCTACGAGGCTCATAGAAGATAGACGTACGTGAATTTGTTGCAAGGGGACTTGAGCGCAGTTTTTTTCATTATGAAAAGCGTATGAAGAGCCTGACGATGCTCTCCCGAGGGCAGACGGGATGACTCACTATGATAGGCGAGCAATCGGCCACTTTGTCTGGACTCTGCCATTGGTTGTCAGAGGTGGTCATGTGGGTGCGGTATTTATTGGAGCCGTGCACGTTCGCACGCAATGACTAACGGGGGGACTCGCAGATGGATCTAGATTAGATAAGCGGATGGTATATAAGCACCATTCGCTCGGACATCCAAGAAACATCGTCTTTCCTGCAGTTCTACAAACCAGTCCTCTGAATTGTCTGAAACAGAAGTACCTCGCAACATCGCCATGTTTGTTGTACGTCCTTCATTTCATCCAGTCTTGTCGTCCTTTTCTCTAACGTGGTTGTGTTGATGTGTAGAACGTAAACGTCCCGGTCTCCCAGGCCAACTGTGGTTCTGACAAGTGCGCGTGTGGCGAGACGTATGTATCTCTTTCGTTCACAGTCCATTCTACACTTAAGTATGTCTTCAGTTGCCAGTGCAAGGTCGGCGAGTGCAAGTGTTAAGCTAGTTGCTTAGCCGTCGATAAATTGATGAGGTTGTGGGATACATGTGTAGAGGCTTTCGTGATCCATTCGAATGCCTTGATTAATCCGCACTGTTGTCCCACCGGTCCATTCACGTTGAATCGTCTATGTCCGTTTACCCTGTATGCAATAATGATATCCATGTATTCTCTGGTTGTGTATGGTTATGATCAGGAGGGTTGAAGGACTTCCAACTCCCTGTTTATGGCAACAGTCAATGAGTTGGCTTCAAGTGGTGTGCTTTCAACTCCCTTGCAAGTATGGCTCGTTCATTGAGACGTCTCCCGTATAGTCGCATCCAAGCCTATTGCTCAAAAACTTCTATCGCAATGAAGACTTGCATGTAACTCAATGCGAAGTCTTGTCAAATTCTACGAGCGGTGGTTACACCAAAAAATCAATTTTTCGGACTTCTCTAACACGTTGGTCATAATAAGAGTGGTCTCGCTAGCCACGGCAATTTACTCAACGATCGATAATCCTACGGGATCTCAAAGGTCAGTAGTAGATCATGGTGAAAGCCAAGCAAGTTCTTTTCTAAGACGTCTTCCTCGGCGTTTTCGGGGTTCTTGTACTGTGCGGTGACGGGAAGTGTACGCGGATGCCAGAGGTCTCCGGCGGTGGGACGTCGATGGGCGACGGGCGCCTATGCGACTTATCAGACACCCGATATGATGGCCTGTCGGCTGAGCCATAGTACTCAGACGGCATACGCCATATAGGCGTCGCTGGGGATAGCGGCAATCGCACGCGGCTGGGCGTCAGTGGCGACGTTTTTGGCGTCCGCGCAGACCTCGGCGATCTTGCTGACCTGTGCGATCGACCTGTGTCAGGCGTACACGATGTCGATTTCGACGAGCGGGGCGTTGCTGGATACGGCGCTTCAGGATATTTGGCAGAACCTGGTGTCTTCGGCGAGCGAGACGAATGCGGCGAATGATGATGGTGAAGATGCGGAGAGTAAGGAGATCTATGATGTAACACGTGCGGCGTGCGCATGCGTGACGACCGCATGTGAGGCGAGTGCCCGGAGTGTAGGTGCGGACGGGAGCGGTGCTCATCGACGGGGCGGTTGCGCCGTACGTCGCGGAAACGTTGAGCATAAGTCGGATCCGGTCGACCTTGCACTGCCTTGATAGACGACCCTGCGGGGATACCGTGTGCTTCAGGAAATACCTTTCGTGTTATGAGAAGCAGGAGAACATTGGCAAGACCTGAGGGGAATTAAACATAAGTGACCTGAAGCAACATGAAGATGCATGCAGTCTCAATGTACCGTTCAGATTGAAAATGACATTGGCCATAACGACTGCCCAGAAGGGGACTGGAGATCCTGTGACGTCCAATATTCGTACAATGGTAATGGGAATCATCAGTAATGTGTATGCGACCTTGACTTTGCTGTGAGTAAAACAGGCAGTTTCTCGCAACATAACTTTACCAACCGCGTACCTATTCAATGGTATCAGATTAAGATGAAAGACCAAACAGAAAATATTAACACGCACCACACATTGACCTGAGCAACAAGAAGCATAGCACGGTCAACAAGATCACGGGCAACAGTAAGTGCCCATTTTTCCTCTGTGGGGACCTTGCGCAAATACCAACCACGATCATGCTCGACGAGATTTCCCCGGACGCGCAATAGGACAATTATCGACAGGAGTAAAGCAAGTATCATCGCAGTGTACTCCTGGATGTAGTGATCAGAACTCTCTTGAACAGACAGACGGACTCGAACTCGCTGGACTTACGAGCATAAACTCCAGATAAATCAACGCCTCTCGATACTCCGATGAGATCCAGCAGCAATACCCCGACAGGCCAAAGAATGGTCCTTTCTCGGGTTTGGCGACGACAGCGGGTCCAATGGCAACTAGGACTACAGGCAACGCCCAACCAAGTACAGTGGTTCCCCACTTTGTAATCTCGCTCCAAGTCGACGTCTGGTCGCTGGAACGACGCAGAAAAAGGAGATTGAAAAGGTGGAGGGATATGATGAGCGACCTAATAAAAATTGTCCATATGACAAGTGTCGATCTATGAGCTGCAGACATACCACCATGCTGAGGCAAGATTGCCTCCTTGCTTCAGGCCACCTGAACGTTGTCAGGGATGGTAAGTTTTCGGAGTAAAATAGTTGCTCGCCCTGGACATCACAGTAGGCGCCAACAAACACTTTGCCACGTAAAATCCATTCCACACTCAATAGTGAAGATATGCTTTGAACAAGGTTGGCACCAAGGAGAGACAAAGAATACGCAAAAATGTGCGTAGTGCGATTTGAGTCGTGCCGAATCATGGTGAACTGTAAAGGGCATCAAGACAATTTGGATATGTGTATTCAGCTGAAGGTTTTGTCCTTACCGCGATCACTATTGAGAACGCGACAGAGATGCCGGAAACGAAGGCTGCAACTATGATGGCTAAGATACCATTCTTATGAAAACTGTCGTAAAAAGAGACGGTCTGTTGCACCGGCACCGAGGTAGACCATTGATCAGCAGAGAAAAAAGTTTGAGACATCGACTGTGCAATGTAATGTAAGCATGCTGCTCCGCGTGGATGCAGTTCCGTGGAAACAACACGATCCAAGATCAAGACGCACCTATTGGCAGGATGACACGTCCAAGAAAGAGGACCGGTGTGGCAGTCAGTTTACGACCGGCGCAAACTATTCCCCACGGTGATAGTATACGTCCAGCGCTACGTTGCAGGGGATAAAGGGAAGCAAGCTCGACGTTGAGGCTGGACATCATTATATGATGCGGACAGCGGAGGCGGTGACAAGGGCAACACGAAATGACAGATGCTGTGTAGATATACAAATACGCAACTCAGTCCGGAGCTGCCGGAATAGGGAGCGAAATGAAGCACCCAAGTAGAGCAATGCACGTTTCGCGTGCCCCGCTGTTTCCGGACGAGGTGCGGGAAGGGCGCGCGGACAATGACTGGAGGGAACTCGTCGGATTTTTGAAGGATGTGTCCCGACCTTCACATGCTTACCGCGAAGACTCATGCAGGCGTGCCTATTTTACTTGATGGAAACGCAAACTTCCTAACCCAGAAGTTCGTGACGGCGGTGAGTGCGAAGACGCGTTGGTCGCCAGAGTCACGGTCAGCGCGCGCGTGACACGTGCGTCACGTCACATGGTTTACCTCTGTTTGGCCGTTCACGCGACGACGCGCGCGACTTGTTTCTGTGGAGAAGCACGTCTTGCCTTTCGACGTCGAGCACCGAAGGCCTCTTGAAATTTTTGGTTACAGTTATTCCACGAACTGTTTTGAACGCATGTCCAAGATCGAGCTCAACCGCAAACTTTTCAATTCGCGTCTTCAGAGTCTGCTCGATGCCTGGAATGTATGTCGCTCTTCATTTGACCTTTGCTGTGCGCTAATCATCGTCGGTTATTATTCCTTGGCAAATCCAGAACGCGAATCCGAACGATGAATACAGCTCACTTCATGGCATCGATGTCATTCTCCTAAAAACAGGCGACCCCTCTCCGGATGAGGAACCGATGAATAAGAGCACGGCGCTGCAAGTATGTACAATCTGGGCGGCAAATAAGCAAAGTCTCATACGTTTTTGTGGCAGCAATGGCTTCTCGGCTACGAGTTTCCGTCGACGTTCATCCTGTTCGAAAAGGATCTTGTCACATTTGCCTGTTCGTCGAAGAAGGGTAAGCATTCAGTCATCTGCTTTTCTGGAGACCCGGCAATCTCATATCGCTGCAGTCAAGATATTGCAGCAACTGCAAAATGATGCTCCTGTACCTATAGAAATGCTCGCGTTGGCCAATTCAAAAGAGCCGCCGAATGATTCGTTGCCCAAGCTGCTGGAGCGTTATACTCGTCACACTCGCGCTGGCGTGCTTACCAAGGACACCGCATCAGGGAAAATCGTCGCAGGATGGCAAAAACTACTATCTTCCGCCGGCCAGGTTCCGGAACAGGTGGATATTGCACTTGCAGTGTCCTCTTTACTCGCAGTCAAGGACGCCGAGGAACTGGTGCGTTCCGTGCACATAATCGACGGAGTCTCAGCTCACTGCCTTTTATCTCCATCAATATAGGCCAACATGAGGTTGGCCTGTGCGCTGACCTCAACATTACTCGTACATCATGCGGCGATGAAACTCGAAATGATTCTGGATAAGGAAGCTGAAATCAGCCATTACAATTTTGCATCGCAGATTGAGGGGAGATTGGGTTCGGACGAGGGCAGCTCAGGTAAAGGCCCAGATATGCGCGTTTGGGGCAAGAACAAAGATGCTCGGAATGTAAGTGCGTTACGTAGTGACAGGTCTTGTACTCTGACGTTCGCGTTGTCCAGGTGGATTTTGGACTTGTCGACATGGCGTACCCTCCAATCATTATATCGAAATCCAGCCCTGCCTACGATGTCAAAGTTAACGCTACATCCAGCGACGACAATATCGCGCACAAAGGTGTATTGCTCGTTGCTTTTGGTCTTCGATATAAATCGTATGCATCTAATTTGGCCCGTACATTCATTGTGGACCCCGAGAATGTTCGTTCGGGTATTTGTGCTTCCGATTGCTTCTAATTCGTCGTATTCTTCAACAGAATCAAGAGGCGCAATACAATTTATTATTGTCTCTGCAATCCGAACTGCTGAATTACATGAAGGACGGTGCTGTCGCCCGCGAAGTGTATCAGCATGCAGTGGATTTCATCAAAGAGAAAGATGCCTCGCTGGAGCGTCATTTCACTAGAAATATTGGCTTCGCGGTGCGTGTAGATTTCTTTCCACTTGGGTTATTGTTTCTCACTGTCTTCTCAGATGGGCCTTGAATTTCGTGACTCCAATTTCATGTTGTCTGCTAAAAACAATCGCAAGCTCAAGGAAAACATGGTTTTCAACTTGGCACTCGCTTTCATTGACCTCACTGACAAGTCCGGAAAGCCATACGCGCTCCAACTTGCGGACACCGTCGCCGTCCAATCTGGAAAGTCGGTCCTCTTAACGCAGGGGTGTAAGACCGCAAAGGATACACTCTTCTTTCTCAACCCTCCCGACGGTGACCCGAAGAAGACCAACGGCGAGAAAGAGAAGAAGCCGCCTGTCTTGCCAAAAGCAAATGGCTCGCCGGCTAAGTCCAAGACTGTGGGCGGAAAGATGTTACGGAACCAGCGCCGTGCCGTGCAAGACGAGGTGCATCAATCTGCGATGGCGAGGCTCATTGAGCATCAGAGGGAATTGCATGAGAAGATCCAACAGGAAGGTGTCGCACGGTACGCCGGTGGCGGCGGTGGTAAAAGTGGTAAGGAGGGTAAGGGCTGGAAGCAGTTCCAAAGCTACAAGGGCGAGGGTGCCCTGCCGTCTGAAGTCGAGCGGCTAAAGGTTCAGTCTTTCCGATGGGGTTTTTTGTGTTCGCTAACGCTCATGCGCATTAGATTTTTATTGACCGCAAAGCACAGACTGTGATCTTGCCCATATATGGCTTTGCCGTACCCTTCCATATCAATACCATCAAAAATGCAAGCAAGAATGACGAGGGCAAATTCACTTATCTACGACTGAATTTCCAGACTCCTGGTCAGCTCACGGGTAAAAAGGAGGATACGGTGCGTGTAGTAGTTTGCAGTTGCTGTATGTATAAAATTGACATGTTTCTGTCAACCAGCCCTTTGAGGATCCTGACGCAACATTCATCCGCTCGATATCGTACCGATCGTCAGACGGCAACCATATCGAGAATATATATAAACAGATCACGGATCTCAAACGCGATGCTAACAAGCGCGAGCAAAACAGGAAGAATATGGCGGATGTTATTGATCAGGACAATCTTGTTGAGCTCAAGGGCCGGCGTCCCATCCGTATGGCCGAAGCATTCATCCGCCCCGCTCTCGATGGCAAGCGTTTACCGGGCGAGGTACAAATACATCAGAGTGGTGTACGATATCAACATCCTACCGGCCAGAAAGTTGGTCAGTATATTTCGATCTTCTTTATGGGGTTGCGGTCATCTGACATTATTCAGACATTCTGTTCAACAACGTCAAGCACCTCTTCTTCCAACCCTGCGACCACGAATTGCTCGTCATCGTACATTTCCATCTCAAAGCACCTATCATGATTGGGAAGAAGAAAGCATCGGTGTGTCCACATACTTGAAGGCCACTTTTGCGATTTGACGTCGTCTTTCGTTAGGACGTGCAATTCTTCCGCGAAGCTACCGACGTTCAATTCGACGAGACAGGAAATCGCAAGCGGAAACATAGGTACGGTGACGATGATGAAATTGAAATGGAGCAGCAAGAACGGAAGCGGCGCCTGATGCTTAATAAGGAGATTAAAGCATTCGCAGAGAAAGTTGCAGAGGCCGCCTCTGTAAGTACTCTTGCAGTGCTACCTTCGTAGGCTTATGTGTCTTTTTAGATGGGTGGAGACAATCTCGAACTCGACATCCCCTTCCGTGAACTGTCATTCGAGGGGGTGCCGTTCCGCTCTGGCGTACGGCTGCAACCTACGACAGAATGTTTAGTGCATCTCACAGACCCACCATTCCTCGTCGTCACGCTAGCAGACATTGAAATAGCATCACTGGAGCGTGTGCAATATGGATTGAAGCACTTCGATCTTTGTTTTATCTTCAAGGATTACTCGAAGCCTCCACTGCATATCAACTCCATCTCAAGTACGCAAATGGACGATGTGAAGAACTGGCTAGAGTAAGTTGGCCCACACACTGGAGATGAATGACCAGGCGCTGATTGTCGTTAGTTCTGTGGATATTCCAATGAGCGAGGGTCCGGTCAACTTGAACTGGGGTCCTATCATGAAGCACATCAATGAAGATCCACATGAATTCTTCGTCCAGGGTGGCTGGTCATTCCTGGGTGGTTCTCAGGGTGGTGCCGTAAGCACCCCTTTCCCCTAGTATATCTAAAATATCTCACTTCGTTGTCAGGATGAGTCCTCCGAGGAGGGTTCTGGGTCGGAGTCCGAGTTCAGCCTCGATGAAGCAAGCGATGC
Organism: Fistulina hepatica ATCC 64428; assembly: GCA_000934395.1. Classification (NCBI taxonomy): domain Eukaryota; kingdom Fungi; phylum Basidiomycota; class Agaricomycetes; order Agaricales; family Fistulinaceae; genus Fistulina; species Fistulina hepatica. The sequence goes on from KN882097.1 coordinate 924,789, forward strand.
TGATGAGCCGTCTGAGGATAGCGAGAGCTATAGTGATGCCAGTGCCAGTGCCGAAAGTGGCTCTGACTTCGGCGAGGGCTCATCGGATGATTCAGGTGATGATTGGGATGAACTGGAGCGCAAAGCTGCGAGAGGTTCGTGTGACCATTCGGTTCTTATTTGCACTGGTAGCTTATCTGATCCCTGCAGCGGACAAGGCGCGTGCAGAAGGCCGGAAAGATGATTCTGACGACGACCGTCCGAAGAAAAAGGCAAACGGCAAGGCAAACGGCAAGTCGAATGGCAAGTCGAATGGCAAGAAGCGATGAGCCTGGTGTATGCGTATCCTTTTCCAGTATCTATCATGCCTATATGTATGTTTTTGTCGAGCTACACTTATTTCATCTTCGATGTGTCAGGTTCTCTGTTGACTCGATGATTGTGGCCTCGTCGGCGGATTGCGTAAGCCGTGGTCAAGAGTATGCCCGCGAACTCGGACCTGCCTGTAGGCGCAGACGGCGACACTGTGACAGGCAGGAGTTGAGAGTTGACTTCGTACAGTAGAAACTACATCATGAGATCGAGACGACCGTAACGGCTAGATTTGCCAAATGGCATCGACAAAAAATGTAGTACACACTTGTACGTACGTGTAAATGGCATGGCGTCACAACATTCTGTCTCTCCACACAGCAGTCGCCATGATGGCGGCGCCCGGTCCCAGTAGTGGGATCGCGACGATATACCAGAGTGCTATAACACACACTTGCCTGACAGTGCTGGCGAACCAAGCGGTCGCCAGGGCTGTGCTCGCAAATGAGAAGATGCCGTCCCAGTACAAGAAATCGACCGCTTGTTCCGAAGATGAACGACCGACAAGCGGCGATAGGGACGGATTGAATAGTTGACGCAACGAAGACATGTCGCGCGTCGTGAACGACTCGTGCAGCTTCGGCCAGAATGAGGACATGTGGAACGACGAACACACAATAAACGTGCCAATGTAGAGAATTCGGAGAGTGTTTATTCCTGTAGGGAATACTTTGAAATCGTCCTTTGCGGATGCGTCAAGTTTTTCGGGGGAAGGAAGAACAAGCAGATGCGCACGGTATGCAAGGTATACCCAGAGGGCGTACGGCTGCCACAACGCGGTCACCACAGGGTCACCGGCCGTGCACATACCGATGCTCGGGATTGCATAGCCCACGATGAAGGAGAAAAGTAAGGCTTGCGCCGTCTCCGGGTCGACGCAGTCTTTCAGCAGTATAGCTGGATGTGTACGCCCGTGCCATATGAAGACTGACCACCACAGAGGCATGGTGACACTTATGGGGGTGATTTGGCTCAAAAGCAGCAGAGCCACCGCAGATCTGATGGTCCGAGTGGTTCTGTAGTCTTCCACGATAGGGATAATTGCAAGTGGCGCAAGCTGAGAGATAAAATAGGATGTGAAGAGGTGGTTGAGAGCGAGATGCCAGAACGCGACGATAACGCAGACTGCGTAGTCACACTTGTAGATTCCGGTATAACGAATCAGGTAGTTTTGAGTGTTGGTGCTGCTGCCATCGACTCGGACACTGTGCTCAGCCGGACACATCTGGGGAATTATGGGCGTCAGGCCAGACTGATACATGTGGCCCATAGTCATGGTGAGGGCAATTGCGGACAAAGCGGTGAAAACGAAAAAAGCAAATACATCTGATTTTACTTTTTAGGAACAGCAAAAAGAAAACAAACAGCAGACAACTTGCCTCGCAACATGATGACGGTAATTACTGTCAGTCACGGATGCCTCGGACGTCGAATCAAGCTAGACTTCAAGCAGCTTCAAGCTTGGTCTAGTATATGGAGTGTGCTGCACTTACCCGTGAGTTTGGCGCAGCAGAAATGCTGTATCAGACTTATCAGATAAGACGGCTTCTTTTCGATAAGATTGCAGATCGAAGTCCCCGCTTCTCCATTTGAAATGCACGTTATGATGTTACTCACCTTCAAAGCCTCTCCAAGTAAAGGCTTGTATACAATCTTCGCCCATACAAATAACTACAACGTTTTCTTGGACAGACCCCCGCATATGAAAGTCGCAGAGTAGATTCAATGGTTTGTTAGAAGTTACTTTAGTGCAGCCAGTGCCAGCTAGTTCTGACTTGTGGTTTACCAGAAAAACGTACACTCCCGGCGGGTCTGGCTTAGGCCGCTCAATCCTCCGTGGGACGTACTCTGCACATGTGAAGATGCACGAGGCTTTGACACCTAGAGTGCTTTACGCAGAGTTACTTGCCAGTCGCCATGTGGAGATGGAGGAACGGCTGGACACTAAAGTACTAACTAGCCAGCGTGGTAGTAATACCGGCTTGGCGCAATGACCTGTTGGACGCCATCTGGCATCCTCTGGCATCCGACTAGTCAGATAATCAGAAATGCATCTCCTCCTATGCAGGTCCGACCTCTGCGGAGGAATGCCCCAAGCTATCTCATATAACGTCGACCACACATCTCTCGCCTTCCGTGCTCCTGGCGCACCTGTCCCTACCTATACCTCGACTTGTTCTCTATCATGTCCACCGACGAGAAGCGTCCACCGTCTAAGCACGATGACCAGTCGGTCGAGCACTCAGTCGAAGAGGGCTATATCCAGTCGCGAGGTGTCACTCGCATGGAGGCTATCCAGTGCGCCGCCAAGTCCGACCGCACCACCATTTGGCTTGTCTCTCTGTCGGTCATCGTGTGCGCATGGGCGTACTCGCTGGACCAGTCGACGACATCCAACTACGACGCCTTTGCCACCTCCTCCTTCGGTGAGCACTCCTCTGGGTTGGCAGCCCTATCCATCGCCACGTCTATCATTTCATCTGTCTGTAAACCCTTCATTGCCAAAATCTCCGACATGTCCTCGCGTCCATCCACGTACATCCTCGTGCTCACCTGTTACGTCGTCGGCTACATCATCATCGCGGCATGCACAACGATTTCCGCATACGTCGTCGGTCAGGTCGCCGTGTCCATCGGCGCAGCCGGTCTCGACCTACTCAACAACGTAATCGTCGGCGACCTCACACCGCTGCAGTGGCGTGGCTTCGTCTCGTCTGTGCTTTCCGCGCCGTACATCATCAACACCTGGTTTTCCGGAAAGATCGTCAGCGCGCTCTCTGAGGGTGAGAAATGGCGTTGGGGATACGGCATGTTTGCTATCATCATGCCGGTGGTCCTCACCCCAGCCATCGTGACACTGATGTACCTCGAGCGCAAGGCAAAGAAGGCGGGCATCGTCAACATTGCCTCGAGTCCCACTGCTCGTCGCGCCGCTCGCGAGAAGGCGGAAAAAGAAGGATACAAAGGCCCTGATGACGAGATTGTTGTGCCAACTACTGACGTTCCGAGGCGCCAACGTATAGAACAGATTCGCGAGGCACTCAGCGAGATCGATGCATTCGGTCTTGTCCTACTCGGTTTCGGCTGGTCGCTCCTGCTCTTACCGTTCTCGCTCAAGACGTATGCCAAGGGTGGTTGGAATAATCGCAAGCGCCCTTTGTTTCTGCTTCTTCTTTATTCTTGCTTACCGACCACAATAGCATCGATGATCGCGATGATGGTGGTCGGCGGTGTCATCCTAATTCTGTACGTTGTCTGGGAACGTTTCTTTGCTATAATTCCGAGCTCCCCACGGCGTCTCTTGCTCAACAAAACGTTCATGATGGCCATCGTCATTGACTTCTTCTACGAAGGTAGGTGAACACCTGTCACTGCTGTCGTACATCAATACTGACGCACTTGCTGCGCCAGTCGCTGGCGACTTGCGCGGGCTGTATTTCTCGTCGTACGTATACATCGTCACAGACATGTCGACACAAAACTGGACGTATTTCAACAACACACTCACACTGTCGTTGTGTGTTTTCGGACTCATCGCGGGCCTGATCCAGCGCTGGACGCACCGTTACAAGGCCCTGCAAATCTTCGGCCTGTGCGTCAAAATCATTGGCATCGGCATCCTGCTGCAAGGCACGCGCGCGACGGCGCGCATTGCGCAGATGGCCATGTCAATGGTCCTCGTCGGCGCAGGCGGCGCATTCAGCGTCGTCGGCAGCCGTGTCGCGAGCCAGGCTAGCGTTCCCCACCAAGATCTCGCGCTCGTCATCGCGTTGCTGTCGCTGTGGTCAAAGATCGGCGCCTCCATCGGAAGTGCGGTTGCCGCTGTCATCTGGAGCGCAAAGATGCCACAGTACCTTCGCGAGTACCTGCCCGCAAACGTAACAGACGCGCAGGTGGAGACTTTCTTCGGCAACATCAGGGCCATACGTGAATACGACATAGACGACCCTATCCGGTGAGCGACACATTTCCTTGGCATTGTTCAATTCACAAGGGCGGAACTAAAAAGTTGTCCTATAGGCAAGGGGCTATCCGCGCATACCAAAAGACGCTGTGGTTCCTTATTGTGCCTGCCGTGTCGTTGAGCTTCATTCCCCTTATTGCAGCCTGCTTCCAGACCAACTTCTACCTCGGTAAGCGCCAGAACGCCGTCATGGACATTGGTGTCGATGGCCGGAGAGACGAAGAGGTCGTACACGAGACGGAAGAAGACAAACCGCTGACGAAGACTGACAAATTCCTTCGCTTCTGGGCTGGGAGAAAGTAAGGCGCCTGAACAGAGGGGAAAAGATGGAGTTACGCACGTCGTCAGCTCCTTTCCTTGCTATTTCCGTAATGTGATTACCACGATTCCATGTTTAACTAAACCATCATTATGTGTGTATTTTGAAAATACCTTGTCAATGCCATTTCTGCCTCGCGCTTACGGTGCCGGAAAAAGGATACATTATCAGAGTCACGACACGCGAAGATTGAAACGAATCTGAGCAAGAAATGGTAAAGGGAGAAATTTCGCCTAGGTGCGGAGCAGGATTATAGGTATTATTCCCAGATGTCATTAACGTGTACGTGTGCGAGGGAGGGGCTCCTAACACGACTCATTGAAGGATGAGCGAGGCATACAAATCTGACATGCAAATTTTCTGCTTGCAAGAGCGCCCCTGAACTAAGACCAATGCTACAAATTATCATCAGAAGCTGACAGGAGATTATGGGAAACACCGCACTGACTATAACAAAGACCGTATAGGGACCTCAGCGCTCCTTCAGTAGCTTTTTTAGATTGGAGCGTTCTTGCGCGTTGACACGCAACAAGCCAGCTTTTGTGAGCGGGGGCTCAAGGCGCAGATTCGGAGGCCAACTAGCTCCGTTCGCGACTTTGCGCTGCTGAAGGACCTCCATCACCGTCGGCGTGCGTTCCGCGATTGCTGAAGGCCGCAACCTCGGTACACTTGCTACATTTGCTGTGGCAAGGCGCGAACGCGAGATCACTTGCAGGGCACGACCGAACGATGGACGCATCTGGCGATGTTGTTGGCATTGAAGCCCATCGGCAGCAGTGTAAAAGCTTACATTGAGAGAAAGATAAGATAGAGTACAGAAAGTCCTGCTGCTCGAGTGAAAGAGAAGAGACAAAACAGAGTTAGGATAAAGACTGGTCCCGATGAGTCAGCTAAAGTACTTATTAGAAAACCCGGACGCTAATTCATGATATTTCAAATTTACATAAAAGGACTCGGATAGAACTGCATGGTTATTATACACTCGGGCGTACAAATATGGTAGGAGACATATAGCGGTAGCGGTTACTGGTCTTGATTGAATTCCAACGTTGGGCGCGAGACACGAATACTAGTAGCAAAAGCAGCGTATAGCTTGTCCGAATTCAGTGTAACTCTATCATAACTCATGCCGAGATAGAGGACTCGTGCAACATACTCACGTGAATGTCGTCGTAACGCTTGCGTCTCATGGGGTCGAGTTCGCACAGTTCATCCAGATGTTTCGTGCATTGCCTGATGAGATCTTCTTTGTCTATACTTGCAGGATGGTTGCGGATGAGAAGTCGCTTGTAGTGAACGATAGATTCCATACACCCTTTGCAAAAATATAGTCAGACGCAGAGATAGGCGCCGGTAATATTTGCGCCAACTCACATTTACTGTCCGGTTGTTCGTCTAAGAGCTGTTGTATCGCCGCAATCTCGCGCTTCAACAGATCAGGATCGTCTCCTGTGGAGGATGACTAATGATTAGAAAAGGTAGGAAAGAAAATGTAGACATACCTATTCCAATAAGCCATCGGTGATATATCCAGACACTTTGATCGTCGGGATCAGTGTACATTGCGTTTTGTACCAGCTCAAATTCTACATGATAATAAATAGGGATGTTTGGCAGGCAAGAAATCATGATAAAGTCCACAGAAGTCACCTTCTTCCTTGGACTTGACAGGATCTAAACTGCCGTCTTCCCACAGAGAAGTCAGAACTTTAGAGCGTTGATGCCAAGCGCTGAAATTTGAGAAATTGGCCTCAATTTTGCGGGTCGTGTATTTGATTTCGTCCATCGGCGAACGAGGAACAGGCATGCTCGCGAGGACGTAACGTCTGTAGTTCCATGCGAGAACTACGAACTTTATTAGCTTGAATCTCGTCCAGTATCAGGAAAACTAGCAATTCCGGGCATCAGCATCGAGCATCTTCTCGACAAGGAGCAGTTCCTTTGTCCAGATCGCCGTGCGCCATCCGTTTAAATCCCCGTCACCACCAGGCGTACCTGGCCCCTCCGGCACCATTTCAAGGCACCATCTTCGATGGTTCCAAATCCAATACACTTTCGGGTGGGCTTTCAGCGCTGACGTTGTCAATGCCAAGTCGCGTAGTAAGATGTCCTTCTTTTCAGCGGTGGAGCTGTATTATAGCCTAAGTGAGATACAATACGTACATATTTTTGTTCTCACCAGCCATTGAAAAGTCCGTTGAGAAGTATTTGTCTACGATAGTTCCAGATCGTGTAGAACTCCGGATTGTCATGCAGCATCTTTGTTGTCAGATCAAACGCCTCACGGGACCAGTCATTGTTGCGTTTCTACAAGGAAGTAATAAAAAGACAAGCACGATTCCTATTACTGGTAGATGCCCACCTTTGCAAGAAGTTCATCAGTTAGTACGAGATATCTTTGCAGTCTCTCCTGCTCGCGTTGCTTTTTGGCAGCAAGGGCTTCTGCCGAGTAACGAACGCGCTTGACGCTGTGCTGAGGGTCGGTCAGTTAGTCTCTCCTGCTCGCGTTGCTTTTTGGCAGCAAGGGCTTCTGCCGAGTAACGAACGCGCTTGACGCTGTGCTGAGGGTCGGTCAGTTCATGGAGTGCTCTTATTCATAATGCACAGGAACGCGCCATCTTGACTCTATCTGTCAGGAAAGGTAAAGGGCCCGTTCGGTAGCACGGGTTCCAACCCAACCCGGGTGGGTTGGGGCGGACATCAACACCGGCGATCACAACGTGGACGTGGCAAATGCCGAACCAAGCGCAGGCGTCACGTTCACATCAATAAGAACAGGAGTTCTGTACGTACGTACTCCAGAAATGTCAGCAGAAACGGTATTCAAAATAAAATCAGTGGCTTACTGTCATGCACAAATGTGTCACACACTGTGACATTCTGCCATGCCTATGTATGCATAGAAAATACTTAACATCATTTTTGCAAACATTTCTGCTGAGTAAATATTTCTTTTGGGACATTTCTGCAGACATAAACATTTCTGGCCAATATTTCTGCGAACAGATAGATACCACATTACTGTCAGCATTTCTGCAAGGTAAATATCTAATTTTCTTTGCATACATAGGCATGGCAGAATGTCACAGTGTGTGACACATTTGTGCATGACAGTAAGCCACTGATTTTATTTTGAATACCGTTTCTGCTGACATTTCTGGAGTACGTACGTACAGAACTCCTGTTCTTATTGATGTGAACGTGACGCCTGCGCTTGGTTCGGCATTTGCCACGTCCACGTTGTGATCGCCGGTGTTGATGTCCGCCCCAACCCACCCGGGTTGGGTTGGAACCCGTGCTACCGAACGGGCCCTAAACTGAAGACGCTGCACGGCTGCCACGCCGCGGCTGTGGGTGTTCAGTACATCTGATGCCCAGCCAAAACAGCCTCTATGAAGGTCGTTCGAGGCCGATTTCCAACGATTTATTGACAGTTATCGGTGAGAATCGGCCTAAATCTTAATGAGCCCTTCGGTGAAGGCCAAAATCGGTAGAGGCCGTTTGAGATGGTTTGCTATGATTTAGAAGGTCTTCTTCACATGTACTGTCGGTTATGTTGCCGACAGCTTTTCTCTATCCGTATGCGTTCATCTACATATATTTGAATCAATGTTTTCAACAACCGCAATGGAAATGAATCAACACAATATATTTGTTACTGAGATACGTAAGAAATACATATGTGTGTACAATGTATACTAACGCCGCCGCCTGCTAGCCCGCCGTCCCATTGTGTTGCTGCAGTGCGGTGACTATGCATCGCCGCTGTCACTGGTGCTGCCACCAATGACCGCCGCCACCGGCACCACTGCTGCTATCCCAGTTGCCACCGCCGCTCCCACCACAGCCCTTGCTGCCACTATCAAAAGCCCATGGTCATGTAAAAAACCTGTTGGCATGAGGCTCGTCAATTCAATGCCACTACATCAATCCCGCAGTGCTGACCTTGTCATACTACGAGGGCCCTCCAGCGGTGGCGGCTCCATTGGCCTCGGCACACCGCAGAACGCAAGTACGTCCGTTGTCAACCTTGTGTGCCGCACCATGCCGATGACGAACATACCGGAGGATAGACCGTAGGTCGAGCCGAACAGCTCAGAGTCTGCTGTGAGCACTACCCACAGTGTTGCAGGGAAGGCTTGCACAACCTGACAAAAGTAAGACCTAATGAGACACAATGTAAAGGACGACAGAACGCACCTCCAAGACCACAAAAAAGGATGGCCAACAGCGAACAGTAGTGGTGTCTGATGAGAGTCAAAGTATGTGTGCGAAGTCGCGCGGCGGCGGTCAACAAGGTGACTTCGGCACTTACCGTACTTTGAAAGTCCGATGCTGACATGACTCGGAGTGCGATTCTCCAGCCGAACACAAGACCCATCTTGAGTTGAAGTCAAAGAATCGGGACTTTGCTAGCTTTGCTAAGTCGGTTGAGGGCTTCGAATGCATCCGAAACAGCCATTTCGCAACAGAATGAAAGAATCAAGGTAAAGTAATTCACCTAAGTCACAATGTATTGCATATATCAGTTGATTCTCCGCAGTCCTATCGCTTTTGACTCATTTCAATCGAACCGAATGGGGGCCGTTTTGGCTGGGTCTGATGGCCGGTCATGATCTCCGCGACGCGTGACTCACTTGTCAGAACAACACGCGAGTTCCCTCTCCACTTGACCCTCACCTCGACCTCAATCGACACGCACAGGTGTCGCTACACTATACATCTTTCTTTATTTAATTTGAGTATAGAAATGAAACGCAGTAGATCGTCCGATGAACCGCCGAAGAAGCGTCTCAGGAACACCGGCAAACAGAAGGTTACTGCATCTACCAACGATGTTGCGAGCTCCCAGTGGCCGCCTTATTTCAGTGAAGTATGCCTAAATAAGCTTGACTCTGAATGAATCCTTGATACTATTGTTGTCTGTTAGCTGTTCAAGGCATGACTGTACTCTCTAGGCGTCGTACAGGCCAGAACTGACGTTGCCATGAACGTTGTGGCCACCATCCCTGCAGATTTACAAGGTTCGCAATGTCCGTGAGATTGACTTCAGATGGATATCCTGAATTTGTCTGACAAGGCACTGAACACTGTCCTGGCTTTCGTATCTTCCAGAAAGCATCTCGCCACTTCATTTTCCGTTGTAAGGACGTCTGTTGAGGGACTTCTAAAGCGGTACATTGTTTCATTATCATCATGTCAATTCCTGCTAATGCCCCGCAATAAGCCCGTTAGAATTGCAGAGTGTAGCTGAATTGAAGTGAGTCTTTAGCACCACCGGTTCTACGTACATTTTAGATTTCCTCCTATGTAGAGCGCTTCTACCTAACTTGATCAAGTTCGCCTATATTCCGCGGAACGAGATGCTCATACATGGCGCGCGAGCGAAGTCTCCGGATTTCTCCTTGACTCCCTCTCAATCCCAGCAGGCTCTTTTTGAAGAGGAACGGGTCTTGATCCTAGATTTCCACGATAATTCGAAGGGCAAGACCGCTTCCGGGTCAGGGTGAGTAAATGGGCTGGTCACCTTCTGCAAGCAACTGTGACTCCCGCTCCATGTTGCTTCCCATAATAATCCATTTCGCCTCTCTCGGTTTGTAACAAAACTACCAGAAATATCAATATGTTATCCCTACCTCCATCGATGACCCCAGCGGCCGTCAAGAAACTCATTGAGGCGCGGAATAATCGTTTCAAAGAAGCGGTCGATGAGTATGTTGCTAAATTACCTCTTGAAATACTTGTCTCTGAATGGATCTCATTCTGCCAGGCTCATACAAGCGACTCCTGCAGGTGATGATCCGGTGACGCTCTTGCAGAACGCTGGTCGCGCCCAGCTACCAGTGCATCCACATGCATCGTCGGGCCATATACCTCCAATTATTCCGCACGAAGTTCCTGACACAGACTCGCGTGCTTCCGTCAAGGAGATTCTGAGTGCTCTACAAGCTGAGGCGTGGTACGATGACCAGATAGTTGACCGCAGGACCTTCGAAAAGCGTCCCGCACAATATGGTATTTCTTCGACTGTTCATTTGGGCTTTTTCTACAAAAAAAACTTTTTCAGGAGTTCCCGATCCGCCACTTCCGGAACTTATAGTACAGGCGTTGAATGAGTGCCGCGGCATTGAATCACTGTATTCGCATCAAGTAGCGTCCATCAATGCAATCAGCCAAAACAAGAATGTCGTCGTCTCGACCAGCACGGCATCCGGAAAATCAGTGATCTACCAGGTAGGCTGGAGTCTCTATCTTCTCAGTCAAGTTCTTATTTGCGCAGGTCCCACTTCTGCGAAATTTGCTTGAGGACTCGAACACGCGGGCCATTTTTGTTTACCCTACGAAAGCCCTCGCTCAAGATCAGAAAATTGCGCTGCAGGCGCTGCTTTGCGCATGTAAAGGACTAGAACACATCAAGGTGGAGCGAAACGTTATTATCCATCACCGTGAGGGTCCGTTGGCTTAGCGACTTGCAGGTTGCAACGTACGATGGCGATACTTCTCAAGAAGACCGCACAAGTAGGTGTTGATTTTCTTCGTTGGCCCATCGCCAGCTCCTGAAAGGAAGGCTTCAGTCGTGCGGGAAGTAGCTTCCGTCATCTTTACGAACTTTGTAAGTGCAAGCTGATTTGGTACTTGTGCTGTTTTCGTAAGTAGCTCGTTATTTGTAGGATACTCTTCACGCATCTATCCTACCGCGCGAGGAAATCTGGAGGCAGTGAGTCAAATGTTAAGGTCGACCTCTCCCAATTAGTGATGACCTTACCCTGAGTAGATTTCTGCGCGATGTACGCCTGTTCGCAGTCGATGAGCTCCATTATTATTCAGGTCTCATGGGAAGGTACGACGAGTCAAATTCGAAAATACCCAGATGTTGATTTTTGCCATTGATAGTCATGTCGCCCAAATTATGCGGCGCTTTCGCCGTGTCTGTGCAGCGTTAGGCAGTAAGCGAACATGGTTGTTTTGAATATTTAGGGAACCAAGTTTTTTCCAAAAGACACGAATATCAGTTTTATTTCTTGCAGCGCGACTATCTCAAATCCGCAAGCGCACATGCAAAATATCTTTGGTTTAGAGCCTTCCGACATCGTGGTCGTAACTGAGGATGGTGCACCCTCCGTAGAAAAAGAGTGCGTCCACTTCTAAATTTTATATATGACAGCTGAAAGTGTTGGGTAGATTTTTGATTTGGAATCCGCCTCTTGTCGATGAGGGAATGCCTAATGCTGGCCGACGTAGCCCAATCTCACAGGCGTCAGTGTTTATGAGGTATCTCATGAAGCGCGGCATCCGTGTTATTCTGTTCTGCAAAGTAGGTGAATGTCACCCAAGTTTGAAGTGACGTGCTGACACCAGGCAGTACCGCAAAGCATGTGAACTAGTTCGTACTCGCCTGCCCCTCTTGCATCGATTTTTCTGATTACCGTTGTATTCAGGCCATGAAAGCTCTGAGAAACGACCTGAGCAACGAGGGACGCTATGATATCCTAGAACGCGTGAAGTCTTATCGAGGCGGTTACTCGCAGGAGGTCATAAAAATGATCATAAATAATTATATTTTAGGCGTTGAAGTGCTGACAGCATAATCCAGGATCGCAGGCAAATCGAACGTGATGCATTTACCGGACGTCTTCTAGGAATTATTGCCACCAACGCGCTGGAACTGGGTGTCGACATTGGCTCCCTTGATGCAGTGTTGATGCTCGGATTTCCACTGAGTATAGCAAGTTTCGTTAGTCGAACTTATCTATCCTAATAAGCTTGCACGCTGAAAGCTGCCTCTCTAGCGCCAACAAGCGGGAAGAGCGGGTCGCAGATCGCGCGATTCTTTGGTCGCCTTAGTGGCAGATGGGTCTCCCATTGATCAACATTTCCTAAACAATCCCGACGAGCTCTTTGGCGGTCACGTTGATGACCTGGTAGTGGATTTGCACAACCCGGTTATTCTCGAAGGTACATTCACCGTGGATTGGTCTGCTTCTACCTCCGGTTCTAGTTCGTTGATCTGTGCGCAATAGCCCATCTCCAGTGTGCGAGCTACGAAATGCCATTGGCCTTGAGCGATCATGTTTACTTCGGCCCTTTGATGAAGGAAATATGTGAATCACGGTTGGTCAAGGATGAAGAGGGCTGGTTTCATCCTCATCCGAAATTCCTGCCCTATCCATCGAGACACATTTCCATACGTAAGTCTCATGTGCAAGGATGGTCAGCGTTCTGACTATGGTGTATAGGTGGTGTTCAGGAAGAGAAATATGCAGTTGTCGACATGACTCACAAAGGCCATCAGTCCATTATAGAAGAGGTTGAAGTGACTAGGGCGATGTTTGAACTCTATGAGGGAGGCGTAGTACGTATTACTTTCTCCCATGTGCTGACAAGCCGCTCAAAAATATGTCAGTTTATACATCAAGGCTTAGTATTCGTAGTAAGATGACCATCTTCATGCGACGCCGTGAAATTCACGTTGCTGGCAGGTCGATGAAGTGAATCATGACATGCAGATCGCGAAAGTAACGCGAATGGATGTCAATTGGATTACTTCTCCCCGGTGAGCGTGTCCCGAATCCAGTGGATTCCTCTAGTTCTAATACACTTATATCAGGGACTTCACGTAAGGACGATCGCGAATCAGTCTATGAACACTAATTCATATGGCTTAGAAATGTTGATCCTGTTCAAACCACTCGTATAAAGGAGATCAAAGGTTCATCTCAGTATGCATATTACGGACGTTCGTAATTCCATGATTTGTTATGACCGTATCTTCCTTATTCGATTCTATTCACAGGGGTTGATGTGTCGGTCAACGTTTTCGGTATGCATTCGATTTGTTGCTCAGCTTGCGGCTTTTTGACTATCGTTGCAGGGTTTTTCAAAATTCGGTAAGGTGGTCTGATGTCTCTGCCGATCCACTATGAACGAGTGTCCTCGGGATAGTGGCGGTGTGATCCTCGACGTTGTTGATGTGTATACTCCACCGTGGGAGTGCGAAACCACAGGAATGTGGATAGACTTGTCCAACGAACTGTTACAGTTGCTCCGTGACAGAAACATAGACCCAGCTGAAGTACGTATGGGAAGAGCTATGGATGCGCATCCTTTTTTTTTTTTCAAATGCGAACTTGCAGGCCATCCATTCCGCACAGCATGCCTTCATGAATCGTTTCCCACTTGCTCAAGATGTAAAAACTGAATGGTGGGAACATTGCTTCTATGGCAACCAGTAATCCATTGACTCCTTTGATTTCGAACTGCCAGTAAAGCACCGGAAAAGGAATACATGCTCAAGGATTCTGAACGCAAGCGGCCTGCACGGTCCGTCCTCACAATTCTACACTCAATAATTTCCATGAATCAATTGTCTAGCTTGGTCTTCTATGATTGCGTTGGCAGAGGCGGCGGTGTCGTCGCCAAGGCGTTTGATACAACGTATCCTATTTTGGAAAAGGCAGAAAAAGCCATCGAAGAATGTCCCTGCGATGAAGGCTGTACAAAATGCAAGATGCTTTCTCTTCATGTATTCACAGCTTTCGCTTATTTTGATTCATTAGGCGTTCAAAACGCCGGTTGCACAGAGCACAATGCGGTCTGTTCCAAAATAGGGGCTCTTGTTATCATCAAGAACCTGCTCGGGCGTCCACAGCACCCAGAAAGCATACCTTACGAGACAAAGGAGAAGAGAGGATCGGACACAATCGTTTCGGCACAGCACGTGCGTGCGGTTGAGGGCGTGGTCGTCGAGCCTGCATTATGATGTCTGCGACACACAAAATATACATATATCCGTAAATGTCTACTGATCCGAAAGGAAAAAGAAAATTATGCAAGAGGATCGAAGTCACCCCAGTCGTCCTTTGACGGCTTTTTCGGCGTCCAAGTTGGCTGAGCCGGTTTCGACGGAGCCAAAATACTTCCCATGCTTGGCGCAGGCGTCAATGACGGTGTCAGCTGGCTCGGCGTATTCATGAACGACGGAAGCGTGGGTTGTGATGATGGGAACGATGGTGGCGAAGTTGCAAAAGCGGGCTGGGAAGGTATAACAGAAGGGGCTGGTGCAATCGAAGGTAACGATATGTTATAATTTGGTCCGCTGGACGGCGGTGGCGGAGATTGCACTGCCGAAGTGGTGGGATAAGAGCCACTGACAGTACGCTCTCCGGTGAGACTTGACCGCAGTGGGACGAACGACGACATATGTCGGTGTTGGGGAGGAGGCGGAGAGGACGAAGGGAAATTGAATGATGTTGACGATATGGGCTTCGCACCTAGTCGTGAGGGCTTAGGCAGTTGTTGTGGCCGTGACGAAGCAGAGAACGAATTCGCTTGTGTAACTGTTGGTGGAATGGCGGCAACGACCGTCGGGCTTTCGATTGTCGGGGTAGACCTCTATAAGGTGCATAAGCTGGCGCACTTCGATAACGTCGGAGCAAAACTCACCGTATTGAGTATACTGCCCCATACATCATCATCCCACGACGGCTTGGCTGGCGATGTTGATCCTGTGGCAGTAGGCGATAGAGTCGATCCGTTAGTAGCAGCTGCTAATGGTGTGGTGCCGTTTGCACGACCAACGAGACTCTCGAAATCCATGCTTGTATCGAAAGGCGCGGATGCATTTCCGTTAACTGCGGTAACAGAGCGGTCCTCCAGTCGCTGTGAATCCCGTAGGAATTGCTGATGCTCTTTTTCAACGCGGTCACCCAGTTTGCGGATGACTTCCATGAACCGAAGGAACTGGCTCAGGTTGAGAACTGTATGATTTAGTTGGAGTACAAAAAGAAATACACTGTTGATGGGAGAACGCACGTGGCCCCATAGACATAGCCCACAATTGAGGAAGGACGAGCGTTGCTACAGCTTCCCTATCAACCTTGAAGCCCATTGCTTCGTGCACAGACAGGGTGGCCAACTATAGAGGCTCAAGATCAGGTCAACTGGAAAATAGTTCACAGAGCACGTTACCATCACAGCAGGTTCTTTCGTGCGGATTTTCGCTAGTAAGGGCACCATTTTTTGCGTCAGACTTGTCTAAGAATGTATTCAATTCCATTTCTTCCCCACCAGCAAAAATATAGACAGACCTGATCTAACGTCTGCACCATTGCTAAAAACGTCTCCAAGGTGGCGACCTTCACTGTCAAAATGCGAGTCTTTGTGAAGACCAACTGAAGAATGCGTTAACATTGATGACACCTCATGGCCGAGAACAAAAAGTAGACCTACAGCAACTCGGGGAAACAAAACTCCCTGAACCTCGGCAAAGTCGATGGTATCACAGAGACCGGGGACAACCTTTAGTGCTCTCTCTTGCACCTGCGCAAGATGATTATAACGGTCAATTCTGCAGATTACGGAAGTGAATGATTACCAAGGCGTGCTCGGACTCGAGCGCGTTGTAGACCAGTGGCAGTACCTCTAAAGATGGTAAGTATCCACGAATTATTATATGACGTGTACTTACGTTCACGGAAAACCTGCTTATCGGTTTTGCTTTGCAGCATCGTCAAATTATCCAGCAATGTCAGCATATTTTGAGGTGGTTCCTTAATAGCGAAAAGCGGCTTTAGGCTGGGAAGCACCATCATTGCGAACTGTGTTGCCGACAGAGCTGCAGAGATAGCGAAGACGTTGGGTAGTATATATGGGAGCAGGTTAAAGTCTTTCATCTAACACGTAACGGTTAAAAGAAGACGGCGACGTTATGGCCATCGCACGCACCTCCTCCAACAGGGAGGGTAGGATCTTGCGTGTCCGTAAGCCCTCGCTGAATCGGTCCAGGACGCCCGTGAGACCCTTCATGAACGATATTTTCTCTTCCCGCGTCTTGGCAGTAAAGTTGGATCGGTCAAGGAAGTTGAGGGTTGATATAGGCAAATTTGAGAAGAAGGGATGGGCGGGCAATGTTGTGGGTGTTGGACGACCGTTGGCGTGCCGTGTTATCAATGACTTCACGAGTGCTAACTCATACACAAATGAATACAGACGACGTACACAACATGCGCGCACTCACATTGTAGGTCGCGATCGAGGCGATCCATACCTGGCGGTGGTCGGCCGGCAGATTCCCGCAAAGAAGCGAGGTTCCCGTGTGTCTTGAGTGGGGAATTACCCTTGCAGTGCACGGCATAGATCAGACAGCCCAAAGAGTACATGTCCGAGCCGGTGACGAGCTGTTCATCCAGCGCGTACTCCGGCGCTGCGGAGACATGTCAGAATCGATGGAACGCGCTGCCGCCGACGACCGTGCTTACCCATGTAATCGAATGACCGCTGTATGTACGACGGCGCTCTGCTGTCGTAGGTGGGGAACTCCCATCGTGTGGGTTGTCCACCAGGCGAGATGAGAGGTATCGTCAGGCCGAGTCCAGATATCTTCCAATCGCCTGCGCTGTTGATGATGATGCTCTCCGGACATATGTGAGAGTGAATGAGCTTTGCAGAGGTGTGCAGGAAGGCGAGGCCCTTGCAAATCTGAAGGATGCCCTTCTGGATCTGGTGTGCCATTGAGCATGAGCTTGTATAGTCTGACGCGCGCTAGGAAGGCAGACCGACTTCAATCTCGTCGAGTTCCACCGTTGATGCGTAGCGCCCCACATCGGGGATAGCCAGGTCCAATGACGCTAGTACAGGCTCAGTAGCAAAGATGAGTTCGCTGCGCGTCTCCTCCAACGGCTCGACCATTTCTGTGTATCGCACGCGTGAATACAGTGTATCCATGCTCAGACAAACTTCGATGATACTCACCGAGAAGCGAGGGATGGCGCAATCTACTAAGTGCAGACGCCTGCACAAAAATGATGAGCGATGAGATACACTCCATCTTGGAAAACGAACCTCTGCTTTTAGCACTTCGAGCGTGGTCTCTTTCGCGATGGGGGACAACCGTTCCATTTCCGGGCCACGTTTGTCGAACGTCCAGACGGAGACGCGCTTATGCGTGACTTTGTGCGTCGCGGGTTGTACTTTCCATAGTCCTATAACTACGCTCTGTGACGAGGCACGCGGGGTGGGCGTGGGGGAACTTCCGGGGGTCGATGGTCGGCTTCCGCTTCCAAGAGTATAAGACTGAGATATTGCGCTTCTCGCAAAGAACGAGGTCGCTGCCGCAAGCATGGCCACTAGTCAAATGTGTCTTCTGAACCCTCGGAAAACAACTCGAGCGAGCCGATGCACTCGACGGTGGAAGAAAGCAGAACTTCTCGTGTCGGTATCAATGAATCTGACGCGCCCGATCGCTGCGCTATTCTCGAGGCACCAAATGAGTATTCACGCCACAGCACTCGAGTAAACACCATCGCAATTATATGACCGACTGGATATCTTACTCTACATATATAGGGTATGCATTATACGTCTACCTCTATGTAACCAGTTTAGAAAGCTGGTCAGCGAGCACGTCGACGTCGTTGTCAGTACTTTTAGCAGCCACCTTGGCTTCCTCTTTCGGTGCAGGCGCCACAGGCGAAATGATAAATTCAACCTCCTTTTCCAGATCCCGACCCGTCTCGTCGAGATCGTCCTCGTGGTCATCGTCTATCCAGATACGCCCACCGTGCGCTTCCAGCTCCCGCGTAATAGATTCGACAGTGTCGCTCTCGAGGTCCTCGTTCCACGCGAGACTGAGGTTCGCAAGCTGCGACAAGTTATCTTGAAGAGCATTGAGAAGACCGACGTACACCTCCTCTGTCATGTCGTTGTTCTCTAGAAGGAGGGTGCGCAAACGGGAGGACGTGTTTGCGGAAAGAGCGCGGATGATTTCGCGTGAGCCGGGGATGTTCAGACCACAGTCTGAAAGATCGAGGAAACGAAGTTTTTTTGCATTGCGCAAAACGTCGGCAATGACATGCCAAGCATGTTTGCGGCCATCGTCGACGGTGGGGTCCATATCGTCGAGGATCTCCATCGCGAGACCTTCACGTAGACTGAGGTATCGCAGATCTGAACAGCTAAGCAGCCCGTTCGCGATCGCGATCAGACCCTTCTCGCGAATACCGTTGTTCACCATCTTGACCTTTTGCAAGTGTGGGTGTGCAGCGAGCGCGGCACCCCACGCATCTGCAGAGCCGTCCTCCAGTCGGTTCTTTCCACAAATGATGACCCGTAAGTTGGACTCCTTGCCGTCTGCAAGAGCTCGCTTCCCAGATTCAAGAAGTGCTTTTGCCACTACGGCACCACCTTCTGGACCGAGACCGTTGTTATTCAGCTTGAAGACCTGGATGGACCGATTCTCGACTATGAGAGGAACGAGAGGGTGTACTGCACGGCCACCAAGAGCGTTGTTGCTTAAATTTAGCTCCACGAGCGCGGGTACAGTTACGAGCCCTTGGCAAATTGATGTGAGAGCATCGGGGACTTCAGAAATAAGTCGAGTGCCGAATATGTCTGGCAATGCAGCGACCTGTGTAGATTCAGTCGGTGAGCGTATGTATAGGACAGTGTATCAGATTTTACCCACCTTAAGCTGAGGCGTCCTGGAAAACAGAGCACCAAGTGCACCAGCTGCCTCTACACCAACTGTGTTGTCTCCAAGGTAGAATTCCTCGATAAGATCCTCGTGGATGGCCTTGAGATGTTTTTCGATGTCTTCTTTAGAATCGAATTTGAGCATGCGCCCACGGATATCGAAAATTTTGTCCTCCATCCTCGCTGCAGCCATGTCAGACGGAGGAAAACAAAAACAATGTAGCGATAAAGCCACGCACTCTGCCAGACCAACTTCAAAGAAAAGTGTGTACTATACAAGAGAAAGCATCGATAAAGACGCGCCAACGAGATGTGCAGAACTCGTGACGGCGAACTGATCAAACGCCGATCGCTCCGATCAACGGTGCCCATATCAGGAACAACAAATCCATACACCACAATCCCCGTTCGACGGTTGACTAGTGACTGCTCAATATTCGATCCTCAAGTGTACATGAGCCTTCCAGGGGCCCCACATAGTCCGCATTAGCCATCCACAACTCGAATGGGCATTTGTCAAGTACTTAGAACAATTTAGTATTTTAAATAATGTCATTGCAGCACATTACTTATTCGTTCTCCCTCTCAGATAGATTTCCTTTTGCCTGGGACACCCAATTTCGCTTCTCATTTAGGTGGCGTAGTTGATACTGAGGCCGAGGACTTCCGAGTCCATCGGTGTCTCAGAATAGATCGAGAGAACACCGGTCGCGTTAGAGATGGTAAGGCCACAGGTCTCGACGAAGTCGCCCGCAATCTCGCCGCGCTCAGCGATGTAATTCTTCCAGTCCTCGAAAGGGCACGAAAATCCCGGACCGGACGAGCAACCGGGGAGGGCTTGGGGAGCATGGTCCGTCTGCGTCCATGGAAGGTCAGAAAAAAGCTGGGGAGGCTGGGAAGTGCGCGGAAGCAGATACTGACGCGGACACGAACGTAGACCGCCGTGGTGGCATTCTTCTCCTCTACGATGCCTGTGGTGTTTCCGATGTGGGTGGCGACGTCATAGTTGCCGGAGGTGACGCAAGTCATGCGCTCGAGCGCGAGGTATCCACGCATGGCAACGAGCCACGAAGAGCGGAACTCGTGTTCAGTGCGGTTGCTAGTGCTCATGAGGCCAGTAGCATTCCACATACCGAGCGCCGAAATGATGGGCGGCAGGTTATTATCGTGCTGGAGGCCGAAATCCCGATTATCAACGCAAAAGCGGACAACAGAAAAATATAATGCACCGTGAAAGACATGATCAGGTTAGGCGTGGTTGTCGTCTTGCCGTTAACGGTGGTATTCGATCCGTTGGGGCCAGCCTCAAAGAGGTCAGCGATGGCCTTGACCCAAGGATAACCGACAGTGGCAGAGTAAGCATTGCCAGATCCAGTTCTGATGAACGAGTAAACAAAAGTAATGGGAGTAACCATACAATCACGACGTACCCGTAGTAGTAGTTGAGATCCTGGGCGTACTCATAATCAAGCCATTCGTCGTCTACAAAAGGTGCGTTAGTATCACTCAGAGCGACTGTTAGGTTTTAATTGGTACCCACCTTCGAAAACACCACAGAAGCGCGTGTCACCATCGATCGCAGCCTCGTAACCGCAAAGGTCGCCCATAACACCGATATCCGAAGCATCCAGCGTGAGGCCGTCGAGGTACTGGTTCAAACGAGCGGCAACCGTAGATTGGTAAGTCGCACGGAAGGTGTCTGCCGATGAAGAACCTGTGTCCGTATTTGTGAACGGAGGACAAGAGCTGCCAGGCGTCAGCGAGTTTGCAAACGTGTAATTAACGGAGTCGGGGAGCGCGACAATCTGTCCGCGGTTCTCAGAGAGGTCGTCTAAGTAGTTACCGTCGGAGAGGTAGCCGCGAGTGAAGTACGCAGAGGTGTCGATGACACGCTGCTCGCCCGCGGACCTGGCAAGTAAGGTAAGAAAGCATGCGTTCGTAAGGACACACCGGCGGTTTACCAGACGGTGAAGTTGTCGCCGCCCTTGGTGAAACCGTAGCCCCTGCGAAGCTGAACACCAAGGTCGAACGCCTCGCCAGCACCGGTGGCAGTCAGATACAAGGGCTGGTGGGGCGTGTTGTCCAAAATCGGAGACCAGTTGGCGAGGAACTTCAGAGGGCCCGTCGCTGCGAAGGTTGTATTCTGGATCTTCCAATAGAGTTCCTCCCAGCCGGTGTATGAGTCAGGCTCGGGGTAGCGTCTATTACCGTGTAAGTTCCTTGACTATAAACACGAGAAGCGGTAATACACACGAGCCGTGGCGTGCGATGTACGCTGCCTGGTCGACGTAGCAGCCATCAGGAACCTCCGGGGAAATCATCGAGGGAGCATCGAAGTACGGGGAGACAGAACCCGAGTGGTGGAGGGGATCAAACGGCTCCTTCGTCGAAGTGAAGTTTTCAGAGGACGAGGTGTCAGTGGACGTGGCACCAGCAGAACCGGACGACGATGTGGTAGGCGAGCCAGCCGATGAGCCGGACGACGGAGTGGTCAACACGGAGCGAGAAGACTGGCCAGATGACGATCCGGACGACTGATCAGACGACTGACCGGACAGCTCTTGACCAGATTTGCTATCATGGTCGACGCGCGGCGTTGCATAGGCACCAAAGCCCAAAGCAAGGACAGATAGTGGAGTGAGATTGGCCAAATGCATGTCAGAAAGCGCGGCGCGTCGCGTTGCGTTCAAGGTGCTAACCTCGCGCAAACCGAGAAGGAGAGAGTCCACTTAGGGAGAAGGGGACGCGGTCCTCGACACACGCGCCTCCTCATAAGTATTTGTACCTGCCCATTAGTGGGCGCAGTTATAGCAGCTTATTTAATGGCGCCGGGGGCAACGTGATCCAAGGACGAACGTGCCGCCAACTGCACCAGGACCCAGTTTTTAAGAGATCAGACATCGATGCCAGAAAAACAGCAGACCGATCCTTGCAAGGCTGTTTGTGAGTGTCCAGCAGAGGAGATTCGTATTCCTGCAGCATATGGAAGAAGCACGTAAGTTCCCTAGGCGTCGAGCAGCAGGTACCATGGTGCGCGATACGCATCGTCGCCGGCATGTACTGTGGTAAATCCAGAAGTCAAAAAGCTGGAGACTCCACGAGGAGAGTATCTGTCGACCCCTACACATCTATGACGGTGGTATGCAACCTGTTTAACGGTGCGAGTCGAGGACGCGTCTATCGCGAAAAGAAGCATGCTGTTGTCAGGATTGCGCTTCAGATCTGATGGCAATAGACACTGGCGAACGTGGGCAGATGGCGCGCGACACATTGCGCTCGACATCGATGGCAGCAACGGCCTCGGACTGATCACGGAGAAACCGCGAACGTGAGCCACGCCTTGTCACAGTCTACGGAAAGCAGGCGTGATGACAAAGAAAACTGAAGCCAGAAAACATTTGACGCAGACAACGGCAGTCTCGCGCCAACACACCTATATGATGGCCGTACCAAGTCAACGGAGGTCACGATCGGATGAAGTCGCGCTTACAATTGTATATTATTGGTCCACAACATGTATTAAAACTGGACATAATGTACGATGAACAAGAACACGAATGGAAGAGAGAAAAAGAAAAACGGACGACATACTATGGGACAAGACAGGGAATTTTTATTAGTTGCCAACGAGCGGTAAACTGTGCTTCTTACAGAAGCCTTGGAACGGATAGCGACAACGGAAACAGAAATGGGAGGAAAAAAAAGAATAAGCATAGACGATGGAGGAGAGGAGCCTCGCAGTCAATAGGAAAGTTGTGGGTCTAAAAACAGCACACCTTCACCCCCAAAAGTTCCACGAGTTCACAGAATTGGCCAAGTTCCTTCAGCCTTCCATTTATCTACAACGTCCGCGACAGCGTCGTGGTCGAGCAGCGGTCGCTTCAGTTGGTAGCCCACCACCGATTTGATCTTCGCGCTATCGAAGGCAACAACGTGCTTGTCAAGAGTTGACTTGTCCATATACGCAGACAAAGGTGTGTTTGGTATCGGTGGGTTGGACGTCGTGATCATCTGGATCCATGTACCCACATGATGCTCATTGATGTCCTCTACAATGTCCTCCGACACGAACTAAGTCACAAGCACATCAGCTACACCCTCAATACAACCATTGATCAGCAACCGCGTACCTTCAACATAGACTTCTCCATAAAGTTGAAAAAGTCAAATGTCGTCCCAAAGTACGAAGTAAGCGTCTTGCCGATGCTGGCAAGTGTACTTTGTGAGTCATCGGTCTGAACCACAAAGTCAGCCAAGGGTATCAATGATAGAACGCCAAGTAGCTTGCCAAATTGAATAGCGGTGCTACAATCTTCTGGTCGGCCGGGGGCATGCCTTCAACTTCCTTGACCTTAGCCTTCTCATTGTAGAACGGTATGACCTCGCCCGCCTTCGCATCTGCCTCTTTTCGACCCATTGGTGCCATCCACCCGGCGCATGCCCACATCGCACCAGCAGTATCGTCGACGTGCACAGTATTCATTGGGTGTTTGCCCGGTGACCACATAGACTTCATGGGCTTCTTCATGTAACCATACACCGAAGCTACTGTTATTGTCGACGGCACTAACACAGGGTCCAGTCACAGGACACAGGAGTCGAATGACGAGAACATACCAACGCCGTAATCTGTGTATGGTCCATATGCAAAGCCAATCCGCAATATCACGAGATTTAAGCTGCAAACAAAGATCTGTCAGTACGGCGACGCTTCCCGCCGAAGAAACTGCAGGGTTGAAGCAGGTGAAAGACGCACTCTTCAATCGCACCCAACATCCGCAGGGTCTCATGCCACCACACGCCGGCGACACCCTCCGGCTGGATCTCCTCCTTTTCATTGTGAACAGCATTGGCTTTGCCAGGCGTCTCGTAAAATGGAAGCTGTAACCTAATGTACGCCTTCGTCTTGCGTTTCGCGGCCTCGAGCCCGATCATGCGTGCGATGTTGCAAGTCGTGTTAATTTGTATCTATGACGATGGAAATGAGCACGGCAGCGGGGCAAGCGACGCAGACGCGTGAAAGGGCGCGACGCACGAGCTCGGTTCGATCGACGCGAATCTCGCCCGTGAAGTCGAAGACATAATCGTAAGGATCCTGGCCCTCCGGCGGATCGAACATAGCAGCAATCGTGGCTAGGAGCAAGCGTCAGCACGGGAGAGCGCAACCCCTGAGAAAGATAGGCGACGCACTGGCAACGGTGAGATTAGCCTGGCGATACTCGACTTGGGGTTTCGCAAGCACTTTCGGGAACTCCGCACCGATATAGCTGGGTGTACAAAAAGACGATCAGTACGAGTAGGACTCTGGGAATAGGAGAGGGACGTACGTTGTAGGCGGCGCGACCGAGAACTTATCCACGATACGGACGTGCTGATGGGGATGGTCAGCCGATATATGCAAGTGCGAGATACCGCATGCGATCCTACCGAGACCAGCGGCTCGCCATCGACGGGGACAAGCAGCGCGGCCAAAGCGCGCGAGTAGGTGTTGACACCGCCTGCAACGGGCCAACTGATCAGCAGACCGTAACACAGGCTGGGGAAACTCGGTCAACAGACCGAAGATGAGGGCACTGGGTTTGCGGGACATTGGTGGTATTACGGGGGTGTGTCAGTGTGGGTATAAGATTTGTGGTTCAAACTGTGGTCCTGCCGCCGAGTTCTGAACGCGATTATAATGGTTTTAGGGGGAAAGGGAAAAAGAACAAACTGGCACAAACAGAAACAAGTCTACCAAATCAAATCGTGTGCGGCATCCAACTTGACGCCCGGAGCCAATCGGCGGCAGACACTTTGCCTTTTTGGGATATGCAGCAATTACTTCCACCTGTTCCCTACGACCGGATATGCAGACCACAGACCGAGATACATTCAATGTGGATTGGTAGATACTACCGAGTACATACTGCTAAGATTTCGACATGTTGTCCCGAAGGTACAGGTACACAGACGAGAAATCTTTTTTCTTCAGCTCTGGTCGCTCCTCCATGATCTTCTCATACATCTCCTCCGCCGTTTTCCCGAGTGGAATCGGACTCCCCGCCAAGGTCGCAATGCGACTAGCAAGTTTCATGTCCTAGATGATGTACAGATCAGCATAGCCTAGAACCACGATGTCTATCCGCCGCAGAACGCCACCTTTAGTATTAGCGCCATTGCAAAACCACCCTCATAGTCTCGTTCACAGGGCGAGTTCTTGTCCGGGTGAAGCGCAGAGACCACTGGATTGTTTGTAGAGATGCTCCAGCACCCGCCGGTCGATGAGCCAATGACAGACGCGAGCACCTGTATGACGTTTAAGTTACCGTGACCCGTGGGGTATCAGCCATAATTGTCATAATGTGCACACATGGTGGTCGCAACAGTGAAGTCGGTCAGAAGCAGACCACCGCATAGAAACACACTTACTTGCGGATCAAGGCCCATCGCCTGACCTAACAGCATCGCTTCGGCGGTGACAACCTGCTGGACCCCCAACATCAAGTTATTACATATCTTGGCCCCAAGGCCTGCGCCCGAGGATCCACAATGGACAATTCTAAGCAGCGAGTCAGCAATGACACATGGGAAAGTCATGCGATTCTCAAAATACCTCTGACCCATCATCGCCAATAAGGGCTTCGCGCGCAGAAAGTCGAGCTCAGCGCCCCCAACAAGGAACGTTAGCGTACCAGCCTTGGCGCCAACAACGCCGCCGGATACCGGTGCGTCAATCTGTTTTACGGAGATTCGTAAGCGTCGGCCTCCGTAACCGCAGGGAATGTTTTGGCATAATGGTCTTGGCTGTTTACTCACCATCGAGGCACCCGTGTCCAGCACTGAACTAGCAACCTTCCGAGCAACGGTGACGTCCAACGTCGTGGAGTCAATGCACAACGTTACCTGGTGAGTCGTAACGATCAGCAAGTGAGTTTGGCGACATTAGGAGCAGCACGCCACCAACCTCTGCTGCGTCTCGAGGGAGACCACTAAGTACAGGTATCACGCTTCCCTCATAGACCGATGACACTTCAGGAGACGAAGGCAGCATTGTCATGACAGTTTGAGAGGCCAGTGCGGCTCTGGGCACGCCAGGAACTAAGATCAGTGGCGCAGCAGCGAGAAGGGGACGTACTTGGTAGGTGTCTCTGCGATGGAGATCTTAGCTTGGGGATGTTCTGAGATGAATTTCCTACAGAAATGGAAGGCGTTTTCTGGAATGGCGTCGCAGACGACGAAACGCGTCTGCGGATCGCTGACATGTCGTTTGGCAAATAGGTTGAAGGCCATCTCGGCGCCCATGCGTCCCAGCCCGATGAAGCTGATGCTACTAGACCTTGCCTGCAATACGTCAAGATCGTTCGTCATGATTTCTGGCCAACTTGAAGTACTGTAGCATTTGTGAATACTTCTGAAAGCACGCGCGGGAATTCGGCAAGATAGCAGAAAGCTCATGGCTGTACAAAACAACGTGCAGGGCTTGGGTGTAAAGAAGAAATGCGCGAGCTAGCACCGACGTCTGTCAGGCGGCGGTCTCACGGTGTTTTACATACGAAGAGTGGTCACGAGTCCTGATGGTAGGGTTTATGCGAAATACAGGGAAAAATAAGTTTGGTGAAAGAGGACATCGCCCCGACTGCGCAATAACGTTGAAAGGAGGCTATTATAGCACCTAGCATTGAAAACGCGAGTATCGAAGAGTCCCCGGTCAAGCTTCCAAGTTCAAGAACTGTGCGACCCACACTGTTCCGAACAAGAAGCGCATCACGGCTATCACAACATGATCGGCGGTCAGGTCGTGGACGCCGCGCGGAGATCAGGTCGAACGCGCGGAAGGAGGAAACGAAGGCGCAAGTGCGCGACAAGGAGACTGTTAAGTGAGCACAACAGGATTGCGAAAACACAGAGTTAATTTGGCAAGGCTAAAGGGAGGCAGAACTACAGACATGATAATCGGTAACATAACGAGATCACGAGAGGTGCAAGAAAGGACTGCAAGTAGATGTCGCATGGAAGTATCAGTACAAAGACATGAGCAAGAAGGCATGGGGAGGCCCTGATTCTCACGTTCAGCATTCAGGATTATCTTTTTTGGCTGTCCACACACTTGGGAAACTAGCCATCACACATCACAGACCCTGCGCCACACTTGCAGCGGTCCCCCGACATGCTTGGTCAAAATCGTTGGCAGCATAGGATAAATAGTCTCAAGAGGAAGGCCCACAAGCAGGTAGCAGATGGAGATATAGCAGGAGGTTCAGAACAATGATATTGGACCCAATTACCAGCTGTAGCCAGAGTTGATCGTCGCGTTGCCGTATACCGGCAGGATGTCCACGTTAGGCTCAGGCTTGAACCGGTATCGGACTGAAAAGGAGTCAAATTATCAATGAAAGTTTCGAAGAAAAACCGAATTGACTTACTAAGTCTGTTTTCCCCAGAATCAAACGGATAACCAAAAGCGTCCTCTTTATGGTACGCTCCCGATGGCCAGCAGCGATCGTATTCGTCCTCGTAATATTCATCATCTTCCTCATCTTCTTCAGCATCGTCCATGGCATCGTCTTCTTCGCCGCCCGTTTTTGGGAACCTCGCGGCACGATAATCCATGTGGTTGCCCATTCTGTCCATGTAAGTGCATTCAGTCATGGCATACAGCGTCTGACGTGGATCGTCCCAGACGAGCGCCTCAACGCTATTATTGCCAGTGCTCAATTTGTAAAGGGCCTGCCTGGCGCGCATGTCCCACACTTTGACTTGCTGCGACCTCGTGGCACCCATGATCAAGACTGAGATTTATGAGTTACAATGACACAAAAGTGAACATGCCATCACGCACAGGGTTGACCACCGATATACTCATAGATCGCGTCACCGAGATCCTCGTCGTTGTGCTTCACAGTGAGGACAGGAGCAGGAATACGGACATCGTAGAAACGTGCGGCGCCGTCGGGTGAAGCCGTTACAAATGTATTGGGTTCACTGGCATGCACTGCAATTCTGGTGGGTCCACAAGTGTGCCCGACGTAGGCATTTATCTGTTGTTGCGTCTCAATATTAACCTGTGCGACTCGCGGCAATACGCCGTACGCGACATATGTCGAGCTCTGATGGGAAGGTCGCTCGGTCCATGCGCATATATTCATCAGCGGTGTAGCGTCCAGTTTCTGTGCAGGCGCAGTGCCAGTCGACCTCTCTATCTCGTCATTGTCGTTGTCGCGCCAACTGTTCAAGTTGTCTCTCTTCATTTTCTTGCCAATAATCCTGTCTCCATCTTCTCCGTGGGTAGGGAGATTCTCCGTGTTCCAAACAGCGATGCCAATCGAACCAGCGCGTAGGATTTGGCGACCATTGTCTTTGAGCAACATGGGACCACTATAACGGTGGGAATCGAGCGTATGCACGGGAATACCGACAAACAATTCCCCGTCCTCCTCAATAGACCACGAGTACGACTTGACACGATCACTGTCGCCGACATAGACTAGCTGGCGTTCCCCGTCCATGACTATCGCATTAGCCACATCAGATAGACCGACATCGACATACGAAGACCCCATGCCGTCGCCGTCCATTCGCATAAGATGCAGCGAAGGATCACGAAGTTTCCACCCAGCACAGCCTTGCAACGCGAGAATAGACCCACATTTGGTCATGTTAATGGGTGAGCAAATGTCATCGCTTTCAATCTCACAACGAGCTTCGACAAACGCTCGGACGGATGGCAGGGTGGTTGACGATAGAGTAGGGAGTTGATCGCAGAATCTGGCGAGCGGAGTGGAAAGTGTGCTCGGCTTATGAACAGGATCATATGGCTTCACACTTGAGCCCATGGTTTCTGCCAAGATGTCTGAAAAAGATATTGAGTAGGAATATCAAAATTGGCAATAGTATATGTAGCGCTCACGCTTGACATCCTTCTTTTTATCCTCGGTCGCTACGAGCATTAAAAGTTCCGTAAAATCCTTCATCGCACCGTTTCCTGAGCAGCACTGAGAAACTGTGTGTATCAGCTCGCAGAGTAAGCATGATATTCACCAATCCCAGGAAGCTTGCCCATGCTCGCGTCTTTGATAATGTTCCCGCAAGAGACGAGGATCCCGCCATAACCGTGTGCAGTTGCATACATGACCGTGCGCTGTTCCAACTTCCCGGCCTTTTCAACGAGAACGGACAATTCCTGGTCGGAGAGGCCCCCATCGGCGCCTTCGCGACACACGTTGCAGAGTTGCTCCAGAACGCGCTTGTAGGTATCGGACCAGACTCTACAAGCGTCGTCTTCATCCGCTGGCTCTGTTCTATAAGCAGCGTATGTCGCTTCAAGCTCTTTCTCGTATCCATTCAATCTGGATAAAAGTTGGGTGAGCACATTGGACGCCATTTTTTTTGCGTGTAACGTGAGATGATCGATGAATCGATGAGAGGCCAAGTTCTTTCAATCCAGACTGCAAGTCGACACCCCACTTCCGTACCCGCAGAATCCGGACCCGAGGGCAAAATTTCCATTGACAGCCAGAGCTGGCAGTTATTGTACATGGCCGTTCGTAGATAATTCACACCCTCCATGGGCAGCGCGTCTTGGTTACGTCCGCGCTATAGTAATGTAAACATGAGAGTCAAATTGAAGACAAAGACGCGTAGGAGTTAAATGATGTATGTACGAGTATCTTATTTAACTGTGTAAGGGATCAGTTATTCGAGAGGTTGGGGGAAAGGAACGGTCCAGGCGGCCTGGGAACGGTCCTGAGCGTCAGAGGTGTCGACGACTCCTGATGTCAGCAAAGCACCGAAGAAGTCGAGGTACCCCACGGAGCGTAGCTCAATTACCCGAGCTCGAGGTGTGTGCTGACGCGCGAGGTTCCCCCGGGAGTTACGCGGAGTGCCTGTGTGTTGTTGTAAACTGTGTATGAGTTGGAGAAACATGTAGCAAATACAGGTGTGAAGAGCAATACAGGTCGATACAACATGTAAGTGTCCGGTTGGAGTACAGTATCATACAAGTCCGGGATAAGCGAGTGTCCAGTTGCAGTATCATATAAGTCCGGGATAAGTAAGTGTCCTGTCAGAGTATAATCTCAAGCGAGTCCGGGATAACTAAATTTTCAGCAGATTGGAATGAGGCAATGGCGGAACGAACGTGTCGAAAGTCTCTAGATTTATAAGCAGTGTGAGTGTGAAATGGAATAATTTCGTCTAGACGTCGCCAGTACAGTAAGAAAGCCAGGGAGGACCATCCTCCGGTGAGTGCAACTGTGCGGGGATCAATGCCCATGAGGAGGAGTTCTACGGCCCCGCCGATGCGGAAACTGTGACCATTGAGCGCAATATGACCGGCAGCTGTCCATATCTTGTTGCATTGATCGAGAAAGGTTGTTTTTGTGAGCGGTGTGAATCCTCGTGGGTCGGAGGCTTCTTTGAAGGCGAATAGAGGGGCCTCCGGTGGTAGGTCTGAGTTTACGTGGAGGAGGTGGCGTTCCAAGGCACGACGTGGGCATAGGACATCATCTCTCGCCGTGAGGCGTATGCGCGTGCCCTTCTCCTTTGTCGTCTTGGTCCACGGGATATCGAAGTAGACGACCTTAACGTTGGATTCAGTTCGTGTGAAGAGAACAGATGCGGACGAGATTGTGACGTCGTGGAGGGGGTTAATGCCCCTTGTCGATGTCACTGTGAGTTCGCCTGGGGTTTTTTAGAAGTTAGCGGAGTGTGAGGTGTGTGTGACATACCGGAACGTCTGCAGCCCCAGAAGAGGGAGCACGCGCAGGCCCAAATGGCGGCGTCGCGTGGGGAGGAGTTAGACAGTGCGTCGTGTAATAACTTCATATGCATGGAGGTCACAGGTTCTCGGGGTGGTCGAGAATGTTTCTTCCCTGTACGGTTGGCGGAGCGACGGCCCAAGCGGAGAAGGGGTTGTAAAAAAAAAAAAAAAAAAAAAAAAAACTGCACACGCGGGAGACACCAAGGTGTTTGGTGCCTCGAGAATCTCCGTTCACGGGGGAGGAGGTAGCAGAGACTGTGGAGCAGCCTGGAAAGGAGTAGCAGGGTACGGGAAGATGGAGTAATAAAGAATAGGATGGGTCTGAAATCGAGTAGGTAATAATGAGCCAGTGTATCATATCAGACGTTCATGTCCATGCGAGTGTTTGCCGGCGCATTTCTGGCCGTCTTCGTTGAAGAGGTTATGGCTAATGCAGATAGGTTGGTTGTCCGATGCGCGGAGGAGCTTCCCTCCGGCGTTCTTTGCGTAGTATGGCTTTCCCGACGTAGATTTGGTCTCGTGAGTGGGGTGCTGGGAGTACCGATGCGCGCTGCCGCAGACAAAGCAAATGTCGTTAGGACTCTTCCGAAAGGACTGCTCACCGAACCCGGATGGGCGTGCAACCTTGGGCGGACGGCCGTCTGCGCTCGATAGGGCATAGGAGCGCTTGGTGTTGTTGTACTGAGGTGTTTGCGACACCATAGTGATACCTTGGGCTTTGGCTGCCCTGATGGCCATGTCCGTTTGAGTCTTCCACTCAAGGCGGT
Organism: Fistulina hepatica ATCC 64428; assembly: GCA_000934395.1. Lineage (NCBI taxonomy): Eukaryota > Fungi > Basidiomycota > Agaricomycetes > Agaricales > Fistulinaceae > Fistulina > Fistulina hepatica. Next base: position 956,396 of record KN882097.1, read on the forward strand.
CGAACTTTGCCAGGTCGCGCAGTTTTTCGGCACACTCACGTTCCACTTCGAACCAAATACGGTACGTGTGGGCGGCGTTAGCGAGTTGCTTGAAGAATGTGAAGTGGTCATTCCAGCGATCGCCAAAAGAGCGGTCATCCTCGGGGCACAGGTAGTATGCCAGTTCCACCATATGCTGCATGGCGTCCAGCCAGTCGTGGTACGGCAAGTTGTCTGGGTCATCGGGGCCAAATTTGAGCGCGATGGCCTCGTTGTCCATGTAATGCTCCGCCTTCGTTTTACCGTCCTCAGTGGTCTCAGGTGCCGTATAACGAGTCGTTGGCAATTTGATCTTCTTGCTTCTGACTTGCGAAATGACCTCGTGCGTGAGGACTTTGAGCGGGATCGGCATGTTGTTGCTCGCCGCGGCGAGGTACTCGCTGGGCCAGACGATATCGCGACGCATATTGAAGTCAGGATCGGTGTAAGTGAGACCTCGTATTGAGCCTTTGTACACCTTGAGTTTCGACTTTTCTTTAGGTGTTGAAGCGTCGTTAGACGGGTCGGGGGACGCGGTGGTCGCTGCTCTTGTCTCTGGCATTGAATTGGGCTGGTTGCAGGGCACTGGGTTGAGTGCGCGTTCGGAGAATTCGCTGATTGCCAAACGAAGGTTGGTTGGGAGGCCATCTTGGAAGCCGGAGGCAAGCAACATTGCCTCAGATTGCCTGCGAAATTCCGCGTCTGTGGCAAGTAGGCGTACTTCGTGAGGTGTGAATGCATAGAGAGATTCCATGGGTTCACCGGGAAAGAGTTCTGGGTTGTCCGGGTCGTGTGAATAGGCCTCGGACTTGGCATTCTGCTCAGCGTTGCGTTTTTCCATTCTCTTGTTGAACTTAAGCCGGTACTCAAGTGGCGCCTGTGCGTAGATCGTCTCCTCTTGATTGTGAATGTACCGTATAAAGAAAGCATCGTCGATGGGAGGGCGTGAACGTTCCTGTTGATTCGTGCGTTCTTGCGGTTCATGCTGCGTTGTATCTGGCTCTTGACTTGGAATGCGAGGAGGCGTGTTCTGTTGTTGATCTTCATCTTGTTCCATGTCGTGTCGATGGGTCATATGAAAAAGATTCTAAAGTTCTATTTGAAGAGGAAACGTCGATGTAAACATGAGAGTCAAATTGAAGACAAAGACACGGTCACCTGATCGTTGAACGCCAACAGCTCCATCAAGCAGGGTGCTTTTTTTGGTTTCATCCGTCCAAGTACATGAAACAATACTTCAATGATACAACAAAGAGACCGTGAATTGCATGTAAAGTTCTGATACGAAAACAGGCAGATTATTGAAATCGATAGCGATTTCCGTAAAATATAACTGGAAATGAGGAGGGGACATGCAATGCATGCGAGCCTACGCATCCTGAGAATGAGAAGAATCACCAGCGTCAACCTTGATCGCATCGAGTATTCCATTTTCTCGCAAAAACGCCGTCCATCGTCCGTCTATCGCACTGAAATCGTTGACGCCCATCTGCATCACGTCATTCACCGAAGCCATTCGCTGTGTAGAGGACAAGAGAGCGTCTGTGTCGAGCAATAACAGCGGATTGCCATTGGCATGCGGGAAGAGCCCAGAAGCACCTGGCATCGACGTAGGCGTGCGACCCAATGGAAGGAGAGATGCAGGCGTGTCCGTGTTCAGGGACTGAGACTGGCTACTATCGCTTCCCAGATTGGGAACTGGTGGCGTCGAAAACCACCCAAATGGGTCATTCTGCAACGAGAACAGGTCAACATCCACAGAAGACGTGCTGCCATCATTAAGGAAGTTGGGGGAGCTGACGATAGGCGAAGACGTCATGCCATTCGACGGAGAGAGTCCTGGAACGTGGCTGTACGGAAGACTCGATGATAATGAGGAAAAAGCTGGTGCAGTACCCCCAGGTGGCTGCGTCGGAGGCGACTGTCGGGAGACAGGGACAACGGGAGTAGAATCATACGTCGTTGGTACAAAAGTATGCTCTTCGGCGAAAGCACTGACATGGCTAGAAGAATCATTGGAATTACTTGCTCGACCACCCAGAGGTCGCAATCGACCACTTGGCGATTCAACTGCTCCGCCGCTGTTCGTCGAAAAGATGGAAGTAGAGCGTCGCGTTCGTGACTTGTTCCGCCTCGACCCATGTTTCAATATTCTAGCCTGTCCGCCGAACATCGCCAACTCGTCTTCGTCGTCTTCATCGTGGGCAGATGACCCCGAGGGCGAACAGCCTTCCGCGAGCCCTGCACTTGGCGTGCAATTGCGCAATTCGTATTCGCGCACAGCTTTATCCTTGAATCTTTTTAAGATGGTCTGGAGCAAAAATGGGTGCGCCATGATTCGCAGACAAATACAGATGGGGCTTACCCAGGCGATTTGCGCTCGGCGCGAATGAGCTGCACACCGCTGGAATACGTCCAATGCCAGATTGAGGTCTTGCATGGCACTCACAGCGACATTTGCGCTTGGGGCTCTGGTCACGATGGTACCAGCCACAATCTACGGCAGGATGTTCAGCACGATCGCCCGAGATAACACGAGAACTCGATCAGCACTTACTGCCGCAGAGAACGTGTGAGAGACAAGAAACCAGACCCTAGCTGCTATTGCAGTGCACCTATCCAAATGATGTGCGGCTGCCCTAATCAGGATAGACGCGCACCGGTAAGCTGTTTGGAATGAGAGAGCAAACGGGCTAAGGAGAGGATTATGGGGATAGTCTAGCACAGCCTGCGCGAAATAGGCGCGATGCAGATATAGCATAGCTACGTATTACGTCAGCGCGAGGAGTCCGTATCGATGAAGCTTTATAGAAACTCAACTGACTGTTCTACACTGACTGGCATAATTTGCCAAAATGGCCTGCGCACTGTTGTTATAGTCCGCATCGCCCACCTCTTCGCGGCTGACGTACGGGCGGAACGACGACGGGAAACGCATACCACGTACGGTCTTGTCGAGATCAAGAACACGCTGGTATGGCAGTAACTTCGCGCTTAGTGTGGTCATGATGACAGGCATGAACACGTCGCGCGCAAACGTATGCTTCATCCTCCAAACTGCGAAGAAATCATCCCGAAGGACCTCGAAATCAAGAAAAGGAGATACTTACAGCCATAGTCGAGCTCGCCCTGCTCATTCACCGTTGCTTCCTGGTCGGTTGGGAACTGACAATCAATAAACGACGGATGGATGGCAGGTGGTCTACCCAACGCCAACGACTGCAGAAAAAGGACAATCATCCACCGTCAAAGCAAATTGATCCCAATGTGCGACACATACATACATTGGATACATCTGAGGAAAACACCTCCCAAAATAGATTTCGTCGTTGTTCGTGGTTCAGTAATGCTGTATCATTGTTCCAATTCGAGCTATCGCGATCTGCAGATGGTCCGGATATTACTACTCGAGGTCATGAAATGGTCGTAAACACCCACGTAATCCAATCTGTGAAGTCAACAAGGTCACAAATTCATCTAGCAAGGATAGAATCCAAAGATACCATAGAACACTCACACTTTGTGCGAGCTTTGAAGCTAAGCTCATCATCCACCATGCAGTCTCGCGCGAATAGCGAGTACCAGCTAGGCTGTAGTAAGTAGCCATGAGCCCTATGCTCATGACCGTCCAAAGTTCTGGAGCATCGTAGATAGGCTGTAATGAGACAGCTGCAACACCAAGCTCGTAGTACCTGTGGTAAACAGATGTCAATCTAGATCCCGCTGGTGCCTGTAGAATATATTACCTATGGGCCTCGTTCTCAGCGTCTTCGACGGACAAGGTGATATCGAGTAATGATCCAATGGCCAAAATAATGAAAAATGCGGCCAACGCATGCGGGTTTGGGTAGGACTCGGTTTTGTGTCGCCCCGTGGGCTTGGCATGGCTGAGACCAGATGTAGGTTGAGCTTGCGTGCCACTGCCATCCTCCACATCACTCATATTGTCATCGGCGTCCTCGCTCTCCTCCTCTTGCCGATAAAATGTCCGGAGGAAGTCGTCATTTAATATTTGCTCCGGGCGAAGAGGTCGGAAGAAAAGGGAACCATGGTCAATCCACGATTCGCACAGCTTGTATGCTCGTGGCAGAGAGGGAAGACGTGAGATAATCATGGAGCGCAGGTCTTCGGGGGACGAACAAGTAGACAAACCAGGCCGATGATCATGAGTAGGGGACAAGAAAGGGAAAGAACCTGCAAGTCGTGTTATTTCTCGTGGAAGCGTCGTAGAGGAGCTTTTCGCAGAATATGTGCCGGCGCTATTGACATGGTTACTTGCTTCCAGAACGGGTACTGAATCGTCGCTTGACGTCCGCTGTTGTCCTGCCTGCAAAAGAAATAGATGTGGTACAACGGACAGTTGATAAGGGCGGATACATACCAGTATAAGAGTCTACGAGAAATGAGAAATGAGAAATGAGAAATGAGAAATGAGAAATGAGCATAACGACACGACAAACGTGTAGCAGCCCATGTACTCACCTCTGCGCCCCCAGAGAGGCCGTAAAACCGAGCATTACCTGCCTCGTTGAACGCCAACGTTCCCAGGACATGCATCTTTTCCTCTTCTTTGAGGCTTATGATGGACGATGGCGCGCTGTCATGTGCCGCCGAGTAAGGGCCGTTCTTCAATACCTCGCTGCCGAATTTAATTTTCAGCAAGCGCTCCTCCAGCAGTGGGTGGCGCTGCGACGAAACGGCAGACTGCATGATGGCGAGCGCATCTTCAAGCTGGCGGATGCGATTGCTCATTTCCGCGATCTTCTCATGCAGCTGGTCCGTGTTCGCGAGGATGAATCTCGTGCCCTGGCCGGCAGAAAGGATGCCCAGCGGGCAGATGCTCTCACACCCCCGCCGGTTGCACGACCCGCATGGCACGTTCTTGTCACATTTGAGCTTTAGCCTTCGACATTCTGCACAAGAGAGTTGGCCTGTGGTAGATGTCGTGTACACGTGAACATCGAAGAGGGAACCGTGAATACAAGGTGAGGCATACGACGAACCTCGCAAACGCTTCATTTGAATGTCCTGGAGGTCGCTTTCAGACTTTCGAGACTTGTTTGCACGGGAAGTATCTGGTGGCATCGCGCATTCACAGATGGGTAGATTCTCGACAACGAGAAGGACGACAGATACCAATGGTTTGCGGAGAGTTGGAAATTGGAAATTGGACTGTACATGATCGATAACGGGGACCAACAGCGTTTCCACAAATAAGTATTTGCTTATCAAAGACGGTTCTGGTCTGAGGGGCGGCCGATAAATCGACTCGGTGCACCCTCACTCATTCAATCGATTAAGCAATTGCATGGGCATAGATATATTAATGCGCTATGCGGAGATAACACGAGACCGCAAAAGAGTAAGAGCTACAAGCGAGAATGTCCATCTTAGAAGAAACATCTGGTATAGCAAGTAATGCACCATCGCGTGGGGCTTTCCACAAGGTGTGTGAGAACGAAGACCAAAAAAGGTATATACAATACAAAATAACGAGCAGTGCAGCAGATATAGAGCAAGAGATACATACGTCGGGGTTATGCTGGAGGAACTCCGTGTGGAGAGCGCAAGAAACGATTGAGGGACGACAGCAGATGATACAAGATGGAATGGACCACAGAGCGAGAGAAGACAAAAATATACATAACAGTGCAACAATGTTAGGGAGCGACGGGGCGCACGCGCGGTACCAGGACACTTTGCTTCGGATGCTTAAACGAGATGTTTTGTTCAGAACTCAAGGAACTGATATGCGATGGGATCAAACTGTTGCTCTAGAGGAGGGGGCGTTTCCTCCCGGAATAGTCCCGGCATTTCTTCACGCGCCGGGGTAGGGATATGCAAGAAATGTCGCATATCATCCGAAGACGAGGTGTGCGGGATGATAGGTGCCTACAAAGATGCGCAGTGAATTGCGCAGGTTCATAGAAGATCAAAGAGAGATGCCTTACATTAATTTCGCGGCGCTCTAAGGCGTCCCAATCTACACCGCGGAACCACGGGTGCTCCAGCACGTCTTGAGAGCCACCTATCATATTTCCCAAGCGTTTCGTGCGGTCCGGGTTGAGGAAAGCACGAACAAGACTGCGTGACAGCGGATCGACAATCCTTGGCCAGTGTATTTGCCCACTGAGAATCTTCTCATATATACCGTATGCGGTCTCCGCAAAAAATGGCGGGTAGCCAACGAGCATCTCATAACACAAGATACCACACGCCCACCAGTCCGCAGCCTTACCGTGACCTTCGGATTGAATGATTTCTGGGGCGAGATACTCGGGAGTGCCGCACAACGTCCACGTTCGATCATCCACGACCTTGGAGAAGCCGAAATCTGTTAGACGGAGGTACCCGCGGGAGTCGAGGAGGAGATTCTCGGGCTTGAGATCGCGGTATATGATATTATACGAATGAAGGTATTTAAGGGCGAGGATTATCGTCGCGAGGTAAAAACGCGTGACATCTGGCGTGAAGCGCTGGGCGCGTCTCAGATGTGTGAAGAGCTCACCGCCGGGCACATATGACATGAGCATGTACACGTTGAGACTGTCCTGAAACGTTGCGAACAGGTCAACGATAAACGGATGGCGCAGCCGCGAGAGAATATAACGCTCTGCATTGACATGTTCGACCTGTCGCTGACGCACGATGTCGGTTTTGCGCAGGACCTTCATCGCGAAATGATTCTGCACGCCTAGCTGATCAGATTTATGGCGGACGAGCAAAACTCGCGCAAAAGTGCCAGATCCTGTTTCAGCAGTGATAATACGATAAGTGGGTACCCTTTTCCATGCGAATAAAGGCCTACCGAGCATGCCCTTGACTTCAAAATCGGTGAGCTTGATGTTGCCCTTATGAAGGTGAACTTGCTCATCTTCGAGCAGACGTTCAGGACGCTGAGGACGTGCATCGTCTTCGGTATCGAAGATATCAACATCCATGTCGTCCTGGGGACGGATATTGAGCGGGACGGACGGGATCTGCACTGCCAACATGGGAGCCTGGCGCGTATGTGCCACTGTGGTAGGGTCATGTTGTTTGGCATCGGCTGCGACAGCGACGCCGGGCGACATTGGGGGAGTGATAAGGGCTTCTGGAACGACCTGCGCTTCCTGACGTGAATGTGAGTGGGACGACACGTCCGCCGGCGAATGCGCGACCCCCTGCGAATCAGGGTGGTCTACCATTACAATGTGAGAGGAAGAAACGAGTAGCTGCAAGTAAAAGTTCAGTGGGACGTTGTATCCGACGATGAACAAGACAAAAACACAAACTGTAGAAAAAAACAAATGTAATCCTGCGCTCTGCGCGACGACGGGCGAAGGAATCGCAACTGCGTGATATGGCGGAGACATGGATACCGCAACATTTTGATTTGATGAGGTGAGTCAGGATGAGTCATTCAATGACCACATTTGGAGATCACAGAAAAAAGACATTAAAACAGTTACAAATAAAAACAACCTGCATAGGTAATTCTGATAATTGAACCCTTGTTTTTCTTTATTCAGTACATACTCGTGATGTCCAACTTCCTGATTAGGAAAGCCCACGAAATGACTCATATTTAAGGCTTCTGCCTCGGACGCGTCACCAACACCATTTCACTCGTCCACCATGTCCAGATCCTACGACCGCGGTATATTTGTTCTTGTTTGCTTTATTTCGTGTCTAATACAGTTGCAGCCCTTACCGTCTTTTCACCTGATGGCCATTTGTTCCAGGCAGGTTTCTGTTTCGTCTTGTGGCGACGCGTCAGTGACGATCATCCAGGTTGAATACGCCAATGAAGCCGTGCGACGAGGGACATGTGCTGTATGTTAGGCTGCGATCCATTTCTAGCTCTTTCTGATGTCGCGCAGGTTGGTGTGCGAGGCAAGGATGTCGTCGTTCTCGGAGTAGAAAAGAAGTCCGTCCTACAACTCCAGGACCCTCGCACTATTCGTAAGGTCGTCATGCTCGACGACCATATTTGCATGGCTTTCGCAGGCAAATAAGTTCTTCACAATTTTTGATCCTATCCCTCACAATTAGCAGGTTTGACTGCCGATGGACGTATCCTCATCGATCGCGCACGAGTAGAATGTCAGAGCCACAGGCTGACTGTGGAGGACCCAGTAACCGTCGAATACATCACCCGGCATATAGCTGCGATCCAACAAGTAATAATGGCTGCACCTTAATCCTACTTGCGACTGATCTCGTCTGTAGTATTATACACAATCAGGTGGCAAGCGACCGTTCGGTATCGCAACTCTCGTAGTCGGCTTCGATCCCAGTGACTCGCAACCTCGTCTGTATCAGACAGAACCAAGCGGGATCTACAGTGCATGGAAGGTCGGTTTTTGCATTATGCAATTTCGAGTGCAATATTTAGATGATGTTTAAGGCCAACGCCATCGGTCGCTCGTCGAAAACGGTTCGCGAGTTCCTCGAAAAGAACCACAAAGATGACATGACGCGGGAGGAAAGTATCAAACTTACAGTGAAGAGCTTGTTGGAGGTTGTACAGACCGGTGCCAAGAATATCGAAATCACCGTCATGGAGAGCTACGGCGTGCTCACGGCAAGTTCTTTCTGAGTTTTTTGACGTAGCAAGAGTTGACTGTTTCCCAGCACCTTGAATTGTCTCAAGTTGAAGCCATTGTCGCAGAAATAGAACAGGAAAAGGAAGCAGGCACGTACTCACCAATCCTTTTCTGAGATTACTTATATTCATTCCGTTATTTAGAGGCCGAAAGGAAACGCTCCAGGATAGCTGCGACAGCTGCAGGACAGGCAGCCATGGCCTCACGGGCGATGGAGGGCACATTAGGTGGACAGTAAACTGTATTTCTATACCACCCGACGCAATGCATTCCTATTTCGTTTCTGTATCACCCGGTCGTCTCCATCAATTTGATTTGTATCGATTTTTTTCTACCGTGAGCGACATGGTGTAGCACTGAGTACTGAGCTTGCGTGTGAATTGAAGAAGACCAACTTCAGATCAGAACAGCCTCAACTCCGGATCCGCAATCCAACCGATTTGGAGGTGCTCTCGATGCCATTGCCCACCCATCGTCATGGCTGTGGCCGTTTTTGCTGGCGAGTACGACAACGCTGACGCGAATACGGACGAGGGCGAGCACGTTGAATTGCGGGACGCACTGCTTACTGACGGAGACTACGAACTGCTTCCCAACAGCAACGCAGATCTAGACGTTGACCAGACTCAGCCGATGCCCACCCTATCCACCTGTCGCCACTCGTTGTTCCCGTCCAATGGGTGGCTCCCCTTGCCGTCAGAAGGCCATGTGGCGGGTTTTAAGGATGTTCGGCAGTACGACAGAACGGCAGAGCTCGTCGCAGTGGCAAGTTCCATTGATATGAAAGGATCGCAATCTCAGCTAACAGTATTACGCAGGGCGCATGCCTGGTAATCTGTGCATCCTTCTTTCCATTGAGATGCACGAACTGATTTGGCGTACGTCGCTCAGTTCCAATTGTTCTACACATGGTTCGCAACGTTGTGGAACAACCCATTGAGAATGGGCTGGTTCTGCCTCCACCCGCTTGGACAGTCGCTCGCGGTAGCGTTCTTCACATACGGTTTGTGCTTTACGTCCAAACCAAATCAATGTCGAATCGTCAAACACATCGTGCAGGCATCTTGACGTTGCAGCCCACCCCAGAGCCCAAAGGAAAGGTCAAGAGTCTGCAACGTCACCAGATATACATCTTCTTTGCTGGCCTCCCGACAGTCTTCATTGGCACAATGGCCGTTATCATCCACAAGTTTATTAGCGGTAAAACACATTTCAGGTCGTTTCATGCGGTAGGTGTTCCCCTGAATCGTGTTGAGCCATCACAAATCCAAAATGCGCCCAGATCATCGGCCTGGCCGTCTTTGTATGGATCCTCATCCAAATAGCGGTAGGCGGTGGTAGTGTCTGGTTTGGTGGTGCTCTGTTCGGGGGCGGCGGAAGAGCGAAGCGTATTTACAAATACCATAGGTTAGTTCACCGTTGCGTTTTTTCTCGCGTCTGCGATTACTCTGTTTACAGATTATCTGGCTACACGTTATACATTTTGCTTTGGGTGACATGCCATTTGGGAGGCCAGTATTCGCATTGGAGCAGCACATACACCCTTTTCCCTTTGAGGACGCTTGGTGAGTTCAGCGTCTTTCTCTTCGCCCGCCGAGTGACATCTACGGCTACGTTCACAGCCTACACCATATGCCCTATTATCGTCGTAGGCGCCGTCGCGGTGCGCATCAGGTGTGTACATAAAGTCTAGTGTTTGTCTCGCGCAGGCTTTTCACATCGCTGCAGATTATCAAAAATGAAAATCTTCCCAACAATGCCCAAATAAGGAATCAATGACCGACTACTAACCCGGAATGTATTTAATGGAGAACATGCACCTTACGTGCGCTGTATTTATTTTGTACATCGTCTACTCGTATAGAACATTTTCTTGTGGTTCTACTGTAATTCTCAATCTGCTTTACTTTCCACGTCTGGTAATACCATTACCACGGTCTGCGCCAAGAAGCCAGGTAAGAAGCGTTCCATACGCTCGTGCGTCGAGTTCCAAAGTGTCTTTTGCTGATCGCTCCGCTCGTCGGGTGTCGATGGCGGCATGAGCAAGCCAGAAGCGTTCATGACTAGAAGGACGTTCTTCAAGGACTCTGGTACAGTTTCCGTCTGCACCCAATTCATGAGTTCATCACTTCGATCATGGATGAACAGGTCACCACTCACCATCTGGTCGCCACGATCCACAGTCATCATTCGGGCTAGGATATCGAGCACCTGGATCCATACAATCCTAAAGTCCGGCCCTGCTCGACTGTCGTGCACCTCGAAGTGCATAAACGCCTTGCACAGGAGTACTGAGGCGCGCAGACGCGTCTCAGCCATGCCACGCGGGTCGCGTCCCATGGTCTCTGGCTTCAAGAGATCGTCCAGGAGCGGGAACAGCACTCTGTTAAAGACCTCTTCAATCTGCCCCGACTCGACATCAACCAGAAGTCCCAACAGCATTCGTTGAAGGGCGCTGATAGCAATGTGACGTATCTCACGAGACGCGTTGGACGATTGTCGGCTGAGAGAAGCTAGAATGGGAAAACAGAGATGCCGCCAGACTAGACCGAGCACTTCGATCAGCACCACATACATGGGAAGAGCATAGGATTTTCCTGACCCTGCTCGGCATCAAGGTGCGATTCTTCAGCCATCGGTGTAATGATTTTCTTAAGATCGAATATTTTCTCCACGGCCGCCTTCCCTCTCTCAAGAACGGGTGCGCTGCAACATGGGCTAATCAGACAAAGTGCGTACCCAGGTACAGAACGAACCTTGCTGTGCTAGCAGCCTGACGACGGTTTCCTTGGCCTTGTTGATTTTCTGCCCTGACACTAGCTAGCAACGCGAAGTCATCTAACACAGTGATCAAGCCCGAAAAATTGTCAGAAGTGATAACCGCTTTGGGTCCTTCGATCTCAAGGTTAGTTACCAGTTCGAAGGAGCGACGAGCGGCCTCGGGATGCACAATAGTGGAGCGAATAAGAGCAAAGACTAGATTCCATTCTGTCTGCGATCTAGGCAACGTCAGCAACAAGACAACGCATCCCAGGAACACTACTCACTGGATGATCTCCCGGTGTTCGTGAACAAGCAGTGTAACACCTGCAATTACCTGCTCAGCCACGGCGGTAGCTACACTACGCGACAATCCCGCGAGCAAATCCAAGGATAGGTAAATCTGGTCACGCAAAGCGGGCTGGAAGAGTTTAGATTATATTCAAAGCCGCTGAAGATGAACACCTACTCGGTTTGCAAGAATTAAGCAAAGACGCAGTAATCCCACAACGGCGCGTTCTATGAGCAAAGCACTATATTGAGAGGCCGTGGACAGAAGCGCTGAGAGGTGCTCAAAGACGATGGGCCTGAATGAAATTTAGAATTGTCGCTGTTTACCGGCGGATTGAAATATCGTACCAGGTATATTCAATATATTGAGGCACTTGACTCGTGATGCTGACCATCGTTTCAAGAAGGAAGACAGTTGCAGGATCGTAAGGTAAATAAAACGAATCTTCTTGTTCGTCCATGGCATAATCTCGCGTATCTTCTTGTTTCAGCTTTGCGACCGTTTTTTCATGGGCAAGTGCTTCCAGGGCACGAATTACAGCAGTTAATGCCTCTGAATTCAGCTGCCTGTTCAGTAGCGTCAGAGATAGAGATGGACGCGGAATGAAGTGAAGGCGAACATGATTTGACTGTACAGCTCGTCTAAACGGCATGATGCGATGCAGTCGATGGTACACAATGTGTTTTCGATATCCGAATCTGTGGCATCGGGAACCAGAGCTTCAGCACTAGACGCATACGGCGTCATTAGATACGAGGAAAGGGTAGACAGAAGTCCTCCATCGTTCCTGACTGCCGGCTTCGGACGTTTGCTGCCTCTGAGTGGGATCATGGAAATGCCTCCAAGGAAGTCTTCCATTTGCAACATTCGTATCGGCAGGAGGGAATGCAAGAAAAGATTTTGAAACATCTCAAAGATCTGGAGCCATATGAGTGTCTTTCGAATGCGGAGATTGGGACGACACAAACCTGAGTCCAGCCTTCCCGTAGAGCATCTCCGTTTCCATTCACGATATTGAATAGCACGACGGCGGCCAGTTGGCCTTTAAAATTAGTGCCGAATTTGACAGAGAGTCCGGAGACGGTTATGGATTGGCCTTCTATATCGATAACAGGATAGTTGGGCACAATCGCTGGCGAAGAGTCTGCAAGCAAGCTCGTTGCCTGAGAAAGTGACACCACAACATAGTCGAACACGTCTGGGAGATCAAAGCAACTCGCCAACGTCGCACATTGCCTGAAACCTGCGACCGCACGCTGAATGATATAATCATCGTCGAAGCTGGTGAAAGCGTAAGCAATGGCAGTGATCGCGGGTTTCCACACTGTCTTGAACATCTCCTTGTCGAACAGGGACGTGTTGCAAATCATGAATTCGCCGGCTTTACGAGAACGAGTTAAAAGCTCCTTCCAAGCGTATTCAAAGCCCAACAGTCCGGTATGTTCTTCAGGCATCACGATTTCACGTTTACGTATCGATTCGTAGATGTTGTTCTTGTGCCGTCAGAATTAGAGCACGATGAAGACGGTTGAGTGTGATCAGCGCTACTCACAAGGTAGGAGACAGGGAAATCGGAGCCACCGTTGGTGCCTTTCAAGTTTCTCTGATAATCCTCAAAGGACATCCGTTTCTAGGGGGAGCGTGAATTAACACAAAACCCTCAGTGCGCAAGACGATTGACCACATACGCGAACTTGTGGGTTATGCTGATCCGTATTGAGCATTATCACAGAGAAAGCCAACACAAAGACTGCGTCCTCATTTTTTATCTCCTCTGTAAGTGTTACGTGGGCAATAAAATACATATAATCTGAAGTCAGACAAACCTTGTCCTGAAACGAAATAGCGAGACGCGAAGATTTCAGTTATGCGTGAAATTTGCTGCGCCTCTCCGGGAAGACGGAATGTCTCAAGCATCTCTCGGAGTGCCTCATCAATCGGCTTCTGTGAGTTCATGCTCAGAAAAAAGCATCTTGTCCTTTGAGAGGAAAACGCACTTGTTTCCAGTCGAACAGATCCATAAAAGCCTTGAGAATCTCAATATTCTCAGGCTTCGACATGTAGTCGCCTAGAAGTCGCTTGTCGAGCCTATTACATCCCTTCAAGAAGATGGCCAGACTGCACTCTTTCGTCACCTCAGGCGAAAGATCATGGTATATCAGCTTATGGTCCTCTAAGAAGGCAATACCGGTTTTGGGTTTTGCATTGAATCGCGACGCGCCGGTCAACACGAGCTGCTTTTTTGATTTTGTGAGGAGCAACGACTCCGGCGAGGGATAACGTTCGGGCCATGGTTCAGCAACCTGAGTATCGTAAGCCGCAACCAATTTATGGAAGAAACTGCCACTTATACGCACTCCTTCGGCACGTTGAGCCATATCGTTGACGAATGCCAATAGCAGATCGAGAGAGATGTACTGCGCATTGCGCTGCTGGATATCAAGGCTGACATAGAGCTGTGGAGGGAAAATAGCCTTGACGCAGGATAAGCAACTGGATCTAAAGTCACTATATGCGCTTACTTTGGTCAGAAAGTCAATTAAGCGTTCGAATAAGTTCTCGCAGTTGATGTCGCAGTCGTAGTTGGTATACAAGTCAACCATAAAGCTAGGGTGGCGTGCAATTTGACCGAAAGTCTCAAGAATCAAATCCCGTATTTGGCCACGAGCAGGGGCGACTAGGATTCGTGGCGGAGTCGACGTGCCACTGTCAACATCACGGTCGGCATCGAGCATAGGCGTGCCAGGTCGTGGGGAAGCAAGCATTCCCTTCCTCCCGCCGGCATTATCACTATACTGGCGTGTTATGGCTGTCGGCACGTACGGGGCAAGACGGTCGATGGTAAATGCGATGAACAGCTCTTGCTGTAGCTTCAATCGCTTACTCATCGAGTAGAAGACTGTAGTGATCGTGCGGAGAGCCAGGAACAACACGGACATGTTTTCCGAGCGCGCCAGTTGGAACAGAAATTTACATCCAGCGTCCAGCACAATGGCCTCCAGTGACGGAAACTCGCAGAGTCTGGGTCCTGCAGCCTCAAAAGATGAATTTAGTATTCCCAACGCAATCATGCGAGTGGAGTCCGTGTGCTGTTTGTCATTAGGGTCCAAAACATTGACCAAGACACGCAGAAGCTCGATAATTGATGGCAGCCCGTCTATAGCTTCGTCAATGACCGCCATGCGTCCAGTCAAAAAAAAATCCTACATTCTGTACGGACCTGAGATGCTGCTGTTGTTGCCGCAGTGGAAGAAGAGGCGTCCTTGTCTTCAGGCATTTCTTGTTCGATCTCTTTGGTCTTGGAAACGGCATCTTCTGGTTCGGCATCCGTAGAATTTTCAGATGCTTGCTGTGAAAACTGGGGCGCACTAGCCGACACCGTCATTCGTATCTCCTCTTGTGCATCTTCTTGTGGCGCCAATCTCGCCTCCTCGATCTGAGGATCTAATACGTGCAGCCGACTAAACACTGTTCGCACGAGTAGATGCATGGTATTCTCTGCCGTTCGCCTCAGAATTTCTAATGAAAGGAATCATATTTGGCATTAACATGTTACTGCTTACAAACGTACCACTGAGCCGCATCTGACAAGATGTGGTCAAGACTGTCTCCAGCATCTCGCAGACTTCGACATCTCCCAGGACATAGCCCATACTACCACCAAGGCAGTCCCGTATCACGGTCATGATCTTAAACAGCACAACCTCGTCGGTAGAAACGTCTGTGGGTTCAAATTTACAACGGGAAACGGTACTGCTTAGTTCGATAAGGGCAGCATCCACAGACGGAGATTTGGGGAATATGACGCCGCATACGAAAAAATTGTGCAAAGCAGACAAGGCGGCAGACGTGATGAGACCGGTCGAAAGAGGCGAACGTATTATTGCGAAAAATGGAGCCAACAGGGTCGGCAGAGGAATTGTCTTGATGTCTGTTTTTGTATGCTCAGGAAAAGCGTCCCGAACGTAACGGGCGTTCGTTTTGCGTACCTTCTGTGTCGTTCACTGTCCTTCTGAGCTCTTGGAATCCCATCATAAGATCTACCTCGGGCGAATGGCGAGGATGGGGAGCAGAACCACCAAGCAGAGGGGACACCCTGAGTCCTAGATTCGAGCTCAACACCGAAGAGTCTCTAGCTGTGACAACCGAAGACGACGATGCCCATCGTGAGTTCTTGCGCATCGTCGACGTGACAGATAGTATTTCTGACAGAACTACATGCTTGTGAAATACAGGTTCGTGTCGCGAAGGGGAGGACATCGTCGTGGTCGAAGCTGATTTCTGCGCCACGTCGCGTCGACTCATGTTCATGACCCCCAATTTGATATGTCGCGACGAATTTGACAACACGTGACTAATCAATAACCTTTTATAGTCGAAGAGTCATTCATGTGGTGCGGATAATAACTCCACTCGACAATTGGAATCTTGCTAATATTCTCATGCATGTAGGACAGGTGCAGTCTAGACGCTTCCCCAGTTTCCCGAACTTTTGAACAACACGCTGGCGTGGTCAAGAAATCTGAGCCCGTGGCTACAGTCAACCATTACAATATGCCAATCAGTACCAAAATGGCAATTGGTACGCCGATTGTCACAGTTCCTTAACCCTGGAAGAAAAAGATACCATAACATTCGCCAAGTAAAAAGACCACAACGCTGGTGAGGCGAACGATAAATTAACATGCGTGTAAGTGATTAGACATCTCCACAACCAACGCGACGCCGAGCTTACGAGTGCCGACCTGCAAAGTGAGTAACAAATCCCAAGAGACAAACAAAAAATTAGAACTTATCCTGCTGAATACTTGCCATAGCACTGTGAGAAGCGCGGGGCATCCATGTCCGAAGACTTGGAAAATCCGGAGAAGAGTCTTGGACTCCCAGAGAGGCCTCAAGCCAGAACAGAACCAAATATAGGAAAGACCACTTGACCAGAAATCGTGAACCAGATTCACTCAACGCGTACACGCTTCGAGTCTAAGAAAGAAAAGTCAATCAACTATTCCCAAAACAACAGCGACGGACGTACACGGAGACTCGAGCACAATCTCCTCGGACACCTCGTTCACTTCGTCGAACGCACGCTTGCCATTAGGCTTGGTCGGGGTGCCAGGAGTCGTAGGCACAGTATGCACGTCCTCACTGCTGTTATGACTGCCCGCCTCCCACGTCTCATCTCCATCCTCGTCCACTTCATTGTTCCAATCCTCAGGATTGTCTACCTCATCATCTGCATCGAGGACAACGGATGAGGGGCCGAGCGTTTGATTTGTGCCTGTCATGGCACCATCAGAATTTGCAATCGACCGGAAGCATCAATCGAACTCACCAATGTCATCGCTGACATCTTCATACTCGTCGGTATGTTCGTGTTCTTCATGGTCTGTTACAGTGTCAGTGATTTCGACACCTGCAGAACAGTCAGCGACTCAATTTGGACGTATTGAACCAAAGCATACCATCAACATGTGCATCGTCTTGTGTCTGGTAATCCTCGTCGAGGTGCTCAGTCTCCGGGACCTCATCTAATGAATTATGAACAGACTGTGTACTCGAGACAATAGCGTCTACTCACCACCGCCTATATTGAGTGATTCGCCTGCTTCATCTTTAGAAACGGACACGTCATCACGAGAAACTTGAAGATAATCATTCACGTGGTCCTCAGAAAGAGAGTCCTCCTCGGCATCCTGAACTTCGTACCCCTCATATTCGGTATTTTCATCGTACTCCTCGTCGTCGGTCACTGCGTCAACATCATCTGGCTGTGTGTGATGAGCCGCGGTAGACTCGGGCGGATCGTTGACGATATTGTCGTGCCCTGCATGTGTGCCCTCAACATTGGAGAATACATCTCCAACACGAGCATCCGAATTGAGCGCATCAGATGATAGGCGATTTGCTGCAGCGTCTTCTTCAGTGTCTGCGATGTGGGCCTGAGGAGAGTAAGGGGCGGACTGGTGCGAAGTTCCCCGAGTTTCATGTCCTTCCACTTCTGAGGCTGCGTTTTGTTCAGCCACATGGCTGGCGGAAGAAATGTCGTCCGTAGTAGATTCCTTTGACGAGATATGTTCTTCGGCCTTGCTTTGGTCGTTAGAGCCCGTCTCTTGAGCGATAGGCGTTTCATCTTCAGGGCCTTGCTCTGGAGCCTCTGCGTCGTAACGAGTAGTCGTATCGCGACCAAGTGATTCATCTAATGAATCTGGTTAAGGGCCGCGCCTACAGGAGCAGACTGAAATGCACACCTTCGTAATAAGTTTGATCTTCCTGTTGATCCTCGTGGTCCAAAGCCGGACGTTCACATTCCGCCCGAAGTAGAGCCAAACGAGAGGCGAAGTCAGGTATGATCTGTAATGTAAGTCGGAGAGGCCCTGGGAATCCAAGGGCATCATGGATAGTATGTATATCATGTACGGTAGTATTGAGCTCCGAAGCAGCATAATTCTAAAGTATGATTAGCGCCAAACGAAAGTACGAATAAAAGCCACACCTCTGAGATGTAAAGATGCAAGTCGTTGGCGCGCAGGCTCAACTTTGCATCGTAAAAATCGACCAATGGCTTCACCCGCTCATCCTCATGCAATTGAGTGAAAACTTTGTGCAATGGTTCATAATAATAAGACGAAAAGTCATGGAGAAGAATAGGTTTGCTGTCAGTCGAAGACGCTGTGTCGGTAGTGTTGAAAAGATAGCCGTCGAAAGCATATTCAAGGTCAGGCGATGAGACCGTCAGTAAGCAACCGGGTACTGGCTCCAACTCCAAGCCATCGGAAACCTGGTGCTGGTCGGACTCAGCAGCCAACTCAGCGCCAGACACAACACCGGACGGCATGGGTTTTGTATCGTCAGACTGTGGGACCTCTGGTAAAAAAATGTTCCCAGATGAGTCTACTGGCACAGACGCAACCTCTGGCGCATGCGCGGCAGAGGAATCGGGATCAACATCGGAAGATGCAGCGTGGCTAGCGATTACCACCGGGGCCTCTGTGCCCGCCTGGAAATCCTGATGCTCAACATGGGGATCCGTCAACGCTTCATGCCCGTGAGTGACGTCTGGCAGACTTGGCATATGGTCGTCACCAGAGTCCGCATGTTGCGGCACGACAGTTGGAGGAGTGTCCTCCGGGGCAACAGAGTGAATGATAGGCCTTTCCTCCTGGTAGAGCTCACGAGTTGTGACTTCATCGTCGATTACTGGGAGGTCTGCCGACGCAGATGCATCAGAGGGACCAGCCTGGGTATCGTTCAAAGCCGCAAGTCCTTCAGGCGCGGATGCATCCGCATCGATGGACCGGTTTTCAGGTTCCGAGGCGAAAGCGAGAACCTCCTCGTTAGCGGCAACTCCATCGTCCAGAGCGACCGTGTCCAGGTTAGACGCTGGAAACTGGGGCTCCGAAGCCAGCGCCCCAGCCTCAGGTGTCGCGGCCTGCATAAAATCGACATCTGCTGTTACCAGAGCCGGCGAATAGAAAGAAGATGAAGGCTGGCTCTCGTCTGCAGTGGCGTCGACCATCTCGTACTCCTGGAATTGATACGTCTCTTCCTCCGAACCGTCCTCCATTTCAACCTCGACTCCGCCATGGTGCTCAACATGCGTGTCCTCATCCATCGCTACAGGATCGGAAGTTTGTTGCCAGTCTGTTTGCATGCTGAAATCGCCCTCGGTGTTGTAATCGTACATTGGAATGTCCATAGGTTCAACGAGCATAGAACCCATAATCGATATTTTTTGAAGGAATATGGCGACAGGAAATCGCGAAAAATAGCTGGAAAAACAGTCGTGGTGGTTCAGTGTGAAGTTCTGGAAAGTCAAACGTTTGACGAAAGCGCTGGCTGACTAAGCGATCGTTCTTTATTTGGCATCAACAAAGGCGATCATGTGCAGTAATTTACATTTGAATCTAGCAGGTACATGTTTTACACTACCGCCTCGTTGCTGAAACGACCATCCACAACAGGTGTTCTATAATGCGTCGTGTGACATAGATATTCAAGAGAAGATGGAATGCTTCGCTCACATCAGAGGAAGATCCTGAACGTGACAGTCGACAGGCAACGCTTCTTCACCGTTTCGCAGCTTGACTCCATCCACTGGATCCACCGCACTCATATGCTCCTGCACACAGATACACAGATGGTCCAGATAATGCTTTTTTGAGTGGGCACGAATCTGATGAACGACACGGTTCGCTGTCTGCCGGAAACGCTGAAGGGCCTTGGACTCATGATGAATTCGACGCAGCTTCATTGCGATTATTTCAAGGCTGGATGCGTTTATGATGTCCCTTGCACCGTGCTGGTAGTTGCGAGAAATATGATTCACGAAATTCAGGCCTAAAATGCAAAGTGCATCGCCGGGAAGTGAAAACGATAATAATTTCACAGGACTCACCCATGAGGTATCTTCGAACTATCGTACTCATCATCTGTCCGGCTTTATCAGTGTTGCAGAGTAAGCAATGCCGCAACGAGGATACAACTTACCTTCTTCCTCTACCAAATATTTCCGTCCCAACAGTGATGAGTAACCGTCGTGACCTTGCGCCATGTATTCACGTGTGACAATCTTGTAAAGTTTTCCACCTTTAACATTCTCGACTGCAGGTCCATCGACGTAATGTGGAGTGGATTGTCCGCTGTTTTCTCCACTTTCACCGTTGCTGACTATGCTTTCCTCCCTCTCTTTGGTCAACCAGACACCAAGGACTCTTTGCCCCGGTGGCCGGCGCGAATCCCAGGACACGCGGATGCCCGACACGATGGGAAAGCGACTGCGACATCAGCACTTTGAGTATATCTGATTGCGACTGCAAGGCTTACCCCTCCTGGCGCGGCCAAGTCTCTAGTCCTGACTCAAGCGCTTGCCAGATGGCCTCGCCGTCCAGCTCAAGAACCACGATGGGATCTTCAAAAGGCAAGATTTCCAGAATATCTCCCAGGGTAATAATGCCTATCGACTATCAGATACAAATCGGTCGTCAAATGCTTCGAACTCACCAGGACCATACTCAGAGTCGCCTCTAACAGTACCGCCGCATATCAGAACACCGTCGGACCCGCCTGAGTCCCTAAGGTTGGCCGCATCATCATATGCATGGCGGATAACGTCTGCAAACCAATTCCCGGATGCAGACTCCAATGCCATTGTGTTAGTCGAGATTAGGAGCCTCGTAAGATGAGGAACTTCGTACCTCTTCTGTACGAACATATTCCGATCGGCAATTAAGTGTTACGTTTGTTTTGCAAACAGGCTTCTTCATAATTGATGATACGGAGGATAGTACATTTTTCAACATGTTCGCGAGGGCTTGAGACGACTTGGATTCGGGCATCGTGCTGTGGCGCTTGCCTAATGCAATGATACAGAATAGAAATATACAAAAACAAGCACTCAGCCTACCCGTTATGAAAGATATAGCCTTTCTTCTGACGCTACCTTCTGGCGTGTCCGACAACTGAAGAGAAACTTCGCTCAAGTCACGGAAATCAGTTCCTATGACAAATGAGAACTGATGTATATAAAAAAAGTCGGCGGGATAGCAAATACCACTCTTGACGACCAAGACGTCTTTGTCTAATCCATTGAGCTCGTCGTTATCCGTAACACCCACGACCGGCTGGGACGTATCATATCCTTCCCAAAAGGAGACCCCCCTGCCAGCGTAATAGAAGTGGTCGTGCCCACCGAATATGATGTCCTTTATGGAAGTGTGAATTTTGCAAGGTGAATAACCAGTCTGCAGCACTTACTACTCCGTGCGACGAGACGAAGTCGTCCCTCTTCGCAGCCTGTGCCCATGGGGAGAGGGCCATCAGCTGGCCGGCTAAGGTTATATCCTGATACAATGCTGTCAGTGAACGAACAGAGAAGGATAATTATTATCGTACGTTCTGAATCCTACACAAGATTCCAGCTAATGTCGTACAGGAGTAAAATCAGTGGAATGATATACCGAGAATGACTCAGAGCGAATATCAGATCGCACTTGTATTCTCCGTTGGGGTCTCGTAATCGCCGGGATAGGTCCATACCTACTTCAGTCATATCCTTGTAAACGAAGTTCTCTGGCCAAGCCGGCACTGTAGTAATCCATTCTCTGCAAAGCCACATGGACGATTTCAGGAAATGTGTCAGGATTGATCAGTGGGACATAAAAACTCACTTTTCGACGAGACCGACCACTCCGATGCGTACGTTCGACCTCTCCAACACATGGAATTCCTGCAAGCACGCGGGTGTCTTGCCAGTAGAACTATCGATGACATTACTCAGGATCCACGGCTAGACGACGCTTTCAAGTCCTTCTTAGCACTGAGCTTCACACAAAACATACAAAAGTAGTGTGGTTGATCAATTTCGTGAGGTGGGGATATCCTGAAGAATAAAAACAAGAGTTGATAGCCAGACACACACTATATTCATGAATTACTTTCTCACCCGCATCAAAGTCGTGATTCCTGAACCAATAATTCAGTTTTCTTCACTGTGAATGGAGGAGAGAAGCGGACCCTGTCAGAGATACATCTGGCTTCAAATAATTCAGAACTGGGACCTGATGAAATAGACGATTCGATAAGATTCTTAGTTAACGCGAAGACTGACATTCCGAACCATATGGCTCCCTCGCGTTACAGAACTTTCCACCGACGGACTGAACACGTCGCCCGAAAACAACAACAAAGCATCTGGATGCTGCACGCGGAGACCGTCGACTATAGCTGCAAATTGAGTGACATCGATTGTATCCCCAGATTTATTGATTTTCTGAGGCACCACACGATACACATCATTGAAATGAAGCACAGTTATATGATTCATGTTTGTCGAAGCAGACCAATGAACGACGACCCGAAGCAAGGCTTGAGTGAGGTGTACAAGAAATAGGATTCAAGAATTAGGAGAATTTAGGAGAATTCGCGTCAGTCAAACGACCACGTGACAGTCCTCTCAGTGACTCTGAGTCATTCCACTCTTTGAATCCGGCGTCCAGTACGTCGCCCGGCTCGACAACAGTTTGGCTATATTTTTATTTTGGTATTCTGTGATGCCAGCCTTGCGGAGCAGATTTGCCGCCCAGCAGAGCGCAGGATTAGCAAACGACGGCGTGGCATCACACGAAGGACATTCTGCCGTGGCAAATGCGCTCCCCGTTCTTGATCCCCCTGACATCGACACAAAGGACGCGAGCTCAAGGATAATGAGCAGTGAGGGCTCTTCAGAAGTCCAGGCAATACCAGGAACCGTCGAGGAGGAGCCCACCCCGGAGCAACTGATGCAACAGCAGTCGATTTGGACAGCGCTCAGAGAAGAGCACCATGAAGGTGTGTTCGTTAGAGCTCCCGTTTTTATCGATTATTCCTGTAATACACTGCTTTTAACTCGAAGTCATTGAACTCCTTCCACTATCGCTACGCCGACAGTATTCCTTACTCCACGATCTTGATGAGCAAGCGCAGCGTGAGTACGCGAGTTCATTTTTTCAGATGCAGGGCAGTTCCTGATAGAGAGATCCAATGCAGAATACGCGCGCGATGTCTTGCCAACACTAAGATCATATGCGACATTACGCCAGACGGGAGCAACAACAGACAAGACCAATTCCGGTCCTACGCCGGACGTAAACGGTGTCGAGAACGAGAATGACGCGACCAGTTTTCCCGATGATATTTCCTCACAAGATCCTCTGAAGAAGTCATCCGAGCCAGAAGGGGAGCAAACAGACACACCCAAGATTATGGTCGAGAGCGGTGATGATGCTGATGCACATCGTGAGGCATCTCCAGATCTTTCTCGGACGCCGCGAACTCCCCGCAAACGCAAACGTGCCGCACCATCGTCGCGTATACCAACAACTTTGTACTCTTTGCGCACGCCCAGCCTATCCACTCCACGACTGTCAGGACCATCAACGCCACGCCCGCCCCCTGCCACTCCTTCACCTCCAACAGCTCGCGAAATGCTCACGCGCCTTGCTTGCCTCTCTGAAGACCTCGTCCGGACTTCCGAAGAGAAGTTGGCGCTCGCGCAAGCTGCGTGCGATTCGGTATGTACTTATCCCTCAATCGGACGTATTGTGCTCCAATGCCGTACATTTAACTGTGTATATTGAAGATAGACCGCCACATAAGCATGTTGGCGCAAAGCATTGCCGCACAGGAGGCGGCGCTGGCCGTTGGTATACGACCGGGCACTCATCCCTCCGAGATGGCGATGTCTACACGGCCAGTCGATATTGTACTGCCGCAGATTGTGCCGCCACGGTGGACACGCAGCCGCCTTCGTACTGCCACTCCATCGGACGGTGAAGAAAATGGGGCAGGGGGGTTGCACGCAGAGGAGCCGCTGGGTTTCACTGGGACGTCTCAAACACCTCTCGGTGTTGATGCTGAATCTGGAGCAGTTCGGCCAACACGCGGCAAGCGATCACGCAAGAAGGGTGGCGAAGAGATGGAGGTCGTACAACCGGTGGTCGATGCTGTACCACCACAAGTTCCCGTTGCTAGCAGTACAATGGGCTTTGGCGATCCACTCGCCACGCTTGTGCCACTGGACGACGGAAAGTACTGTTATTGCGGCCGTGGGTCGTTCGGCGAGGTATGCGTGTACCTTCAGGCGGCTTATGTCACTGACCCTCTGTGTATTTGCTGCAGATGGTAGGCTGTGATAACAAAGATTGCAAACTGGCGTGGGTAGGTTTTCCTGGGGATGGTTTTTGTCGTAGCATTCATATTGACTGATGTCTTGTCTTGCAGTTCCATTTGGGATGCATTGGTCTACAACAGGCACCTACAGACGATGTCTGGTATTGCCGAGAGTGTGCACAGTCTCAGTCTAAATCGAGCAAGAAGAGCAAGCGAAGGAGGCGCTGACTAGGTATGTAGCTGTGTAGACGTTTTGATTGCCAAGTTGCCCTCTATGTAATTTCTGTTTTGCAAGGCTAAAAATATGTATACGCATACCGCTTGTGTTCATTTGAAATACATGCTCGGCGTTGTCGATGACTGAGAGGGTAGGACGTTATCAGATAAGATCATATCTGAAGGGATAAGTAGCGTGCATTCGAAGATAGTTGCGTATACGCTTTTTGTTTTCCACAATGTCCACATCGACATACGCTCCCGTCGGCTTTCGTGCTGAGCATTTCGACCCGCCGCGCGAGCAGGTCTTTGTGTTGCCAGACACGACACCCGTCCTATCCATACAAGACGGCGATCAACTAATCGTCCGCATCCCATCCACAGCCCCCTCGCCTTTTGTCCTGTTCATCAAGCAGGAGCGCACGCTGCGCATCAGCCCACACGGCATCGTCAACGATGACCGCGCGCAGCACGACAACGTTCTGCTCGTCTCGGCGCCCAACGCTTCGGCGCCGATCTCGACTGCTGATTTCTGGGCAGCATTGTACGCGCTCTTCATTCGCCACTACGAGGACGATGTCGTGCCCATAGCGCTGGACTCGACGATTCCTGAAGTGGATGATCTGCAGAAATACCTCACCCACACTGGTCTTGCACTCTGCCCTCCCGGTGCGCCCGACAGGCTCCATCTGCTGCTTATTCGGGCTGCGTTCTGGCAGGGCGCAGGTGCCCCTCCAGAGCGATCGTGGCTGAGATCGCCAATTCCTGCGACGGGCACATTCCCCTTCTTCTCCTCCTTCACTCGCGCACTGAATGTGGCTACGACTCATCCGCTCCGTCCGCCGAAGCCCGCCCCCGGTAGCATAATATATGCAAGGTTTATCTTCGCCCTCGGTGAAGTTCTTACCTTCACGCACATCGACGCCAATAATCCTGAGCATTTCGAGCATTATGCACGGTGCGCGAAGCACTTTTATGTGTGTTATCTGACTAACCTGTGCTGCAATTCAGATGGCAAAATTCAGAGCGTGTGAATGTTGGCTGGCGGGAGCGCGGGCCCGATGACAAGCACCGCGCATACCTCGCTGATCGCCTGGCAGATCCTCACACCATGGGCTTCATCGTCGCTTGGGCTAAAGTAATTCCAGAGACTGGTACGTGCTCCTCACGGATTTAAGTCTCCCCTCATGTGTTGATTTGAACACTCCACAGGCAAAATTGGCCCGTCAGAACCCGCAGGTTACGGAGAAGTGTCGTGGGTGAAGGAGGACCATATGGGCACCTTTGTCGGAGGGCTTGGTGACTACGACCAAGGTCTGTTCCATTTCGACACTCTGCCGTGTTATTGTTCACTTTTTTTTTGGGCAGGGACTCATCTTCTCGTTGGCGAGGAGCGTTTCCGTGGACGACAGCGTTGTAAGGTGTTTCATTTCTCAGATATCGTTCCCTCCCTGATTCGCCTACCTCGCGCTCAGTTACTGCTGTCATGACGTCTATGAAACATGCATGCTTCTTGCGTGAACCGCGCACGGAGGTGGTCGTCGGCGAACCGAGGGCTGATCTACCCATTATCCCACGTCTTATCGCGTATTTGCCTCTGGAATTCAATAGGGTGCGTTCCTTTCTTCCTTGAGCGGACAGTTTCTGTCTGCCCTATAGATTAATATACGTCTGCTCACCTTTTGCATCCACAGGAATTTGAGCTGCCACATAAGCGGGCTGTTTATTTTGTCCTTCGGCGAGAGCGTTTTTTCCAGGCTGCTATTCTGTACTAGAGAAAAAAGTAGAATGGTATAGAGTGCGACCGTCCTTACAACGCTAAAATGAGACCCTGTGCACGGCCATTTTCCATATTATCAAAACATCTCAACGACTTATGAAAACAGGTGGTATGCGAGCATGCCGAGTAAGGACTCTGAGATCGACAAATGTTTATACTATGTGTGCGTGCTCGCAGTTCTGCATAAGCACATATACGCATCTCAAAGGCGTTTACTTGATTTCTCAGCCTTCGAGACTGTAAGCACTCACAATTGGAAGCATGGGCTGAATTTATTGTCGGACCCCGTCATGGTCATGGTAAGCGGGTCCGACGCAATACTGTGGAAGATTGTTCGGAACCCGCGCTTATTATTTCTTCAAACAATAATTACACGCTGTACAATAATCGTGGTAAGGCCATTTATCTGCTAACCCGGTACACTGCTATTTGTTAGAATATAACACGATCACACGCCTCCCCCCCAAAAAAAAAGCACTAGTCGACCCAGTGCACTTGGTCAAGCGGAACAGGAAACTTGGCCCGAGGAATGTACTTCAGACCGTCAGGTCCCAACGCTTGCATCCGCATGAGCACACTCCTGTGAACCATAAAACGCTCGTTCCGTTCGACTATCCTCCGTGGATGGCCCCAATTTACCAGTCTGCTCCAAACCCATTCGTTATCCGCCTTCTGATGACGGACAGCAATAGGTAACGACTCGAGGATCCACCACCACTTGTCGATCTCCAACTCATCATATATAGGCGACAGGGCATCTTCGCGTTCTTGCATTTCTTCCGTATCGTCCACGCATCCTGAATCCTGACCGCCTGCCGTCGAATTGCACTGCAACAACGCGATGGAGTCTTGATTAGCTGAGCGAGAGAACCACCGCTTCCAAAAGGACAACTCCGGTGGCATCGTTTGCCATCGTTGATCTGAAGTGTTCAAAGGTGGTGGACGCGCAAGCACGGACGGGTATAGCGTCGAAGGGTCGAGGCCAACTTCGCCCAGGCGATCGGAGTGGAAGATTACGTTAGAGTTCGTCTTGAAGCACTCACGAATCATCCAACGTAAGGGGATGCGTGCGAGCGATCGCGGGGTGTCATTATCGACAGAGCCACCGCCCACGTCTTTGAAGAAGGACAGACATTAGGAATATAGACGAGGGCATCGAAAACGGCAGAAGACGCTTACCACAATGACAGCCTGCGAACCACACCTCTTTGACATCCGTGGGATCACGGGTACTGGGCGAAAACTCCCTATCGAGCGCCTTCTCATCCTCCGTCGCATGGTTCCACAGGTTGGCTTTGAATTTGACACGGTGCTCGTCCAAAGAGAGCGCTTGACGGAATATGCGCACATTTGAATTGGAGATTGTAAAGGGCAAACGCTTTGGAATGATGCCAACCGAATCAACAGTGTCCCTGTATGTGTCTTCTATACTTGGGTGATACGACGAAGACGAAATAAGAGCGCACCAAACGCCAACAAAATCAATTGTCACGTTGCGCGAAAACGCGTTCTTGAAGGCGCGCGACTGCCGCCATCCAACGTCGTCTGTCCTCGTGTACATTTTGTACGCAAACGGGACTTGCTGGAAGTTGTCCGAAGGAATCAGTCCCACTTTGTGAATCATGCCCGCCAGACTAGGGTACCAGACTTTAGAATCGGACAACACATGGAAATTTTTTGTACCTTCGTGCAGTGTAGGCACCTCTGGAAAACCCGAAGATGGATATATTGTCACCAACAGTGTCTGCCGGCGCATATGATTGTCAGCAGCATAGTCGAAATGCATTTATCAAGGGTACGCACAATTCTGCATCAAAAACTCATATCTGGAGAGGTGAATTTTACGATGAACAGGAAACCTCGAGACGGTCCTTACCCATCTTGATGTATATTCGATTATTTATAGTCAGCGTGTGCCAAAGAAACAAACTCACCCATAACATGAGCATCCAAATCCCAAGCTGTCGACGAATGAATAAATAAACATCCAGCGTTAGGAAAGACGACAAACCAATCATCATATCTACCGTCTGGAAGTATCGGCTTGAATACATGCCGATTTTTACGGTCAAACGAGCGGCACACACACCTTAGAGAGTTGAGACATGAATGGGGTCGCGATTTTAGGAGACGTGTATGTCCCGATACCAGCCTAATCAACTTCGTTGACACTGTGCACACGTTGCGCGAGAAAAAGAGACATGCCTGGTAATACACGACTTGCGCCGATTTATCGTCTTTCTTCAGTAAGGAGAAGAACTTGACGATGTTTGAGTTATCTGCATCGAATTGATCGCCAGTACCTGCGAGTTGTGATAGGTGGGCGTGCAGGCCGAGCGACAATCAGTACATACCGTCAAAACACAGAACAAGCGTACGGGGCCGCTCATCCGATGACGGAGGTATGAATTCGGGGATTACAGACGCATTGACGGTCACCTCGCGAAGCGGCAGTCGTTTACCAACAGGGCTGTCAGTAATAGCCACGTTGGTACAGACCCTCGCGCGAGAAACGAAATCCGGAGGTGCTTCCACACATTTATCGATGCCAACCTCATTCTCATCCGCAACGACCGTATCTTGGCTGAGCGTTCTCGTGAATGGATCATTCATGGCCAGCTGCAACAAGGAGTACGCAGAGATGAATGAAGAAAGCCCGCCGTAAGATTGTAAGCTTTACTTAAGTAGGCAGTCTGTCGTCAATTCGCGATCACGCACTTCTCCGCTAAGACGATGGTGCCGACTGAACAGGTCGCTGTCAAACAGCCTGGGCAGACGATTTTTTAGGAAGATGCTGTCAAACAGCTGTGACCGGAGCCGAGTAATTCATTTACACCGGTCCAACGGACTTGGATCTTCAAAATTAGAACTGGAATCGCGAATCGAAGGAACGGATATTAATGGTCTGCGCACGACATTTTAACGTTTCAACGTTCACTTTCAACGGTTGGCTACTCTTCTTCTCCGATCTTCAGCCTTCTTCAGCTTCATCGCCGCAACCGACGCAAATTAGCAGTCACAAAGTACGTACGTTGTATGCCAGAAGTCAAGAAGTTTTGGAAGAGATATGTACGAGAGACAGACTCGTTGCCGGCATAGTCGCAGGATTCGACACCGAGGGGCTCACACAAGAGCGCTGGCGAACGGGATGTCAAAATAGTGGCACGCATAGCATCGGTGTGATGACAAGCCTGGGGAATGAGCCGAATATTTGGATTAGAACGGCTTTTGTCTGGTTCACTTGTGATGAAGTAGAGTCAAAGTAGTTAAGCAAGAACGTACCAAAAACCAAACAAACACGGCATAAGTATTCAAACTCGGACAATCTATTAGACTCTATACGTGCTGTGATAACGAGTGCGCACACCATTGAGGCGAAGCTACTCAAAATGCTGGTTATTGGACATAGGAGGCTGAAAACAAATGGCACCAGACGAGGAACGAACAGAGCGCCTTGGCTTGGTTTAACGAGCCGTCAAGTCAACAGATGGAGCCATGGACACGCTACTGCACAGTTGACAACTACTGTCGAGCAACGAGATATGGGATCCTGAAGAATGGCAGAATTAACTCAAGACCACAGTATGATTTAGAAACAGGTACGCGCCTCGGCAGCCACTGTCATGATATGGTCAGAGCATCACCTGACAAATCGGCCTTTGTTCAAAGCTTCTCCGGGCACCAGTATACTTTTCTTCATAGCCATAATCTGAAGGAAAGGAATGTTTGGTCAGACGATATGAAGAATGCGCAACACATAACATATCAAGTGCCTTGTTCGATTCCCTGCAAATGGCTTGTTATCTCCCTTTTCTCCGATGATATGAGCGACCTACCACAGAGGCGCCGTCTGGTCACGCAGCATGCTGAAGACCGACGGAAGTATCACTTCAATTACAAGCGAATATGCGTGCCTCTAGTGCCTCTCCGATATAGGATACAGCATCCTGTTCAGGCATGCAACAAAAAGTACTCCAGTTCATCTTTGTCTGCGAATGCGCAGCCAGGTTGATCCAGCAGCATTGAGACAGTAGGAAAGGAGGAACGCACCCAACCGAACATGAAATTCAGTGTCATGACGCTGTCGCCTGTCGCCACCTAATTACGTGGTAATTTTTAGCAAAGTAATAGCGCACGTAAGTTCGTGACGCTGCAAATTGATCATGTGCTCGAGCAACAACTCGAAAAGACATTGTGTAACTGGAGGAAGCCCTACACCGCGAGCAAGCTTCTCTGTAAGCTCGATATATTGTGAGATATCACCCAGCACATCCTTCTGGTCCCAGGAGAATACATTTAACGCATCTCGATGAGCATCAGTGAGACGTGTAGAAGAGAACCAGATGAATCAAGTCCACAAGCACGCTCACAGGATGGTCCTTCGCGTCGCGGCACCGGTGATACTTTATTATTGGCCTTCTCGGATGAGTCAAGCAGGAGTATACGAAGAGGCAACAGACAAACTTAGAACAGGTGTTTTCGCTCGGAACCGTAAAATCCATGTAGCTCGTCCAGTGCATAGATATGGAAGATCGTGGGCCGCATATTCCCCCACCAGTGCATTTAGCGACAAAGCGCGGCTACCAGGATGGCACGCGCAAACCACTTGAGTCCGTACGTAGAGCCAGTGTAGCCTATAGTACATAGCTGGCCATCAGCCACAAACAAGGTCATGAATCAGCGCCTGTTTGTTGGATCGCAGAATTAGACAGAGCTAGTAGACAGATAAGTACAAGCGAGCGAGTTTCCAATCGTAAGTACGAACTTGGCGGGTGCGTCACGGTCTGATGCAAAAAGCCGATTTGTCAGCTTGTCGCGTGGCTTCAACACTGCCACCGCCACGTGGTGGCAGACGGCAACCGAATCGATACACTTCGCCAAGTTTTGCACCTACCACCTGTGAAATTCCACGCAAGTACAGACAAGCACACAAAGCGCCGAATCCATCACCAACTTGCCACAGTTTCTATAAAGGATGGGTGACCTATGGAAAAGCTCACTCCGATCCGTCGGCGTTTATAGGACCTTACTGGACAAAATTACATGCAAATTGGATTTGGTTAGACAAGATCAATAATTCGTCTCCAGTGATGCCTCGGCTAATGTGACGGTCTAGTGAAATCTTGAGTCACGAATTCCAATTCCAAAGTATGATCAATCAATTCTGCATGTAATGTTTATGACTCATCACAATGAATTCAAACAAATTAAAAATTGATCGATCGTTCCATGACACATGAGTCATATATATGTACTTGTCCGTACTGATATTGCAATTGAGTTAGGTGTGCCATATCAAAAATTTCATGGTATTCTATACAATCTATAGTTAGAGTTGCCTGTTTGGGTCAGAGTTAGGTGTTAGGGTCAGCTAGATGTTAGGGTTAGGTGTCAGGGTCAGGGTTAGAGTTAGGGTTAGAGTTAGAGTCAGGGTCTGGAACATCAATCAATCATTCACAATGTATGTAAAATTGTAAATTTGGTTCCACGGTCTGGAAATTTGGAACAATCGGACCCGGATTTCGTTGTGATGGCTGATGTGACATACCGAAGGGATGCCATCAAATCGAAATTCCCGTCCACGAAATCGAAAAAATAGCCAAAACCAAATTTTGATTTTCATTCACTGATGATCATTGATGATCACGACCCCGAAAATAGGTAAGACGTCGTGATCATTGATGATCACGACTCCAAATCTTGTTTTTTTAATTTTGTCCACCAAGGTCCTCCATATCGGCGCGACGCACGAGTTACAGTGAAATTTTGGATTGTATTGTTGTTAGGATATCTGCGTGCTATATCATCTAAGCGAGACTGTAGGTTCGAATGTTTTTGAACCACCAAGAACACCCATTCTAATGCGAGAGTAATCTAGTTGGCGCAACTTGAAGCAAATAATGATGCGCCATCATGATTCATTCTGATTGATGGAGTCCGCTTGTTCGAGTTCCCAAAGAGGAGATCCCCCCCTGGTGTGGCACTGAACATAAAGCTGAGTGTGCTTCAAGTCAATTTCAGATGGTGAGGGTTCCAAATCATGGATAAGCCATAGTAGAGTAACATGTGCACCTGAATAGTATGGTAGAAAGCAGAATGCATTGGATTTGACTGCACTTGTGCACATACATAGGCCACACATCCAGTATCACGAGAACTAGGTCGTGCCAGAACAAACGGGAAAAACAGGCCTGTAGTGCCCGTTGAGTACAGATGACCTGCCAACTTTGAGATCCATCGAAGAAAATTTGTTTTGTCTGTCCGCTGTTCAATAATCACAGCGACAAGCATTTTCGAGGTTACTCATTTGTCATTGTTTATTTATGAGTCACTGCGAACCTTGCCCCTTACACCGGGATACGTGCATCCACTGGAATCCCAGCGGAAAATCCTCCCACTGGAATCCAGTAGCAATTTCACTCGGAATCCAGTAGATTTCACACTGGGAAACCAGTGTCGGTTGTCCTATCAAAACCAGACATCAAACCACTCGGAATCCAGTGGAACCGCTGGTTTCCACTGGATGAGTCAGTGGCCCCACGATATGGCTCTCGGGCCTCGGCCGTGTTCACAGTCACAGGTCTGCTCAAAGACTAGAACGGGCATAGTATTATGAGAGCAGCAATGACAAAGTATTATAGGAATTGAATGTCGAACATGTAGATTACAGATATTAATCAAAATATTCGCGACCAACCTCGAAATCTACAGTTCAGCATACTGATATTTGCCAAATTTTCGCGAAGTCCGCATATGAGTCAGGCAAATGAGTCAGCAGCTCGGATTTTGCCGTCGAACTCTAAGTCGAAGTCAACATGTTTGAACTTTGCCTGTGACCACGACCACTACAGTCGTTCAAGTGCTCGGCGCAACGCTCAAGAGCTGAGGTGAGTATTTTTCCGTTGTTATTTGCACCTTGTTGACGTACAGGGCCTCACGACGATGTGCACGGCTGCATGGCCATGCACAAAGTCGCACGACGACGTGTAGATGACACATACGACCGCGTGCACGATTGCACGACTACGCACACGACCGCTCGACGACATGCACAACCGCACGATTGCGTGCATGACTGCACATATGGCCGCACGACAATGTGTACGATCGCACAACCGACGTCCCGACCGTCGACATCACTCATTTGCCTTTTCCATCGTATCTATACTATTGTACTTTATTCAGCGTATATTTTACATACGAAAGCTTCGTGACTTTACAGTGTTACCTGGTTGCTATAGTAGAGCAATATATTGATTATTTTGAGCTTTTGTCATTCGGTGAGGTGCCAGATTCGTTCGTTGACTCATCGTGCAATTGCTCAGTATGGTCCATCAGCGTTGTGTCTATTCACTGGGGCGCCAGTGGAAGCTCCTCTCGGAGTTCAGTGACAGAGCCACTGGTTTTGATAGGACAACCGACACTGGTTTCCCAGAGTTTGACCCACACGGATCCCAGTGGAATTAGCTCCACTGGAATTCCAGTGGATGCACGTATCCCGGTGTAGCCGAAGATTGCGAACGAAGTGAGCAATAAATGGTATATCTCCGGTGCTGTAGTTGCATTTGAAGACTTTGTTTGCTTTATGGCAAATATACAATAGATTATTAATTTTGTGAAAGATGTTCCACCCACTTCTTCCAATCACGACAAAGATTTTCAATCAACTTGGCATCAGCGATATTCTCGTCGCATTCCACGATTAAAGCTACGGAGTTGGTCTGGGAGCGGATAAACATCTGAACGTACATGTCGCACTGGAAGGCGGGGTTATCTCAACGAACAATAGACCAGCACAAGGGAGACGAACCTGGAATTCAGGGTATTTACCGGAACTCAAGCCAGTCACCTTCCATGCCGGCGGCTTGTAGCTTAGCTGAAGGTGATACCAGATATGGAGAAGTAAGAAATATACGTGGGTAAGAATTGCTTACATTAACAGGATACCATAATTCGTCGGTGGGCTCGAAGGGCTTTGTTGCCGGGTCCACCTTGACCACGTTAACAGCCACGTTGTATATGGGCTCATGAAGATGGCCGAGCCAGTTGTGGACGTCGGACATGCGGCTCTGCTCGATAATAGCGTGCCGGGCTTGAAGTTGCTGGAATATGTCCCGCGCGATGGACAAGGCCTCGCCGCGTGTGGATACAAAGAATGGAAGGACATTCATACACGGAACGGCAAGCGATTCGACGTCGGAATGAGCGCCGGCGCGACCAGAATGCCATAAACCGAACGTCACTCCCCCTGCACTCGGCGACCAGGACGACTGGACGATCGTCCATGCCGCGAGCAGGAGTGCCTGAATCGTTACATCATGACGTTTGGCGTACGCGTCCAGCTTGTCGTGTATGTTGTCAATGCGTAGCGAGGACAGCGGCCGTCGATGCTCGTCCTTTGTTTTGACAACAAGCTTGCGCTTCCAAAGTGAGAGATCGTGGATGTACTCGCGTAACGAAGGTAAGCTGAATGCTGAAAGAAAGCGCCTCCTGTTGTGATGAGGCACCGTCGACGTACCGCTGGGCTGTGGTCCGAAAATGGAGGGGATTAGAGCGTACGACTGCCAAAATTGACGCTGCGTAGTCAACACATCTGATGAGAACGGCGAAGTGCCCGGTGCCAAATGCAGCTTGCATGCAGCCAACGCGTCTCTTCCACTGTACAGCCTCTTGAGATCATTGAGAAGCAAGGATAAGCTCCAAGCGTCTGATGATGAGTAGGTCAACAATAAGGCGTGTTATTGAGCTTAGGACCAAACTTACCATATTGGGTATGATGCAAGGCTATAACGAAGTAGCTCGCCTTCTGTGCGTGCCAGATACCTGCTCGCGTGAAAGGTTCGCGAGGGGAAACACCGTCCCGGACTAATTTTCTGGCTTCCAGTTGAACCGCTGCGAGTTCATTATCCGCTGTAATCGAAGCTTCAAAAAAAGATGATTTGAAGGATCGCAATACGCAGAGTGCATAACGGTTAGACGGCAGGCCCGTTGCGAAAAATACCGAGCGTAGAATTGCATGCCGTTCAACTAAAGCAGCCCAAGCGTCTTTCAAGCGCTCGAAATCGACAGTCTCAATCAGTCGATATACAAATGCATGTCTGAAGGCACGTCTTCCACTCGCTTGCCAGGCCGCGATCAACCATTCCATACCGGGAGTCGGGAGTGTAATCTGTTCGATATTGTTGCCCTCCGTTCCCCATTGTCGTTGAACCGCGGAAATGATATGTTGGGGCAATTCCTGCTGTGTGAATACAGGCGACTTCGACTCGGAACGTAGGGGCAAAGCCAAAAGTTCGGACACGGTTCTCGTGTGTGCAATGTCGGACGCGGAGACCGGTACACCTGCACGGCGACACAACGCAGCGATCTGAATAGCGGAAATCGAATCAATTCCCAATGAGGCCAGAGAAGCGTCGAGTCGCATCACGTCTCGTGAAAGCATAGTGAACTCTGCGATGACATCCATGAGACGAAGTTGCTCGGGGATAAGACTTGACATGGAAACGACTGCCGCGTCGCCGTTAGCAGCAGCAGGCACAACTGAGTTGAGTTGGTGTGAGAAATGGCCGTCCGGAAGAGTAATATTATTCGGCGAATTGACAATTTCCGATACGAAGCCGTCAAATCGCCGTAAAATATCTTGTAGCTGTTCACGGCTCATAGCAGCTGCCGCGCACGACGCTTTAACTGTAAGACCCCTGCCAACTTCGTGAATCTCAATATTCACAGCGTACTGTGAACCGGACGTAAGTAGGGTGCAAAGGATGATAGCTGAATAATGTCTACCTGGGAGGTACTAGCATCTATATCTTCCTCGACATTCACGATGTCCCATAGAGCCGTCAATGACGGATCAGGTCTACCATTTTCACGTTGCTGAAATAAAAAGAGGGTGTCGCACAACGTCGCGCCTACAGCACGATGTAAATCCCGCAGGGAAGCATGCTGCCATGGGATTCCGTCTACGTTCCTTCGCTGGATATCTTGTAGCAAGTGTTTATTACGTTGCCCTTTCTCAAACCGAACTCTGCATGGTATAGTATTCTGAACAAGGAACATCAATAACAACAGACGGAATCCCAAGAAAACCTGCAACACTGACGAAGACAGGGCCGATGACATCAACAGCATCAGGACGAATTAACCGACCCGAGACAACTTGACCGAAAATTACATCGTCGCAGTGGAAGTGTTGCGCAAGGACCTTGGCCCACGCCGCTTGACCAAGGCATTGGACATTAACATGATATCGCCGGCAAACACGTTGAATCTCGAAAAGTGACGTCGCGATGGGGAGCGATGCGCGCCATGCTTTGACAGAAGAATTACCAGACCGTGCGAACGTATGGGTATGGACACCCTGAAGACACTCCTTCCAGAACGGGAGTCCTGTACGTTCTCGGTTGACGATAGCATCCGAGAGTACGTGAAAAGGTGCAACCATGACGTGCGGTTCGTCGTCGTAGAACCGACGAACGTGTTGAAACAATTTGACAAGTGAGATTCCATCGTACAGCGCGTGATGGAATGCCACAACCAGGTAGCTTCGATCTCCCAGGAAGGAGCGGAAGAAGAGTGGAGGGCGTCGGAAATCGGTCACATCTCGAAAGGAAAGCGTGCCCATGAACTCAGAGGCCAACTTTAAGACCGCGGCGTCGCTCTTAGCCACGACAGGATCATCGGTCCATTTCATGTCCGTGACAGAGTGCACTACCTGTGCCCATCGGCCCGACGCGCCTACGAAATGGAAGGAAGTCCTGAGGATAGAGAACTGACGGATGGCACGCAGCCACGCCAGTTTGAGACGTGAGAAATCGCAATCTTCACGGAGTCGCAATATGAATCTATGGACATAGAGAGTTCCACCACTGGTTACGGTCTAAGTTCAGGCGAATGAAAACATGATTTGCAGATGTTAATAAACATTCACGAACCTGAGACAACATCCCAGCTTGCAAAGACGTGCAAGGCCGATAATCGACGACATCATCATCGGCCAGTCGCACGTCAGCATCATGCAAGGCATCCGTAAGGCTGCGCTTGACACTATCTAACCATCCTGGATCTTCCTCCACTGCAGACACGGACGCAGACGCCAAAGCCGACAACTTTCGGACAGAGTCGGCTGACACAATATCGATAGCACTGAATATCAAGCCACGCGACGCGAATTCGCGAGAAAGTGCTACCGCTTTGAGTGAGTCCAATCCCAGAGAAATAAAGGACGTGAACGGTTGAATCGCAGCCGTATCTAACCCCAGGAAACTGGACACAACCATGGCAATTCGGTGTTCTCGGTCGACGTTCACCGTTTCCGTTGCTTCTCCTGCCTCGCGCCCCATTTCAGATCGCGACGAGGTAGCGGAAGGTGAACAATCAAGGAACTCATTTCTGGCAAAACGAAGCACGAGGCTTTCGAGGCTGGCCAGCACGTGCTCGACCTCTTCAGAAGTTAGATCTGTGTAACCGACGCGAGCTTCAAGGTTGTCATTTGCTTCATCTATGACCACTTCCAGGGCGAAAACAAACTGAACAAAATGTGAGACAAATGTTTTTGTCTATAGACGAAAACCTACCTCCGGGAACGCTGGTGGCGAGGTCATATACTCCAACACATTTGATCGGCGTGCGTTTGTCTTTGGGCGACAAGAAAACAAAACATCGATGAGGGATGACACCCCGAGGGCTCGTTGAATAGGTCCAAGTGCCATGGGTTCCATATCTAACGAACGATTAATCCCTGACTGTACGTGGGCGGCCATATTTGCTACAGATGCCCCGCCGATATGGACACAAGTAGGCACTATACACACAAGTGGACATATCGCTTGTTCGATATTTTCCACCGATAGAATGCGCCCAGAGCGGACAACCTACGAATCTGATGTTAGCTTTTGAAGCAACGAGATAAGAACAGTGTCCCTACTCCAAACACGGCGGCGTCACCCCAGCGAAAGACGGTGCGACCAGCGACACCAAACAGACTCGTCAGCAGAGCTTGTAAGCTGATATGTTGTTCATTGCATTTGGCTTGGACGTCGAGCAGGGACACTTGGAGGTCACGTGTAACCTGTGTGATGCGCGCACCGGGCGACGGCGTGCGCAGGGTTCTGTCCTTCAGAAGTACTCCAGACAAGTGTGATGCCCAAAATTCCCGTATGCTCGATTCCGACGGAGCAAGTATCTGATTAAGCACAGTTTTGAGTGAGACAGGTGTAGTCACAGGAGT
Organism: Fistulina hepatica ATCC 64428; assembly: GCA_000934395.1. Lineage (NCBI taxonomy): Eukaryota > Fungi > Basidiomycota > Agaricomycetes > Agaricales > Fistulinaceae > Fistulina > Fistulina hepatica. The sequence goes on from KN882097.1 coordinate 994,924, forward strand.
ATCGTGATACACTGCCTCCAACTCGTCGATAAGGAGGGGCATCGCGTTTCCATCGTACAGTGCGTGGTTGATAGAAACGACCATGTACGTCTCTCTATCAATGCTATAGACACTGACACGGTACAATGGTGTCGTGAAATCGCTATTGATATCGCATGCGATCCGTGGCGCTTCATTCTGCCAAAAATGGGCAGGCCATTCCACGTCTGTTAAAGAATGCTCCTGCCAGGGCAGACGTGCAGCATGAGGTCGCAAGACGACTTGGACACATGATGGCGTTGTGACAAAAACCGACCTGATCAAAACAATTAAAACCTTGAGCGAAACGTCCAAGAAAATGACAAACCTAAGAATCTCCTGACGGGAAGCCACCGTCTCCCAGCTTTTTCGAAGCTTGGTGATATCGAAACCGGCCTTGAGGCGGTACATGAAATGCTGCACGTATCGGTCCTTGTACTGCATACACTGGAAAAGAACGCCTTCTTGGACAGGAAATGGTGGTAGCACATCTTCTACGTCCACCTCGTCGAAAATGCCGACTACCGTGGACAGCCAACGTTCACGAAAGCTTGCACATCGATCGACCGAGGGCGGCATTCTCCTATAGTCACTGTTCCCGATGATCTCAGCAATTCGCTCAATAGTTGCCATTTCCATGAGAGAGGAAGTAATAATGTTGGGCTGAGAAAATTCCCGCTTTAGCTTCCGAGCAACGCGTGCGAACTGCAATGAGTCAAGACCGCACTCAAACAGGTTAGACGTGGGGCCCAATTCGATGTCGCTCGATGTAACGCTCCTGACGACGGTGATGACACGGCGTTCTGTTGGGGAAGGCTCCCTCGTTTGCACGCCCTTGGGAAAGGTGTCGGCGGATTGTGTTTGCTGGAGTTGCAGCAGTTCAGTGATGGACGTATCACGGAAGAGAGCGGCGAGAGTCTTCGTATCGACCTTTCCGTTGAAATTGAGAGGCAGAAATTCCAGAGGGATGATATAAGCCGGGCGCATGTAGACAGCCAGCGAACGAACTGCCGCAGTCTTCATGACCGCCATTTCGGAAGCATCTAGTACATCAGGTGCAATTATGACGGGTCCATGTCGTTCATGCAGTGCAACGGCAGGAGCTACAAAGCTGACAAGCACTTCAGCACTGCCGAGACCAGCGTGTCGACTGACGAGCGTTGCGACGTCCACTTGGTTCTTGCAAGCGTAGCGAAGGACAGCAGACACACCCTCACCCTCGATACGCACACCACGCAGCTTGAGTTGTGTGTCGATGCGGCCGAGGATCTCAATCGTGTTGTCTGGCATCATTCGGACTGATAAAATAATTGCAATGGTAAGTGTGAATGTAATTATGGAGGGAAAGGTCGACACACCCAGATCACCGGTACGGTAACTGCGACATCCAGGTCGTGGCCACTCGCGAAAGGCTTTACTTGTGGCCTCTGGCAGACCATGATAGCCTCGAGCCACTAGTGGCCCTTCCACAACAAGCTCACCAGGAGTTCCACGGGGTACAATGTTCATGTGTGTGTCGACAACGTAGGCACCACAAGATGGAAAGGGTTTGCCGATGTTTTCCTTCCTATCCACTGCGCTGATTTGCCGTGAAGTGCATCCAATAGTTGCTTCCGTTGGTCTGAAAGCACAAGATTATCAGTTAATGGGCTGATGCCTAGAATAAAATTGAACCGACCCATAGAAATTGGCTAGAATAAGATTTGGTTGATCTGCCCACTTGCGCAACAGCTGAGATGGGAGTCATTTTGGTCAATAAGATAAAAAATCCGGAAACATTACGAAAATGCGGTAACGTACAGTGTCAGAGATTTTTTCTCCACCAGATACAAGATACTTCAAAGGTAGATCTTCAGGTGCAGACAAAGTCGCCTCAATCATGCTTGGCACCATGCCTAAGTGGGTGATGCCAAATCCAATGATGTTATTCTGCAGGTCAGCAAGTACTTCTGTGCGCGGTGCACTGACAAGGCATATGCCGAGGCACCAGCACTGCGTGATTTCCGAGATGTGCACGTCAAACGCAATAGCTGGATGTCGTATCACCTGATCAACAGATAATCACCAAATGGAGAACAACAGCAACATACATGCCATAGCCAGCCGCTTGTCTTTGTCTGAATCCGTAACGGCCTTAGGGTAGGCGCACATCGCCCGTATAGCCCAGAATACGCCACGATGCTGCAGTAAACATCCTTTGGGCGTGCCAGTGGTGCCTATCATGGTGGAAGGTAAGATGCACAAAAGCAGGGACAGTGGTGTCGATCTTCACCTGAGGTGTACAGCAAGTAAGCAAGGGAGTCTAACTGCGCAAAACAGAGGTCTCCAGAGTCGCAGGTGGCGCATGGGTTGTCCGATTTTGCAACGACTACGTTGCATTCGTTGCATGTTAAGTCGTCTAATACGATGGCCCGATCACCGAATGTGGATGCCTGGTCCCGGGTAGTCAAAACAAAACGAGCTCCGCTATCTTCGGCTATGAATATGCGCCGCTCGTCCGGTAGGTCTGGGTCAATCTAGAAAAGTGCAGTTATACATCTGGATAAAATGGTTACTTAATCACAAATGCCCCACCGATACATAGCAAGCGCCTGTCTTCCACACAGCCGCGTGCGCGACGTAAAAAAGCGCATCCCGCGGGCGGCAAACGGCCACAGGTTCTTCAAATTGAACACCCGCCTGAATGAGCCAGCGCGCGAGACGATTGCTACGAGCGTGAAGCTGTTCGTACGTCACACGCTGTGGCGTCGCGGTAAGATCTGCTCGTGGTGGATCAGCAAGCATGCCATAAATTTCGTGAGCGACGGCTTGCGGGCTTTCGACGGAGCGGCGCTTCAGCCAAATCAGAGCGAGTTCTGCCATAGCCGAATCGTATGGCTCGGTAAACGCAGAACGAAGGTCATCCTCTAATGCGAGGACCTCGGTGGTCAGGGTCTCTGGCGCAGTGGCAATGAGGCGGAACACAGCAGCAATTTGACGAAGGAATATGTGGGCTGCGTTTTGTGACAGCAAGGCGGTGTCATAAATGAGGTTGAGATGGAAATCTGAAGCTTCTGCCTCGCGTGCGCTGAAGACCAGGCAGTTCTGGAGGAATGGGATGTCTTGAGTATCTCGGTTCCACATGAAGGAGGCAGGGAAAGGATGCTGTGTCTGGACGACGTCCATTATGCTGCGAGCGTCCTCGAGGCTTACGGGCACATTGTCGGCACTGGTCACCTGGGCATCCAACGAGCGTATCAGATCATCGTATGTCTGACCGTTTCGGATACGTGCGAGGAATGGCACGTATGATGGCACACTTGCAGCCAAGTCGACCCGAGCGTCTGCAAACATGAAGTCCTGAGCGTCCATGTATGTAAGCAGGATCTTGACAAATGCCGCCCGGAAAAAATCGGCGGGAAAAGTGCCATCCAACTCCCTCGAAAAGGTAGTGCCGTTTTGTGAACATTCTGAGAGCTTGCTTGGAGGAAGGACTAGCGCGGCGACGCCGCGTGCGTGGTGGGGATCACGAGCACCAGATCCAAGGTCTGGAAGCACACGAAAAGTATAATCACTCAACGCGTGTAGAATCTGCGCCTTCGGTGAAGGAGATAGTAAAGGCAATGCTTCAGACGGCGGTTTCAAAGCTGCGTCGAGAGACATGGGTGCAAATGCTCAGTTGGTAGCGACACAGACGGATGGCAAGGGCAAAACACAAAAATCGCAACAATTCTGAGGTCTACCTCGAGACGGCACGGCGGGCAAGATATAAGAGGCGATCTCAGTACGCGTGGTCGCGACGGAAGCTGGGCTAAGATGTCGACATGCCGATGCTGTCACAGCATGGCTACTCCGGATTATCAGATAAGATAAAATATCCAGGCCTTTGACGCTGCGACGGTACTCATATCGGTGCGCTTCTCCAGAAGCAGCACGCGGCGGACACAGATGGTGCGGTGAACCCAAGCAGGGAAGGCTTCTCTTCAGGAAAGGTCATCCGCAGGAGAAATTGAGTCTGTCGTATGTCCCGATGCGCCGCGAAACCAATCTCCTGCAAGATTCACAAATGTTCCGCTGAGTGTCGGATCGATCGATCGGCTTGAAGAAAAACAGTAGGGTCGGTGTTTGTCAAGCTTCTGTGTTGAAAATGTTGAAAATGCTGGCTAACGCTTTTCTTTCAAGCCCTAGGTTTTTTGCAGGACCATAGGGTGGCCGGAATTTTTTCCGCAACCCTAGTCCTGTTGTTCTTCTTTGGGCGCCTTTTTGAAACACGTGATAATTACATAGTGCCGCGATGCGCGATCGATCACGGCCTTCCCGGAGTTGGACGTTGGACGGCCATGACCGTCGGTAGGACCCCGGATTATACGGTCAGAGGCCGGATCCCGGCATACTTCTCTCTCAATCTCTCCAACAACCGAACCATCGCTTTGACATCCGAACATGTCGAACGACGATGAGCCTCCAGCTCCAGCCACTGCCGCGGCCACCGAAGAACATCTCAAAAACACCAGGTTTACGCCCTACAAGGGACCCAATCTTGCACAATTCTCGACCGAATTGTCCACAATATATTCAGACCAACTTCCGGAAACAGGACAGGATCGTATGATCGATTTCATCAAATTGAACCTGCACTTCGTCCCGGACAACGATCACTTGGAGGAGTGCCTTTCGAAGTACACACCGAAGAACTTTGTCGCTCCCACTTCCATCAATTGGCTGGAGAAGTGTTACGGTCTTCTCGCCGATTACCTGAACAACGTCCTCATCCGAGCTCGAGAGGCGTATTACACCGCCAATGAGCCCGTCGTGGCATGCGCATTGGACACGGTTTTCACGAAAGACTTCCGATGGTTCCCATTCGATGGACATGCCGTCAGCCAGTTCTCTTCCAAGCTCAAACCAGATCTTGCGGGTGCTATTCTCGAGAATCCGGTCAATCAGCTGCTGATGCTGACGACGGCCGAAAGCAAAAAGTCTTCGACCAACAATGCCACTATCAGCTGGGAGCATGCGCCAACCTTCGGCGAGGTCAAGAGATCGTGGCTGAACATGGTCGCCCAGGCCGCCTCCTACGCAAGGCAAATCTTCGCACATCAACCGCATAGGACTTCCGTACGATGCGGCCTCTTCAATCAGCAGACGAAAATGGCCGCCATCGCTGAGTTTGATCGGGCAGGAGGCTACGGCACCCACTGGTGTGATCTGGGAAAGAAGGAGGGCGTCCGCCGGTTCTCCGAGCTGCTGGCTGGGATGTACTGTTCTCCTACCGACGCAAATGGATATAGTCGCCGAATACAGGTGGATAGCGATGGGAGTCTCCGCGTTTGGACACGAGGCTCTTGGTTCTACGTCAGCAAGATTCTGTGCAACCGCATCGCTCTGTGGGGTCGTTGCACTAAGGTTTTTCTTCTTCAGAAAGATCCTATTTCGCTGGACGGACGCAACGACACGGACGAAATTTTTGACGTGCAACCAAACATGGACGAGGACGAGTACATACAGTTGGGAGTTTCAGGGAAAAAGCGAGCGGCCGTGAGTCAAGGACATAGCAAGGAAGGGAAGGAGTCGGACAAGAAGGTGAAGATTTTCAGTCGTGTGCTCTCTTCCTTCGCTAACCGCGAATCCAGCCGCGTTTAACCCGTGCAGTTGTCAGTATGCGTCCGAAAGTCCCGGTGCAAGCCCATTCTCAAGATCTTCACGGCGATGCGAATAATGACAAGGACGACAAATCGCCATTTGTCCAAATCGAATACTGGAACCATGTATTGCATCGAAATGACGACGACCGCGCAGTCCTTTCAAAGCTTTCAGAACTGCGACGTAAAGATGGTTTTTCAGTCCGTGGGCTCGCAAGCTACGGGCAGCGGAATGAAGGAAGAGTCACCCTCTTCGCTCAAGGTCCAGCAAAAGATTGCAAGGAGCCTGACTACTACTTTACGGACGCGTATCAAGGGCTCGTACGTGCGACGTATATCTCTATTGAAAACAGCTCACTGGCGTTTTCTAGAATGAAGGCACTAAGCTTCCTATACAGCACGCACAGGATGAAACGTCTCCGATGTCGACGAAGAAATTCACTGACAACTTGAATGCGAGCGAGTCGAGTAGCACGAAAGTCAAAATTCTACATCCATATCCGCGTTATGAGACGACTCAAGAGTGCCTGGAAGTCGGATATTCGTTGTTGGAAGCAAAGAATGGTCTTGATCTGATCGAGGGCATCTTGGGCGCCCTGTATGGCGAGTTTGGGACTATCAATACTCAACAGGTTTTCATCGTTCGTAGGTTATCGCAATCTCTACCACCTTGGATACCTTCACCGTGACATCAGTCCGGGAAACATTATCATTGTCGACCCCGAGTCACGCAAAGAAGAAAATGTCGTCGATATTGTGCCAAACGACGGAAGGCGAGTGTTTGGTAATGTTGCGCCTGGAGATGAAGTACTAATTCCTTTACTGTTGTACTCTTAATAGTTCGGGAGACGAGACGACTACTCATAATTCGGACTGCAATATCGGCTACACCACGAAGAAAGTGTCCGAGCCTACTCGTGGAATGCTCATTGATGTGAGTTTAGCTATCAAAAAAGGTCGAGCAAACCCCGCGTCTAAAGAAAACACGGGCCTCACGGTAATGAGTTTTCAAATTGGGCGCAAGTCTGCTCTGACCTGTATCAAAGGGAACGAGGATTTTCGTCGCATGTTACCTGCTCGCTAACGTCAGAGCAAAGCCTTCACCTGTCTACGACATGGAGTCCTTCTTCTGGACCTTCTTGTACGTGGCCTTGGATCGAAATCGCCAGAACTTGGACTCAACCGACAAAAATGAGCTTGAACGACTGGTCCCGCAAAATCGAAGCTATCAGGATGATTCAGGTGTTAAGTCTGCCATCCTTTCTAGACTCAGCACCGATGGTTCCCTTCCCGAGACCAGCGTCCTGTACCCTTACCGATCTCTGGTGTTGAAGTTGGCCGGATTGTCATACGACCTCCGCCGCAAAACGTACCTAACGACGTTCCAGTCTTATGACTCACTAACAGAGCTTGGAGCGATCGAGCAGTACATCACGGTCTTCGAGCAGTCATTAGAGCGTTTCCGTTCTAGCGGAAGTTGTTGATGCATGTATTTGGCACGTGACCGTATTCTCCCCCGAGTTTCCTTATTGATATCGGACTCTACAACATTTCCTTTTTTTCCGTATTCTTTCTATCAGCTGCAACTATGTGTACATATTTATGCAAATGTTATGTTACATACATAATAATGTCCTCGCCAACCAATGCCATTTACAGGGGATGGTATGCATGGCGACTTGCCAATAATATACTCTCGGTGCTCAATAAGCGCTGGCCGCGGCAGGAAGACCATGAGGCAATATGATATCTGCTTGGAAACCTCAGGATAATGGATCTGTCCAACATCGGGGTGACTTCTTCACGAAATAATCACGTGAGCAAAAAGAGTAAACAGATACATAGATAAGGTAACCTTCAGCAGGAATTGGACAACACTTTGCCCGAGGTGTTAGGTGACTGTGTTGGGGTGCTTCCGCTCAAATTCTCCAAACCAGCAGGGGTACTTCCCTTGCAATGGATAGCTGAGTGTCCGAGGCCGGTTTTACAACCGGGACACTTCAAATGAAGCTTAACGAAAAAAAAGACTATATGTATCAAGCTCAAGGCGCGCTGCTGGCGAAAGCCAGCGTGTATCTAATATAGTCATCTAAGTTGCTCACGGTACATACCACAAGGCTATATAAGAATACCTGCTGCTGCTGCTTACTCACGGACGAAACAAGAATCCTCTCACACCCACGCGAACATCGATTTCTTGTGTTCGTATGACAAGCTTAAGCGCACTACCGCATCAGACGTTACATACATCAGAAAGAGCATGCAACGTGAAGATCAAATTGGTCGGAAACTAGAGAACGTGTGCATGCAGTAAATAGCTGGTTACATGCAGGGCCGAAAAATCGGGAAAGAAGATAGTTAACTATACATCCTTGTGGTGGTGATTCCCGTGCAGGTTGTGGAAGCAACGAAAAAAAAAAAATCAAAGGAAATTACCCAAAAGCCATGCTGCTAAAACTACAACAATTAAAATGCCTAGCTTTTCGTTTACTGACTCCCAAGCAAGCTATTTAACGCTTTCGACATGTCATAACCCGAGTTCTCCAGCGCGGCGACAGCTTGAGTACGGCTGAAACCCATAGCTGTCAGTTGTTTCACTGGCGCAGCGTCATCATCACTAGCCGGAGTCAACGTGCCAGGCGCGGGCTCCTCCCGGGGTGGTAGTAACTGCGTAGGTGGGGGAATCGAAACTTCATGGTGTTGTTGCTTCCGCCTTTTCCCAAAGGGTAGACGAATCTGAAGAGAGCGAGCAGAATAAATGGAAAGAACCGAAAACCAAGTGGCGACTACGTACACTCAATTTCGAATGGCGCGGAGCCGGCGACTTCTGCTGATCATGCCCATCTTTAGAGGAAGACGACGATAGACGGGGCTTAGGAGATGCCATACGAGCGGGAGGCGGCGACCCCTCAGGTACGGGAGAAAAAAACTTCTTGCCATTCGGAGAAGTCTGAGAGGGCCTTGTAGAGGGGAATTCCATGGGAGACTGGACCAGCGTCGAGTACGTCTCGTGATCTTCAGTAGCTGGTTGCGGAGCCGCGAAAGACGTGTCCAAACTGAGCGACGGTCCGGCATCAAAACCCGAGAAAGCCTTGTCAAAAGCCGTCGTTTTTTCCAGGGGAACAGCAGATGATGGTCTTGATGGCGGCTTAGCAGCCAAGTCCGTATTAGCACTCATGCCGCTCCCGACGAACATTGATACAGGCCGGGCCGCGACAAGAGACGACGCGAGGCCACCACCATTGACGACCGGTACACTTAGTACGTCGTTGAGCTTGCTGGGTGTCGTCAATTGCGTGACCGAGGTGGTCTGTCCCTTAACGAGGGGGTCGTCCATGGCCGAAGCAGAAGCGGACGCGAAATCGAAATTATCTTCAAATGCGGCGTCAAATGACACGTGAGTTGCCTGGGCAGCTGGCGCGAGAGATTTAGAGAAGGCCTCGTCGAAAGCGCCGACATTAGCTGATGCCGCGGTGGGCGCCGTATTCCCAAAAGCTTCATCGAAGGCACCGATGCCGGACGCCGCAGAAGCAACTGCCGTCGACGTCGATTCAAACGGACTGGAAGAGAGTTTGCCGAAGGCCTCGTCAAACGCACCGACACCTGCAGTAGGTAGAGAGGTTGCGGTTGGGACCGGAGCAGGAGCGGGGGTCGGCTCCGAAACCTCAAAAGGGCTGGCTGTGGACGAGGCGGTGGGCGTTGAGTGACCAAAATTCCCATCAAAGGCGCTGATGCCCGTCGCTGCTCGCTCAGTCGTATCAGAGCCCGAGGCCACAGCGCTGCCATTGGACGGTTGTTCACTAGGCGTCTCAAAGACGTCAGCGAGTGACAGAATCGTGGCGGCTGCCCCAGCGGGCTTAGCCTCAGTCGATTTTGCCGCATCGGTTAGGAACTGCGCAGGAGAAGTCGATTCACCAAAAATGTCGTCGAAGGGCACAGGAGCGGCAGTACCATTAGCTGTCTTCTGAGACATGCTGGCCTTCTTAGACTCATTGAGCTTCGGCGTAAGCTCAGCAAGTGGAACCTCGTCCTCCTCGTCGCTACTGTCCGTCTCATCAGTATCCAGCTCCCTGATGTGAGCGCTAAGGTCGGCATCGATAGCGTGTTCTGATGCAACTTGGGGCTCAGCAGACTCGGGCGCGGTGGTCAGACCAACGATAGCAGCCGCAGGGACGGTAGCATCGACTGCAAGAGCCTCTGATGGAATTGCAGTCGCGGGAGCAGTGGCGAAAGTGCCCGCAGTGTCCGGCGTGACAGCGGCCTCATCAGTGTCGACAGTAGAGACACCATTGACAGCGTGTTCGACGGGGACACTGGGAGCCGCAGGTTCACCAAGTGAGAGGGCGAAACCGAAGGGATTGGTAGGCACTGCAGTCTGCTCGGGCGCGGGACTGACGATGGTATTAGAAGCGGCAAATGGAGGGGGCGCCGATACCGTTTCTGCGACCGACGGAGACCCAGTACGCGACATAGAGTTGCCCAAAGCCAGGCGCTCGAATGGGTTATTGCTCTTGATGCTGCCGGCGGGCGTGACGGGGCTGCCAATCTCCGGCGTGAAGGGAAGCGGAATGGAAGCTGCTGCTATAACCGAATTGCTAGAAAAGGTACGCTCGACGGGAGGAGGAAGAGCGGCAGAAACAGCGAACACGGATTCGTCCAGTCTAGCGATGCTAGTCTCGACAGCCTCACGCTCCTGAGTGATGGCGGCAACCTCTGCGGCAGCCTCCTCGTGTTCCTTCTGCACTCGCGCATGCTCGGCCTCTTTGGTACTAAGCTGCTTCTTCGCAATAGCGAGAAGACCCTTCTGTTGTTTAGCCTCTTTCTTCAGCTTCTCAACTTCGACCCTCAGCGCTTCGATCTGCTTGCCAGCCTCGAGCATCTGATTGTGTAGGCTGCGAGCGTCCTCCTTGTCACGGAGGAATGCACCCTCGACTTCTGCCTTCTCAACACGAAGCCCACTAAGATCGCTCTCCGCGTGGATAAGTTCTTCACGCGTTTTCGAAATCTCGGCGCTCTGGGTCGTATAACGTTCTCTCAGCGCATCAAGCAGCTTTGTTTCGGTCTCGTATGCAGCCTTGGCAGAAGAGAGCTGTGTTTGAAGGGCGGACAGCTGAGCAGCCTGGTTGACTAGCGTGGCCTCGAGTGAGACGCGCTCATTCTTGGTTATCTCGAGCGACTTGTTTGTCGAGGCAAGATTATTCCGCAAGTTGCCGATTTCCACAGCTTGATCATGTATGTTCTTTTGCGTCGTCATGTCATCGTCGTCGCTAAGCAAGTCTTTGCTGCCTGTAGGAGAGTCAGGACGTACCATCGAGAGGACAAGACATGATACGCACCAGGAGACTGAGCGCTGAAAGGATCCTGTGAAACATTTCTTTGATCGGGAGACACCACACCCATTTGTTGAGGCTGCGTGAAACCCGTCGGTGTACCGGTATAATGGGTCTGCATGATACCAGCTGCACCACCAGCCTGTTGGGGTTGCATGATACCCGAAGCCCCGCCTGTCGGCTGAGAAGTCATGACGCTGCCAGTGCGATGAGGCTGCAACACCGGTGCGGTCGTTTCCGTTGGAGTCTCATCCCACAGCGACAGCAAATCTTTGGCAGGTTCAGGAGGAGGTGAGACCGCAGGAGGCGGTGCCCCGATTCCTGGTCCGCGCATCGATGGCGGCACGAGTGTAGGTGAGAGCGCCTTTGGAAGCTGCTTGCCGGCCAGCCGTTGCTGGATAAGATGCATGGCCACTGCAAACCCATCGCGCGTCAGGCGGCCATCCTTATTGAGATCGGATAGGTCCCTATCTCATCACTCAGCGATGTTCATTAACTGACACAAAACAATCGACCTACCATACTTGCGCCAGCTCGTCACTTGGCAGCTTGGACTCAAGCAGAAAGGGCACAGCGACGTCTCCTTCAATATAGCCATATTTGTGGGTATCGAGGGTATCAAAAAACTTATCCGAGCTGGCCTTCTCGGCAGGTGTCACGTCCCAGGTCTGCTGGGCAAAGAATGCCGAAGCAGCGCTGGGGCGAACCGGCAATTGCGGCGGCTGCCGTGCGGAACCCGTACCGGTCATGTCAGCGCGCTGCACGCTCTGACCCGTGTACTGGCTAGATACATGAGAAGGAACGGTAGCGAACGAGCCAGAGAGTGGCGTGTAGACTGAGGAGCTGCCTGTCCCATGGGAGGCCACCGGCTGGCCGCCCGCCTGCTGGTAAAGAGTTGGAGGGAGAGAAGAAGGAACGAGCGAGAGTTGGTCGGACATGAGTCCCTGAATTAAGTACATGCCAATTGTAAAGTCGGTCTGGTCGAGCACCCCGCGGTCCTGCGTGTCGGCGAGATTCCACACCTGCAGGAGCTTCTCCGTTGACAGCTTCGACTTGAGGAAAATATCGCGTGCGCGCGGGCCGCTGAGCAGCCCATTCACTGGCCCGGATTTGAGAAACATGTTGTGAAACTTGGCCTTATCCTGCGGCGTCAACGGCGGAAGATTGCCAGTCGCGGTGGGCGACCGTGGACCTGACATGCCAGTGTCGTGCTGCGCAACGACAGTGATGCCTTCGATGACGGGCAGTGGTCCAGCTACGTGCGCGAATGAAGCAATTCGTCAGTAACGTATTTCCCGTGCAATTGCAATATATGAGCAACTCACGCTTATTGACGAGGGCGGACGTTATGGTCTCCCCCTTCTGTGCCCAGCCTATTAGCCGGATAGCTATGGCGATGTCCTTCTTGGAGAGCCAACCCTTTTCCCCGTCGTCGGCAATGGCCCATATCTCGCCCAGTATTGTGGGTGGTAGCTTCGCGCCGCCGAGAATACGGACCGCGACATCACCCGTCAGCACGCCCAGTTTCTGCGGATCCCCCTGCGCCAATAGTTGAGATACAAATGCAAGCTCGCCCTGTGTCGGCGTAAACGTGGCCATCGTCAAGCAAAACGACGATGTCGAGAAATGTGGATTCGGAAGTCGACAAAAGCTGCCAGTGTCCAGTGAGCCCTTTGATCACGTCACCGGCTGATCTCGGTCTCGGCGCGTTCGAACAACATCGGACCAGCATAGCAGACAAAATTTCATTGAGAAAAATCTTTTCATTATGAATGGTAGCATAAACAGGTATGTTTAGTTGTCTAAACCTCGTCTCATGCAGTTGATAGATTACTTGATCGCCTTCTTGTTAACGTCGTCAAATCGACGTACAATTATCTGGCATTTTGCGGTCTGGCAGATATGCTTAGATGCCTTTTTAATTGTCTCGGAGAAAAACGCTAGCCCAGCTGCTTTCTCGACAGTTTCCACTACAAATTCCAATGAAGCCAATGAGCGGGCCGCACTGATTCCAAAAATATCATTACATACCTGGTACCACAAACTGTTCCAACAGAGCCTCATCCGGTATGGGTGCATTCGGTAACACAAACGCGCCCGTAGAGACTTCGGGAATATTTGGCGTCTCTGGGGAGGATGGTCGAGACGTCAATACGACCTTGGCAAAGTGTGTAGGGACGGAAATGTTCGGTGGTGATCCAATGACTTCATGCGTCTACAAAACGCGTTGAAGACCTAAGAGTGGCGCAGAATATTTTTATTGCTTACCACTCGCCATTTTCCATCCTTCTCTAAACGTGGAAGATAGAGTGGAACAGTAAATACATATACGTCGCTGAAACTTGAAGTCAAGCGCCGACACCAGTCCTCGACATAAGCCCAGTCTGAGGAATTGCTGTAGAAGAAAAATCAACTTGGATATGCTTGTCGCTTACAATGTCTATTGAACCCTTCGCCTGCTTGCGGAGCAATGTTCGAAAGCAAAAATGTTTCATTCATGGCTTCCTGACGCAGAACATGAGGATGGCCAATTGCGACACGGCAGGGTCGAACGAATTACCTGTGACTGTTTCGCATCTGCAGCGGGCACCCTACGTATCGATGGCATTGTCGATGCAAATTAAATATGAAAGGGGCCAAAGAAACAACGTACATGTGACCACGGTCATAACCACTCTTAACATAATCTGACAATCGTGCGCGGAACATCATTGGGATAGCGGGATCCTCGACGAAGGCCGACTTGCCGCGTTCACCCATCTCGTCCGGGTCTGGAGGGGCAACCAGCGTAGACTTCCCTAAGGCCGCCAGGGTGAGATGCTCGGCCGTCTGTTCAAGAACCGGGGTGTCAGCTGTGCATTTTGGTCGACACCACATATGAAAGGACTTACCCACGACGGGTGGCGCAGGCGTCGGTCGTACGCAGCAACGTATGCTCTCTTAACAAGCAGGTCAGACACAGGTCCTGTACTCAGAACAAGAATAACAGTGAGTTGTCGCGTCATAACGTTAGCAGGACGAACCGGGATGACCATGTTTCAGGACGGGAAGGGCTGCCGCGCCGTCCACCATGACACCCGAGCCAGTTGCATTGTATTTTATGAGTGCACTTTCAGTCGCAGAGGGTATGAGACCGACTGGAATGCCTCCGGGGCCGGCAGGCAGACTCGAAGTGAACGAAGTCGTCTCCGGCGTTCTATTCTGACGCTTGACAACAGAGGCAGCACATCCGCCACCTATGACCGCACCTGCAGCGAAGACAGCTGCATGAATAATGGAAAAACTCGGCATGTAACGAGAAGATACGCGAGCCGCAGCTCAAGCTCAAGCCTGACCTGAACTTTGAAGAGCCCAATGGGTTGACTCACAGTCTGATTGCCGATTGATCGCCGTCGTGGTAACGTTCTTACCGAGCTACATACCGCACACCGCTGAATACCACTGAATACTGAAGGCTGTATCATTTCTGTTCCTTATCATTTACTTTTATTGGCTTGATGCTATCTATACTCATCTACGCTGGGATGTCATTCCGCCCGAGTACTTATTCGCACTTACGAGAGATTGCTGTTGATTCACAAAATCGTACGTAATTCAATCAAGTTATTCGTGGGCCAAAAAGTCAAGTCATCGATAAAGAAGTTGATGCGCGTGGATTGCTCTCCGGGTATTATCGTAATGAGAGGCTAATACAACAAAAGACCATGAAACATTGTCGCATGAACAGCTCACGAGCCTTGTCCATTGCGAGTTCTCATAAGAAGCGACGGATGAATTGGCGAGCTTATTGAAGTAAACAATATAAATGATCCCGCAACAGGAAAAAAAGGGGGGGAAATGGCCAGATTACAAAGATAGATGATCGATTCTGACTGCAGGGGTCATGCGACAGATTGGCTTTCAAAGGTTCGGGTTTGTAGGATGATCAGTTACGCGACCAACGATATTGTAACGCTTGCTACGAGAATTCAAATTGGATGAACACAGACTACTGAGGCAGACTCGCCTGAAGAAAGTGTACCAATCGTCAAGTGTTTTGCGATCGGCAGGGCTTAGGCCACTATAGTCAGGGACGGCTTCCTCAGACTTTAAGCTGGACATTCCGAGAGCCTAGGGTAAGAAGGGATGAAGTCCAAAGCCTGAAGGGTAACTACTGAGGAAACAACCAGCCTTTGATGCGTCTTTTCCAGCGAAAAGACCATAAGACTTCCCAGGACCATATACGTCTGCCTTGCGAGTAACATCAAATACAGTGCCTGAGATGGGCCACGTCAGGTTGTGATAGAGATCCAACGACAACGAGGTCAGGCTGGGAGATGGCGCACCCTTTATAGAGACGTAGATGGGTCTTGAAGGGTCAGAACCGTCGAAAGGCTTGAGCTCCTCGAGCGTGAAGGGGTCGTCCTTGGGTGGCAAAAGGTCGGGTATTGAAGGCTGCATGATGGGCGCCTTCTCAGACTCGTCTTCCGGCCTGTCAGTCATGGGTTGGTCGTCTGTATTTGGTCTTGTGGAAGGACTTGCAAAGAGATAACGGATGATAGCAAGAGGCACGAGCAGCAGCAAGCCGTATAAGACTGGTTCGAGCAGCATAGCGTGGCAGTCCGAGTCGGAAGTCACTTGATTTCGCCAGTTGTGATCCCAGATTTGCGTCCGAATGTTGGCAACTGAGTCGCCGATCACAATATTTGATCGGCGAAACTGCCCATGGGTCTGAACTCGTCAAATTCCGATCACCGCATTGTAGCTCTTCGACTCGTCGCGATAGGTATCGCCAGGATCGTTAGTCTTGCCCACAGTAACATATTGTATAATTGTTTGCCATGTCGATGGATGGGTCGGGACAATTACTTTCTCTCAAAGTCATGCGGGTCTCAGTACGCCATCTCCTGCCATCGGCTCCCGCCACCAATCCTCATCGTATAGCACATCTAGCGACCAGCTCTAGCACAGTCATGGGAACCGTTTTACTCTAGGTGAAATTCTTGACCTTTTGGCGCGTATATATTCGCTTACATCCACCACTAGCTCACCGTCCTTTTCGGTGAGTTCTCTATCAGTGCTCGCCGATTGCTTCTTATCTCAATCGACAAAGGCACGCTCAACAGCATCAATAAACTCTCTCCAAGGAAGAATACCACTTCCAACTCATCCCAGGACCTTGCGTGATCTATCGCAAGCATCTGAACTGCTAACATTGCCAGCAACCGTAGGTTCCATGTCGCCGATACTTCACCGCCTTACCCATTGTTCATAAAGTTTGGCTCGATTCAATTGGGAGAAACGTTTTCTAGTTGTCTATGTGTCAACAACGAAACCCTTTTCAATATTGAAGGCGTGACCCTGAGGGTGGAAATGCAGACTGTAAGCACAAAAGTGCTCATTGGAGAGTTCGGTGGTCCCGAAAGTAGCCTTGCTGCAGGAAATTCATTAGAAGGTATTTAATATCTATGCTGGTCTCTAACTATTACCCTGACTTATTCAACACCGTCACACCATTCAGCTGTTGTGTCACACGAAATAAAGGAGTTGGGTCAACATGTGCTCGCATGTACTGTATCCTACAATATTCCCCCGGATGTAAAGCCGTTTCAACGTTTGGATGATTCAAACCATTCCGACGTTCAAGGATTCCGTAAATTCTACAAGTTTGCTGTTAGTACCCTTGTCATTTGTCTATATCAGGCTCTATTTCAGGCTGTGATGCTCAACCCGCACAGGTGGCGAATCCACTTTCGGTTAAAACGAAGGTCCACACTTCCAAATCTCCCGCTGCTTTAACTTCCTTAGAAGAACGGGAGAAGATCTTTTTGGAGGTACATATCCAAAACGTCACACAGGACGCTATGTGGTTTGATTGCATGTTATTCGAGCCGGTAGAAGGTTGGGTTGTGCAGGATGCGAATGTGAAGGGGGATGAAAGCCTCTTTGATGGTGCCAATGCTTTGATGCAACCTCAGGATGTTCGGCAGTACATCTACATACTGACGCCGACCAACGTGCCACTAGCTCCCATCAATTACACTCCAGGCAGCATTATTCCACTTGGTCGGCTCGATATTGCATGGCGCTCGTCCATGGGTGAGCCTGGCCGCCTTCTGACGTCGATGCTCTCGCGACGAATACCCCTTCCCGCGTCGCAACAGCCACCTGTGTCGGCTCTGCCGCCGCACCTCAAGCGCAGCGCCGTCACATCAGGTCCGCTCCGCTCTCACTCTCCCCATCCTTCGTATCAATCCCGTCCATCTTCCCCTGCACCTCGCCCGGCATCTCCCATGCGCAATCGACCCGCGTCAATGCCAGGAGCGGGCCCGACTTCCCACACACCTCCACCATTGCCACCGCCACCGCCTGAGTTCGAGGTGAGCCTTGTTATCCGCGACATCATCCGTCCATCTACTGCAATCGAGAAGCCGTTCGTGGTCGAATGCACTCTCGTTATCTCATCCTTGCCAAGCCTGCGCCCCCGCCGGCTGCTGCTAATCGTGCAGCATGTCCAGTCTCAGCCCGGCCGGCGACGTGCGTCGCCCATGGACGACGCAACGGCGACTCTGGCGAATTTGGCATCACCGTCGTTGACGGTACGGTCATTAGGGTCGGACAGTTTCAAGCCGGCGACCGCCCCAGCATCCCCGACTCCCACACTCGCACAGATCGTGGGTTCCTCGACACAGTCTGCGACACCGGTTGATCCCGTAAATTGCGAGGTGATGCTACCCTCGCCGTATGTCATGTCGGACCCCGAGCGGGGACCGTCGGGTGTGATGTATTACGGGTCGTCAATGATCTTCTTACCTACCGTTGAGCTCATACCTCCAATAATACGGTCGGAATCAGCGGCACGATCCTCTGAAGCTCTTGAAGAGACGGCAGAGCCTGCCGTACCTGTTCTTAACGAGACACGGCCGTTATCGCAGGGGCAAGTGGATTTCGGACTATCATATATAGCTCTACGAGATGGCTTGTTGCGCATAGGCGGACTGCGTGTGTTATTATTTGCAGACAGCGCAAACGAAGAGGCGGGAAAGCAGGAAATACGCATTTTGAAGGAATGGGACGTCATAACGGAGATATGGACATAGTCGTAATTATCACCAGTCTGTACGAGCGAAGACTCTTGATGTCCAGCACTTAGCTGACCTGGACATGAAAATGCATTATATGGCAAAGATATGAATATATGAATGTAATATCAGAAGTCGGAAAGCATATCCTTTACTCCGTCCCAGTAGTCTGGTGACATCCTATTCTGAATTTCTTGTTTTGTGAGCCATGCGAAGTCGGCTAGGTTGAGCTCAGGGTTCAAGTGACACTGCCCTGCCATGATATGGACTTTGAAGAAGAACACAATTTTCTGTCGAAGGCTGAGCTGCTGCGTAGTATATGCAAGCGCAAGCACACACCTCTTGTAGTGGCACGTTGGGAACAGATGCGGCGGCTGGCTTGTACATGCCTATAGGATTTCGGCCGACAATCCAGGTGTCCATTTTGTTTCCACATTCGCGGAAGAGGTCGCGTTGAGCGGCCTGAGAGGATGAAAGTTGGACCAAAGTACCTTTAGGGAGCAATTGAGGAACACCCACCTGATGCAAAAGTTCGCCTTTCTCGAGGCCACCCTGTGGAAATCTCCATGACCGAGGATCATTCTTATTTGTCTGAAGTAGCAGGTAGAGATTGCGCGGACCGAGACGGTCGAGACTTTTGTAGTCCTTCTCGAAATCTGCCGGAGAACGTCGGGGACTCAGCCGCTCTCCCTCGCCCTCCTGGTTCATGAGTTGTTCTATGGCGGCGTTGTTGGCCATCTCGACCTCCCGGGACACCTTCACCTTGCGCTTCCCGAACGCAGAACCAAATGCATCCCTCTCACGCTTCAGTTCCTCGGCCTCGAATCGTGCGCGTAGAAGTGAGCCCTGTTTGAAGTAGAAGCTTGACGGGAACGGGTTGTGCAGTGCTCGACGTATCCTAGCCTGGTACGAATAGTACGCGGTTTCGAATGCGGACGGCGTTCGCGTAAGGATGGGTGAGCGGTTGAGAATGATGCCTGTCGCGATCTCCGGCCTTTTGGATCTCGGAACGACTGGACACAAAGCATCGTGGTCAATGGCAGCCTCCGTGGCAAGCCCGCGCGAAAGAGGCGTCAGGTGGGTGCATCGGCGCGCCACCCTCAGTGTGGTCATTGGAATCGAAGCCGAACCCGAGCTGGTCAACGTCAACATTCAATGAGAGCGATTGCAATGAGTCAAGCGTCCTCGAGCTACATCAAATCAATTGCACCGTGCCACCTGCGGTCATCATCTCGACAATGTCTGTATCGCTCGTGTCCAATCTTTATCTCGAGGAGAACTCCATAAAGATAAGAGCGAAGCCGGTGCCATGGGAGGTAATACTGGCGCTCGACGGCTGCTCTGACAACTGCTCATAGTCTTGCCACAGGGCTACCAACGCGCTGACTTGATCACCTCTGATGAACTGGCTCTCATCAAGAAAGTAGATAGACAAACCCGTTCCAGGATTGAATCGATACATCTCTCGGATGGCCAGACATATGCCCTTCTTTATCTTAGACTGCTCAACAAACTTCAGCGGGTGGATACCATGCAGTGCATTCTCGTCCTCATTGCAGATGCCTTGACAGGTAGACCGAACCATCGCACGAGTGAAATGTATTCTGAGTGTGAGTAGACCATGATGAGCGCGCCCCCCTGTTCTTGCGGACTTCAGAGACGGACCCCGAACTCCCGTACGGGCCTTTAATAAGGTAGGCACCCTTCGCAAATGATAATTAGGACGCGTTCTCAGACGCAACAGGACGCTCGATACCCAAGATGAATTTGTGCAATTAAAAGCCGCGCAGATATTGACCGTTCTGTTGTGGTACGGCTGGCTCGCTTCCATTCTTCTGAAGCGTCATTAACAACGACCCAGTTCCGAGTCGAAGACATTATCGTTTGCTCAAATGCAGCCGTTCCTCCAGACTCTGGGTAGTCTGATCTTCAGCGGATCCCCAAATAAACGGGACGTCGGTGTCCAGTGCTTGGAAGACTTATTGGCCCGTCCTGAGTGTAGGCAGGCTGTATGGTCGAATCCCAAGATTGTCTCCGGGTAAAGTGTTGTTCAGTGCCAATCACTCCCCGCTAATTCTATCCTCAAGTCTGATCGACATACTAAAGCACAAGCCTGGCCCTCAGATGAGCTACCAAGTTGTATTCTGTTTGTGGCTGCTTGCATTCGAGCAGAGTGTTGCCGAGGAAATCAATAAGTATGTTTCTTTTTTCCATACGTGGATATCCATCAGACGACTTTTCTTCAGGAAGTACGATGTAATCCCGCTTTTAATATCTATCGCGCAGGAGGCCATGAAAGAGAAGGTTGTCAGAGTCGTTGTTGCAACGTTCAGGGTTTGTCCATATGAGTAAGTCGCTGGCCTGTAAATTGACACTTGATTTCAGAACCTGGTAATCAAGGCTCCTTCGGCCAATCTGCCAGCAATGCTCGTCGCTCAACTTCTTCCGTTCGTCAAAAACCTCTCAGGACGCAAGTTCTCAGACGAAGATATTGTTGAGGACGTCCAGTTTCTCCGTGACGAACTCACGAACAATTTCCAAAGTTTGACGTGCGTGGCCAATATTTCGCAGAGCGTACATATATCCTTATTCTGCTGCGTCCATCTGTAGAACATGGGATGTCTACAACTCAGAACTCGAGTCTGGTCATCTGTCATGGTCGCCAGCGCATGAGTCAGACGATTTCTGGAAGGAAAACGCCGTCAAACTCAATGAACGTGATGGAGAAAAGCTGAAGTAAGGTCTATTGCGTTTGCCTTGTAAACGCCCTGATTTTCGTCCCCTCAACTGATTCATTTTCATGCAATTGACTTTCTGCACACAAAGAGTTCTTATACGCGTGCTCAAGGAGTCTACGGATGCCTTAGCACTGGCGGTAGCCG
Organism: Fistulina hepatica ATCC 64428; assembly: GCA_000934395.1. Classification (NCBI taxonomy): domain Eukaryota; kingdom Fungi; phylum Basidiomycota; class Agaricomycetes; order Agaricales; family Fistulinaceae; genus Fistulina; species Fistulina hepatica. Next base: position 1,015,836 of record KN882097.1, read on the forward strand.
TCAACGACGTCGGGCAATACGTGAAGCATTACGAGAGGGGAAAGAAGTACGTCTTGCTGGTTATGGAATCCCAACTAGTTATTCAACCTAGACAGACTCGTCAACGATCTAGGCGCGAAGACGCGCGTCATGGAATTGATGACCCACGTAAACGCGGATGTCAGATATCGCGCACTCATTTCTGTCCAGCAGCTGATCAGCCAGCCATGGGTCGCCGCGTAGGCTGTGCCAACAATCGTATGGAATACTCCAACGCGCCACCACTCAACTTACGGAATTACCTTGCACTCGCATGCATACTGTTGCGGTCATTGCAATTTATTCGCATTATTTTGCACATTCTTTGTATTTTTCCTGGACACTTCATCAGCATATGTCAAGGCACATAATTATTCCAAAGGATGAAGAAGAGTCCTCTCTTGACGGAGTGAATTTGCGCACTATGATCTCCGTGGTTGGTGAGTTTGTGCAATTTTTCGGGAAGATATCACTCGCACAACCCTCATCACATGTGCGTTCTATGTAAAGCTGCTATATTGCGACGTCGGAGGATGTTGGTAGGTGCAATTGATTCAACTCCTGATTTGACCACATTCTGTATGGGGTATTATTACGCCCAGCTCTTTCCACGCCAGGCTATTAGAGGCTCGTAGCGTCCGTTTTGTCAGCACAGCGCACTGTGCTTTGATCCATATATTTAACATTATCGTGTCATTGACAAGTCATGTCGCATTGGGTGTCACCTGCCCTCCCGCGACGCATAGATCGCGACCCTGGAGACCTTGTTCGCCCTTGCTTGCCACACTGGGACCCAATATCCCCAAATGGCCACCCTCATGCCTACAACGCCCCATGCTACGCCCGCCGCAATGCCGTTATCAGTGCCTCGTTGCCGCCGTGTATGGTAACACCGTCCGTCCTGCCCTGTCGGGTGCCGCTTTACCGTCCACATGGCACCGATAAATGCAGTGATGGGCTTCTGGACGCCTAGGGTTAGCGCCGTTCTTCCCGCTTTCATCACATACTTATACCTATCCATCTTATAGACTCGGCTCTGTTGTTCACCCCGTCTTTTCCCCTCCCTATGACCAGTCGCATTGCCCACGCCCTGCCGCCGCCTGCGCGCCCTCCACCGGAAGGCTTGATCCTCCTTGATTCCTCGAAACGTCGATGTCTAACGTGCAACGAATGCACTGATGGCAGTACAGCGGAAGCGCCGGAGGACACTGGCGAGGAAGCAGATGAGTGAGTGTCGCATTTTCGATGCGCAGTCGATAAACATATAACTTACTAGCACCTGTTTGTTAGGTATAGCCTATGGCCCACTCGTTTGAGTGAGGTTGACTATGTTTTCGAACGGCCTGATAGCAACAGTGCAGAGGGAGAGCGAAATGGCAAACTGGACTTATATTCAGCGCGACGCATCGCTCCCACTCCCTACTTCGATCTCTTATGGAAGGACGGTGTGCCCCGTCGGATAGATCGAAATAAACAACTAAGAAACCTTGGCTTATCGGGGAAGTTTCGTGATTTTAATCATGCACGAAGCGCCGTTGGACAAGAAGGGGAAGATAGGCCGTCATCCCCCGAGAGACAGGAAAATGCTGGCCATTCCCGCGTGAGTCGCAGGCATTCATCTCTAGGTTTCTCTATGTCTGATACGACGTGTACTAGAGAGATCCTTTTGAGCATTTGCGGAGGGCTCATGCCAAGTGGGAGCATTATATGCAGAACGATGATCCCTTACCGGAGTCTCCACCCCTGTCCGATTACGATGGCGGCCCGTCGACGAGTCCTCAAACAGTTGAAGCGCTTGTTCGGAAGTTTTCAGCTCTCACATCTACTGATAAGGAGAGAACGAAGTATGTGACCGGTAGGCTAATGGATGAGCATGCCAATCCTCCGAAGACGGAAGATGCCGACCCAGTAACAAGTGGCGCGCCTTCCGCTTCTCCGAAACAGCCTGCTCCCTCAGAGCGTTCTTCTGCACAGTCGATTACCACTAAGCCGGCTGCTGTACAGTCAGTTCATGCTCAACCAACGCCCATTCAACCAACTGGCATTCAACTCCCGTCTATACAGCGTGGGCCGTCCACCAAGCCACATTCAGACTCTCAGGCACCATTTGTTCAGGGTTTCCATCAGCCTCTGTCTTCCTTTCAATCATTACCAATATCCCACACCCCAATGCACACGTCGATTCAGCTCCCGTCGTTGTCGACTATGTTTCCTCCCGAATCACCAGCGTCTCCTATTGAGATCGTTCGCTCTTCTTCGCACGTGCCATCTACCATCACAGACAATCCACATTCACCGGTTCCCTTATTCAAAAAGCCCTCACTTCTTCACAAAGGGAGCAACTTTTATGGTGCCACAAACTATCGGCTGCCGCCGGACCAGTCGGTGACCGACACACGACTTGACCTGACACACGCGGGAGGGGCACATTCGGACACAACGACCAAATCTGCAGACCAGGGGTACACACGTTTTATTTCCGTGCCTTCTGCATCCTCATCCTCTTCATCGAATGGCAATTGCAGCAATGAAGGCAGCAGTGCCGTTCTTACTCCCCGTCCTGTCACTCAGATGCAGAAACATCATGACCAGGCTAGGAATGTCAATGGCTTACTAGAAAGTGCATCATCCACAGACCTCAATGCAGAGACCGCTGGTTCTTCCTTGTCGGACGAGATGTCTCGCCGCGCTGGCAAGCGAAAAATATCCTACGTCGAAGACGAGAGCGATGAATCCGACGACGAGACGTCTGCGGGAACCTTTGGAAGGGAGGACGTGTTTTGGGTGGAGACGGGGCTGCCGAAAAAGAGGCTGAAGGAGAGCGAGTCGACGGATTATTACTGCGAACCATGTAATCGCGTGTTCAAGCGCTACGGCGATTTTCTTCGCCATATCACGATGACGCAGGCACATGCCAACGACCCGATCCCACCGCAATTGAAGTTGGCAGGCAAACCAATAAAAAAGCAGCCAAAAACTGTTTGTCCAGACTGTAATATGCCTCTCGCGCGTCCGGATTCGCTCAAACGACACCAGAAGAAGGGGGCGTGCAACCTGCGGCGGAAGAAGAAGGTCTGGAAGAATGGCCAGCAGACGAGATATGTAAGTAGCTTTGGCCGTCTGTTGTACGAGGAGCTATTTTGCTCATGTTTGACGAATGACAACAGGAGAAAAAACTTCGCACGATGCAGCACCAGGAAGCAAGTCATCCCCAGACTTCGACGGCTGCTTAATGTTTCTCGTTCTTTTCCAGGGATGTGCACAAGGATCGCTGGACACCACTATAATTAGAATATCATTGGAATACAAGGCCGTCGGAACGGAGGGATTTTTTGATATATCAGTTTTGTACTATATTCTGAATCTAACGGGTCGATTGCTTCGGAAGTGGGCAGATGGTACTGCAGAGGCTCCAAATGTGGTGCCGAGAATATAAATGTGGACGGATAAGACTATTGTCAAAACCCAAAGCAGAGACTGTTGCTTTTTCGCAACCACCTTTTTCTTCAGTGGCATGCAACGGGATCCGGGGGAGAATGTGAAAGCCAGGTAGTAGCAGTTTGTCTTTCCTTCAGGCCTTCCTAAATCGACTCGAATAGAATCCAGCAGCTATGATCGCAATGATCACTGTATGCAGTGACGAGAAAGTACGATACACCAATCAGTGAGTTGCTTCCTTATCGACTTGACGCCTCTGGTCGAGGCGAGACAAAGACGCTTGTATGCTCCAAGGCATGATCCGACCACGGACTAGTACAGTAGATAATCAGAAACGCAGGTAAAGAAAAAAGCGTTCCGTAAAATGTGGAATTGTATATATGAATAGAGTGCGTACACAATATCAAGTGTTGTTTCTGTTGAGACCCTACGAATCGCCCTTGGCAAGTACTCCTGCCAGTTCATCGTTTTTTCTCTCCAGCGCCACGATCTTCCTCTGTGCCGCATGTAACTTGCGGAAGAGATCGCGCGCACGGTCCCGCGTCGCCGACGAGCTGAGGCCGAACCATGAAGATTCCGTGCCGATCTGTTTCAAGCGCAGAAGTTCATCCTCGCAGTCTTTGACCGTCGTTTCGGTAATCCCAATGAGTTGTTTGTTGAAGGACATATCTTGTGTTGCACGAAAGACAGGATCTACGCAGATGCACATGAACATGCGACAGCCGAAGCACCAAAATACGAAGTCCGTACCGTTTGTCAACCGCTCAAACACATATTTGAAGATGGGCTTTCCTGGTCGGATAGTCGACGGCCGCCCTGTAACACAGACAATAAGCTTGAAAAGCTTTGGACAATAGAGTGTCTACCATCAAGCCAAGTAATGGAAACAATTCCTGCGTGCTCCATGCCTTTTAGAGCAGTTTCGTCACCTTTAAAAGGGAATTTGACGAGAAGATCATAGTAGAGTAACTGGTAGATTTTATATGAGCATCTCGAGGCCTCGCAAAAGGTTAAAAAGAACCACACAAACCTCTGGACGCGCAGTGAGGCTCTTGAGTACCATCCAAGCTTGCGAGCGCGACCACAGCAGGTCCTTCGCGTCCTCCGGATCGTCGCCAAACGCATTCTTGCACAGCTCTCCGATCGCGCCAGAAATGAGGTCCTCGACGGCTTCTTCGATGCTCTGCCCGCTGCGTACTTTGTGGATCATCTGTGGGAGCAAAGGGCATTGTCAGTTGACACGAGAGATGAAAACGGAAATTGAGGTTAGATTGTGGAAAGGCGCAACTCACGCTCTCCAAATCGCTCGCCCGTCCACCGAGACGCTCGACGCATTGCACCTGACGAGGCGTCAGATTTCCGCGACGAAGCTTGTCGCGCACGAAGGCGAGTGCCGTCGCCGAGTCAGCATCGTACAACGCTATGGTATGCAGAGGCTTTGTAGGCAGAGCTGTGCAAGATCAACAACGTAAGAGCTCATTAAGTAAACAATTTAGCATCAAGAATTGTACCCTTTGCAAAAGGTTTCGCGTTTTCACGATTATCGCTCAGAACCACGACATGCGCAACGCGATTTTCGGAAAGCGACGCCGCCCAGCGTGCAATGACATCAAGCAATTCCTCGCGTGCGGCAGGAATACGACCACGAGGCGGAAAATTGCGAATTACGATGACAGGGAGTGCGCTGACGACGACCGTCTCCTCACGTGCTGGCTGCTCTCCATCCTTGCCGACGATGAGTGGAGATTTCTCAAACGCAAAGCCATCGTTCTCTGGTTCGACCCAATTCGTAAGACCAAGCGTCTGCGGCGGCTCCGGCTCCGGCGGCTTGCGGATGCCTACCCACTGCGTCACCTTGCTCACGGTGAGGCTCGCAGTGTCGAGGACTTTGCCTGCTGCATTGGAAAGCACGTTCGGCTTCTCGATGGGCTGATGCGGCGGCGGTTCGAGAGCAGGAGCACGCTCTGGCTTGTGCAGTACCTGTTTCTGATACGTGGGCCCAACACCGACGAGTGCTGATGCGACGATTGTCAACATCTGCCGCACTTGGTCACTGAGAGAGCTGCTAAGACCGGCTAATCACAAGAACAAGAAAATCCGCGTCCGGCACGTTTGCCGAAGATAAAGCCGGAGAGACAGAGACGCGTGAACATCATGAACAAATACATCAAATTTTGAGGAACGACGCACCCTTTTGACCCATCAAACCCACACTAGCCATATCGAGAATCTGGCTAACAGAGCTCAGGAACGGGAAGATGGGCCAATAACCCGTCTGCCGAGCAAGTGCTTTAAGGACCTGAGAGTCAGAAGCAGAGCCATTGAGCAGCACCGCGCAGTCAATCAAAAGCGCCGGACGTTCAGCCTCATTCACGGCACGCGCTACTATACGCGATTTGCCACTACCCTGTGGACCATGTACGAAAGCGACAGTTGTTGGCGGGTCTGCGAGGTACGTCGCAAGGTCCGAGCGCGCCTCCTTGCGATCCTCCCATAGGTCGGGTTCTCCTGCGTTGCTGCTGTTTTCGCCAAAGAACGACTGAGAGAAGCGGTCCAATAACGAAAAGCGGTCAACTGTGTGCCTGCGCACCCAGAGGAATACGGAGGATTGGCTCACGTCGAACCAGCTGAGGAGCTTACCTCGGACCATGAGCCCACGCAGGGGGTCGAAAACGACGTAAGTGAGCGTGCCGAGCAGGAGGACGAGAACAGGGATGACGATGCGAGGATGTGAAGAGAGCCAATCGTGTATGACATGCTCTTGCAGGCGTGGCTGGAAGGACAGGCGCACGCGCGTCGATCCTCCTGGTCCCTGCACTTCCAGATTGTGCAGAGTATGACGAGCGATGGTAGCGGAACGTGCGCGATAGAATTCAACTAAGGAATAACGAGGCGTCCCCGGTGTTCCCGGCCGGGGCGCTTCAATATCCTCAATGGGGCCATACGGCTGCACCGAAGCAAGACCTGTCACAGTGAACCCCAGTATGTCATTTGTAGGCACTTACACGGAGAAGGTTGTACAGGGTCTCTTCGTTGACATCAGGGCCCTCAAATGAGATCCTCACAAGCGGAGACGCGAAACGACGAAGATCTTCTCGCCAGGGATTACCTTTGACAACCCAGAAGCCACTGCCAGTGACACAAGACGGACTCCAGGTTCGCCGCTGAGCGTCAGCGTGCTCCTGGAGCTTAGCTTCGATTGTCTCAGGTGACAGAATTGATGGATCATGTTGGAACTTGACGAATACACCTCCATCCTTGGAATAGGGCTCCAAACTCAGGACGCGGAAGCTGGGCAAATCAAGAAATTGTAGGCGGGTGCGCACTGCATTGAGCCGACGCTCCTGCCCGAATCTGCCTAGATAATATCGGAGACTAAAAAACGGCTGGATAAGGTCCAAACAACGTAAACAAATACAAAGACACGCACTCCCAGGAGCCGAGGCGAATGGGAAAGACAGAATCAACGAAGATCCAGCCCTCGCGCGTCGAACACGTCGTAGAACTGGCGACGTCGGACAAGAAGCGACGCGCGGCATGGGCCTTGGTCCAAACCTTTGAAGCCATTGTCGGCAAAATGCGAGAAAATACCAATTGCCTATAATGGAAGTTCAAGCCAGAAGGACTTAGCTCGTTTGTCTGAGATCCACCATCGTGAGTCATGCCGTCTAATGACGTTATCGGATGAGTCATAATTGACGCGTTGTGGGGGTCTCCCCCTTGTGGCCCAAAAGACAACCAAGATGGGAGTCACGTTGCGTAACACCGTGTGTGACACTTTTCACAGGTTGACCCGAACCACCATCATTTGCTCCTCCAGATGTTGTCGTCCGGCAGTGCAAATCCTCGACTGCGCAGCGCGCGACGGTCTCGTTCTCTTCGCCGAAATTCATCGTTTTTGGGAACCATCAGGTCCTTCGTCGCGAAGCCTCTCACATGGTTTGCTGGTGCTGAAAATGCCGCGCTGGCAGAGCAGCAAAACAGCGAGCGGCGCAACGATGAATTCGTCGACGACTTTGAAAACGACAAGGACTTCGCTTCGAAGCGGAGGCGCAACAATGCCGCTCCGCCGGAGCCTACGGATGACGATGATCCGCGTGCTACACGCACGAAACGCATTCGTATGCATAGTCCAGTTAGTGATGGAACGGAGGGTCGTACTGCTGCGTTCGCGCCTGTTGTATGTGCGCCCTCTCTCGCGCCTCCCATCGCTGTCGATACCGTTCATAACGATCCGCCTGTGTCACTATTCGAATCGCCTCCCAGCTCAGCCGTCTCGGCCTCAACACTCCACTCGGCTACTTTCCGCGCAGCTTCGCAGCCACGCATGTTAACCGATCCGCCGTATCGTGCTCCATCTGTCACTCGTATGTCTGTCGACGTGCCTTACCGCTCGCTGACCCGTGACGCTTCAATGGTATATACCCCACCACCCACCATCTTCGAGCGGGAGACACGATCCATCGATATGGACCGCCCAGTTGTACGCTCTGGTAGTATCAGGGCTATTTCTAGAGCTGCAACCGTTCGCGATCTGTCTGTCCGCCCTACAACCCACGCTCCTTTCCGCATGAGAACGTCGATGACGCCCCAGCCGGAACGTCACAATGTCGTTCGCGACGCGTCTGAACCTCCGACTTTAGATTCTTTGCGCTCCAATCCTGTGTTTGTTCGTGGGCCTTCGATGCCTCGTGACTCATCGTCAACCACCACCCTTGGCTCACTGGTGGATGCTCAGCGGGTAGGTGTGGTTTCTCCAACTTTTTGAGGCTTTTGGCGGAGGCTATGTCTTTTTGTCTTGCTGTGTTTACATGTACACAAGGGCTGACTTGCATCTGACAGTTGCATTCTCCATCGTGCCAGACCCACGGCGTTCGATCGTTGTTTGACACACAACCTGCCACCCAAGCTCCCTCAACTGCGGCCGTTCCTGTTGATGAGAAGGCGCCTGGCAAGTGCAGGATTTGTTCGTTTGTCTCATTTGCACTCATGTCTCAAGTAGTCTCGCTTGAAAACTCTGTAAACAAGGTTCTGCGTGAGTTGGATGTCTATCGCACACCGCTCATCCCCACGCGCCTCCGCGAAGACGCGTCTAGCAGCGACTTGGCAGTGTCCGCCGCTGCTTCTAGTCTCCCGGACATGTTTAAGAACAAGCGGAAGAGTCGTTTGATTCTCCTGCAGGACGAACAACGCATTGATCTGCTTGCGCAGAATGCGCGTGTGACAAAACAGACCAAGCAACGCAGGAAGCAGAAGAAGCAGAATGCCGGAAAGCCATACGCCGGTGAAGGCGGCATGCGTAGACTGCTTGCGCGACGTCACTCTGAGCTAAATCTGCCTGATTCTGCTCAGAAAGAAAGCATTGCAACCGCCGTTGCCGAACAATCCACTGTTCGTCCTTTGTACAAGGATGATTCTGTGCAAGTTGAACCCGTCACTGAAGCAAGCAAGACTGCACAGGATAATGCGAGGGTGCCTCCATCCGATTTCTTCACACTTACATCAGACGACCATTTTACCCCGTTGCCCGCAAATATGCCTCGTGAGGGCTCTTCGTTGCGTGTTGGTCGAGCGAAGGCGTTTCGCATCCATTATTCTCGTCCTGGTGGTGCCAAGTTTTCAGCTGCTTACGACGATGATACTGCGGAAGGTGACTCGGTCGCCGAAGGTGTACACAAGCCTCCAGTCGTTCCCACGCCTGCAGGGTTCTCTTTCGCTTCTGAGGTGTGTGGATTTGTGATCGTTATGATCGTTTGAGCTCAAAATTATCCACAGAAGCAGAGCTTTCTGCCTCCCGCTGCTTCCGAGCCTAAAGACGGGCCTATCACCTCGCTACCGTTCTTGCTATCAGCACCTGCTACTATCGCTGCTTCTAGTGAACCCCCAGCGGTGAAGCCTGCTGCCCGCCCGCCCGTTTCTGCGTCCTCGTTTAGCACTCCTTCAGCTGAGAAGGCGGCTCAGTCGACGTTCGGCGAGCGGACGATACCGTTAACGTCCACGCAGTTGAAGACAACAGAAACGCCACCAAAAGTTCCTAATTTTTTTGCTTCGTCTCCGGCGTTTTCGAATCCACCCACACCGAAACGTCCTCCAATGCCATTGTTCTCGGCAGAGAAGGAAGATTTGCCCGTGCCAACACTAGCTGGCTCCGGTTTGACACCATCATTCGGTGTGCTGACCGAGGAGACGCCGGCGGTATGTGAGATAGTACGTGATGAGACGAGCGCTCCCAATGCGGTATCTACGTCCGCAATGGGAGTGGCAAAACCTGTGCTTGATGCCGGTCCCGCCATTCCATTCGGCAGCTCAGACGCTGTACCAGTTGCTGATACTGTGCCGAAACCTGCGGTATTGAACAAGGCATATGCGCCAGCCTCTTCTGTGTTCTTGCCCAGCAAGGCGCCTCAGGCAAAGGAATCGGCACCGTCGAGTGCTACGACGCTACCTTCTAATCTGACTGACAACTCAACCTCAAATGGGGATAAGCCTGTGGAGCCTACGAAGTCTTGGACGCTTGGATTGCCAGAGCCAGCTACAGCTACGTCTGTGGAGGCTTCAAAATCTTTTGCGTCCTCAACGTCGTCGACGCAGACTATCGAGGTGCCGGTCCCAGCATCTTCATTTGAAAAATCGACTGCAGAGACTACAGCCGCAGACGTCCCAAAGCCTTTCTTTTCTTTTGGTGCATCTTCCGTGGACAACAAATCTGAACAGGCGAAGGCGTTGAAATTTTCAGAATCGTCCATTGCTAGCACCAAACCCATGACACAGACGAAGTCGTCGCCTAATTTACTTTTTGGGGTCCCCGAATCGAAGACTGAGAAACCCAAGGGGCTCACGGCCTCTACCTCATTTACATCAGGTACATCACCGAGAAGCACACCCACGACGATGAATGGCCTTCTCAGCTCTGATCAGTCAAAGACGACGTCTAACGTGTTCATTTTTGGCAAATCTGCGGAAGCGTCTAAGCCTGCTTCGCCTCCTGCATTCATGTTTCCCCGGTCGACGACCACGTCGTCAGCTGACTCCACGCAGTCTTCTGCCAGTCCCTTTATATTTGGTGTTTCGACCACTGCATCTTCAGATCCTGCCAAGAAGCCATTTTCTTTTGTTGCTTCCTCGAACTCGCAGTCAACATTTGGAGCTCCGGCGACTTCGTTGTCTGCAATGCCATCCACTCCGTCGTTCTCATTTGGAGCAGGCTCGCGAGGGTCTGACATGTCAAAGGCGATCTCATTTGGCGGTTCCACACCACGCCCAACGACGCCCCCTAAGGTAGACGAATTTCGTATGGAAGAAAGTCCTACTCGTGAGATGAAACCTGAGAATAAGCCGACGTTGGGCATCACCACAAGTGGCGCTGGTTTTCCCTTCGCCTCAAACTCCGGTGTCACAAGCTCGGGACCTTTTGGATCTAGTGCGTCGACCCCGACCTTTGGTGGCGGGTTGTCTGCAACGTCTTCGTCCTCGCCGTTCCCGTTTGCTCCATCCAAACCTGAGGAGCCCAAACCTGCATTCGGTGGCTTTGGCCAGACGCCCGACGCATTCGTGCAGAGGTTCGGGTCGCCGTCGACTTCATTCAAAAATTCTCAGGACACGGCTGCAGCAAGCAACGCGTTCGGCTCGTCACAGACGGGGTCCATTCCTGGTAGCCCCTCGGGCTTCAACTCGTCAACTTTGGCGTTTGGTGCGCCTTCGGGTCCAAGTGGGTTATCTTTTGGTAGTCAGCCCAGCTCGCCGAGCATCGGAAGCACGACATTGCCGCTTGCTCCTGGTTCCGCTGGTGGGTTGTCGAACGGCAGCAGCTCTAGTGGACTCTTCTCAAATGCCAATAATAATGTGGGCGCCAGCGCCAGCGGTGGTGGCATGTTTACTATGGGGTCGACGGTTTCGTCGCCGACCACAGGGCCGGGCGGACGTGTCATGAAGGGCCTTCCGCGGCGCAGAGGAGTCAAACGATGAGCAACCTGGCAGGCAAATGTTTTTTCTGCGATAAATACTTACCTTTTCTCACTTTTCTTCCTATCATCCATAATATCCGAATCATACGAGCGATTGCCTATTTTAACACCGTCTCTTGATTTATCTCATGGTTTTCATCGTCCTCACATAGAAAAGCAAACAACCCACACATTATCGATGCTTGCTATTTGCCGTGTGCATATATTCCGTCAGTCGCGCATTTTTTTCCTCGCAACGATAACACATATTCTGTTCCATCTGCACATTATCGCCCTCACTGTTTTCATTTTTGTTTTCCATCTTCACGTTTTGTTGTTTTATTGTCTCGCTTACTGTATTGCATAGGACATCTCCAACGGGGCTCAAGGCCAACTAGCGCGCGTTTTCTTGTTCACTGTCCATTATTTTTATTGCCATCCCGTCCCACATTCCGTCTCGTCATCGTTTCTGCTTAAGTTGCATTACAATTGTGTCCGGCTGAAGGCCATCGCAATGCATATGACCTGCTTGTACACGCTCAAATGCATGAATCTGCACTTCATACATGATGTCTATGTTTTTACGCGGCTCAAGGCTGCTGTTGCCTGTAGTATGCGGGGAATAGTTGGCTATATATATATACGCTTATGCAACATTTTTTCTTCTTCCAGTCAACAGTGTGAGTGGTGTTGACTCAAGGTGACTGAGTGTGACTTGCTGATGCGTCGCAGGTCGTCGTGAATGCTGTACGACACACCTTTATCTTGACCGTCATCATCGTTCTTCATCTCGACGACCTTTTCGTTTCCAAATTAGATTTGTCTTGTGGTAGATACAATGAGTGACGAGTGGGAACCCAAGACTGTCATAGGCTACCGCCGCCAGACCGCCAAAGTCACAAAGAAAGATTCGGATCTGAATGGTGGGCTTTGTCATGCGCGCTGTGCCTCATATCCGTAGCTGACTGATAATCCCTTGTTAGCTGTATGTTGTGTATTGTGCTCTCAGGCACTGTCTGGCATCTCACGTTGACTTCTCATAGGCGCGGAGAACGGGCGGTATCGTCTCCACAGATAAGAAGATCACTTCCGGATCGAACAAAGCTCACCAGGGCACGCTTTGTTTTCCACGGCTGTGCACCAAGTGATTAACGCTTTTCTCTGCAGGCACGGACCATCAGCGAATAGCTAAGCTTGACCGTGAGAACGAAGTAGCTCCTCCTTCGAAGGTCCCCCCCAGCGTTGGCCGGGTGCGTCCTTCCTCCGCCTGTTGCTAGCCACATCATGTCGTTATTGATCATTTTTTGTACGATAACAGGCTATGCAGACCGCTCGTATGGATCTCAAGCTATCGCAGCGGGACGTGGCGCAGAAGGTCAATGAGAAGCCGTCCGTCATCCAGGACTATGAGGCCAGCAAGGCGATCCCGAACCCACAGGTTCTCGGCAAGCTCGAGCGGGTGCTCGGTGTCAAACTCAGAGGTGGATCTTCATTATGATTGGTTTCTTTGTTTGGTTCGGTGCTGACCACCTCATTCCCAACTTTTTCGTTCACGCAGGCGCCAATATTGGGAAGAAACTGGAGGGTCCGAAGAAGGATTAGACTTGTTACTTGCGTAGTCGCCCTATCGTCCTGTCGTTCGCTTACCGGCTCGTTCACTGCCGCACACGCCCCCGACAGCCTTCGTTCCCTCCACCCACCTGTCTTCTAATTCTCTTCAGTGTATCGTCTGTCGTTACCATCTGCTATAACGCTTTGCATAATTGGAGATGTCATGTTTCGTACGCCTATGACTTGAGTGCTCAAGCATGGAGACCAACTAAGAGGATATTGCCAAGGCAAGTAGTATTGTAGAAGGGAATCTGGATCATACAACATACGTGACAGAAAGATACGACGAGAGCGAGATATAGATACAGTGGGAGCGGTGTACATGCGCAATACTGAAATCAGATAGAAGTTCGTGGAAGCACGACACGAGACATGGATTACGAGGCTGCGTCAGCGTCAGGGGCACCCTACCGAAAGCTTTTGAGCGTTGAATGTAAAAGATAAGCCCGCGACCTACGTAGGTGATATACTCCGGCGTCTCGCAAGCCCGATACTCTTTCATGAGTTCGTCGCATGTCGCTCTTCAAAGATCAAGTTAGAACATGACGAGGAGTTTGATATTCGCTTCATAGCAGTGCAAGACAGAAGAACACTGACCTCGCATCATCGAATTCTTCGAGGCCATTTTCAAAGATCTTTTCTTTCTTGTACTGCTCCAGGAACGCATTTTTCTTCTTTAGCCGATCAAAGTGGTCCAGCATGCGCTTGAACAGCTGTTGATATGAGAGTGCGTAAGAAAGACTGCATGAGAAGCGAAAGATAAAAGCAGAACAGAACAGTAAACACGGGGGAAAAAGATGAATTTATGTCCATATTGCATTTAAAGAGTATCCAAGTGACGGCAGATAAAATATCAAATAAAATATGTATGCAAACGTACCGACGCAATACTGGTATGGTTTGCGAGCATCAACCCGCTTACCCGATGATTCGTCGTCACATAGGGAGAGCGACGCGTCAACGCGACTTGGATTGACGCCGGTCCCCATGGAATGAAGTTCGCAAGTTGGCGCTCACGTATTCGCAGGAGCGACTGGTGGACCTGTGGAGTATAGAGACGAGCATGTCAAAACGCTTTCTTCAATGCACCCCGACAGCCGGGCAAAGACATACGTCTGTTGGGTCCACATCACCTTGAATGATGTTGAGTATTGAAATGTAGCAAGCGGACTTGCTAGGCGATGTCGAGACCATGCGATTCTTAGGCTGGAGCAAGCGGCGCATGACATCGAGTACTGTTGTCCGTCGGATGGTTTTGGCCTTGCGAAAGAACGTTACATGTGGAAACAAGCACCCGAGCAAAAGAACACACCTGATCAATCTGGTCGCTCGTGAAGGGGGTATATGAGGTCATTAGGAAGTGGCACCGTGGCGTTGGTATAAGAGATGCTACAATGCCGACCAAGTCGTTGTTCATGTATCCGGGGTACCGCAACGTCTGAGTGCTCGCTGCCATGACAGTTGAGACCTGAGCGCAAGTTGAGTGGTAGCGATATGCAAAGGGAACGTATTTAATCGCAGGTAGGCCCACCAGCTGATTTGTCTGGTCGAAGGAAGGCGTCTGTACGTGCAGTCTGTCTGCTGCGATGCGAGAGAGAGCGCCGTTGTCGAGCACGACGACCGAGTCCGCATTATTGACCAGCCGCTTCAAGGTGAGTATCGCGTTGTAAGGCTGCACGACTACGTCGGCTTCCTGCGTATTCGGGAAAACGCTGTACGTCTGGATCAGCTTCTTTGGAAACTTGTCGTTCAGCCTCTCGAGAACGTAGGATCCTAGTCCCGAGCCCGTCCCGCCTGCGATTGAATGCATGAGCATGAAGCCCTAAGTGAGCGGGCAATGAGACTGTCATTTAACTGATCATGAATGGCCAATGTTACCTCGAGAGAGTCGCTCCCCTCAGCTTCGCGGTCAACCATCTCCATGATCTCCTCGTAGATTCGTTCGCCGGCAGAAAACCCCTGGGCCCAATTATTGCCTGCACCACCGCCGTCCTTGGACACGAATATATTCTCCGGATTATATAGATTTGCGTATGGAGAAGTGAGAATGGTATTTATCACGCGTGGCTCAAGGTCGACGAGGATCGCGCGGGGAATGTAGTGCTCGTCGTCGGCTTGGTAAAAAAACACGTCTTTTCGGTCGCCACCTTCCGTAGCCCACTCTTCTAGAATGCCCTCCTTGTTGATGCCATGCTCGGCGCACAGGCGTTGCCAGTAGACGGAACCCACTGGAACAGGGAGATCTCGTTAAGTGTCTGATCCATGCGAGAAGCAGGACGCGCGAGAAACGGTGCGAACTTTGATTGCCACATTGTCCCAGCTGGACAGTCACTATTTCGCGCGGCATCGGGGACAACGACACGGTTCAAACGCGAACCTGGACGCGATTTTGAAAACCAGGGATAATCTGAAGGAATAAACGAGAGATTCCTCCATAACAGGTAAGTCTCCTGCATCGGGATACTTCGTGATGAGTCATACGCCTAGTCGCTCGCTGTACAAGGTAAGTACATAGCGAACTACAACTATTTATAGTATGTCGAACAAAGAGAGAACGAATGACACGAAGATGGAAACAGGAAAGTATCTAATAGGAACTGTCAAGATAGATAGTTCACGTGGGTAGAGAGTCCTCGGCATGGACAGATGGCTGCGCTGCCGCGAGAACGAGCGCGCGCGCCTTCGCGCCAGATTGCTGGTGGCGCAACACCCCCGACCGTATGCATTATGAGATCGTTGACTGTACATTGAACGTTGTACGTGCTTCCACATGCCTCCTCTCGTTCTCCTTTCCCTTGCATGGTTTTAGTTTCGCAGATCCAGCATGGAAAATGCTTCATTCCACGTATAGTTGTTACCCCACAACCTGGACTCCGACTGAGCTGCTTCTTTGATTGGTAAAGTATGAGATGTTCTCACCCTGCACCCAACACTCCGCCGCTTCCCATGGCGTCCGCTTTCCGACCGATAACTATCCAGTCTGGGACAGTGACCCCCGTTCTAATGGGGAAGAGACGAGCAGCTCTTTCCAAACCTTCGGCATCTAAACCAACAACAAAGGCGAGAAGCCCGTTCGCATTTGTTGGATGAGGATGAAGAAAGAGTGCACCTACAAAAAGCATCAACTGATGTCCCTCTGGTTTCCAATACATGGTGCATCTACTTACCCAACCCCTCTGCATACGCAAAGCTTTTGCCGTTCAGCATTAGGTGGCCTGCATTGCTGAGCGAGAATGGTGTCCTATTTTGCGCCAGAACAGCCCGTCCAAATCCACTCATAGACGCTGTCAAGCCAATAACAACAATGCTTCCGGCTCCAAGAGTGCCGTTTGCTAGGTGCTCCACGGCCAGTCTATCGTATACGACCTCAGAGTCAAGTTTGTGGTATGTGTCCAAGTCGTGCGCAATACGAGTAGCAGTATTAAGCTCTTGTGATGCCTCACCGTCAGGGATGACCAATGTGATAGGGCCGTCTGTGTTCAGGAGGGCCTGCATACGTGCCTTTGGCAGCACCCCGTCAAAATGCGACACAGAGACCTCCCACTGCCCTCCATTCAGCACAAATCGAAGAGCGCCAGTTCTCGACTGACCACCAGGGCAATCAAGTGAAGTGTCGTCGATGACAATGGTCGAATGAAGATTGTACCGACCTATATCATAGGAGAGCTGGAGGACGTTTGTTGTCGAAACGTACAGTAGTCCCTCGCCTGATACCTGCCTGACGTGAAGACGTCCGAGTCTAAGCACATAGTACGGTCAGTTGTTGACAAATATGGGATGTTCATAGCATTTTCTCACCGACCAGGAACTTGGAGAGCCTCTATTGCGAAGCTGCGCAAAGGGCCGCTTTCAGCAGGTATTGAGACCGTCAAGGTGAATTCGGCGGGTGATGTTTGCCTGCTCGTTACATGGTTACCAAGCAATATGTGCTCGGTGAAGTTGTGGACGTAAGGGTTGTCCAGAATCCAGTTGTACCAATGCGGCTGGCCGGGCTCTTCATGGAAACTGCCACAAGATGGACAAAAATAGCGAGAGATAAAGCTGCAAGGGTACGTACTCAACATCCGCCAACGGATTCCACGTTTTTAGTACACTCACGGCCTCACGAGTATGCCACACCGGCACATTCTCGTCAGAACCCCTGCATAGGTAGGTTTAGAATAAAAAAATGCAAGTATCGCAAAACTGACCCGTGAATGGCTAACACGGGCGTATGCATCAGGTTTGAGATGAACAAATCGTTATCGTCAGGAGTCAGCGATGCATCGAGCACGGCGCGCAGAGCGGGATCAACATAGTGTGCTGATCTGAAAATACAAATTACAGCGTTTCTCCCAGGAAGATAGCCTCTCCAATGTACCTTGACATCGTCCACGGAACATACGCCTGTGATTTCAGATAAGCTGCTGCGGGCACAACACCCAGGACACGATCTGGGAAGCGAGCCGCCATGTACCAAGCGCCCTGGCCACCATTCGAATGGCCAAGTAAGACGACGCCTTGGTCTGGCACGTCCTTTGCAGACTTGTATACCAGTTGACGCAGTGCCTCCAGGCTTTCCCATGCGTCGCGTGTCGACGGACCGTGCCAGTCCAGTCCCTTGAGATGCGCATCGGTAAGGCAAGGGGGAAAATCATGTAGAGAAGGAGAGACATACCCAGCTAGTTCGACCACTTGGAACTACAGTCCAGCTCATATTTGACCTGGGCAAAGCACGCTGCCAGAACGAAGTGGTGTATATGTCCACACCAGCACCATCTGCGACATTCACGTAAATAAAAACGGTTGTTACTTCGGCATCCGAAACATACGCAATGCGAGGAGCACAGGCTGAAGTCCTATGGTCCTATGTACGGGGGGTATTGCATAAAAGGCAGTCGGCATAGAGTTTGCAAAAAAGTAGGTGGCTAGGATGCTTTCAGTTGTAGAGGAAATTTGGTGGACAGGGAGCGTGACGACAACACTGCAGACATTGTCAGGCTCAAGCAAAATTTTAACATTATATTGTAAATGGTACCTGCCGTGCGATCGGAGATCGAACAAGGATTCATACTCGATGTCAACAGTCAAACTTTCCAACTTGAAAAGACGTGCTCCATGGCCAATTCGTACAGGAATTATACGAACTTGACTAGAAGCAATGACAATCGGGTGGAGAAGTTCTAGATTTATCTGGAAGTCGTGCCAAAATAAGCATGCGAGGCGAATATTTTGGTAGAATATCGTACACCGTATGGGCCACAGTTTTTGCACGATGCCGTAGTTATCGTCCACCAATCATGGAGAGCGCGCAATCCGATTCCGATGGCGTCGCCAAATGAAATGCCTTCAATGAAATCAGGAACAACATCGTGGGATGGATAGTGTTCGATGACTAGAGGAAGGCTACTGTGAGTACCAGAACCCCACGATCGGTAAAGTTCACCTGCGTCGTTCGAGGACAGCACGTTCACTTTGAAGTTCAAAGTCTGTATGGGTACACCATCTCGGGGATCTCCAAATAGACGTATCTTTGCAAAAGTTACATCGCGCCTCAAGCTATAGTCCCATTACGAGATCGACATAGCACTTGCCTCGTACTGCCCGCTAATGTAAACATCGTACTCTCCAAGTTCCGGGTCCAGAGAAACGACATGCGGAGCTGATCGTTCAAGCGGATAGATGTTTCCCATGTACCATCTCGGCTGAACCCCACGCATTCGTCGTCGAGGAAGGATAGTGAAATAAGAGCCTTGTTGGAGCTGTACTTCGACATTTACCAGGTTTCCGGAGACAGAATGAATTGTCATTGTTCCGTGCAAGATAGCGTGGTATTGGAGGGCTGCCCATCCTTCCGTGGCTCTCAGTTCGTCCCATCTAGGATGATATCCAGACGTTCAGTGAAGACGAAGCATAAAAGCCGTCCAAGCATACCTAACTGATGAAAATCGCACGGAGATATCACCCGACATCGATATCGAAGTAGTCTCCCACGACACTTGACCCCCATCTACATACGAAGAAGCATATCTCTTCGACTTATCTATAGATACAGCTTCGGATACTAATCGCGCCGTGAGTATTCAGGTCACGTTCAGGAGCAAGTCAGACTACAAACAGTTGAGAGGATATGATGGGGACAAAAAATGCTGTTCGCGAGCATGGATGGGGAACGGTCCAAGCACCTGTGTAGGTACATTCAAATTTCAACGCGCAATTCGGCGGAGAATCGTGTAGAATCTACGAACATCCCAGGTCTGGGAAAGCTCAAGCCTTGGACCACTGTCGAAGGGTTCTTGATTGAAACAGAACGCCGAAACAGCTAACCATGGTACTACCAACGCGAATAGCCTTCTATCTAGCATAGAACACAAAACGAAAGTCGACCGACTGCCAATGAAGCCACCAGTCCAGAATCAACTGAACCGTAGGCTTATCTTATCGCATGGTCAAGAGATAACGCAGTAAGCACCTGATCGGCGATCACGTTGGGTAAATGAATTTCGGAGAGGTGAGTCATGCCTCTTGCCTTTACACCATCATGTCCTGCTCAGACGCTGTCGGCACGAAAACAGACGTGCAGACTGCAATCTCCAATCCAATCGATGCTTTAACAACGCTTTTTCACGAGAGTGGAGGCAACAATTTTCCTGCACGTGTCCAGTCGCATTTTTCCTCAATATTTTCCGACGAGAACGCGTTCAAAACTGTGAGCAAACGCAACGGCGGCAGACCAAATCTGATTGTTCTTCCATTCAGATCCCGTCTCTGAACATCGCACAACCAGCGTCGTCTCATCCAGACCGCACGCTTGTCCGTTTCCGTGCCATGGTTCAAGATACATCGCATTCACCTGAGATGTATCTATCGCAATTGCCCAATGGTGGATGTGGCGGTTGGGGAATTGACCACGATGCGTCTACGCACAGCATCGATTACGAGCATCTAAAAGAGTGCCATGTAGTCTGGGGCGTATCTGTTCCAGGGCAGGCTACTTGGGCTGGTGCAAGTGATTCCACCGTGTTCACTCATGTGTCTTCGCTCCCCCACAAATACCCAATTTCTGAAAGCCCGCACATCGGAGCACAGCTCAAGGTTGCGATGAACGTTTCTGGTTATGTCATATTTTGACGATATTTCAGATATATCACACTGCCGATGCCGAAAAAATGAAGGCCACAGACATTTATGACTTTGTAGGCGTTCTCACTCATGAACAGTGTGTGCTGTCGTATGTCGCGCTGTTCGTATTTAATTTGTTTTCCAATACAGTCTTCATAATTCCCATTTTGAGGAAAATAACGGTGCCGTTGTGCCGACCCTACACGTCGTCTATCATCTCGCTCTGCCTATTACCATAGTTTCCAGGTCTTATCCCTCTGTTCCGCCAACACAATCTGTCGACCTAATACGAGAGGATCTGATAACTTGGATAGCTGATGAAGCGCTAGAAGGTGACCGTACCACAGCTGAATGGGTTCTTCTTTGCGCTATTTCTCATACGTAAGTGTCGAACCATTCTCGATGTAGAAATCTAAGTTACCTGGCGCGGTCAGGCACTCGAGAACGCCGCCCATTCTTGCTTCTTCCCTGACCATCTCCCGCTTTCCTTCTCCGCCTTCAAACTCGAATAATCGCACACCCGTTCTGGCCCATGTCCTGTCGCTGCTGTTCCCTACAGTTACGCCTCTCCTGCTGTCCATCCATACCATCAACAACACATCTTTCTACCCTGAGTCTTCGGGGGATGACTTACAAAGTGGATGGCTGCAGCTGCCCAAGGGAAGTCTCTGTGTCATGACTGAGTCAGGTGTAACCGAAGGCAGCCTTTTCGAGAAAGGTTAGCCCGACTTTCAGCGTCGCTTTCGCCTCATTGATTTTGATCGTCCTCTAAGGCCTGATGAACCTGCGAGCTGTACAAGAAGTAATGAATTCACAGGAGCTCAGCTATGTGTTCCCATTCAGCACCTTCTCATTTGATACCGACGTCGCATTTCTCGTACTGGCTGAAGGACGCAAGAGCGCCTTTTTTCAGGTGAGTTGGGTTACTATTATGTTTGGATATCGCTGTTGATGAAATCAGTAAAATAGACGAGCTTCAGTGTCGCGCTGACCCGTGCATCTGAATTGACGTCATCGGCTGCTCTGTATAAACCCGCGTCCGAAATTTCCATACCCCCTGCTGACAAACTCGAAGCTTTTAGAAATCTTGTAGGTGGGGCCAAAATTGGGAATGCGACCGTAGCAGATGGGACTGCAAAGGTACAAGATCCTCTGGTTACATGAGGAACAATGAGGAGCATACTGATTTACTGCTGACGCCGCTAGATCATCGAACATGACTTCGTGAATGACCGTCGAAACAAAGGCTTTACGCCGGACGACCTGGTGTCGCGCATGACGGTAGCCCGCCTCATGGCGCTGTCCTTGCACGAAACGGAAGTCAATGCAGATATATGGAAGCGTGCCAAGACGTTTGACGATAAACGGAGAGAAAAGGCGAAGATGTTGAGCAGCTAAGCGAGCATGAAATGCTTTGTACTTATGTGTAGCAACGATGCTCAAACAGCCTTTGTTGCATTAACAGATTCAACATAAGTTTGTGAAGGACTTGAAGATCACTAATGCTGAACGGGATGAAACCCGACTCACGGAAAGGTGTGGATTTTAATCATATTTATGCCAAAATCGCACACGTCATCTGTATGCCGGTGTATATATAATGCAGTTATCAGTGCTGGATGTGAGTTAAAAACATGCTATAGTACGAATAAAGAACTTGTGAAGTGTCTACATCACTCTGCTATCTTGTCGTTGGACGGCGTGCTGATGGCGGAAAGACGAGGCAGGCGGATTTTCAAGGATGGTGTCGTTGCCGGTGCGGAGACCACACCTAGCGAAGCGGGGACCGACACCGGTGCGGACGCAGGTACAGTGGTTGCAGTTGCTGGTACAACAGTTGACGCGGCGGGCGCAGGCACCGGGTGGGTTGACCGAGTGACCCGCTTTTCGCGTGACGAGTACTTTGGCTGCATGGCACTACGACTGACAAAGTTATCGTCATCCTTGTCCTTGCGTTTACGAGTCCGTTTCGATTCGTGATCGTCATCCGATCCCGTGGTGCTGGGCTTCGAACCATGGCCCCTAGGTGCATTTTTGCGCGGGCGGCCGCGGGGCCGCTATAGGCAAGAATGCACAAAACCTATCGTTAGATCAATAAGAGCCAAACAAAAACGGACAAACTTTGGATGGGGTGGCGGCGGGCATGAACTTAAAACTTGTGGGACCATCTCCAGAAGTTAAGGGTTGCGAGGGTTCGCCAGGTTCCGCCTGAGAAAGAATCCGGTCAGTTTCCGATTGAAGTCGGACCAGTAGACGACAGAGAACCTTAACGCCAACTTGAGTAACCGATGCCCCTATGGTTGATGTGCCATCTGTCTGCGACGGCGAAGCACCATGACTAGCATCTCCGTTGGCAGCTTGTTCGTTACTAAAATTTACAGCGTCCAGGGAGGACATTCGCGTGGTTGCGTTCGATCTCAGGTCATGAGCTGGCGGTGTTGGGAGGTCAACAACATACGGTAGTTGTGAATCAATCCGCCGTCGTTTGTTG
Organism: Fistulina hepatica ATCC 64428; assembly: GCA_000934395.1. NCBI lineage: Eukaryota > Fungi > Basidiomycota > Agaricomycetes > Agaricales > Fistulinaceae > Fistulina > Fistulina hepatica. Next base: position 1,038,438 of record KN882097.1, read on the forward strand.
GTCGGTGCACCCGAAACAGTCATCGTGGGCACGAAGATACTAGTCATAAGCCGTTCTGCACTAGCCGCATCAATATGGTGGGGTCCTACTCGGCGGTGAGGCGCTCGAGGACCCCTACGCAAATTGACATTGGCAATGCCATTAGCCTGAAAGTCGCATAGCGCCTGAAAGCGTGAGGGACAACTTCAATGAAAGAGTAGCGTCACACGTACCTGGGCCATGTCGAATTCCGCTTGGTTCCCATTTGAGTGCACGTCATCCTCGTCCTCGTCCTCACTTAACGAAGTGAGGTCACTGAGGGGAGAAGATGTGTCCAAGGCGTTAGGTTCTCTGGCGAAAAAACGATTGTCGAGCATATGAACCTAGGCGAATGAAGTCGACGTACATTCCTTTGTTCTTGCTGACTTTATTCCAGAAATCCAAAATAACTACCCTTTCAGGAACACGATATCGCCGTCCATTGATTAAAACCTCGTCGACTTTGGGCACGTCTCGTATTACAGGCGCCAAATCGGAATGAGTAATTTCGATATTGCCGTTATTATATTGATTGGGCTTGGTAATGTCAATTGGTGCTGCGTTATGCCTGGGTATACGGTGTCTGGGAGGCTTTTTGGACAGTGTGTTCAACATAGGCAACCTCTTGAGACATCGTAACAACGCACGAGAAGTTTATCCGCGTGGTGTGGACACATCCACTTCTTCGTGAGAGAAGGCATGACCATAAGAGGCGGATTCAGGCAATCTAAGTGCCAATGGCTGTTACAATAATCGCAAGAAATAATGCCCTTTCCTCCATCAATGGACGAATTTCGTGTTGAATATCGCCGTGCTGACGTGGAAGCCGCGCTCTCAGGGAGAGCCGACATGCCACAGGCATAGCAGAGCACAGGCGCGCCATTGCGGTCACGTAAACGGAAAGGATCGCGTTCCTCCAGAGCGCCAAAACGACTGCGACCATAGATGAGTTCCGGCAACTTCGCCAACTTATTCCAGAGTTACTTACTTCAAACGCTGAGGCTTGACCTGTGAGCCATCAACATAATCGCCTTTTGGTCCGGTTGCGACTGGACAACTAAGTATAAACCGAATAAGCAAGAGACAACGAGTGGCGCACCGTCTTTGAAAAAGGTTCGAATGTCTTCCGGGAGTTGGAATTCCCGAGGGATGGTAGTCATCACGTGGTGAATCAGAGGTGCCAGAAGGGTCGGTGGGATGCGACGAGATGGTTGCTGTAACACGTGTCAAAGCAAGCAGGATCGAGCAGTAGACAGGCAGAAAAATACCTTTCTCATCGTGCATGCCGGACAGAACCAGGAAGAATCGCCTTCGTCGATGCTTTCCATGGGTGGATCGAGACACCACAAGTGAAAAGCGCGTGGGCATCCGTCACAGTACACCAGTGCGCCTTGCGAGCGGCAAGCAGAACAATGGTCCTCGTTTCGATACTGTGAAAGAAAATCAAGTGAGAACCAATGTACACCTACGGTAGAAAAAAACAGATCGAACCTTATGAGCGGGCAAAGCCGGAGGTTCCGGAGAGACCAAAAGCGCCGCTGGCTGAGGTTCCTCTTTGACGTGAACGGCATTTGCCGTCTCTTTGCCCTTACCTTTGTCTCGTCTGCGAATTCGCGCACCAATACTTTGAGAGCGTTCGGGCGCGATATTTTGCGATGAGTTGCTCCGTGAAAGGGCGGGCGTGGCATTCGGCACGGCAGCAACGGGCGCTGGCGGCTCCACAACCACCTGGAGCTCAGTGGCATAGTCCTGCAAAGATACAAGGGCAGCACCGTTCTGCCGACGAGCAGAAGCGCGCTGTGCGCGACCGGTTGTACTGTGTGGGTTCACGGACATGGATGTAGAAGGCAAGTTGAAAAGAGTGTTGGGCGCGGACAGGGTCCGAACAAAGAGGGAAATAGGCATCAATTGGACATCTCGCGTCCAGGAGCGGCACAAAATGAACACAGAAAACTCACCTGCCATCGGCTCTTGTGCTCTTTAGGCCTCCTAGGCCGCCAAAAGTCTCATGGCCGATAAGTGTGCCATGCATCACACCAGAGTAAGACGTGCCAGGATCCTCTTCAGGCAGATAAGAATACGCAGGCTTTTTTGGGTCGCGTTTGAGCGCTGCCTGCCGTGCGCTCGCGACCGACGGCGGTCCAGGCAAGATTTCGGTGGCCAAGCTAGGGTCGCCTTCTAGATGCGCAGGCTGTACGATAGGAACCTGAGAGAGCAGGACAGCGGGGATACCGGCCGTCGATGCCATCGTCTCGCAGAAGCAGGGCGACACAGAACCAGAGACACAGGTGTCGTCTTGCAGTGAATGACAGTTGAAGACAAGATGCGTATAGCATCAAATTCGGATACCGCTCCCTCGATTGGCTCAGATCATCGCACAAAATTTCCTAAACTATGTATTTTCATTTGTACATATTGTAAACATGAACAAACAATCCCCCATCAACTTGTCCGCCCAAACTCGGCCCAACTTGTTTTTTGCCTACGTGTTCTGACGACGCAGGAAACGTCTTTCTCAACAACGGCCGCATGATGTCAAGCGTCGCTGCCCTCTTCAGGTTATGATACCTGCATATACAGCTGATGTGCAAATTCAGATTTAATACCAACACAGTGAAAAAAAAAAAGCATTTTGACAAACCTCACCTTGGAATCCTGTTCTGTTCGATCCTTGCGCACCGATCAAAATAGGCGTAGAAATCGGGTCCCCACAACCGCCTTGTTGTCTTGCAAGTCTTTCATACACTGAGCGAAGTCAGTCAGAACTGCGAATCACAAAAGGAAACTCAGAAAACTTTGGACAACAGTACTATGGTGCGGTGCGTACTTTTCGGTATAGGCTTGTGTAGTGATGTAATTTGGTTGCGAAAGCGCTCCTCGGCATGATCATGTAAACATTTCTGACACAGCCTGTACAACACTGGGTAAGAAATTCAAAGAAGTGACACCTTCCACGCACTCGGGAAACATGGTCGCGCGTACGTCAAGAATAACTGCTCTGTAAAACTGAGTCAGCCACTCGTCGGCCTGGTGACGACGTCGTCACCCAGCTGGAGGGCTGTAGTATCCAACACGCATGAAAGTAGCCATTTTCTGAACGCCGCTTCCTGCTTGGGGCTGAAGCGCTGAGGCGGGAGGTGCCACTTGAACCGCGTGGCAATTCTTCACAAAGCTCTGCGTCACGCAGACATTGAGATATAACCTGGCACGAGATAGAGCCAAAAACAACTCTGATGAGAACTCTGAGCGTTTCACGTGCTAGAAGAGCGTACGGTGAGAACTGAGGCGTTAGCTGAGGGAAAGACTGTGAATACACACTTGCCCGTCGCCCATTTAAGTGTGGTACCGTCCAGAAGAATATGTCGATTCTGTGCAAAATCGTCTTCTACAAAATAACAGCGAGAGCGGTTGTCGTTCGGCAACTCCCCCAGACTGGGCAAGACGTACGCCGAATCCGGAAGCTAGGCGAAATGGTGTCTAGCAGCCCGAATGCCCAGTCGATGCATCTAGCTCGCGTTAGGCTGGTTCTGCTGCGATGCGATGTGCAACATACAATCGTACGAAGTAGAGATGTAGAAGGTCGGAGTTCGTCCGCAAGAACCTATTTTCAGAAGATTACGGACCCTCCGTTCTGTCGACACAAACCTTTGTTGAAACTACTTTCTTGATATATAGGATGGCAATAGAATGGAGGAGGGCGGTGCGGAGAAAGAATCAATCAAGACTGAATGTTGAATATTGAATATTGAAAGTTGAACAATTGAGCTGAAAAACAGCTTGAGGTGATGGTAAGTTATGACAAGGCACGTCGTCGCTTCGCTCCGACCTCAAGGCCTCAAGCCTCAAGGTGTTTGTGGCAGGGAGTCTTCCAATGAGGAAGTGAGGATGAACAGCTAAGATTGCAGGTTGCGTCACGGTTCAGGTAGGGTTGCACCTGTGCAGGGCAAAGTATAGGCATGTTGTCAGTGTCACCCGGTCAGTGGTTTTTGTGGCGGGCGTAGATTGATCGGATGATCGCCGTGATCTGTTAGAGGTTGAGTTGAAGTTCAAGTGGACACAATGTTCCTCATTGCACCTCAACGCAGCCAAAATAAGGGACAAAAACGGCACGTATTGAAATACAGACATGCAAATCTATAGTATATCACAAACATGAACTTAGGCCCATGAGTTAGTAAACACAAACACATAATGATTCGAAAGAGCGGCGTGTGTTTTCCCCCCCGCCAAGGTTGGGACATAAGTGACCTGCCGAGGCGCGCCGAGCCACGCGCGCGACGGCCTGACGGCCGTCGCCCCGCGATCCCTCGGGTCTGATCAATTGATCGGGTCTCGTGTGTCCACGTCAGATAGATAGTATGGGGGTCGGCAACACCAGCTAAAATTTGCTTCCGAGCCTTGCAGGTAGAATGGCTAGACGAGATTTGGACTCGTACAGCACATTTGGGAACTTGGGTTTCGCTGGAAGAAATGTTGGCATGGGGTTGTAGACAAAAAGTCTTGGAGTCGATTTTGTAAATATGTACAAATAAGATGATTTTTCATCTGAAAACTGGCAAAGGCGAGACGAAATCAAAAATCGGTCCCAAGGAAACTGTTTAATGCATTAAAATATGATTTTTAGCGATTTTACATCAATTTTATCTTGCCTGTGGATGAAGAAATCTGAAGGGCAAGAGATTTTGCCCAATGAGGCAGTTCGGGGCTTGTAATGACTCAGGAAAGGATATTCCTACCCAGATATGGGTCAACACAACGTTGATGCGTCCTACTGTTGTTCGAACGGGACCAAATGGCCTTGCCAACCTGTGCGTTACACATTGGACGCTGAATGGTGTCATTGGGCGTGGGCGATGACCGAATTCATCACATGACTCCAATCAACCAATGACATGTCAAGGTCTGGGATGCATGAATGAAAACAGATATAAAAATTAAGATTTGTTTATGCCAAAATGCTGACCATTTTTAATTCATAGCGGACTGTCGTTTGGATAAAAGAGTAGTGATAGCGGCAGCGGCGTCTGTTGGCAGACGCCGCGAACAAGCCGAAACGCCGCGACTCAGGGTCTGGTTTAGTACTCGCTTTTACAGAACCCGACACGTACACTTTGTTGTTGCATATTTATTAATATCAACTTATGGTCTTGCTTTTTATAGCTTGAACGAAGTCCGGTTAGACTCGATGACCAGTCGGTGATGCACATCCTCTTACCCAAACGGGTAGCAAGCGGATGTTGACTCCGAAGCAGAAGTTAGAACACTGGCAGCTGGTTCCGACGCTGTGATGTCTGAGTCCATGTTGGACACGAACTTGGGTCTGAGCGGCCGCAGGCCGGCTTTTTTGTCGGATAGGGGGCCAGCCGGCGAAGACAGGCCTAATTTAATTGTCGGACAGACTTGGCTACTCGCGGCGGCGGCGAGGCCGATGTTGATGTCAGACAGGGTGTAGTGGAACCTTCCGAGTCGTGAGATGGAGTTGTGTTTTAGTCATTTTTTGTTGCATATCCTTGGTATACATAGCAGTGAACTCCAGCAGAAAAATGATCTGTCTTCAAGATGTGGGCTGTATACACTGACATTGTGTATATCGATGTACTTAGATCCTTACTGCTCGAAACTCATGCATAAATTAGGCCGTATAACCTCTTGTAGTAGCTAGGAAGGTACAGGGAGAAAAACAGTGGTTTTTGAGGCCGAATACCGTTGTCGGACATGAACTACCCCTCGCGCCGCAGGCCGAATTTTTTGTCGGACATTTGGCTGCTTTCTGCGGTCGCGATGTCGGACACGCCGGGCCGGCCCTCTTAGGCTTTGATATCTGAGTGGATATTCCGGGGTCCTGCAACCCCGCCTACCTCCCATCACGTTTTGCTTGATGGCCGTCTTGTCAAGGGAGTTCCGAGTCGGGCTTGCCACACGCGTCGTCTCTGCCTTCGCGTTTGTTCATCCGTTCTCTACACCTTTTTGCAGGACCCCTGAAAATACGCCCAAATCCTTCATCCAACGGGCCTCTTTTTGTCCGACAAAAATTGGGCCAAATCACCCAAATTGTCCGACATTTCATGAGGCCTCGCACCCGGCGCCGGATTTTTGTCCGACATTGAGATGAGGCATCGGGCCCTTCTAAAAATTTTTTTTCGGCTTGCGCTTCGCGCGAGAGCATAGATTTACACATTACAGAACTGAAAAACACTTGGAATTCAATGGAATATCGTACGGAATCACCGAAAGCATGTACACTCAGACAGTAGGACTTGGACTAGTACACACATGTACATCAGAGGTCTTGCTCTTCGGTCAGTGCTGGTAGCCGCTGATGAAAAGCTTTAACTGCCTGTGCAATTTTCGAAAGTTCACTACGAGTGTCGAGTTGCAGGAAGAGCTGCACATCTACAGGGTTAGTGAGAAGAATATTTGAAGCGTCTCTGATGCCAACGCCAGGGGACTCTTGCAAAAGACAAAGAATGTGTGATGGCGGCAGATGAGCAAAACTCCGCGTTCCCAGGAATACGGTTTCATTCGTGATCTTCGTGAACTCTAGAGACCGGCCCTGTCGCTGGAAGATCTGGCAAACGATGTATGATGCAGCTGCAATGTTTGTGGTGCTCTCGAGAGAACCGTGTTTCCCATTGCGTCCCCCGCCCTTCGAGTAGATGGCCCTAACTGTGGAGATGATGGCTGTGAATTTCGGGTAGCAGAGAGATCGAATCGAGCACTACGCACCGAAACCTATCATAACTCGCCCAGAAAGCCTGTCTTCATCGGTGATGAATACGAGGGCAAAACTACCCAATTTCAACGGTCCTTCATCGGATATTCCAGCGTTTGAGACATCATGTGAGCAAGACAAGCTTGCAAAAATTTTCGACCGTCGCTTGAGTGCCTTTATTATTACGGTTAGTAAACGTCTTCTATGGCTTTTGAAGTAAGGAAATTTTGACGACAGACCTCCTTTGCATTCGCATGAGCCACGACCTTTGCATTGGCGGCATTGCCAGACGATGAGTATCCGGGCTGCGTCGTCCACCGGTTGATGCGAAGAAGACCAGTGCCTCCCGCTCGAGTGTTGTCGTTCTTCAGAATTTTTTCGAAGCGTTTGATAATCTCACGCCGTGCGCTTGTGGCAGCACTCTCACGGTATATGTTTTGCTTAGTGTGAATACTGTCAGTCGCATGTCTTGTCTGATGTTCGAATCGAATGGTGACGAGCTCTTGCATATCAAGGGCAGTGAACGACAGGCTGCCTTGGCCGAAAGTAGTTGTCGCGGTGTCAAGGCGCACGTCGGGAATAGACCGTGCGGCGCGAAGCCATTCGTGTTGAATGGCCTGGCAGTAGGCCTTTTGAGCACGGAACATGTCCTGCTCTGTCGTTGCTACGTCCGCTATGTTGTTGTGCCTAGATGAATCAAAATTAACCTCTCAAATTTCACAGCGGTAGGAATGATACAATGGTAAGAATAGGAATAAATCGCTCACAGAGTTGACATTTCATCCACCATGACCGCCAAAGAGGCAACAGTCAAGGTGGTCGCCTCTTCCTCATCTTCTAACGAGCGTGGCGCAGCTGCATGATCTTGTTCATACTGCTCATTCAAATCGAGCAACGCTTGCAGCGCCTGCCCTTGTCCGATATCACACTCATTTTCTGGAACCCATTCCTCGTCATCTAAGCTACCAAAATCCTGCTCAGAAAACAACGGATCCTCCCAACCATGAGTAGCAGCCCAGGCAGGTGTACGTGATGTGACTGCGCAATTTTTGTCAGGATACCATTCCTGCAGACTCGGATATTGTGCCTTGATGAGATCTTGCATTCGAACTAGGTGCGCTGAGTTGATTCCAATGGCCGAGAGCAGACTTTCAACTTCTTGCATAGCTGCATACGCGAGCTCGTCAATTTGCTCATTGTTGGGAAAGGTGGCAAGTGCGAGGAGGTCAATACCTGCGTCATCGAAGTATGTGTGCGTGTAGCCTGTCGCCCGCGCCTTGACATCGTCGGGTGTGATCTTCGTGGAAAAAATAGCATGACGAATAGCGATGGTGATCTTGGGAACCAGGTACAAGAAGTCCAAGAGCGCAAAGTCGGGGAAGTTTTTGCGGGCTTCCGCGAAAGTATGCTCGCAAGCTTCACTTGAGTTCAACCAAGCGAGAAGTGGATGAAAACCGTCCTTCGAGAGATCATCGCGGTAGATGAAGAGAAGCGAGAGGTAGCCTTCAATGATGATACGCGTAATGTCGAGGGCTTCGCGAGAAAGACAATATTGGCGCATAGGATATTTGGAGATTGCGAGGGCTGAAATCCAGGCATCGACAAAATATCGAGCACGAAGCACCATCTTGACGCGCTCAAAATGATTGATGGAGCGACTTTGGTACGCGTCAATGAGTTCACCAAAGACGAAGAGAAAGACAAGCTCTCCGACATAATCAGGGCGGTGGTGAACAATGTACTCGAGGTTTTTCGCCGAGAATAATCGCCGAGCTGCGTTGTCATCCTGTCTGTCAACCTTGTCAACATCTCTATGATAGAGGGGGGACTCTTCATCGTGGGCGACGTTGCGAATATGTTGATAGAGGACAGGAAAGTCGCCCAGAACCAAGCAACGAGCGCCTGAATAGATATTGTTGCGGTAGGTCTTGAGAGCGTGCTTCGAGTCTTGCACGAGTGCAATGTTTTGACCATGGATACACATGTACGTGACACGGGTGTTTGCGAATAATCCTGGCTTCGGACTGGTGATAACACGTTCGACGGGCGTACATTCATGGTGTGCTAGAAGAAGCTTTTGGACTGCACGCTCGACCTCAGTACCGTCGCAACCATACGCTATGATGTGGGCACCGTTCTCAATGAGACCAATAATGACCTTCATCGACCAATCGCACAGAAACTCGGCATCAACTTTTGAAGGCAATGGTAACGCAGCGACGATGGTAGGTGGGGACTTCACTTTTTCGGCAAGCATTGCGACAAAAAGACGCATCTATTATATTGTCCATGAGAGGAACGTTAGAAATACTGGAGAAGAGACGTTCACAAACCTTCGTTGATGGCTTGATCGTGTCATCACGTAACAATGCCTCAAGTTGCGCTGGGTCTGCAACCTGAATTGGACCATCTTCGCCTCCCACAACGAAGTATTTCTTTGCTTTGTCGTCGTAGTACATGCGGAGCTGAGCGAAGAGCTTGGTATCATCGACAGAGAGACACATTGGATCACCAAGACAGCCCATGGCCTCGAGTTGATCGTGAACGCGCTGGAACGTCTCAAGGCAGATGTCGAGAGGCAGTCGCGGGACCTTGGCCTGTATATGCCTGTACAACAGTATTGTAAGTATTCTTCTCAAATGTCTCTATCAACTAACTTACTTATAGCTGCGTTCTGTTCGTTTAGGGAGATGTTTTCCAATGAGCTCTGCTGCTGACGGCGCCTGAATCTGAACGATATGCATGAACTCGTCCCACTCCACTGGCCACCGAAAATTCTGCATGCCGACACCGCGTTCTTCGCGCTCGTGAACTGAGCACAGTGCATCCATCAACGAGGCAAACAATGTATTCTTGATTGAGCCCTCGAGAGCGGCCTGCGCATAAATGATGCATGGCGTGTTCTTCGCGTCTGCCTGGGAGAATATGGTATATAGGTCCTTCGAGCGTGCGTGTATCTCTGCAGCGACACTGTTTAGGAAGCGTTTGTTGATGTATCGCCAATTTTTCTTCTTCTTAGGTGGATCCCGGCGCAAAGCATTCTGAAATTCTTTCGAACGCAAGATGGCACGACAAGCATCGCATGGCTTCCCGTCGGTCGGCTCATCGGTCAAGACTTCCACTTTCTTCAGGCAATTACTGGCGAAGACGCGCATCCGTGAGTGTTCATTCTGCCATTTTCGTCCGTGACGCTGAGCCATCATAACTTCCTCTTTCTGCTCGATGCGCAGACGACGGTATGCACGATGAAAGATACGGAAGGCATGCTTGGTGAGCGACTCGCCTCCTCCTCCGGTCTCCGATGTTCGATGAAGATACTTATTCACGTGTGGATCGACAGTCGGCGTGATGCCTGGGCATGGTCGCTCGACATATTCTGGTGGCTTGCACTTCGAACTCCGGCAAATTGGTGCTTTCTTGGTGAAGTACTTCATCCCGGAAAGTGTTTGGGTGTGCAACGTCGGCCCGTTCTGTGGTTTCTTCTGCTTCGAACACGGATCGCCTGGATTTTGCGGCTTCATATGATCGTCCCACCGTGAGATGTCACCAATATACTTGACAGTCACCCATGTGTCACACACTGAATGGCAAACACGAAGCGGGTTTTCATCATCGAATTGGGCATGAGGATCGTACCGGTGGACATACTCTTGCCACGCCGAAATCTTCGCGAGATCAGCATCGGTTGGGGTGTAACGTCCTTCCTTGATAGCAGACCGTTTCTCACGCTCGTAGGTTGCCGTGTGGCTCCCGCCAACTATGGAAGAGAACGACGTGGGCAGGTGGATTCCGCGGATGGCCTTGGAAGCCTTCGACGCGATGCTACGTGACTTTTTAACTGGTGCGTCATCAGCCTCTTCCAGTCGGCGCTTCATGCTGATTTTTGTGTTGATTTTCGCGCTGTTCGTTAATGAGGTGGACTTGCATGTGGACTTGTTCAAGGTTGCAGCAGCAGCAGCTGACGGTGCTGAGGGCTTCGAAGGCATTGGGGATGCTGAATATGCAAAGGAGGCCAAACGTTGTGCTGCAAGAGTTGGCGTCGTGTGGAGGCTGAACATCGAGTCTGCCATAGGCACCATCGAATCCGCAAGCTCGTCTTTTACGTTGACATCCATAGGTGCAATGCTCTCTGTTGATTCCACGTGTACAAGAGACGAGCTCGAGTATGTCGTAGACGCCTCCGTGCTTTCATGCGCCGGTGCTCGCAGAATGGTGTCCATGTCTGCCGTGGCTGCCGGTGCTGCCACCCTAATCACTGAGTTGTCGATATCACCTGAGGAACGCCATATCCCACCCAAACTATCCGTCCCCTCCATCTCATCCTTCACATTATCTACATTGAGCAGGCTGGTTGGTGCTTTGGAGTCAACACTCAAAGACATAGCCGTCTTGATGGACTGCGAGTCGGCGTTGGCGCTGAGGTCGTTATATTCAGATGAAAGCGACTCCTCATCGGACGAGAGTGAATTGTCGTCGGATGCAGCAGATGTCGGATTGAGCAGATTGGCCAGCGCTGGGGTAATAACCTCGCCTTCATCCTCTATGGGACCCAGGTACGGTGCAAGGTCGTCCAAGTTGATGTTGTGGAAGTTGTGATCAGGTGAGAACCCAACTTCCACCTTTTCGTCGTTTTGCCTTGCTGCTGCATGTAAAATACCCTGATAATACATGAGTCCGTTTGAACAACATGATATTTTAGCAATACCTCAGCATTTGCCTGCTCAAGACAGGCTGCGGCGAACCGATTGAACAACCGGATTCGAGTTTCAACTGTGCGCTCAGGACACCACAGGGGAACATCCGGAAATATTGCGTGTTCGATGGTATTGGCTGTACATGGTCCACAATTGAAGCCATCCGTCTGCAAGCCGTGCTCAAGCCCATCTTTGATGATCTCAACATCACAACATAGCGGCGCACACGCGAGCCACCGCTTAAGCGACTTTATGAACCGTGCCGGAGGACCACTAATCGAGGAAAGAGAGTCTCCTGGAATAAAACATGGTAAGTTTTGGATGCTCGCAGTTATGGCGCGAACTAACCGTATGTGACGATCTTTGTTTTCAGGTTGATGCAGGCCGCGATCCAATGGTTCTGGCGAACATGAACAGGAAAGTATAGCCTTTCGATCGTCCCTTCTGCTAATAACTGAGCATAACAGCATAGGAGCTTCGATGAGGAGTAGTCGCTCGTCTTCGTTGATGCAATCTCATTTGCGAAGGCAAGAGATGCGATGACAACTTTGTCCTTCAAGTCGCAGTGCGCCGACACACGAATAGAAAAGTCAGCCATCATCATGTCTATGAGCTCGCCAGAAAACCAGCTTTCCCCAAGAAAAGACATGAGAGTGGGTGTTCTGGCGGCGAGTTGGATGAGAAATGGACTCGTCGAATTGTGTCCGAGACTGTCGAGAATATCTTTGGCGCGATAGATGGCCTTCAGCACTGACCCCGTACATTGGTGAGCCTGCTTTCGAAGCCACTTTGCATGGTATTTCCACCGTCTCTGAAGCTCTTCAGTAGCCGCCATTCTCTCCCAAAAGGTCAGCACGTAGAATGGAAGCTTATCTTCCCCGTTGTTGTACCGTGGGTCACTGATAGACTTCTTGCCGTCGAACCAGGCCTGTCCGAAGGACTGCTTGAGGCCTTCAAGCACTTTTTTATGGGGAATAGGCCGAGCCATGAGCAGCTTGAGTGGGTTGACATTTGGCTCGTCATTGCTGTACCAGGATTTGGCCTTCACCAAGACAATGCTTGTCTGAGATTGTGGCGGCAAAGCTAGCTCAAGGAACTGAGACACTGGTAAGTCATCAGCGGGGAGAGCAGCATTTTTGAAAGCATCTGGCATTTTGAGCTTTTCAGTCTTGGCACGGTCAAGTTGTGCAGGTACTTCGCGCGGGTATGTGAGGCCTTTTCCTATTACTTCTGCCTCGTCAAAGTCAGGAACCTCATCCACATCAGAGTCTATAATTTCAGTAATTTCTGAAAGTGAAGCAGTAGCCATAATGAAGAATAATATGAATGATATGAAGCTATGAGCACAATGAAAAATTGAATCTTCGCGCCCTTCTGGCAACACATCAGTCGAACACTTGTATTTCAAAATTCTACCACCCGCCCGACTCGAACCAACAGATGGATGACAAAAAAGAGAGCCTAAAAAGCTCTAACCACTAAGCCAACACGACGCTACCAACTTGGTCTCTTACTCAGCCCTATGGTCTACCGCCACGGCGCTGCCCCGGCGGCCCCCATGTCCGACATCTGGATCTGGGCTCCCGGCTCGGTTGGATCATTGTCCGACAAAAAATCTGGCCTGTGGCGCCAAAAGTAGGCCATTTTGTCCGACACGTGGATGAAGGATTTGGGCGTATTTTCAGGGGTCCTCTTTTTGCGCGCTGCCATCGTATATACTATCTATACTCTATCTATTTGCCAATATAATATCTTTCACTATATTTGACTCTGCTCGTGCTATGTCTGCTGCTGCCGAGGTCTCAAATATCTCTGCTACGGTCTCGCAAAGGTCAGCAGTGGTGAAATCTGTCCTCACGACGCGCTGCAAGATTGCCAGTCTTCGACCGCACCAACTGAAGCATGCCATAGACGCAACAACTTCGTAACTATTGGAACCGGTCAAGGCAAGACAATCGTACTGTGGCATCAGGTGGCATCCGACTCGGACTCCTGTCAAAGAAATGATCCCCGTTTTGATGCGAGGTAGGTGGCAGGTTGAGGATCAGTACTTCAGTTCTAGCCCAGTCTCTATAGTTCCTTTTATGCATATATAACATTTCCCTCTCTGGTCACGGACCGACTCACGGTTTATTCGTTTACCCATTCGCGGCCACATCGCCGCACCTTATATATCGGACCCCATCTTCACGCTCCCTCAGACGATTCTCCTCCGTGGACAATCGCTGAGGTGAGCAGCTCCTCGCATACTTCCTTTACTGTTGCTTACCGTGTATTTACCAGACGCTGTACTTACGTACTCTAGGTAAATACCAAATATAGACAATTCTCTTCCGTGGACAATCACTGAGACGCTGTATTTACGTACTCTAGATCTCCGTACGATTTTGTATCCGCACACTTCGAGTCGGCGATGGAAAAGATGGAAGAAATCAAACCGCTTGTCGACGAATGGCTCCGACTGGACCGTGTTTGTCCACTCTTTCTCGTCCTCTCCATCAGTTTGCTAATTCCGCGGGCGTACCGCCATCGTTTGTAGAATGCATCGACTCGCCAAGAGATCGAGGACCTCTGGAACGCGCATAGTTTAAATGAGCTCGGAAAGAGGCTGGCGTGAGTATGATGTGTTCGATAGTGTTCATCAGTGAACTTGTCCGGTTTTTGTAGGACTCGTATTGAATTTGGGACAGCTGGTGCGCGGCCTTACCATCGGAGGCGCCTACATAGTACACTGACCAGTTACTCCGTAGGTCTTCGTGGTCGAATGGAGGCTGGTTTTTCTAGAATGAATGGTATATGGACCGTTATCGCCTTTTGAGTAAATCATACTGAGCCCGATCTACTCAGATCTTATCATCATCCAAGCGTCGCAGGTAATTCTTACTGTGCATATCTGAAGCGCAGAAAATCGTCAGACAGAAACGTAATGTGAACAGGGCCTGTGCGCATACGTGAAGCAACAGATACGAGATGCATCTAGCCGTGGAGTGGTCATCGGCCATGACCACCGTCACAACTCGGCGCACTGGGCGGCATTGACCGCATCGGCTTTCGTCGCACATGATGTCAAAGTCTACCTCCATCGTGGTCTGGTTCATACGCCGCTGTAAGGGTCGCTCCGCAAACTAAAACTACGTACGGCTTATCACGGGCAATGAATAGCGTGCCGTTTAGTGTGAAGCACTTGGGCGCAGCTTGTGGCGTCATGATTACAGGTTTGGCGATTCCTTTCAAAGTATAGATATAATTGTTTTCATCTAATCGTGCGTGTGATAGCGAGCCATAATCCTAAAGTGAGCGTATCATCGCTTCTGTACAAGGTCTCTCAATTAATGTACGTTGCAGCAAGATAACGGATACAAGGTGAAAACGCCCCCCATAGAGGTGATTTTGACTGATCTCCCTTACAAGGTCTACTGGGAAAATGCCGTTCAAGTAATTGTTTTGTACTCTTCATTCAGGCACTTTTTCTGAGGATCGTCGTAGATTATCTCTCCGCATGACATAGGTATATCCGACTCTATCAAGGCCAATCTGGAACCAAAGTGCTGGGACGTCGACACTCTGGCCTCCAGTTCTACATGCATAGATGTTACGGTGGAAATGAAGTCGAGATATTTCCAAAGCCTGACGGCATTCGTAAGGTATTTCGCAACGTTTTCTCGATCATTCAAATAGTTAGTTTCCCGCAAAACAGCAAGCTTGACGCGCCCAGCACCCTGCAATTTGTCAACACCTCGATGCACGGAGTCAGTGCACCATTCATCAGAAAAGTATTCCAGCTGTTCGATTTTCCGGAATATTTGTCTGTCCCAGAGCAAGAACAACCTGATCCGGAATTTCCCACCGTTTCGTTCCCTAATCCCGAAGAAAAAGGAGCCTTGGTAAGCGTGTAACGGATCGTACCTGCTTTTCCAAGTAACGCCAATTGTTTTACAGACCTTGGCCATGCGATACGCGGAGAGCCACGACGCCATCTATGTGCTAGCTCAAGATCCTGATTCAGACAGGTTCACTGCGGCTGAGAAAGGGTTCGCTATTGAAGTTGGCTTTATTGAAAAATTCCTCCCATTGAAAAGAGTCCTATAGGCCCGATGGCACCTTCGTGCAATTTACAGGTGATCAGTTAGGGACAATTTTCGCAAGATGGTCTTTCGAACAATACAAAGCTTCCGGAAAGCCGGTAGACAAGCTGTGCATGGTCGCCTCAACCGTAAGCTCGAAGATGGTTGAAAAAATGGCCTCAGCGGAGAAGTTCAAATTCATCGAAACGTTGACCGGTCTGTCCCAAATTCCTTGGTCGTCCGCCAATCGCCGGATTGATTGGTTACAGGGTTTAAATACATCGGAAACGCGGCACTCGACCTCGTTGCGTCTGGCTATGAAGTTCCTTTTGGTTACGAGGAGGCCATCGGATATATGTTCGGTCCTGAGATTCGTGACAAAGACGGGGTGGCGGCGACGGTAAGTGGAAACGCTATACAGCTGTACAGCTGTCAACTTACAACACCATCCAATAGTCCGTTTTCGTGAAACTTGCGTGCGAACTTCATGAGCAAGGAAAGAGTGTCCGATCATATTTGCAAGAATGCTACGACCGGTCAGCCTGGCTCTCATATTTGGGGATCGGGACTTACTAATAAGCTACGCTTTATGCACTAGATATGGGTACTTTGAGGTAAACCCTTGTTTTTGGAGATGGTCGCCCGTGTCCCTTTACCAATACCCATCACGCAGACTCGGAATAGCTACTTCATTTGTCATGACCCAGCCACGATCGCGTCCATCTTTGAGGGGATCAGGATGAGCAATAAGGCATGTGGCACGTATAGTTCCATGAGCTGCTGGACTGATGGCTGGGCAGTCACACGATCGCATGCTGCGATATCCGCACTCGATTGGGGGATTGGCAATAACGGCCGTCAATGACCTCTCCGCGGGGTTCGACAGTACGAACGCGCCTTCATACAAACCGAAGCTACCATTTTCACCCGGCCCTATGATCCAGTTCCGTGCAGGGACCGGGACCGGGACGAAGATTGCTCTTACAATAAGGTGCGTGGCTGTCTTGTGAACTTTAGGTACATGGGCGTGGCATTCATTTCGTTTAGGACGAGTGGCACAGAACCAAAGGTAAAGGTTGATCTCTGTGACAACAAAAGGGGCTGACATCCATTGCGGCAGATCAAATACTACCTTGAGGCGAGTGGAGAGGACAGGGCTGCAGTGTCCACGTGTCTCGCAGCTGCGGTAACGGAGCTTCGGGACAAATGGATGGATGCGCCGGCCAATGGCTTTCAGGAGGCGTCGTGATATGTACGGCTGCTAATTTTATTCGCGCGGGCAGTTTGGAAATTTAAGGACTGTTATGTAAGCGGGGGTGTCGCGCCAGTGATAGCATTTTAAGGTTTGCATCCGGTCTCAGATCGGGGACCTGGTTATGTAATGCTTCTCGGACGGCGAAGCGCGCTGGATGGGCGACTAGCCGGCGGGGGCGATGTGTGTGCGTGGTTGTTGCGGCGTGTGCGTGTTTGCAACTGTTTACGTTGTTACACGGATTTTGGATTTTATTTATTGGCTATGTGTTGCATGGTCAGCCGGCCAGTATCTGCCAATATCTGCGAGTATCAAATCAATCAAATCATGATAACGCACCGCCGGGCAAGCCACGTTGTGGCCCCAATATGGATGTTCGACCATCACTTGAGTGGCAGTCCGCTATATATCGAAATTGTATGTCTCGTTCAATAGTTTACTACGACTCGAGTATTGCTGGTTGGCCGGTCGTATGTGGCAACTGCATGCTATCCGCCGCGCCGAACCGGCTTGCGTTTTATATATTTAACTGCCTGTTCCTAGTGTCGTGCTTCGTACCACCCATTCGCCACCACTTCTCTTGCCACCCCTCCAGAGTGTTGTGCGCTCCGGTCGTATGCCCTTGAGTGATCTCTTGGTAGACGCCCTTCGCCATGGAGGATTCCACAGACAGGTCCGCCGTGCTATCCTACAACGCTGGCCTCTTCGAGTATTACAAGCAGCTTCTCTCCGAAGAAGACTCCTTTCTCTCCTGCTGCGAGAAACTTGTGCCCTGGTTATCTGAACGCAAGGCCTACTATGAGCAGGCCCGCCCTGAGGTGAATTAAATCCCCAGGGAAATACTCGCAATGACTGATCCACGACGCCTCTTTCTGCTCGTCTAGATATTAGATCTACTTTTGGTAGTGCCCCTTCTGACCCATGTTTGTGAGACCAACTAACGATTGAGTAGACTGCGCGACGCACCGTACGGACCACCGTAGGTCTCAGTCGTCGTCAAACGTTGCTGATCGCACGATTCGCCGACGATCACCCTTTTGTGGTCCCCTACATGCACTTAGTGACGATTGTCTTCAAGTACCGCGACTACTTTATCGAGGATAACCTCCAAGGTGTGTGGCCTGTCAAGATTTCTGGCCGCTGGATGCCGTTTAACTTTAACCGTCGCAGCCCAGCTTGATGGCCTGTATCTCGGGCTGCGTGCGGATGTCCCGGACTCTGAACACTCGTCCGATGTGGAGATGGAGAGTTCCCATTTCTCTGTGGATGTGAGGGATGAGGGCGAGAGGTCGCCGGGTTTGGAAGAGGCCGAGATGTCGTCAGCTCAGCCTACCCCAGCACCTTCTGAACCAGTACGTACACTGGCTCCAAATCGATGCCCTAGCCGTCTTACCCGCTGACCATATCTGTAGTCAAACGCACCGAGTCCCAGCGTCTCGTCCGCCATCAAAGACGATCCCCGATCTCGACCGCATTTTCCTCTACGCGGACCCGACGCTCGCCCACCGCCAGACGCGCTTATTGTGCGGCGACCATTCACGTCGTATCCTGGTGCGAGCCCAGACAAGCCGCTGACGTATGAAAAGGTCGTCCGGAATGACTGGTTCCTGTCGGTGGACGACTTCCAGTGGATCAGCGGTGACTCGCCGCCCGGGGCCATCATGCTGCCCGAGGCTCTCATGCCGCCGTTGGACTGGGGAAAGGAATACAATGACGAGAACGACCCACGGTCGCGCATTCGCTGCCTGTTTTGCCGCCGAGACTACAAGTCCAGGACGTCGTGGCGCTTCCACGTCGGCAAAGAGACGCATCTGCTGAAACTCCCCGGCGAGCGGGTGAAGAAGAATGCCACCCGCAAGAAGAAGTCGAAAACTCAAGATGCGGGTTTTGCGCACGTATCTGAGGTTCACAGTGCTTTTCATCACCTGGGACAGTAGGACCATTGATATGTCTGTATGAAGATTCCATCATGATCAGTTGTGCCACAGTGTTCGCGTTTGTATCGATTACAGATATCCTACTCTACTTTAGTTTTATCTTACATTTCATGTACTTAACTGGTGTACAAGCCACACCATATCCAATGTCCATATCCACAGAAACAATGTTGAGCAACCTTGATGTACAGCGATTGACGTGACGATTGATCTCGGCGTCAGTTGACACAGATGACACAGACACGGACACAGCCCGTCGGATCCGTTACCAAGCCGCATCTCAGCTTCGACGTTGTCAGTTCTCTCTTTTTGGTCGTAAATTCTTGTCCGCCCACAAAGATGGGTCTCTTCAATCGCAAGCGGAAACAGACCGATGGTGACGAGGCAAAGAAGGAAAAGGGAGGTTGGAGACGGCCAGCCAGTCAGTTGTACACTCCGGCATCCACAGTCCCCCGCTCACTCACCCCATCCTTTATTCCATTTCGACAGATACTGCCTTCAAGCAGCAGCGTCTCAAGGCATGGCAGCCCATTCTCACTCCGAAGACGGTGCTGCCAACCCTTTTTGCGATCGGCATCGTCTTCGCACCCATTGGTGGTCTGCTCATCTGGGGCTCGTCTGGTGTCTCTGAAATCACACTTGATTACACCGACTGCGACAAACTTTCCCCTTCGGCATCGAATTCGTCGTTGTCGTTTACCGACATGCCCTCCAGCAAAGTGTCATACCGTCTGAGCAGCGACACCTCTAACCTTACTCCTTCCCGCCCGCAGTATGCTTTCCTCAACAACACGGGCAACACGACCCTTCTTGACTCGGACATCTCTGCGCAGTATCAGTGCATCATTGATTTTGACATTGTTGCCGACTTGAAGGCGCCGGTGTTCTTGTACTACAAACTCACCAACTTCTACCAGAACCATCGTCGCTACGTCAGCAGTCTCGACTCCGACCAGCTGCAAGGGAAATTGGTCACTGCAAAGACTCTCGACTCTAGCGACTGTAGCCCTCTCGGCTCACGAGACGGGATAGCTATCTACCCGTGTGGCCTCATTGCCAACTCCATTTTCAACGGTGCGGCTCGCTCGTCTTGAAGTGTATGCCATCTACTATCTCACACGTCCTTGTCTCGGCCTACAGACACATTCACATCTCCGGAACTGCTAAACCCTGCAAACTCATCGGTCACGTCAACAACATACCAATTCTCGTCGAAGAATATCGCTTGGCCTGGCGAGGCCAACAAATACGTCGTGACACCTATTGGTAACGGGGGCTACGCATCCGCCGACGATATCGTCCCGCCGCCTAATTGGCTGAAGCGCTTTCCGAATTACACGAATGACAACATCCCAGATCTCAAGTCCGACGAACATTTCCAGAACTGGATGCGCACCGCTGGCTTGCCTACTTTCACGAAACTTTATGGCCGCAATGACAGTGACGGTATGGCAGCGGGTACATACCGCATTATCATTGGGATGAGTGAGTGTCATGTTTTCAATATTGTCTTGGCCGAATTGTTGCCCATGCTCTTCTTTTTTAATTACGGTAGATTTCCCTGTAGCCAGCTATGGCGGCACAAAGTCCATGGTCATTTCCACTATTTCTTGGATAGGCGGGAAGAATCCTTTCTTAGGATGGGCATACGTCGCAGCAGCCGCGCTCTTCTGTCTGCTAGCGGTTGCTGGTACAATCAGGCACCTGGTCAAGCCAAGGTCAGTCCTTGTCTCACATTCGTATGTTTTTCGAGAACGGGATTGTTCTGCGAATGTTCTTGCAAAAATGGCTTGCTCAAATTTACCTTCTAGACCTTTGGGCGACATGTCTCTGCTATCATGGAATCGATGAGCGTCAAGTTATTGAGGACACTGGTAGAGAGGCCGCAGACGCTCGGTAGTTCAACGATGTTGCAGTGGATATATGTATTTACGACCCAGGATATAATTGCCAATAATTGGTTAATAGTTTGTATCAGACCAGCGCGTGGCGGGTGGATCTATGCCTTCCGACGACGCCAGACTGTAGCTATCATGTACATGATTCTTTCGCCTGTTGGACTTTCACGATTATTTCTGTTTCCTCGTGGTAATCAGTTGTCGGCCTGGCTACATGTAGAGGTGTGCATGTAGAGGTGTGTATGCGCGTCTACATTTTGGCTGTTCTGTACAGGTTGTACGTGCCACCTTGTTTGAACTGAATTGAATGTTGCTGTCGACGGAGTTGGTTGTATGTAGTGTTTCTCCGAATCTTGAAAGTTGATTGCCTGCTCCAGTGTCGATAGCCTCGTCAAGAACAGTAAATCCTATCCTTTGTATACTGTACTCATTGCAAAAGTGGACGCGCTGGGAATTGAACGTTTATTGAACGTGAACCCAGGACCTCTTCCATAAAATGAACTATTTTGGAAATATGTATGCTAAGGAAGCGTGCTACCACTGCACCACGCGTCCATCCGTTCAAAAGCATTGTCTGTTCCCTCAACAAAACTTTTGTGGAAACAAACATTTGCTGAATTCGAGAAATAAACGGCCTTACAAGATATTGCTTTTGGTTCACCATTGACGGATGTTGTCACATTCGAAACACGTCCATTAATCAATAAGTACAAAACTTATGCTGGCCAAGACTGAAAACATGAATGCCGTAGATGAACGACCGAAATACATAAGGTTCGAATTATTCATGAAGAGGTATAAAGTTTTACAACACCGTCAGCACCTGCGCTGACCATGACAGGAAGCGAGGGGTGGAACTGCACGTCCAGGACACCTTCGCGAGCTTTTTCTCTGTGCGTGGTGATCTCCTGGGTGCAAGCGCGTGAACCCATAAGATCCCAGAACCGGATAGAACAGTCGTGGCTGCCTGACACCAAAGACAAACCTGCGGCGTCAATGGACAGAGATGTAACTCCGTCCAAATGAGCGAGCATGGAGTATGTACATTGCCCTTGAACGAAAGAGCGTCAGGTGCCACCCCATTCGGCCTTGAACAGAAGCTGTTACTTACCTGTCGTCAAGTCGAAAATTCTGATAAACTTATCTTCGTGGGCTGTCACGAGGAGCGGAGACGTCGGGTGCGACACGATCCTATTGATCTGAGTCGCTGTTGTTCCATCTACAATGCTTCATCAGCATGAACAATCGGGTTGACGATGTGCATTTACCATAAGTCATGTCAGTAGCTAAACGATTAAGCTCTTTGCCAGTATCAATATCGAAAATCTTAACGATAGCATTTTGATAAGCGACCGCTACTTGCTTGAGATCGGTCTTCAGGGCCTCGACAGCCGTCGCACCAGGCAAACTCTCGTCATCATCGTGATCATCGTGGTTTTCGACGATACCGTTCCAACCCCATGTGAGCTTTAACGCTCCGCCACCAACGGGATTTCCTGAGACATCCCAGACCTTAACGGCGCCTTCCGCGCCGCAGCTGATGAGCCTACCCTCATCGTGTACGAGCGCAAGATCCCACACCGCATCAGTGTGGCCGATAAGTTCCCCACGTGCGCGGGTCTCGTCATACGACGCATATGTCGTATGGCCCGGGGGCGGAAGTGCCCAGATACGGATAGACGAGTCGAGCGAGGCAGAATAAAGTAGCTGCCTGGATGGCGAGCAGATGATACGCGTTACAGCCGCACTATGACCCCGCAGGGTGAGCTGGGGTTCCACTTCAATTGCAGGCCTTGCGCTAGATTGAGGCGAGGAACGGTGAGTGACAGTCGTCTCAGTCAATCAATGAGAAACGAGGCTTACGCAGATGTGGCCAGGTGTGCGACGTCCATTCGCCAAACTTTGACGGTACAGTCATCACTGCCAGTTGCGAGACAAAGCTCAGTAGGGTGGAAGGTGACGGCACGAACGGCGTCCAGATGGCTAGATGAAGACGGGAATAAGCCTCTGAAAATAATGAAAAAACAGTAAACATACTTGCGAAGCGTGCGTTTCGCCTTCCAGGATTTATTGCTTTCCCCGCTACCGAGGAGTTCCTCATCCTCAGCTTCCGGCTCAGCCACACCTTCATCCTCGTCGTCTCGCTGCTGATGGTCCCATGCATCAAGGCTATCGAGGCCACCACTTGACAGGCTAGCGGAGGCATCTTGAAAAGCAGGGATTCGTTCAGTCTCCAGGGACGCATGTTCACTGTCCCTTTCACTTTGCGATTCTAGTGCCGCTATTGGGCGCGCTGCCTGGGAGACCGCCTGAGGCGGCTGGGACTGAGGCGGTGAACCTTGCCGTCCCTGCCGCTGTTGCATGAGGTGATGCTGAGGTGGTCCCTGCGCTTGACCCTGCTGCATCTGCTGTTGCTGATATTGTTGCTGTTGCTGCTGCAAATGCTGTTGTAACATCATGCTTGAGCCCATTGGGTTCGGACGCTCCAGTGGTCCGCCAGAAGCAGGTGCACTAGAAGGTCCGGACATCAAAGGCATGGCGCCAGGAGCGCCATTCATCATTGGAAAATCCTTAGCAGTGTCAGGCATGACCTTGCGAGGACGTCCATTGTACGCGACCGCGGGGTCGAAGGATTGGACGTTCGGCATTGTCATAGGAAGAGACTGGTTATTGAGTAAAGGGCGATTGGGCAGAGGGTTCATGGCTTGTGGGGAAGTGAGATATGTGATTTCCTGCAAGCACCTAAGAGAAAAGGGTAAATATAGACTCGCAGTGGAATGGATAGACGCAACTGTTTGAGATATTCGCGACTACGTGCGCGACTTCTCGGATCGCGTCCTAAAGGAGGTTTTCCTACACCAGCAAGGGATGCATTAGCTGCATTCCCGTTTATGGACGCCCAGGCGGGATTCAGTACGCCACCCCAGGATTGAGGTCTTGTGCTGTCTGAAGATCCGCCGTTTGTCGCGCGTGAGTTGGGAAGAGGTGAATCTGGTGATTTGTGATGAATTGAAGGAAGAAGACAAGATATCTGGCGTCCAACCTTCGCTGTGAGGAGAGTTGGGCCCGCTGTCGTCTTTGTTCAAATTCGCGTCTTCAGGTCTGGATTGCGATGGCACCTGGCCCGCCTGAGTACCCGTTCCCGCACCCGCAACAAGCTTGGCTGCGGGTATAGAAGGTGAAGACTGCGAGAGCTGCTTTGAACTGCAGGAAACGTTCGTTGAATACGACTTTTATTTTCAATACAATATTGAAAATGAGGTACCGTTCCATTCTGAGGGCGTACTCCAGCATCTTGATGCGTTTCATCAAGTCTAACTTGACGTTGTCGAACGAACGACGTTCGCCCTCTAACAATGCGATTCGCGCCTGGAGGCCAGACGTTAGAGCCATCGCATCGAGGACACATGTCACGCAGAAAAAGCTAGCACGCACTCGCATCTCTGCTCTCTCTATCTCCCACTCGTTGCGCTCGCGCTCGTAGCGGCGCCATTCTGTCTGCAAAAAGTGCAGGACACTGCTCAGAGTGTAGTCTTGGCCGTTTTGTGGCGGTGGCAGAGGAATTCCCGGCCGATCCTGAGGCTGCTGGTTTGGCTGCTGGTTCTGGTTCTGCTGGTGCTGAGAGGGCGGGATGCCATGGAGTGGACCCAACATGGGAAGCTGAATGCGAGATGACGGTCGGGACGAAGGAGAGGTTGGAGTGAGGTCTGAGCTGCCGGTTCTCGCAGTGCTCATGTTCACAAACAAACACCGCGTCCATCAATGGAAACGAACCGTCACCTGCTCCAGCTTACTATCTTTTTCTTTTTATTCACATAATGTACCCGTACATGCTGACTCTAATATGGGTCGTGCAAAAATGCGCACGATGCGCCTGTATACATATCATACAATCCCCACCGCCATCTCGCTATACCGAGCGCTAGATTCAATGTTCATTTCTTCCCAGACCTGCATTGAAATTCAATAAAGTCAGGTCATCGACTAACATAGTGCGGCGACTAGCTACCCACTTCTTGATGCCGCCGCCGGGTGGACCGCCTGATGAAACGTATCATCTGAGCCTGCACGATGGATGCAACAGACTGAATACCACATACCCTTGGCAGCTGGAGTGGACTTCAAGTCAGCTGGCAGTCATTTGCATCGATCAGAATTCCACGCGACGTACCCTGTTCCCGAGCGGCCTTCAGCGCTGCAGCTTCGGCCTTCTGCTTTTCCTTAAACTGCTTATCCTCTTCGCCCTCGACCTTCTTATCTTTCTTAGGAGCCTACAGAACGTGCCTTCAGCACCTCCTCCCCGTTGCAGTAGTGATGTTCAATTGGCTGGCTCAGACCTTCAAAGGCTTCAGCTTTCCGCCCTTTCTGCCGGACATGTCGTGCGTAGATCCCAAACGTAGGACTGCTCAAAGACAAAGCACAGACGATAGATGGGCGACACGACGGAGCCTTCACGTAGAATTAGTAGCTTTATATATACCTCCCAGTTCGAACGCGAAAAACAGATCAATTCGAGCCTAATCGAACTCGATGTCTTGTACTCCCGAGCAGTCGAGGACAAGTTGGCAGCTATAGTACACTGTGCCCATCGACCATTGGATTCAAGATGCCATCTCTTATAGGTAATCGATAACGTTCGTACCCAAAATGTACGGCACTAAGGACGCACGAAATAGAGTCTTGCTCGAAAATTCCATTCGTCATCACCACGACTTCGTCTTCGCGGGTTCTGGTTCTCTCTGGCTACCAAACTAATTCAACGTCCGTACTGCGATGCTGTACGCTTGCGTTGGAAAAGCGGCTGCGCGTCCTTATCGATGCGTCGAGGTCTACAGCGACTGGTGACAGCGAATAGCGTATTCCAAGCACGCGATATGATGAAAGAGCGGGATTTTCACGATAAGACACTAGCCTCTCTCGACTCTGACCTATAACATGAAGTGGATTCATTGGGCCTAAATTTAAACTAGCTTTCCAGGCAAAACGTGCATAGGCAACCTGTCCGACTCCTTGTTGTCCGGTTGTGTTTCTGGGTCCTGTATTCCGTATACACAATGCGGTTCAGATCTGTATGCTTCACTGGTTGCTAGCTGAGTCACGCTTCCGAAAGCGGTAGCCCTAACCCCGGTGCACCAAGCGCTTTTGGGGTCGGTACTCCGGTAAAATGGGAGACAAGCTCCCCATAACCCTAACCCCGTCTTCGGGACAAGTCGATTGGATCAATCAATAGACTCTCTCTCTTCATCGCGTCCATTCCGTCCAAAAAAGATCCACGTCTATAGCCATGTCGTGTGGAACCCGTGCCATTTGTCGCACAGGAAGACTTGTTGGTCGGAATTTCTCCACGCGTGTAGCCGTTACTTCTCGGCCGATGGCGTTTCTGTCGCGACCTGCGACGTCCTCTGGACTGCCCACATCTACTTCGAGAAATTCACTGGGAAGCAACACAACTTGCATTTCATCTTCCAATCACGCCGGTATTCGCGTGGGACGGCCTCCGTTTGCCAGAGCTCTCGTCCGGCCGTTGTGTCGGGACGGCGCGTTTAGGAAGCTCATCAAGGAACGCTAACCATTGTGCCGGCCTTCCCCCATCCTTGGACAAGGCCGTGCGTTTATTCTTGGCATGGTTTCGTTCACCTTTGATGCTGTTCAGCTAACATGCCTGTATGTCAGGGCATCAAGGATATGTGTCACGAGCCACGTTACGCGCACGGATACGCGTTATGCACAGTAGACACACCTCACGAAAAAGCACAGTATAATCGATATACTTGGGTAGGTAGACATCGATGGTGTTGACAGTGCGGAAAGGAGCTTTCATTGCTCTTCAAGCTAAAAGTATATAAAGTTAGAACTATAAGTATAGTAACTCGGCAGTATCCCCTCTCCAAGGCAAAACGAGGACTTCAGTTACTAAACGTGAGTTCCGTTTACAGCGAAAATCGCGCTCGCAGAAGACAGTAAGTTAATATTGATCTTCCATCCCTAATACACTTAAATCTCGGATGATGAACAGCGTCTCATCCACCCGCATCTCCAAGACGCTCAGCTTAATCTGCTTGCGTTCCCACTCCGCCAGGACCTCGCGTTCGAGACGCGTCAGCAGGCTCTCATCCTGGCTCACATCCGTTCGTTGCCGCTTCTCCAATACCGCTCTCACCACGGGCTCCTCTTCTTCGGCCTGCCTTCGCTGCCCTATGTTATATAGCGTTTGATAAAGGCCGCGAAGGATGGCTGCGTATGCTTTCCGCAGATCGACGTACCTAAGTGAAATACATCAACAACTAACTATGTAAACGCGTAGTAGGAGCCTCACCAGAGATAAAATGTCCGTGTGGGATTGCGGTCCGCAGTTTTGGGCACTTCTTGTGTTGCCACAAGAGAGTCTGCTGCCATGGCGGACAAGAGCGGGCGGACGTCCTTGGCCGCCATCATCACTACTTTGGAAATCTGTCGTATATTATTAATTGTAATGGAGGAGACACAAAAGACAGTGTCCATACCTCCTTCTCGTCCATCTTACCGATGTCCAAAAGGAGGCGCACTATGCGAAGCCCTTCCACGCCGTACTTTTCTCGCGTGACTGCTTCGTAGACTTGCCGACGCATACGGCGTCCAACCGTCTCGAACTCTACCTGTGTTTTCGAACCATCAAATGAGACGAACGCCGCAGCTCGCCCAGTTGAAAGTGGATTATCTGCGTGCGCGAGTAAACTGAGATAGTGTTTTGTGCAAGTGGTGTTCGAGGGTTTTGAAGAGAGTGTCAACCCCGAGGCAAGATCCTCGTCGTCAGTAAATTGGACTGCTATGTTGCCCACCGTAACCGCATCTGTGGAATCGTTTAGCAAGATGCATGAGGCGTAAGGCGGGCCGCGCACCTGATCGTGGTTCAGAAAGATGTCTTTGCAATGGCTCTGTAATCTTGAGAAGAGCGCTTATAACACGTGAAGCGCTGATATTAAACCGCTCCTTGGCTGCATTGACAATAAGCTGTGCGTGGGCGACGTCAGAAGCTGACCAGCATAGTATGTACGAAGCTCAAACCTCATTTCGTATGTGCAAATTGAATTTGTCGAAATTTACACGGAAATAGACTTCATCCTGGAGGGGTATGTAAGGTCAATGCGGTCCTAGGACAAGATCACCATGAACACTCACATCCAAAACGACCTCCTCTTCTGGATCCCTGCGCTGGTTCAAGTTGGAATTTTGAGATAAGAGCACGCAAGGCTGACGTACATTGATTTTAGAGATCCGGTGTGTGGAGGCTTCCTTCGCCTTGTGCTTCAGGCCTATCTTCTCCGCGTCTTCCTGCTCACGTCGTAGCCGGGCCGCGGCGACCTCTTTGGCTTCACGTAACTCCCTCGAAGATGGCAGATTACTGAGTTTGCTTTTCTCCTCCTCTTCATATTGAATACGCTTGTCTTGAGGGGAAGTGTGGGCAAGGACGGTCGACGCCTTCAGATATGATGAAGAAACAAGTTTGAAGATGGTCTGTTTGTACAACATGGTAGCTATGTCGACACGATGAGTGGGGGAATGTTGTAAAGACACTATTCAGAGATCCTACATTTGCGGCCAGTTTTGGGCAGTCGCGCGAGTATATCCGGGGGGCGGAGCTTCCCGTGGTCCAGGATGATAGAAACAATCTCTGCAGCCTAAGCACATATATGAGTAATGATTGTTGACTCTCAAGGACGCATATAAAATATCGTACCGCTTCCCCATGTATCTTATTTGCGATGTCAATGTACCTTCCTAATCGTAAACGGACAACACATTCGTCGACATTGACTTCAAACACCTCGCCATCGTCTGTCTCTGCATGCCAGAGAATGTTATGCTGAATCAAAATGAGCACGGCTGCGCGCACTTGGCGCGGTTTGAGAGATGTATGTCGGCAAATTTGAGGTACTGTCAGCCTTCCGTGCGACAGCAACGCCTGCACGACCTTCTACAGGGCGCGTCAGCTGAACAGTCGATCGAATTCCGGGAACCGGTGGCTCACTGCCGTCAGAGGTCCAAAATGCGAACCGATAATTTGAACGCACAGACACGTCGTCGAATGGTCCGCCATGATAAATTAAATTTCGACAGGCACTAACAAACAACGAATTTCCGAGTCGCAGGCTGGGCCACAACAACGTCGTCCACGGAAGATGCAGACATTTCTACCTATGACTCACTTGTCGATCGACACTCGAACACGAGATCGAATGCCGTGATCACCGTGATGGAAGCGGTGTCGGCGTTGCGGCCAACTTCATTTTGACTGGGGCTTCGACTGCAATCCTGCTACTGCATCTACATACAGCGACGTAATGTAGGCTAACATTGTGAAAGTAGTCCGAGCTGAGCGTCGATAAAAGCAACAACAACATGAAATTATTGACCCTGGATGATTACGTAGCAAAAGCCTGATCAGTGATCTGGATTGTAATGTGTATGCGGATGCATCGTGATGAATCAAATGTTTATACAGCGTATTTATTAGTTCGAGATGCCAGCTTTTTCCCTTACTAATCCGACTTGGGCAACCGGATTCTTAGAGTTGTCTTTCTACGGGTAAGTAATTCTGTCTTCTCAAATTTCTTCCTGTTTGGTTGTTTTCTTGAGAACGTCTATATCATCCCCCGTGGTTCTGGCTGAAACTCGACATGGACATCATTCATAGGACTTCTGGGCACGAATAACATTGCAGCGAGCACAAGTCTTAGTCAAATCCCCGCAGGGAATAGACCCATAACATGTCTCCCCCCTTATAAAGATTGGCTACATCGCATCTCAAGACGCCCATTTACATTTTATCAATGATTGCCGGGTTAGTAGGCAGCCGCATTCTCATAACAATCGTTCACTTGAAGCATTGCGCTGATCCTCGGTGGACGAAGAGGTAATAGTCTGCACGGAAGCGCGAAAATATATATAATTCACGCGCCAAGCAAGATATGGCAGGAAAACACGACAACAATGCAAGCAATGAACAAAAGGCGGATAAAATTTTAAATCATGGATCATTGGATTGGACCTTCAACGAAGCGAGAAACGCTTCCCGTCCAGCAGGAATGTCGAATGGCTGGATGACTTCGGCGGACCAGGTTCTGTGCATTTCGTCTTTTCGCCGCTGACTCCAGACCTTTTCCAATTGTTCCGGCGTAGGTTCATGTTTATACAAGATAAATTTCCAAGGAGAAGAATCGCCGGCGGAGACCTGCTTTACTTCGAAGATAGTTTCGTTCTTCTGGATAAACGGTGTTACGTCGACGAAATTCTCTGGCGTGACCTGTAACAAATTGAGTCGACAACTGCACGATGAAAAGTGAACAGCGACATACAAGGAATGGCGGAGAAAGTGAGATCCTCACTGACTTATCTCCCCCACGGACTCGCAGGCAAACTCTACCGTTGTCAGGCCAAAGGGCTTTGTCGGCTTGAGCAGTTGGCTGCGACTCAGACTTGGGAGAGAGACGCTGTGGATAGGCGGCTAAAGATAGACAAAATGCCGATTCTATCTGCCTAAGATGATGTCGTCAATGAAATGAATGAACACAAAGAATGAACAAATGTACAGCGTGTTATCCTGGAATCGGTTATTCCACATTTGCGCACGTTCGTAATCTTCACGAGTGGTTTGGTATACAAATCGCTCAATTATCCATAAATGATCATCACTAGAGGCCTCACGGACAGTAGGCGTGGAAGGGTCGCATGCAATTTTCAGATCTAGAAACAAGAGCCCGAGACTCGATTGGTCGTACATGAAACTCATGCGCACAGACTTACGTCGATTGATAGATGCAGACGAATTGGACTTCGGGGTATACGGAGTTCTAGCAGTCTCCGGGTTGAATACTGGGCCTTTGATGGTGAGATGAGATGTTCGAGGTGGTGACGTTGGGATACATAGACCGTGATTTTGACTGTTGTCTAAAATATGAGGAGGGTCCACGTCCATTGAATCATTCGCAGCCGCGTTCATCGTTTGCGGGCTGCCAGGGGTTGTGATGCCATTGTTTAGAAGCTTATCCCGTGCAAATGTCGCCAAAAAGCCATCATTCATGGCTGTGTCGATCGTCATCGAATGCTTGGGGTCACCAGTCTGCGCAAAATTTTCCGAAGGAGGAATAGTATCGATGTCCATGGCGACCGGCGAGGTCGTAGAAGCAACTTGTGACCTTACAAATGATGCGGTCTGAGCCGATGTTTTTACACCAGACAGTTGGATAGGTTGATTGGCGTTCCAGGTCGGAGGCGTACCATCGCTGGTGCCTTTTGGAGTGAATGATCCGACTTCAGCACTTGTCACCGAATGAGCCATATTCTTCGAAGACGGGGACGGTATTTTGATGCGAAGGCCGAATGTAGAAGACGAATGGTCAGAGACGCCAAAGGTCTTCGTGTCATTCGTATCCAATACGGAACGCTGGTCCGCAGGCTGCGAAGTTGTTGCATCCTGAGAAACCTGAGCGGCGGTATTGGGTTGTTCTAGACGCGGAAGCTTCTTCCATTCCTTCAGGAAAAGGCTCCAAAGAGACCTTCCGGCCTGCGCAGCGAGGTCATTTGCAGGATTGTACATGAGGCAGTTGTCGATCATTAATTTGAAATCGTCAAAAAATCCAGTCGCTCCAGAGTAATACCCAATTCTGAGCCTGTCAGCCATCAAGCTCATATCCATCGGTGTCTTGACGATCATCGGATAGTCTGATATACCCAGTGTCTTCCAATCTAGCCTTTTGTCATGTCGAAACCTTCTGTAAGATAAAGATACTCACCTACTGGCGTGTAGAAGTATCGCGCGATTCTGAAATGCTCACTTCCACACAGGCCTTCCAAGAGTTGAGCACAAAAATCCAACTGGTTATTCTTCTTTGGCAAGTTTAAATGAAGATCTCCCCTCTGCGTCTGCATATGCGTTGGATGCCACTTATATATACAATACGAAAATGGCTTTACCTGGCTACTTTTAGTTTCCGGCTTGCGCGTACTGGAGGATGAAGGTGCGGAAACTGAACAATTTTCATTTACTGCATTTCGCTTAGCGACGGACGACGCAGATGAAGAGCGCCTCGCAGGTAGAGGAGACACAGTGGAAGCTTCATGTCGAGGGACCGGCGGGATCTTCAAGGTAAGCTTATGGGCTTGGGATATCTTTGAAGTTCCGAGGGGAGGACGAGAAGGTGCGAGTGAAGTGAAATCAGCTGGATCCGCCGTTTTTTGATCCGTCGGTACTTGCTGTTCCATATGCGACAATCCAGGGGGAGCGGACGGGGATGTTACGGGAAAAGATGCTTGTTGTGGCGGCTGAGCAGATGCACGGGAAACCGACTCGACATGTTGCGTCTGAGGGAATAAGTGAGCGGGCTGAGCAGAAGATGGGGAGACAGATTTAGTGCTGGGTTGCACGGGCGGCTGAGTGGGCGAGTGGATGAGTGGCACAGAAGATAGTGGAACCGCAGGTTGGAGCGGCGGTTGGGATGTTTGTTCTGCGAGAGGTTGTACTGGCTGATAACTGGCTAGAAGTGATTGTTCCATCTTAGACGATTCCATAGACGAGGCAGCCGACTCTTGCACAGATGACAGTGGTGTTGGGGGTGCGAATGACTGAGATGATTGAAAAGCACCTGGAGAAGACGCTGGAGGAAAAACCGTTGCCGACGGTGATACAGTTGCAGATGCTGTTGATGTTGGCTTAAGAACTGATCCGGACTTTACAGACAGCGTCGAAGTCTGCCCCGTCGGCGAGTCGACAGTCGCGGACGATTGTGGAGCGGCAATTGACGACTTCACATCTTCCGTCTGCTGGCTGTCCCATGCGAGTAGTGTGGCAACGTCTACAGGTCTTCGTTTCTTTCGTCGCGGTAGAGGCCTTGCTCCGGCCATGCTGGATGAAGCGGTAACGGGGGGGTTATTTGACGTCTGAGCCAAAGGCAATGTGATTGAGCTCTGGTTGACGACGTCGTTCGTTGTAACGGACACATTGTTGCGCGGAGTCAAAGACTGCATAGTACCGGAGGCAGACACCGCCGGTTTGTCGGGACTCGCATTCGAAGCGACGGACATGGCCGAGCCTGCAACAGATGGCACCAACGGAGTAGGTGCGCGCGCAGTAAGAGCGTTCTGGGAAACGGAGGACGACAGAGGTGCTGGAATAGCGATACCTGGCCGTCGCAATGTTGGCGACGCTGAAGGATACGGGTGAGGTGTTTGTGCCCTGCCTTCAATCTTGTCGGCCGTCAAAGATGGAGAAAGCTCTTTCATCCAGAGGGGGCCCTGACTTGAAGGCGTGTGGGTAACGGCCGAAGAAGTAACGAAAGCCGAAGGGACATTAGGAGATCCCGAAGGGACAGAGCTCGACAACGTTGTAGGCGTAGGTGGTACGTACTTAAGGCGATTTGACGAACTCAGAGACGATACGGATGTCTGGAGCGACGTCGATGTCGTGAGAGCAGTTTCGACAAAGCCCGGTGCGGATTGAGTGTTCATCAACTGCTGGACTGCAGTTGTAGTGCTGACTGGAATGACGATGTGGGGACGATTTGTCACAGCTCTGGACGAACCAATTGGTGACATGGATGGTCCAGGCCCAGGCACATGGGCCAGTTGGGGAGCATTTGGAGGTTTTGTACGCTGGCTAGAATCCAAGAAACATTAGACAATGTTGAAAGAAACGGGAGCGAATCACCTGTTCTCCTTCCCGCTCGCGTACAATACATCACCAAGACTTTCCACGTATTCTGCACCCCCACAAGAGCATGGGATTATCAGCATCATCAAAAATCAGTTGCGTCTACTTACCTCGTATATTTCCAGGGTCAGACGATAGAAAATATCTTCTGAAGTCATAAACTACGGTCGCGAGTCGGCCGTACGCCTGTACCAGCGGATTTTGTGGGTAGTCGTAAACACGGAATGCCTTGCCAGATGTTGCTTCGCACAACATGTTTTTGAGGGCATCGTGACCTGCCTATTCATCGTCAAAGACGCGTCCGGCATATAGTTATGTACGCTCTATGGGGAACGCACTTTCATGAGATTCACTAGCTGCGCGACCACAAAGGTTAGTAACAACGTTTCCTCGGGGAATCATCGACACACTTCACTTCTAGCTTCAGGATAATACGCCCTGTCTGAAGCGGCCCAGGAAGCCACTCTATCGCATGTTTGTATGAACTCCTGTGCGTTGCTAGGAACTTTCAGTGACTCCCGATATTTGTCGAATATTCGCTTGTTCCCATCGACAGCTTGCTTTTTAACGCCCGACATGACTTCAACTCGCAGAATAGCAATTGAGCAGAACGTTGTATACAGGGTCTGATGGCACTAGTGAAGAAAAGCCGAGAGGCGCACACAAGTTGCCTCGCGTTCGTCGTCGTCACGGTCTATCACGCGGATCACTCGGTGTCAAAGTACTTATCAGGGAGGTGCAGAACCACGACGACGCGGTTCTAATATCGACTCGACAGGAAATACGGGGCGGGACACCATGAAAATTGGCCCTGATCCGTGATCTCGGTGCGGAATAAAATTCTCCACTTTGGAATCAACCATTTGACTCATCCATGACTCATAACGTACGTATACCTCATTCAAAAGTCGGCATCACACTTCTCCCACACCCCAACAGAAAACAAAAGCATTAAATAAGTAGAAACTCGAGAAAATGCTACCGTTGCCAAGATTAAATGAGAGAGGAAGAACACCACTTGTAATCTCAGAGCAAGATATGTAGATATAGCCAACACACATGTTTAAACAAACGGATTATGATAGAATTGAGGATGCGATGGGAGCATGCTGGACTATTCCGGAAGTTGGAGTATATGGAGAATATTTCGACAGTACAAAGCAAGAATATAACGACCTCGCCTCATATACAAAGAAAGAAGAAAGAGGAAGTCGTATTTCATGCGCGCATAAAAAGAAAGGAGAGATTGGCGGTGAACTGGAAGCAAAGGAGAACGTACTAAATGAGAAATGAACCACCAGGAGACTTGGGAACATACCACAAAACTATGGAAACAAACACCAGACTTCACCTCGATGGTAATAAGATAGGTATTCATTCATTCATTGGCAGGGTCTATTTGGTCAGTTGTAATTTCGGGACTGGGTTCGTCAATTGTCTCCCCGACCGTCTTCACCCTGCAGACTGTCGGAACGGACTGCATCCAGGCAGCGTACAATATCAGACAACGAAGCAACAAAGCATTGGGAAAAGAAGGCCAATCAAATCAGATCTCAAGGGGTTCGTACGTTCTAGCTTCGAGCCCACCTCTGGTTTGGCCGTCTGCGCCGCTCACACGGCTGTCACGCCGCGCAAATCCACCAACGCCAGGTCCACGGGGCTGGCGAACAACGCCAGCGGGACTGTCGTGGCCACCGTTGAGAGGAGGCGATGTCAGACTCGCCGGAAGCGCTGGCACGGGCGGGACAACGTTTGACCCAAAACCATTGCTAGAAAAGAGAGAACTGAAGCCCGCGGACGGGCGACGTGACGGCGAAGATATAGTCGCATAGCCCTCGCGAATATTCCCGTTCGACGCACGGGTTGTTAGCGTGCGTGATGCTTGAGAATGCAGCGTCTTCATGTCTGGCATCGACTTTTTGGTGCGAAGACTTTGCGCAATAGATGTCTGCGTCACAGTCGGCGTCAGGTAAGCCGAAGGAACGCGGTTCAGGGTGCGCTGGGGCTGTTGTTGCTGTCATCAAGATGAGTAACACAACATGAATTCGGAAATAGAGGGAGGCATACCCGTTGCGGATCGATGCGCGTGACGACAACATATCGTTCATCACCTTCGCCAATCGAGTAGTGATACACACCGAGTCTTTGAGCGAGGAGGTGCACGACTCGGCGCTGCTTAGGCGTCAAATTACGAGAAAATGCTAGTTCATCGCGCATGCGATCGTCTCTGAACAAGAGAATCCTAGAGTAGATTTCAAGCGTGGCGGCGTCATTAAGATCAAGTTCCGCAGGGCCACGATCCGATGCGCTGGATGACATGGGGACCTGCG
The DNA here is from genome assembly GCA_000934395.1 of Fistulina hepatica ATCC 64428. Taxonomy (NCBI): domain Eukaryota; kingdom Fungi; phylum Basidiomycota; class Agaricomycetes; order Agaricales; family Fistulinaceae; genus Fistulina; species Fistulina hepatica. The sequence continues at coordinate 1,074,028 of KN882097.1, forward strand.
TCGCCGCCGGGGCGGACGACAGAGTATGACTATAGGGAGGCGTAGGCATCGGTGGAACGCTGGGCGGCGAGTACTGAGACGGCTGCTGAGAATACGAACCCGAAGAAAACGTGCGCTGCTGGCCATAAGACACTGGCGGGATGGGCGCGCCGTACTCGTCATACAGCGGCACATTGACTGCTGCTGCTGCGGCAGACTCCTCCTTCTGAAGTTGCATGGAGCGCATCCGACGGATGGCTTTCTCCCTCTCTATGCGCTCCTTCTCACCTGCCTGCAAAACCTTCTTGTACTCTACGCGGAGCTTGCGACCCTGCACGTCGAAGCCATTCAACGCGGCGACAACAGCGTCAGCATCCTGAGCCTGACGGAAATTTGCAAAAGCAAGTCCCCGAAATGAGCCCTGCTGGTCGAGATGGTAGTTGAAAGCATAGGGCGTAGGGATCGACAAGGACGCCTGCGACGAGATGAGCTGTCAGAAAGACACGGAGATACGAGTCACAATTAAGACGCTCACAATAATATCAAGGAGCTGTTCGCGTTTGACGTTGAAAGGGATGTTCTTGATGACAATGGCCGTCGGGATGATCTCGTCATCAATGCCTTGGTCTGCAGGCGAGGGAGCGGACGGCGGAGGCTGAATATGGCCCATGGGAGGGGGAGAACCGCCAGCGGAGGAGAAATCCGAGTTATTTTGAGGAGAAAGCGAGCGATTATCGGGAACACTGTCAAGCCACTGCTACAATAAAAGTTCAGATGGGAAATCGGACGTTGCTGGCGACACGTACGGTCGGAAGGCCACCACGAACTGCGGATTTCATGTTCCTGGGCGAGCCAGCAGCAGCGGCAGCGGTGTACTGCATCTGCTGCTGCTGCGGGATGCCCGTCGTCGTTGCGAAGTGGTACGGGGACCGGGTAGGAACATTTGAGTCGTAATCGTAAGTGTCGTGCAGACGTTGGGGCGAGGAGATGGTGAGAGTCGAGATATCCGGAGGACTGCCGCTCATGACTATTTGATTATTATAAACTGACCAGAAAACAGAGAAGCTAATCTCAGGACCGTTCGTAAAACAAAACGAGGAGGAAGAAAAGAGAAATTAGATGGGACAAGACAAGTGCCAACTATTCGTCGAAGGGTCGATGCTGCTTATTGACCTTTGTTTGTCCGCGCACTACTCGCACGCACATTGACAATGGATCGAAAATTTATTTTCACTGCAACAACAAACCGAACGCTTTATCTAATACACGGCGCTACAGGCTTTGGCGGCGTCAACATCCTCGATACATCAAATACAAACGCCGGAAGCTCATCGACATCTTCCGCGGACACGCATGAAGAGTAACTACTTGCGCGCGACCGGGACTTGGCGCTCACTCGCGACGACAGCATAGGACCTGCGAGGACAATGCCACCAGGGCTTGCCTCTGCATTCGTTGGAGACATGTTAAAATCAGCGCTCAGGGTTTCAAAGTCGGTACACAGGCCCAGGCGTGGCCGCGGCCGAGGACCGTGTCCCAAAGATGCAGGCGGGTAGAAGGTAGGCAACGGTACATCGGGGATGCGGTATTTGGGGTGTCTGTTCAATACGGCATAAGCGTGCGAATAGCAGACCTTGACTCGACAAGCGATCTCACGTTTGCGAAGGCGCGGGGCCGCGCCAGATGCGCAAAGACGATGGGGGAGGGCGCCGTGTCATTTGTAGGCAATGTAATGCTCTACACTCCTTTCGCCCCATCAGCACACAGGAATTTACTGAGAAGGCGAAACTCTGAAGTACTGACGAGGAAACAGTCTAGATGTCTGACTGCTGAAAGTGAAGGACCAGCCCAGGAATTCGAACGAAAAGTAAAGAACAAAAGCTTGAGACACTCAAAGAACACAATGCAGGCGTGAAGAAAGGGCGAGGCTGCTGGAGCACCTCGGCTTCATGGATGCAAGTGCAACGATGTACTTGGAGGCGTAGAGTTGTCCTGAGAACGGTTCGGTCCCTTTTTTTTGGCAGAACCGTCTGTGTACTGCGGCGCATCAGTCGAAGGCAACTCAACCACGCAAATAGCGACACGCCATGGCAATTGACACTGGATCTGTCACACGACGGAGCGACACGAAAAACGACACTCGACACTCGAAGCAGTGCCGAACACACATAACAGACACAAGTAAACATTAGAGTAGCTATCCGCGTACGTGTAAACAACACAAGTCCAAGTCGAGATCTGTGCGCGTAAGCACCGAGGCTCAGGTAGAAGGTTCATCCTGGATAAGACGATAGTGCTTCATCAACTGTGTCTTGAAGGCTATCGTTGCCGGCAAAGGATCAGACATGGTACGCTTGCGAGGCAGTCGCGTGGCACTCACCTTCGGGTTTGTCCCAAAGTCGAGCAGCGTCGGGATTTAAAGGCGATGCATTGTTGGGCTCTGATGGTAGTGCCCAAGATCGGCTCTGCTGCCAACATGACATTGAAAAATCATGGCTCACCACCGAGAAGAGACTGAAGAGACAGTAGGATGGTTTGAACGCTGTACACAGCAGACCATTTGTCCTGTCAACGATATAAGAAGACATGAGCGCACTGCATGAGATATGTAATCTGATGCAAATATGTAGTAGACGTACCTGCAGAATGTCCAGACATATCGCGCCAGTTGTGATGTCAAAGTTCGGATGGAAACACGGTGTGTTGAACTTAATAGCAGGCGGAACGTAAGGATAATTTGGCGAGAATGAGATTGAAATTCTGAACGTCAATCCTGCGTATACCTGTTATCCGCATCTCGCGTGGATGAGAAGACGTTGTTGATACCAGACACGACGTCGGCGACTTACCGTGCCCGCCGGGCCTTCGATAGTACCTGCCCACTCGAAGAGATTCCCGTCGTTTTTGGGAAAGGCGGACTACAATACAGAAGACAAAAGGGTTCAAGTTGCTCAGCCAAGATATGTCGCGAGTTGATCAATGCGAACAACATACAATTCCCGGTGAGTTTGACATCTACCGACTGATTCAGTCCAAAAAAACGCGATGATCGACTGTAGATTCTCACCATGAGTGTCATGAGTTCATTGCCTAGTCTGCGGGACTCCAGTCAACAACTTGCCACTGCTTTTACTCAGGCGTGCGAGGCACATAGCAATCGCGGCGGACTCCACAGACACACCAATTCGACAGAAACGACACGCACCGTTTCGCAACACTACCCGCGACGGGTTGTGCGGGCCCCGCCACATTGGATTTAGAGGACGCCGCACGTGGGGGAGCGAGAGAGGTGCTGATTTGCTCCATTATAAAAAAAGGTACAGACGCAGAGAACGGAGGAGAACACGATAAGATGGCAAAGAAACGTGGAGGAAAGGGAGAAAACGAGAAAAATGGAAATGCAAACACGGGCTACAAACAAACACTCGCTTATATCGAGGCCACTCGCAACTTCTGCACCAGTCGCTGAACCACCAGTCAGACACGCACGTGGCCCATGTTCGAACTCCAACCTCCAGTTGTTCGAACTCTTAATGCAATGGTACATACATATCCTATTTTGGGTAGAAATATGATTAAAATATTGGTCCTTTTTGCGATAATTTTACTAAAACCACAAAAATATCGTAAATATCGTCTACAAAATTAATAGCTGACTTATTCATTTTGGTAAGAGTCACAAGTGCAACGATCATCACGACCCCGTGACCGTGACTTTACCGCTTTGGGAAATGCCCAGCGTTGAACATCGCCGCGTTGTTAGCCGGTCAACGCACTCTTCGTTCTCGACTCTCATCTTGTCTTTGCTTCTCGTGCTCGGCGCTAACGATGGTAGGAGCTCCAATCTCTCTCTTCAGCCTTTTTTTGCCAACTTTTTGCAGAGTATGACGTGCCAGACAGCAGCGATGCTGCAGTCTCGAGTTGAAGCCATCCGACATGATCTCTGCATACCAGAAACCGAGGAATCGTGGGACAAGATATTGCGAGCGTTGCTTGAGCTCTCGGCAATATGCACGTCCGGCGGTGGCAATTTCCCCACCGAGCTCATAGCGCATATCCGCTCGTTGGCGCGGTCGCTGAACAACTGTATGGCATCCGAACGTTCCCGACTGTCCGGTGCAACTATCGATTTTGTTTCAACGGTAGCTAGCAGCCTCGGGTCAGACTTTGAACCCCTTACTCCTACCTTCTTTCCATCTCTCTTGACTCTCTGTGGGAGACCCAATAAAGTCTTCGTGATCCGAGCGCGCTCCTGCATCACGAACATTGTAGAAACGACCCAGAGCGCTACTCTTCTGACATATTTTCTGCACAACATCAAGGATAAATCCGCAACGATACGGCTGGCTTGCGCCGAGGGAACATTGACTTGCCTGAATTGTTGCAATCCACCAGATCTCGAGAAGGAAGCCAGAGTAAAGGAAATTGAGGCTCTGATGCGTTCCACTGCGAGAGATGCTAGTGCTGACGTCCGTCAAGTTGGAAAGAAAATATTCCAAGCGTATAAAATTCTGCTGCCGGATAGAGTTGATGGGTGCGTACAGCCAACTTCCCTGTGATAGTCTTGGTCAAGACACTGAACGAAATATTTCTCAGGTTCGTCGAGCCGCTCAGTCCGACAACAAAGAAATATCTCGAAATCCCAGTGCAAAGATCTCAAACGACTACCGCTAGTCAGTTGTCTTCTTCCACATCTGCTCTTCGATCCACCACTTCCACACTTACGGCGTCGACCTCCCATCGAGCTCAAGCCCATACTCGGTCGGCTTCGGTTACGGACCGCCCAATAAAGAATTTATCGTCATCTCAGACTGAACTGCCTGCAGTCAAGCCTCCTGTCATTGTCTCAACGCGTCCACACTTGACTTCGATGCCATCCAGACCCGTCCACGCAGCGCCCAAAGTTAAAGGTATCATGGGCCCTCCGCCACCACCTTCGTCTTCCCTACGGCCGCATTTTCCCACTTCCCGTTCTGCGTCGGCTATGGACCACAGCAGACGAGTTGTTTCGGCCACAGCTGCTAATCCAACGGCTGAGTTGGGCCCGTTTGCGCACCGAGGTATGCCTGTCCGCTTCACCCCTGGTGATCCACATCCTCGAGTAGCGGCAGCCCAAAGGAGTGCAGGATTTCAACCACAAACCCGCACGCTTGCACGTGCAACGTCGGTTTCTGACCTTCACTCCGCTGCTGCTGCCGTCTCCACTTCTTCAACTGCGTCACGACACACGGAGGGAGGACCTGTTATACGTGCGAAGCCGTCGGTCGCAGTGAGGCATCCCACTGGCAGTCGACCAACCAGGACAGTTGTACCTGCCCAGGACCGTGCTGGCACTGTTTCTAAAAGCGAGGAGAGGTCAAGGCCGGGCCCCAAAGTCACGGCGCATCCGACTGTTCGTCGCCGAGAGCGTGTTATGTCAACAGTTGGTGGTGTCACGCAGCCTACACTTTCTCAGCTTGCACGAACGCGTCCTCCTGTGGACCGCAAGGTTACCGCGCCAGGATCGTCGAAGCCAGTATGGGGTCATGGCCCGGCGCGTCAGCGTACTGTGTCAATGAAGGTACCGCGTCCGGGGGCTACCGCCGTGTCCGGGAAACAGCGTAAGGCACATGAGGAAGCTTCTCAGGGCGAAGAGATGGAAGCGGCAGCTAATACGCCTTTGCCCGACTCTCCCACACCGGAGGTAGCGAAGCCCTCCACTCCTGTCCCAGATGACACCGAGAAATCTGCAACGTCGACTGAAGGCAAACTGGTCGATATGGGTGATATGATCTCATCCGAGAACGACAAAAACAATGACCAGCCCGTTCAGGAGAACGACGTCAAGGATGAAAATCTTGCGCACAATTTGTCTGCAGTACAAGAAGAGTCTTTAGTCGAGGACGGTGTGGACTCCCAAATCGGAGCCACGGCGACGGTGGATCTTCCTCAGCCGGTTGAAGACGAGACCACGCAACCGGAGGAAAGCATGCAGCCACTGACTGTCGCCGGGGCTTCGTCTGTGTTGCCCGTTCCGCAGGTTGTTGTGGGCGACGAGTCTGCGGCAAGAGAGAGCACACGTGCTGGTTCTGCTGTCGATGCTCTGACAGGCGAAGGGTCGCCTGGGATTGTGATTTCAGAGACCCCGGCGAGCCCCTTGGTGCAATCATGCCAGCCATCTACACCAAAGTCCCAGAAGGGCGCGCTCTTGGACGCAGTCGCCCCTGGCATGCCCCCAAGAACGCCTATTTCGGCACTGCTGCTTTCTATTCAAGAAGGATTCATATACACCCCCCCGACGCCGCTCTCCCCGCCGGCGTCCTACCTCAATCGTCCTCTTTCTGAGATTTGTGGCTCGTCCATTCCTTTTGGGATAACAGTCGATGATTTTGCTGAAGACGATTAACAATGGCAAGGCCATGACTGTTCATGGTCAAATTTCCATTTAGACTTCCATTAAATTAATTTTACGATCTGTCACAACTTTGCAATGGAGCCATCATTTGCGTACCTTGTTATTTGTAATGCAGCAGACATCGCTTTATGAAGACTATGGTACACCCGCTTCAACACTTGAATTGGCTGTTGATACAATATACAGTGCTGGTAAATGAGATAAACAGAGCGAACAAAAAACAACCGAAAGACAAGACCCAGATACTTAGACAAGAGATAAGTGCAGCAAAAGAAGATATTGTATCTATCAACACGGGAGGGCGGGAGGGAAGACGGACTGGCCCATCTGTCAATGAAGGTTAGGAAGCGTTAACTCGGAAAAAAGAAAAACATACCTTCTTGAGTAGTACGGTGACGTCGGGGGAAACATTGATGAATTCACGATTCCAGAAGTCATACTTCGAGTTGCGCATGAGTTCAATGAACGTCATGAGAGCGCCCCACGGATGCGGTCGATGAACAATAAATCGTTCAAGTAGAGCCCGGGTGATCATCTCTCGGCATCGCTCATCATTGACGTCCTTGAAGAGGTGCAGAATAAGAGCACTGAACCACTGAGTGTGCGCATTGGGATAACGCAAGTGCATCGTCATGGCGCCTAACAGATGGAATTGACCTGCCGGAGAATAAGAATGAGAAATTGTTGCCAGGATGACAGCTAGAGCAAATATCTTACCATCCACATCAAACTCAGAGAAGAGATACTGGAGCAGGACAACGCCCGGATCACTGGCTACGAACAAAGGTCCCCCCCTCAACTTCGCATTTCTAACCGACGTGAAACCGACAAACATGACGATCGAGTTCATAAGCGACAGGCTGCTCGGTCCAGGAACACCGTCAGTCGCAGAAGGAAAATGTAACGCATCCTGCAATGCGGCATGCAACGTCGGGTTACCTCCACCCATCAGGTATTGCTCGAGGTGATTCCTGAGGTCGCTGTTCTTGAATGTGTTCGTGTAGTCAGACAACACAGACGGAATTATCGATATCTCTGGATAAGATTCGAACTGAATGGGAAGATGGGGGTCGGGAAGAACAAGGCTCGGTGGGAAGGCACTGAGGATGATGTTACGTAATTGGAGGCTTCGGGGTGGGATCGCGTCACACAGACTGAAGTAGTACTGGCTGAGGAATTCGGGGAAATCGTGTAAAAGGACCAAGAGGAGCCTCAGCGTGGCAAGATATAGACGCTTGGATGACGGGCGCAAATCTCCTTCCTTCAAGAAAGGCGACAAGAAGGTGAAAAGAGACAAAAGCAGCGTGTGGAAAGCCGACCATCCCTAGACCATGGCTAAGATACATCGACAGGTAACAAAACAGCAACATACCTCGCGATGCTCGCTCATAAGCAATTTTGGCATGAAGAAACGGTGGCAGATGAGGCCCATCCAAGAAAAGGCGAAGCGCGGGAAGTACAAAGGCTGAAGGGAGCTGAATGTATCACTGTAGAAAGAGAATTAAATCAAGCAAGAAACTGACATCTGCAAAGACAAACCTCATCGCTATGAGCAGTTGGATGTATGCAGAACCCAGAAATTGCTCGAATCCGTGAAGCTCGTTCAGCAGACTGGAGAAGAACCTGTAGAACGACATGTGGGGAAACTCAACCGCCGCATCCTCATGGTGGCTCGACAGGACCAAAACCACGATCGACATGATCTTCGTCAGGTAATGGATTTTAGCTTGGTCATGGTCCGTTGTCACGCCGTTAGGGTCTCCATGATACTTGATAATGAGCGCCATCAACTTCGACATGGAGTCTAGAGCCATGTAAGCGTTGTCCTTCTCTGCACTTGTCATCCCTTCGCTCGACGCGGTAGCAGCGCAGGTCATATAATGCTCGACGCTCGATTCAGCACAAACCCGGAAAAACATGGAAGATGCTTCGTATTTCGTCAAGACACCTTGCAGTCCAGGCTGCTTGATGAACATGACGAATTGCTTGTCCGGTGAGAGTGTACGAGCACATATATTGACCCACTGTTGGAACCACAGAAGAAGCTTTTCCCGTGGCAGTTCGTCGGAGGACGAAGGCGTAGTGCTGGGAGCTCTTGCAGGTGTGATAACGCCTTGAATTCCGTCAAGCAAAGCTTTCACCCTAAAACAATAGTCATGTAAGAACCCTAGATACTTCTAATAAGGAAAGACTGACTCGTCGTTACCCTTGCCTTGTTGCAAAACATCGGCAAGGGCAGCGATAGTGTGAGGGAAGTAGTCAGTAGGAGCAGCGTTCTCCTTCGGATGATAGTCGTTTATTAGGTCAACAGCGTAACGAAGCAGACTTGGACGAGGATTGACAGCAATGACTTTCGCCAACTGCTCGTCCTGGGCCACAACATTGACAAGCTTCGCTCGGAGCAACGTGTCAGTTACCGGGGCGTTGTATTTGCGCTGAATAGGTTAACAGTCAGTAGGTGCCCGGGTTGATAAAAAGGCGAGAGAACAAACCTCGTCCTCGGCGTAAGTCAACCAGTTGATCGCTTCCTTGCCCACATCATCAAACCGACGGCAGAGCGACTCCAAGATCGCACAATAAACCTCGCGGCCCAACTGCGTCGGAGCCTTGTACAAATATTGCACGATCTTCTGCGACATCACCAGAGGCACTCGAGGACGGTCTCCAGGATCAATCTGGAGCGTAGCTATATCCTGCACCAGCAAGCGAATCTCTGCATCAGCAGGTAACAGCTGGAGGGAAGAGATGGGCAATTGAAGCATGGCGTTGTCGAGCTCTCTGATCATAACGTTGAAACGCTCCAACACGTCGTCGACAGGAACCACACTTTGGGAAAGAGGCATGGGCGCGGGAGAATAAGAGGTAGGATGAGTGTTGGCATTGGCAAAAGCCATGGTTGAACCAGGTCGGCTAACAGAAATCCGTCTTCTCGGATCCAAGCCGAAGTCCTCGTAGACTGCGAGCTGCATGGGAAGAACACCGTTCTTATTGACACGCAGAACTTCAGGAATCGTCGCAGAAAACGCCGGTACCGCGAAATTAGGATCCCAGAATTGAACTTGGCGTGCCCCGCTCTACACGAACCGCGCTTAACACTTTTCAGAGTCAAAAATGAGTTAACACACCTCCTTGTGCCTTCTTCTGAACTCATAAGAACTGGCCAACGCTTCCTCGATTTCAGGCACAACACGTTCCATGGCAGCCTTCTCGATAGCACCACAAGCAAGGTCCAAATTGTCCGAGACCAGCAGGAGAATCCCACTGTCCGAAATAGCCTGATCACATACGTGAGTTCAAAACGTCCACTAAAAAGGAAGAAAGAACAGTACATCTCCAAAGCCGTACTCGCTCAAGCCACTTTTAAGATACGAGATCAGATGGGTCCTTAAAGGGTCCTTGCATGTCACCAGAGCCAAACTACCAGCCAATTTCTGTGCCATTAGGTGCGAAGCCTTGCGAATCTTGTCCTCGTTGATCTCCGTTGCGAAGTCCTTGCCAACAAGCTCGCGAGTTGATATCCCTGCAATGGTAACCGAACGCTCGACCACAGGAATGATGATCTGCGACACATCGTTAATCCACCAGATATTCGACACTGCTACTCAGAGACTCACTTCACGAACGGCGCGATCCACTGCCATGACTACGACGCGCTTGAAATTGGGATTGGCATGCAGTGGCATCAATTGTGCGCTGACACGAACATGCGCCGCAAGTGCAGACAGTATAGGTTCAAAGAGAGCACCCACTGGAGCAGCATGAGCGTTTGCGCAAAAACAAAAAATTAATGCTTACCGTCATAATCGCCACCAGCCTCCATGCCATTCATGACGTCCATGGCCCTCAGGCCATCCGCGTCCAAAATGTTCGCAGATTGACCAGCACCAGCCGAGTACTCGGACCCACCGTCGTACGGTCCCAGAGCGTCGATGTCGCTAACGTACCCTGGTATCTGATTACCCCCGCGCGCCATCTCCTCCTTAAGCAGTTCAGCTTCCACCTCGCGCACAGTACTGCTAGGCTCTATTTCGGACAGCTGTAACCCGAGGGTACCACAAAGACGCTCTATCTCAAATTTGGGCTTCAATTTCAGCTCGCCATAAAGGTAGAGCTCGACGAGTACAGAAAGGATGCCCATTAGCCACGGATTTGGTGGACGGAACACACGACTCTGAGCCGCAGGTTCCAGGGTAGTGCAGGTGAAGGGGATAGCGACGGATAAAAGGGCAAGACGATTAGCAGCCGTTGCAACGGTTGAATTTCGAGACCGCATCCCACCGACCCAAGCCTCAATTAGGAGTTCTTTGAGTCGGAGATTGCGGTGCAAAATTGGACGGTCCCGAGCCAGAGTAATAGTACCAAGCCAAGAGCCTATGTTGCGCAATTGATTGCGCTCAGAGGGGGCATGAGCAATGGTGGAAGAGTTGAGCAGGCTGGCGGCCTTTACAAGGGTGTAATGCAAGATATGTTTATGGAGAGTTGGAGCGATGGACTGGTGAGACGACAAATCGTGGTCGCTCTTGAGTAGGGGAGACAGATAATCCATGAGGCGAAAGTACAAAGGATGATTATTAGGCTCTGAGCTAATGCGCTGGTCGACCAGATAGCGAGCAAACCACCTAGCATGCTGGTCCCGCATCTGTGCAGGACAGCCGGGTGTCCCATTGCTAAGCCGCTCGACGGTGGGAGTAGCATTGCCATTTGGGTCGCATGACTCGATGATTTTCTTCATTTCCTTCATTTTCGCATCGAAATTGTTGGGGGCAAGATTGTTTACTATGAATAGAATCTTGTCCGAAAGCTCCTCCGGTGGCGGGTCCACGTCGCCTTCAAGGACGTCAGGCTCTATCACGCTGAACGGAGCCACTGCGGGCGCATGGGGCAAAGCACCACCTAAAGCATCTGACGGGGTGCCATTAGGCGCGGGGGTACCACCATCGCCACTGGCCAGAATCCGTTGGATATTTGCAGCCAAATCCGGGCGCACCTCTACAAGGCGTGGAATTTTGAGCAAAGCCTCGCAAAGCGGCTTCCACTCCTCCAAACGGGATTCAAATCGTCCGAGCGCACGGACGCCAAAACGAAACAAGTTTGACTTCTCGTCGCAGTTCAACGCGTCAAGAACATAACGGATCGCAATACCCAGTGGAATATAGTCTATCAGCTGGTGCTGGATGAGCGAGCCAAAAAGGTCCGCCGTCATGCCCAACTCCCGTTCTGGATAGTACGACTGGAAGAACTTGTACTCATCGAACAGAAAGTGAAGGATGCAGGAGAACACGTCGTGATCGCGGGTGGAAGGCGACGACTTGTGTGTACTGAGCATAGCAATGACTTGGTCGATGCTCAATGCTTCGTCGTACATTTGCTTGTAGATGCCATCAACCTCCGCCTCGATGTCAACAGGATATGAAATAACGGAGAGACCTGGCTCCGCGTCAGAACCCGGAGCGAGAGACATGAGGCGCGGATGGATCTGGAGGCACAAGTTGCGCACTTCGATGCAGTAGTCCGTATCTGCGGGATCCATCATACCGTTGTTAGAGCTGCTGCGCAAGACGCGCATGATGATCGCAATGGTGTTTGGATACAGAGCCATGGTTCGAGGCTCTACGGGCGGATCGCTCATGCGTACAGTTCGCTCACTTTCCATTTTCACTTCAAGGAAACCGATCACGGCATGCAAAAATTCGGCACCGTGAGCTGCCACCATATCAGCTAACCACTTATCCAGGTTCAGAAATTCCCGACGTGATGCAAGGGCAGCAACGTCCAGTGCGAATGCGAACGGACGAACTTCCAGCAATGCATCAAGAATCTAAAAAAGAAATGGCCAGTCAACAACTGTTCACGGAAATTCGGTACAGAACCAAAGCCGACGGTGGCATGTCTAGGACGGCGTTGCAGAACTGGGACCATAGATCATGACTAGGCTCTTTGTAACGTACCTTCAAATCTTGTCCAACATCTAGAATCCTTGTGACATTGAGTGGAGACTCTTCCCAGAATTCGCGGAAGGCGCGACTGAGATAATCACGATTGATTTGCCACAAACGCATGAAGACAAGCTGGTGGTTGGGATGCCCGTTGAGAAACATATGGAGCAGCTTCCGGGAGTATTCTTGCCGGATGGAAGGCGGACGGCCGAGCTCCGATGCATTGTTTGTGGTAGGAGGAAGAGGTACATTCACCTGCAGGAGACCCATGTGGACCAGTTCAGCGCTTATTTTGATGGCTTTGTCTAGCATTTCGCGTATGCATTGCCGAATTTCCTCTGCTTTGATCTTCCGTTTCTCCCGCGCCTCGTCGTCCAAGGGTAGACCGTCAGACCCTGACGAGTCCGCGCCCACGGCAAACAACTCGCTATCAACCGCATCCGCCGCCTTGACGAGAACTTCAAACAAGTCTAAGCTGTTCCATGTGCATCCTTGGACGTTGGCTGCGAGACTCTTGATAGTAGGGCTAGCGGTTGCGACGTCTTCTACAGTCACGACTCGCCGGCCAGGGAGAAGAACAAAGGAGAACGTGTCTGAAGGGAGCGAGAGCAGCGCATCAAGCAAACGCAGCTGATAAAGCGTGTTGCTCCAAGCCGACCAGAACCCAGTGACAGCATGCTGGTACGGGCTGGCCGATGGAGACGATACCTGAGTTACATTTGGCAGCGGATCATCAGTATGGTCTTGTGAGTCAAGCTTGATGCCACCGGGTGCGTTGAGGAGAATAGCGATGAGTAACTTTAGTGTCGGTGTATCCACGCCAACGCGAGTTGGACGGTCGAACGACCTGATGACCACTGGCCAATTGAGATGTACAGGCTATTAAAAAGGGGGTGAGATGCGTTGTGGGACACTGTGAGAGAGGCGCACGTATGAACAAAGCACGCGAACAAGCACGGCAACGTCGCAAATGGCGTGTCCTTCAGAGGCGAGACGGGCGAGTGTAGTGAATATGTCGACGACCTGGGAGTCGGTGGGAGGCGAAGTGTCTGAAATGCCAAAGCGCACGAGAACGGACTTGATAATGTCGTGATTGGCGGTCACGTCGGGGCCGAGCTGGATGAGGAGCTGAATAGGCGATGTGTTGGACGGCAGGCTGCAGAACATTGGTCAAACATTGACAGGCAATCACAGAGAGAGTTGAACAAACCTCATTACGGGAATTATGTCGTGCAGGAGGGCGATTGCAGTTTCTTTGCCATACTTGGCCTGGGCGGCGATGATGAGAGCCTGACGCTGGTTAGCATCAACGATTGGCTGACGATCGGGCACTGGCGTGGCCCCGCCCGTTTTGGAAACATCGGTCGCGGGGCCACCCCCCGCAATACGCTCCTCTCCTTCCCCGCCCGATGCCTGGCCAGCGAGTAGCATTACAAGCAACTCTTTGAGCTGCGCGAAAACTATCAAGAATATAACCAACTTCTATTTGCGGAATAACGTACCTGCTTGGGAGTCAGATCCCCATGGTCAAACGACGGACTGTGGCACAAGGCGAGCGCCGCATCATCGAATTCCTGGTTGAGTACGGCCAGTGCCTGATTTCTCAGGTCCGTACGCACATCACCTGCGATAAGGGCGGCAGCGAGAACCATCTTCTCCAGAGAACGGAGCCCGGTACGCTCGATGAATCGCCCGAAGTCAAAGTTGCGGAACACCTCGCTGTCGCCCTTGTCAACCGCGTCACAGAACCTCGGTGCGAGGAGCGGATCCCGAGCTAAACGTTGAATCTCTTGCACAAGGAGTCGGAAGGGCAAGTCTGTGGTTTGCAGGCGGTAGATGTCCGCCTCGAAGCCGCCCACGCGTGGGCGATCATGCTGGACGAGCGATTGTGAATGTACGATGAGCCGCCGGATAAAATGCAGATACGTCTCCACGCCGTGTTGTTCAGACAGCTATAGAAGCGCGCAACAACGCACGGACCATGGGTCAGCAGGAAACCACAGAAAATGACTGGATGATGGCTGGCTACTCACAGAACGTATTTCAATCTGATTGCGTTCGAAGTTTTCTTCGGTCAGCGTCGAAAGTAGGAAAACGATCTGGGCCTTGACGATGGTATGGATGTTGGCAGAACTGCAGGGAAGCGTGTGAGCAGCTCGAGGCGAGAGAATGAAGAATGGAAGAGTTGACGAATAACCGACCTTGAATCCATCCTTGCCGGCGTACCCGAGCGCCGAGAGACGCTTGCGCTGCTGGCCGCGCTCATGGCGCCGTCAGAACTACGCACACGACGTCTGGCGGCCTGGTTTTGTCGCGGTTTTGGAGTAGAGTTGCGAGCTTGAATATTGGGCTAAGTTGCTGGTACCTGGTGTTTTTACGCTGGTCTCGATGGCCGCGTCACCGCAAAGAAGAAGGGGAGAAGTAAGGACAAAAGGATGGGGGACTCTGCAGGTAATTGTGGAGATGGCGTCCGCGCCGCCGTGAGCAGCACAAACAGGAAAATAAACGCGAACGAGAAGGCAAAACGCATGCACAAGTTTGAACGTGCTATTGCCGGCGGACCTTCGATCTGAGTTTCAAATGGTCTGGACTTGGTCTTCCTGTCTTCCAACTTGTTTTCGCTTTTTCTCTGCTGCCCTTTACGCCCTGGACATCTGGCCAAGTTCTTCTGAGAGCTAAAGGAGTGGACAGCGAAATAGGTATGCAATCGCTCCAAGTTGAACAGTTGTCCGGAAACTCAACATGAGTCATTCGCCACGTCGTTGAACTTCCCATCTGTACACTCGGTGTCGAGCTATAACTGTTTGGCTTTATCGGCGAGTCGATGATTGGAAAACGGCGTTGCTGAACGTCTGATCCCAGGATCCACTCCTCTTGGCCTGTTGCAGACCACCCACACAACTAGGATGTCTTCGCGATGATCAGATCCGGCAGCCGCACGCACTTCAATTCCCTACCCTAACGTGACTTTCGGCCTGATCCTTGGCGTATAATCGATATAATCTCCTGCAATTTCGAACTGAAAACCTTTTTGTGCACTGCAGGACGCACAGTTCTTCCCTTTTCTGTTGCTTTGGAGTACTGCGTTGTGGCGGTAACCCGTTGTCGTACAGGCTGTAGCTACTCTGGGCACATTTTAGCTGGGCAAAAATATGTTACTATTGCTGTCCGAGCCTTCGGTTATATCCGTCATTACCCGCTGCTGCCTTGTGTGTTGTTTCTCTGGCACCCTGCAGACGGGATTTTCGACACCTGATGGCCGCAAGATCTCGTGAGCCGTATACTGAACTTGCAGCAAACCCCCTGTCTGTTTGTCACGGTGACCTGATGGTAGCAAAGAAAGCCCCGCAATGCCGCGGTGCGACAAACTTTGGGTCTCCTACACCATGAATGCACATGCTATCCAAAGGTTGGAAATTTTGTCTGCAAGCTTTTCAATGCCTGGCTTGGCTTGGACTGTCGTTCGGGTCACAGAGAGCAGACTCGAGAACAGATAGACGTCGCGGACTCCAGTCGACGTGTGTCGTCTCCGTAGGTTGTGACATCCGCTGTGAGACGTGCTCACACCCGTCTCTCAATGTGAGAGAGAGAATTGCGCATTTCAATGCTTGAACTCGACCATCACAAACCAACAAGCCATCCCACCTATCTGCAGTTGCATTCTCTTGTTTGCTAGCCGTCTAACGGACACGCCAATCCCCTCACTCTTTCTTATTCGTCGCTCTTTTTTCACCACCTTCTATTTCTCACATGTTCCCTTT
Source organism: Fistulina hepatica ATCC 64428 (assembly GCA_000934395.1). NCBI lineage: Eukaryota > Fungi > Basidiomycota > Agaricomycetes > Agaricales > Fistulinaceae > Fistulina > Fistulina hepatica. Next base: position 1,090,098 of record KN882097.1, read on the forward strand.
CCTTTGTGCGAGTCTTCTTACCTTCTCGCTTGTTTCGCCGGTCCTTGCTGCGTCTGCTGACGACTGGCGTGGGCGCAGTATTTACCAGTCCGTCGTACACGCTCCTCTAAATTGTACAAATGTTATGAGCGTTTCACAGAATAATCACAGACCGTTTCGCCCAGCCTGATGGTGCTGATCCTTACTCCTGCGATCCTGGCGCGCGGACTTGGTGCGGCGGGACATGGAAATCGTTAGTGAATCCCAATGATAGTGCTGGAATCATCTGTGCTGATATGTCGTGTAAGGATACAGGACAATCTCGACTACATTCAGAACGCTGGATTTACAGCAGGTGCGCGCCTTTCATGTGGCTGTTCGTGGAATTGCTGGTTGTCTGAAAAGCACGTACCGCAGTGTGGATTAGCCCCGTCCACCAAAACTATCAAGGCGGACGCACGGCGTACGGTGACCCATACCACGGGTATTGGATTGCCGACGCGTCCAAGCTCAATGAGCGCTTCGGCACAGCTGACGATCTCAAGGAACTTTCCGCGGAGCTTCATAGACGTGGAATGTGCGTCATCTCATATTTCCTATCTTCTCGTCGTGAATGGCATCGTGAACGGGTGACCGAACGCTAATCAAGGTACCTCATGGTCGATGTTATTGTAAACAATGTCATGTCGACAACGATCAAACCAGATTACTCGATGTACATGTTCGACGATGCCGTAGGTATCTAGCAAGACCCGCCTCACTGTCAGTCTTCCTAACAAAATGTGCGACAGATGCTCTACCATCCTTACTGCCCCATTCAATGGGGCAACGTGACGAGCGAGCAAGATTGCTGGTTGGGCGACACAACAGTTCCTTTGCCTGACCTTGACACTGAAAACCCGACTGTAATTGCTGGTTATGGCCAGTGGGCCGAGGCGCTCGTGAAGGAGTACTCTATTGACGGATTTCGTATTGACGGTATGTTTCCACCCTCTCTAGGTTGCCTCCTTCAACTGAAAATATCTTTCTTTGTTCTTACTATCCTGGTCTTTCTCACCGAAACGGTCCACTCAGCCGCCAAGTAGGTTTTCCGGATTTTCTCCCCTGGCATGTATTCAATGTGTGTGTGTCTCTCTAGACACGTCAACAGGGATTTTTGGCCAACCTTTTGCAGTAAAGCCGGCGTTTTCTGTATGGGAGAAGTGTACGGCGATTCCATCGAGTATGTCTCAGCCCCATTTGATTCTATTTGGTCACTTCATCACCCTGGATATGCGATGGGCTTGTGATGCTGACCTAAACGCTTAGCGAAGTTGCACCGTGGCAGGACGCCCTCGACTCGGTCCTAAACTATCCCATGTACAACGCGATCGTGCAAACTTTTTCCATGTCTGGTCCGCGGAACTCTTCCGTTCTTGCTGAAGCCCTGGCTCGATCAAAACAACAATGCAATGTATGTCTTCGCACACTTGTAGTTGATTTTTATTCAGTGGGTCTCCTCAACAACAGGATACCACACTCCTTGGCAACTTTTTGGAGAACCATGAACTCTCTCGTTGGCATAACCAGAGCGTGGACCCTCAGTCTATGTAGTGAGTGGCTCCACTCACCCCCCCTTAAACACCGTTTTCCCCATATGCACATGTTCGCTGACGAATCTTCGCTGGTCTTTTCTCCAATCACCTCCAGCAATGCAATGATCTTTAATTTCATGTCTGATGGAATTCCTATCATGTACTATGGTCAGGAGCAATACTTCTCGGGCGGTGGTGATCCGGTGCGTATCTACGTATGTGTTCCATATTCGTCAAGTTCATTCATTCACTCCTTTTGCTACGCTTTCAGTACAACCGAGAACCTCTATGGGAGTCCGGTTATCAACTCACATATGCCTACAATTTGACGGCGACTATGAACAAGGCGTGTCGGGCACTGCTGCAATCATTTGTGTGACTCACATAACACAGGTTCGGAACTACCTCGTCGACAATACGGATTGGGTCTGGCAGGAGACTGAGGTACTTACGACGAGTGAATACGGCATCGCAATCATGAAGGGCGACGTGATTTCTATTCTTACAAACATCGGATCTCCCGTAAGTCTGGTCCCTTCGGAAGTGACCAATAACTGCATCCTCTACAGCCGCAAAATGGCACTCACATCAGTGTTCGTAGTCCCTATCCCGTCAACTCAGTGCTAATCAAGTAAGTCACATCGTTTTTGTCTTTTTCATCCACTGAACCCAGTCCAGCGCATTGACCTGCAGGCAATGGATTGTTGGTTCTGGCGGTATGCTTAATGTTGAATATACGGAAGGAGGGGTGCCAGTGGTCCTACTCCCAGAGCTAATGGCCTGGGATTCGGGCCTCTGCCACAAGGCCTACTTGGCTATGAGCCGGATACACAGTCTGGAGGAGGCATCTAGCGGTGCTGCCACCAGCGGTTCCGCCGTGGCCCCTTACATAGTAATCGCTAGCGTCCTTGGGACGGCGTGCGTACAAATACTTTTGTTTTTGATTCACATATTCTCTTGACAAGCTGGCTTCTTTGATCTGGACAAATCCTCGAATTCTGCTACTGGGTTTGGATGTATTGATGGCTGTGCCATGAGTAAATACCTACGTTCAGGAGATATCCCTTTTGTCTCCACACCACCCTACTGTGCATTGGCGAAAGTAGTTAGAATTGTACAATATTAAGTACATATGTGAATCTGGTCTCATATATACGTGTGCTCTAGCTCATACATACGCTTCGCTCGTAACATCGACCTCAGCAGAGGCCGAAGAAAGAGGCCAGATGACTGCAGGCATTGCCAAAGATCATATGGACACCGTGGTCTACTTGCACAACTTCATGTACGGTTTGAGAGTCTGCTGCATCTTCGCCAAGCCCCGCGCCCTTCCATCGGGCCTTGTCGTATTTGAATGCTTTATAAACAGCATGTGTATGCCCCTCAAAAACTATCTCTCCATCAGGCGTGTACTCTATAATTGTGCCGCTGCTCCCGAAGGCAACTAAGACATTGTCGTTGGGAAGAATTTGTATACCTCCCTCTATTTCTGCAGGTTCATGTTGAGACGGAAGATACTCTTTGACGAGCTTAACGTTCATGGTTGCGTAGTCGAGCTGTACGCGGATGCCGCGCGCCGTACCGTATGTGGAGGGCGTGCCACATAAATCGTGGTCGTTATCGAATATGGTCATCTACGTTTTTAGGGGGAAATCGTCCTTATATGCGCATTATAAGTGAGCACCAACCTACTTCTGTTTGATTGGTTCCGGGGACCCACTAGAAGTAATCAGAAGTTTATAGAAAAGAGGTCTATGTTTTCGAATACATACTTGTGGGTCATGCTGTCCTGTAAATGTGGATCCATTATGGAATGAGAAATCCGAGTGCTTGCCACCTAACATCCACATGATGCCTTTCGTTTTTCCGTTGACCTTGATGATAGCGCTATATGCTCCTGCACAACATGAATCAATGAAACGCCGACCATCAAGGGATAAAAATGCACGAAAAGACATGAGATAATCGCCAAGGTCGTCCTGCGAGACAGAGTTACAGTGTGCGAACTCCCATAGAGAACCGGTATACGGCCTAAAAGACCCACGGAACTGTCACAGACGCGACGTGCTTAAAAGCTAAGTTCAGCACATTCACCCAGGAAAAGCTCTCACGTCGAGATAATCAGCGCCGGACCACTCCCACACGACGTCCCCTGAAGGAAGGGCAATTTCTTGCACGAATGGACTGTACACATCCTCGCTGACACCGCCACCAACAGCCCTTAGATCTGCCTTGACTGTTTTCATGAGAATCATCAACGCGCTGGCCCCCGACGCATTGAGTCGAAATTCGTGAAGATCTGCATACACCCATCTGCGTCAATTGCATGGAAAGGTATGAAAGGCTTGTTTGCAGACCGACATCCGTCCCGCCCTTTGGGTGAACACGCTTCACTTCGGAGTAGTTCGTGTCAAGCATGGTGCCGAATGGTGTTTGATGTAGTTCGTTACTGTACCAGAACGTAAGGACAGACCGATTCAGATACGTCTGGACTGTGTGTACACGGATGAGCTGGTAAAAAAAAAGCCGACAGCATGAGCATGGATTCATACTCTGGGCATTCATGCACTTCCGGTGCCATTCCTCGCCAGCCCAGAAGAGAGTACCATCAGGATGGAATATACGAGGACCGTGATATATCTCCCACTCATTTTCGGGATATTCCATGCAAAACACGAGATAGCCATCGTAGGTGCGTTGGGCGTCATATGTCACTACGTTGAGACCCGAGGGTGGATGGTGAGAGCCGTATGCTAGACCGGCAAGCACGGCGATATCGATGAGGCTGACTACCAGAAGCCACTGGAGACTAGCGGACGTAGACCACATTGGTCCACGAGCAGAGAACACAAAGACCAACCGTCCTTGTACAAAAGAAACAGCGAAAGTAGCATGTACGGAACAGGAGACGGTCGAAACCCGCTGCTGACGACGGAGGTATTTATAGTGCTGCGTGCTGCGGCTGTAAGAACTCGAGGCATCCCCTGGGTCAAATCGGAAGTTGGACAAGACAAAGCTGTATAGAATCATATCCCTCGTTCGCTCGAAGTCATGCAGAGAGAATGAAACCCATAGCGTGTCAAATTTCAAAGGCGACTTGTCCAACAAGTCGTCTTTCTAGACTCAGAATGCTTCAACTTCAGTCTTCATTGTTCAAGAGTGTCGTCCGGTGTTAGTCCATGGTCATAAAACAGTAACCTGAACCCTCTGTGATGACCCAGGGGGAAACAAGAGGTCTATAGTACTCGCGAGTAATCGTAAGTACTGGGACCCAACCAAGGAGTCCAACGGACTCGCAGTCACTTGACTGGCGCTGATCACATGATCGCGGTGACGCTACGGGCATCAAACCGCGCCGAATGCGGTCCTTGGACTCCTTGTGTGTTAGCGAGCGACTCCCCGTCCGAACTGTCACCAGTCCAAGTCCGCCCATCGTAACTTCCCATTGATCTACTACGTGCACTGCAGGTGTCTCCTTATATATTGACATATGTTCTATATGTTTTCCTGATGAGTGCTTCGTTCGACATCAGCGGCGCTGATGCACTCCTGCATCATGGCGGCACGGCTGCTTTGGTACGTCTCAGACGAAGCGGTCTCCACCTTCGTGTCTTCGGTGACGGTCTGGATTTTGGCGACTTTGCACTCGTTCTATCTCGCTCCCATTATGAGAGGGGCCATCTCGAGTTTCTTGGCGACCTTGCTATCAACCGCCAATCGACCGTCCTCTCATGTCGCGCTACCCGACTGACAGCGTTGAAATTATCCAAGTCCGTATAGGTCGTGGCTTTGCTATGCTTGTACCAATTGACGTGAAAGCAGGCTGAGAGATTGTTTGATCACCAATGGCTGTTTAGGTACTTAGGGTTTTGTATCATTGTTCACCTGTAGCCACTGCACGTTATTGCAGGCAGCCTTGTTGCCTATGAAGGCGCATCTAAGAAGCCCATTACGAACAAGGAGTCTGTGGACGTCGTCGAGGTCATTACCATTCTTCTTTATAACATCATGAACGAGTGTAAGCGAGTTCATACAACAGTCTGACGTTGGCCTGCTTGCCGTCAAAGAAGGCATTGGGACGTCGCGTGTGCTAGATCCACTCTTTGATGCTGTACGTTTGGGTATTGAGTCGTGGTGCGTTGTTTCCCTTGTCCTGCATTCTATTGAAAATGAAATCGAAAATGCTAATACTACTCATTAATGATGATCTCAGCGCCATCGGCGGAAACGGCACGTCAGACGGATGTCTCTGGACTCTCTACTGAGAAGCATAAAACGGCCGTTTCCTCGAAGAGCGAACCTGCTCAAGGAATCAGCCAATGCCTCGTGCGCGAAAGATGGCGTCCCGTTCGCCCAGACGTCGCAGTTGTAGTCGAGGTCGGAGTTACAGTCGCGGCCGGAGCCGCAGCCCTGACCGGCAGAGTTTCACAATTCGTGGTCCCACCTATCATCATCGTAGCAGCCGCACCGGGAGCTAGCGTCGTAGTCATGGTCGTAGGACGAGTCGAAGTCTGAGCAGGAGACGATATAGTCGCAGTCGTTCCAGGGATTGGTGTGCCCGGAGGACGGTAAACGTCATCTCAGAATTTTCTTAGGCAATTCCTTTGTTCACTTAGGTTCGGTTTTCAGCGCGCTCCTCGTCTTCGTATCTGCTCCGCCAGTTTGCGCCACCGCTGCGCGCTCGCGGAAGGGGCCGTGACCGTGGGCGCGGTGGAAAAATGAGGGGATGCACAGGGGCAGTCCTTACTTATGGATAGTCGGTACATATGTGACGGTGTATGTTTCTCATTGCTTCGAATTTTTATTTGGTAACTGTCGACAGTGACCGCTCTCTCCCCAACTTCTGGGGCACTTCACGGGGAGGAGCGTAAGAAGCCAGTCTGGAATGGTTAGCAATTCGCTGTCTTAGTATTAGCGACGAGCATGTCCTGAATTGATGTTATCCCAGTGTTCGCTGCCTCCCCGCTACGTTTCGCCCACTTGCTGCTTTACACTATGCGCGTGTAAACAAGTACAAACATGGATGCAAGCAAACGTCCCGTTTTTGAGGCCGTTTTCTCGAGGTTTTACGACTGCCTTCCCGTTCTCCAGTAGCTACAAATTTTTGCGCACAGCTAGCACAGACCATGAAGCACATAGCCAAAAAAGTTGGAGTCCGTAGCTGTTCAAGTTGTTGAGATCTACGACGATCTATCGGCGCCTCAACAGTCTGTAATTTCTGATGCCTTTCTCGTTCTTTTTCTTTCTATTCAACAAGTTGCTTGAAATGCTTGGTCTGCTTTGTGTATTGTATCAATAACAATGGATGATACATATGCATGAGCACCGCCGCTCGCCATTGCGAGTAATGGCACCACCCGCTTGCAGCTCGAACTGTCTGCAGTGGCACTGCTGACGCGACCGGCCTGTTACGGTTGAAATTTTCCCGTCATCATGCCCACCCAGCTACGTATACCCAGCTGCATCATGTTGCAGTGTCGCCACGCTCTGGGCGCAGCATTTCCTCTGGAACAGAACGTCAGTTCATACTACATATCTCAACATGGTTCGTGACCGGTGACCACCGAGTTGCTGCACGACGATCTTTTAATGGTGTATATGGTCTGTAAGGAATCTAAGCTGATGGACAATTGCTGAATTGCTTCATACGATGGCTACTACTGATAAACGATTGTGAGTTATGCTGGTGGTTGGGTCTCTTTCCTCTTTAGCCCCACTCTGTCCTTTTGACACGGTCGGTATTGAGGATACAATGTCCATGGTAAGTATGCAGATGTTGACGGAGTTTCTATTGACGATCGTAGACGTTTGATTCTGCGCGGCTGACGATGGCCAACCTACATTGCATTAGCAGGTGCTATATAGGATATGTACTTTGTATGCGATTGCGGATAATGACATTGAATGCATTGACAGTGTATACAAAAGTATATATGTAGATAGATGCAATACTCGTGATCAAATCAGGCACTCTTAGCCACCGACGTTCGCTTGAACTGCACTTTCACTTACATTGGACCCGACTCTCGTCCGATTCGCATCTCTCTCTACACTGCCAGTGCTGCGCCTGTTTGAATCCATCTGCCGACGATCTCTCGAGCTCCCGATTGCGTTGCACACACGGTCGTGGACCGCGTATGCACGCAGCTTTTCGTTTTGTACGGCGGCTTTTGAGTTTTCTGCGTCGTAGTGTCCCCCTCAGGATCGGGTTGTTGAAAACTCACGGGTCCCCGCCAACCGCGAGAGCCATGCCGTCTTTCGACATGGTGGTCGTCGGCACAGGCGGTGGCCATTATGAAACAGACTTGAGCGCGTGAGTGGCTTAGTTGTGGCAACACACGGTAGGCTGAGGACACACGACCAACTCTATTGCCCCTATGCTAGGTATTTGTTCAAGCGGCGTGCTGCGTCCTGGAAAGACGGCATTCTTGCGCTAGAAGGCGGTCCGTCTCGTGATACATTGTCCGCCGTTCGATAATGACTTTTTGTTGTCAAGGTTCGGGGCAGGGGGCTTTGACTCGTCTACTCGAGCGCGAACCGCATCTCTTCCGAACTGGGGAGTCCAGCGGCGATTCTGAGGCACAATATTCTGCCAGGGAGATATATTCTTTCGTCAAGGGCTTTCTCATCACTCACCCTCACCTTGACCATATTCTCAGCATGGTCTTGGCAGCCGGCGCACTTGAGGGTGATCGCAAACGGCGCGTGTCTACGTCCTTCGCTTGCACTGCTTCATCTTATTTGTTTTATCATTTGCAGAATATATGGCCTACAGCCGACCCTCGACGCTATGGAGGACATGTTTGGCAATCGTCTGTGGCCGAACCTTGCCTCGTGGGACGAGAGCGACATCAAGCAGAAGTATCTTTACAGTTTGTGCGCACCAAACGCTATTTGTGTCCGAAATCTAAAACGTGTTTACCGGTCTTCCCCTCTTTTCTCCCACAGACTCTCCACGAACAACTATGAACCCATACACACAAACGTCTCTGTAAAATCATTCACGATCAATCATGGCCGTAATGAAGTGGGAGAATACACATCCACAGCCTTTTTCGTACGCGACGACGTCTCTCGACACCAGTTTTTGTTTTTTGGCGACGTCGAGCCGGACTCACAGGTCGACCATCCACGGACCATCGACGTATGGCGTCATGCCGCACCCATGATTCCGGAACATCTGTCAACCATCTTCATCGAATGTTCGTGGGGTGCGAACCGCGACGACGACCAACTGTACGGGCATTTGAGTCCGAGGCATCTGGTCGACGAACTAGTAGCTTTGGCGACGGAGGTGGTTGATGCACGACGCATGCTAGCCCGCACAGTGGCGCCTGACCGCATTCCAGAGGATGTAGCTAACGTGCCCTATGACGGAGACGCCATCGAGGGCTTGCAGGGAGATGATTGTCCGTCCCCGAATACTCGACCACGGAAAAAGTTAAAGATGAGTCCTGTGTCGGCGGCGGATTTGCAGGGTAGCTTGAAGGGGCTGCGTGTTTATGTAACGCATTGTAAATCCGACTGTACGGATGTTCCTGGGAAGACATGTCGACAGGTGATTGTGGACGAAGTGAAGGCGCTTGTGAAGGCTATGGATCTCGGTATGGACATTGTAGCGGCGGAGCAAGGGATGCGCATAGGTGCGTGCTGCGTGCTCTTTCTCCAACGCGAACATGGCTGATGATTGTGGGTGTTGTGCTGCAGCTATGTAAAGATCAGGACCTGTCATTTATCCACCCATTCTTGCTTTATACTCCTCGACGCACGTGTATATTTATCTCACTGTGTAGCCGTAGTTTGATTCATCCACATATATTATGATACGAGGCTTTGTTTTTGGAACATGTAGTTCACGTTTTTATCGTGGGCGCACTACTAGTATGTGTATTTTTTTTTCTCTCAATATGCATGCACGTGCCGGGGACGGGCACGACATGCATGAGAGATCGAGTGATCACACTCGATCACTGATCGGCAACCTGGTCAAGATGCACCTACACCTACACCACTGCTTAGCGCTTAGCGCTAGGCCAGTGAGCGCTTGATGATGGACACAAATTCTTCGACAGCTATCCGAGTTACGAGCGGAAGCCCCTCGATTTATTCGCCAAGAACGGCCTGTGGATTAAGGCGACGGAGACGTCTTGCGCACAACCTCAAGCGTATTTTGATATCTTCCGAGCAACGCCATCCATTCTGCGCACTGGGGATATATTTACTGTACGGACGATATCGACGGAAAAGACGCCTGCGGGGTGTTGCTTGTCACAGGGAGCGTCGATCAACCTGTGAAGGTAGACTACCACCCGAGCCTTTTAATATCTCGATATCAAAATTTCTTAGATTTGGAAATGCTCCACATCCCGGCACCAAAGGGGCGGTCTACGCGATTGCTGCGACGAATGAGACCGTGTACGCGGCATGTCCGGGATGGCTACGTGAAGGTTATCGATGTCGAAACTAAGACAGATTCGGAGTATTCTGGTCGAGGAGGCAGGTTTAGCTCCAGCTCAGTCATGATCTCGTTTAAAAAAGGGTGTTTCACAGGGTGTTGACATTTTATCCATGTGTCTCCACGAACCATCGTCTGATCACACTGGCAGCGCGAACGGCCTGGTGAGACGCTGGGACCGACATTTCAACTGTTCGGGCGTCTGGCGTGCTCATGATGGCATCGGACTCTCGTGTTGTCGGGTCTCGACATACTCAGATCGTCGTAGCCCTATAGACTTTATCGCTCCAGGTCGAGAAGAATGCTGGGTCTTACTGCTCACGGGCGGGAGCGACAACGACATCAATGAGTGGGACATACAGACGCGGAGACGTGCACAAGAATGCCTGCCGCCTAAGACGTCCGCGACTGGTATGTGGGTTTGCTAACCTCGGATTCGTCGAGGTGACGTACCGAGCGTACAGACATCTTGGAGTACGCGCTTTCCGAGTTTGTAACCATACCCAGTGTAAGCAGTTGCGAAGCGCGACGGGAAGATTGCAGGCGAGCGGCCATCTGGCTTAAGAAGTGTCTGAATCAGCTCGGAAGCCAGTCTATGTTAGTGCGTCGAATTTATTATATCCGTCGCTGAGCTTCCCGATTAAAAAGAATCTTCAGCTGCTCACTGGTGAAACCACGAATCCCCTTGTCTTCGCCAAGTTCTTCGCAAGCGCTAAAGCATGTGGTCTCAACGAACGCAAGCCTCACATGCTATTCTATGGGTCCGTCATCTCCATTTCTGCACACTGTACTCACGCTAACTAGTGGCACGAATGCAGGCATTACGACGTTATACCAGTTGCACAACAAGGATGGAAATACGACCTATTCAATCTAGTCGGCCGCAATGGTTATCTGTACGGACGGGGTGTGACAGATGATAAGGGGTCCATCATCGCTGGTGTGTCGCCGGTGAAATGGATCGCAGATGACCTGTTGCAATGAGGTTAATTCTAGTTGCGTGTGCAGTTGCTGGGCGCCGTTGACAGCGCACTTGGTGCAGACGTCTCGTTTCTCATTGAAGGCGAAGAGGAATGTGGCAGCGCCGGTTTCGACGAGGCCGTGAAGAAATACAAAGTAGGTCTATCTCTAAAGGTTCTTCCCACATCTCCGGTCGCTCGTGGCGTTGGATTGTACGACAAATAATCGTCCGCCGACAAGTGCTGACGTCCGGAGCAGGACTCTATTGGCCACTATCGTGTACGTATACCACGGAATAATTTGCTGTATCATACCCCGCCTTCATATTGTCATTGTTCTGCGTGATTCGTATGTACATTTGTACACAGTGCTCTCGCCGCAATGACCGATTTTTACAAGGCATCTCGGAATCGCACCCAGCACTAGCTTCTTCCCTGTGGTCCATTGAGGAATTCGCTTACCAAGACTTCCAGACGTAGGTATATATCCACAAACATCTATGCATGTATGGCAAGAAATATAATTGTGTTTGCAGGCACTAGGGTATGAATCGAGTTCGCCAGGGTGTTCTGCGTTGTTGTAAAATCGAAAGCAAGACGACGTTGTCTAGCTTCGAATACTGTTCGTCAGATGTACGCGACACCGTCATCGTCTCCATCACTGCTAAACTCCTCCTCGCTGTCTGAACCGTCACTGCTGTCTTCCTCCTCGCTGTCCGAATCATCGCTGTCACAAACACTATCCGCATTCCTTGCAGGTTCGCCTGATACAGAGAAACAAACGTCCAGTGCTCCGCACTCGGACAGAACCGATAGCGTACGACGCTGTAACCAGGTGAGCGGACAGCTGATGTCCAGTCGACGCAGTACAGGTGGCTTTTTGCTCTTGCGATAACCCGTGCGGCCCGCAACTCTGATCTTTCGGGCGCCACACCGTTTTCGGACGACCTGCATTATGTCGGGAATGTCGGGAACAACCAAAGTTTGCAGGCGGTAACAGATCTCCAAGTGCTGCAGCTGAGGGAGCACAGAAAATTTGCCGTCAGGGGTGCACTCTTTGAGTAGAACCCAGATCTCCTGTTCAGCAGGAACAGCCAGATGAGTTACATGTGGCAACTGGTGCAAAAGCTCGATGATAGACGATGCCATGCTGAAGTTCCAAATGTCCAAATGCAGCGACTCAATATTACATTGCGACCGATGCAAAAACGCGTCCACGACATTGGAATGCGACGAATCATCCAAACAGAAATGCACGAGATTGGGTGCCGTGATGATGTTCAACACGAAGATTGAGCGAACGACATGCAGTCGACGCAAATGAGATAACAGTACAGGGGAACGGGCGTCAGATTGAGTGCACGACATATATGTTTCCACATCCTGTTCTTTCGAATAGACCGTCAGTCGGGAGAGGGCTGGGGCATAGGAAAGTATGGCATGGAAGTCAAAGTTCACATCAATGCCATTGGGGTAGCGCAAGTCCAGATCGGTGATCTGGAGAAGAATTGGCTGCACGGCATGCAGCTCAATTTGACAGAAATAAATCTTGAGTACTCGCAACGCAGGGACTCGCTCTTGGGAAAAGAACTGCGACACGGGAAAGGAACGTAAGCACAGCTCTTTCAGCGCTGGATATGATGAACAGTAGACGCGGGCGGCGATCTCTGTTTCAACGTCCGAGGCATTTTCAGGCCAGAAGCCACGCATAAGTTCCAGATCTGCTGTCTGCCAACGGGAAGATGCATTTACAAACTCTTGTACGATGGTGCGGTAAATCTGTCGGGGATGTATGTTTGAATGAGGATATAAGTAACCATCAAAAGAGAATTTGAGGGGATGCGGAGATGTCATTTCGACGTATCGGCGAATTGCGAGCACGCCTTTGTCACCATCGGAGACATAGACCATTGGGTACAACATCGGTGTATCACGCACGATATGCCACCAATATTTGCACACGCTTGCAAGTCGATGTATAGTGGAGCCATAACGACCTAATATGCCGGCCTCAAACATGGCACCCTGTACCCCATTCTCTCTGGAACAAGACGGGATGAGATATGAGAGGACGTTGCCTAGCAGCTCCTCGGGGAGTCTACGGATGGGGGATGATATGGAGCGTGCAACGGCAAGATACTCGACAACGGGATTGAGACTTCGCACCAGGGCTGCGCGTGCATCTTCGAGGATGTCGTTCATCTCTTTGATTGTGGCCTCGAGTTCTGCAATCCCTTGCTCAATGCACTTCATCGTTAAAGATGAAGGAAGAAAGCCATAGCGTAGGCCTTCCTTGAGCTCATGCACGTCAAACGACCCGGTCGGAAGAGGTGGGAACACATCGTGACCACAATGCCGGCACTGAAGGGAAATACGAGTTTGAATGTTGGCGTGACACCTGGTCCAATTCCGCACACTTACAGCTAGAACTTCAGCCATGTTATCGAATAGAACTTTCTCTGATGTTTTCCGCGATGCAGAGGAGTCGTCAACAGCCGAGTTGCATACATATGGGATCCGTTTATGTAAACGGATGAAGTTCACTCTGATCGCCGATCAGACGTCCATAACGCACACTGTGCAGTTCTCTGTCTGTTATAGTTGATTCGAATCGTATACTCTTCGCAGACAACACGACGTGCTGGTTGTGTTCGTCGTAACCGCGCTCGATGGCGGCTCCAGATAGAAAGGAGACAGATGCATTTCTCCACTTTTTCGCGACATTCGACCTTCCGAAGCCAGTGACAGACATATCCGACCTTGGCGATGGTTTTGTACTCTTCCAAGTGCTGTCTTGCGTGTGCGTTGCTGCCATTGCAGACATTCCCCACCTTGTTGATGTACTCGTAATAGCGATGAAGCCTACTTCAGGCGGTCCTCTCGCGCCACACAGCAGAACAGCGACAACTGGGTCCTGAGATTTACCACGTTCAAGAGCTTGTACAAGCTCATGACCCAGTATTTGGCGGAGGTTGTTCGCCAGCCGACGAGCTACCTTGATGTCCCCGACTTGCAGGCCATCGCCAAGGACTACAGCCTCAACGATCTCCTCATCATGTGCAGGCTGGCCCTTGCCATTGGCGTGCATTGTGACAACAACAAGGAATTCATTGACAAGATTCAGCAGCTGGGAGAGGCTGACCAACATCACCTCATGAAGTCCATTGAGCGGGTGCGCGCTATTCTACGACGATCAAGTGCACCCAATGTAGACATCATGTGTAGGTCATGGACAAGCTTGGATCAGAACCCCGTCACGAGGAAACGGGCGAAATGACCGAGTTCGTAGACTGGTTTACTATGCGATGCGTTATTCATCTCTCTCTTCAGAGACGACCATTACTATCGTGTTCAGTCGGAGAAGAGCCAGATTCTCAGTGAGAAAGAGGCGTTGCGCATTGTATACGAGGCCCTTCTCGGGGAACATCGCGCATTACAGACAAATTATGATGATTTGGCGGCAGAGAAGGTCGAAGTGACGGCACGGCTAAAGCAAGCAGACCGTGAGGTCGCGGACAGCAGACGTGGTGATAAGGCCGATGTGATGTTGAAGGCAGAAATCGACAGATTGCGTTCAGATTTGTATGTCGCACCTCAGTCCGTTATGCATTTCACCTGACCCATTGTAGACAGAAGAGTGAAGACAATCTGGCCATGACAGAATCTGAGTTAGACAAACAAACTGGTCTCGTCACGGACCTGACGAAGAAAGTCGATGAACTGCAGGTCCAGGCGGACATTACTGACAAACTTAAGGATCAATTAGATGAGTGCGTTAACTGTCGTACTCCCAGTGCTTAGCTGCAGCGTCTAGGACAGGTATCGACATGCAGCGGACAAGCTCCAGAAGACGGAAAATGTCATGGAGAAGTACAAGAAAAAATTGCAAGAGGGTGCAGATCTCCGGCAGCACGTCAAGGTTGACTGACATATCTTTCTTCCTTGACGAGGTTTTTGTCTTATGTGTTCTCACAGGCGTTAGAGAAGCAAAATGCTGACCTTGTCGACAAGAATGCATCACTCGAAGAAGAGTTTCGGAAAGTGGCCGCATTCAAGCCTCTCATGGAGTCGTACAAAAATCAGATTTCCGATCTAGAGGCCAAGTCCGCGACTCGCACGCAGGAGGTGGAGACACTTAAGTTCGAACTTGAGCAAAGCCAGGCAAAGTTCCGTATCATGGTCGAGGAACGTAATCGCGATTCGGAGACCCTCGAGCTTTACCAGGAGCGTGTGCGTGAACTGGAATTGTCCTCTCACCGGACAATTTCCTCAAGCAAAGCCTACCGTACTGACTCAAACGCTGATCTCGTCGGGGTTACAGCCGCTCAAGAACTAACGGAGGACGATAATCCTGAGGAACAAGGCCTCGGGGGCGAGTTAGACGATGCGATCTCCGGCACAACCATGACGGACCTCAAGTTAAAGATAAAAAAGCTGACCCGCGAGCTTGAGGCTGTGAGGAAGAACGAGGCTGACGCGAGTCGCCTTCTTGTCATGGAGAACTTGTTGGAGGATGCGAATCGTATGAAGGCTCGTTATGAGGCGGATTACCTCGCCGCGCATAGAGAAAAGCTTGTTTTGCAACGAGATCTGGAGGAGATCCGCAGCGGTAAAGCAATGGGTGACGGGTGAGTTCGATTCTCTCTTGTGATCGACTTGGACGTACTGAATGTGCACAGAGTGGAAGCAGCCATTGCCTTGAGACAGCGTCTCAATGAAATCGTGGACGAATTGGATGCCCTTCGTAAAGAGCACGCTGAACTTGAAGTCAAGTTTGAAAGCCAGTTCAAGGATCTAACGATCGCGAAATCCGACCGTGAGGAACTCGCTCTGCAATAAATGTGATATACTTACCATACTATTGCGTATTTCAGTCAATCTGGTCAATCGCGATCAATTGGACATTTTGGCCAACCTTCGGGATTCCGTCAACGAGGACAAGGCCGCGCTGGAGGCCGAGAACGAGAGGCTAAGGAGTCAGAACAAGGAGCTCAGCGACAAGAACAAGATGCAGCTTGAACAAGTCAATAATCTGTTATTGGAGAAGATCAACTTGCAGAGCGAAGGCATCGACCAGCGAGAGCGCATGATACAACGCGAGCGAGACTTCGGGTAAGAATCTATTTCACGGTTAGGATCAAAAATTCGGTTTTAATGTTCTGTTGAACAGGGATCTCCGAAGGTCCCTCGCAGGCAAGGATCTTCCAGAGGATATCAAAGCTCGCATGCTTGCGCTGCACGAGGAAAACGAGAACTTAAAGGAAGTAAATAAGACTGCTCAAGATAAGCTTCAAAAAGCCAGACAGGCACGTGGTTTCGTTGTGTTTTTCTTCATGAATCATTTAACTGAAACGGTGTTAATTTGATATAGTTTATCAAAGAACAAGACAAGCTGTTCAAAGCGGAACATGCGAGAAGCGCAACACCGGTACGTTAGCCAAGATTCTGCCGACGCTAACAGCATTGACGTTTTTTTCTTCGTGTCTAGGCTACCTATGAGGAAGCAGAAAATAGCTACAAATCCCAAATCAAGGTCTTGGAAAATGAGATCACTCGTCACAAGGTAAGATTTTGTGTAGCTTGATGCGTGTGAACGAGCTGAAGATACTTGTTTGGTAGCACAACATGATGGAGACGAGGCGAAGTTATCGCAAGGAGCAAGAACTCATGATGTCTGCCTTCCATGCGCTGGGCATGAAAATTAATAGATATAATCTCGGTTCGCCGGCATCCCAATCCCGACCTGCGCCTGCCAGCTTCCTAGGAGGACTTCGTGCACAGGTATGTTCTACTGAATTTTCCTGTGGTATAAGTCTAAAAGCGCTGCTTTATTGAAGGGACGGCACACCGTACAGCGAAAGTGAAGACACAACAATAGACACATCTCATGCCCGTTGATGACCTACAACACACACAATCTCATTCGTATCAATATGCCATTCTCCATCACGCCAACGTTCTTTATCGAAGGATTTCTCTGTTTGAGGAACACATATGTACACTGCACATTTTTTTTCTCTTGTTTCTTTTTTGCGGTTGGCTTTTCGCACAATGTAATTGCATTTTTTTTCGAAGGTGGGATGAGAGGGCTCTGAGATAGCTGATGGATTGGGTTTTCAGTGTTAATTACTAAATTAAACTAATTAGACAACAGCGCTTCGCATGGAGACCTCATGCGACGGTCGCAGCGCGCCTACGCTATAGTGCTGAACAATTTAATGCACCTTGACGCGTGAACGCGTCGCTGATACTGCGATAAGCTTAAGTATCGTGCATATACAGTAACATAAGCAACGCCAATTTCTCCATTTTATAGCTTGCTAACGATGATGGCGCTACGCTACCTCGACACTCAGATCTCGTGTATTTTATCTTGAACTCATGTACAATTGAATACCTCATAATGCATAACAGGAGGCACATTTTTACAATGCAAGGTTTATTGCGGATAAGTACGGTCGAGTGACTCGAGTCTAATCGCCGATTAGATTTCGGGCGTAGTTTCGGGCGCCGGGGTCTATGAAGACGCGATCACGTGCTGTCGCTTTTATTGTTTGATAAGATAAGACTGTAATTTCCAACTGCAGATCCCCATCTTGCATCCACTCTACGATCATTGCAGGACGCTGGGCTTTTGTTTTTTTTTTTTTTTCTGGTTGGCTCGTATGCCATTCGTTCCCGTCCTCATTCGCCTTGTCCTGGCCTCGTCCTCCATCGCGTTGGGAGTGACTTTAGTCCGATGGATTGGCCGCTATTCCAGTGCTAACCCGGTTAACCGAGGCCCTCCTCCCATCGCTCCGCCAGCCTAGTACAAGCTTCTTTCTATATATTCTTTTGACAGCGACTACAACAATATTCACAGGCTAGAGAGTGTATTCTCGTCATATCGGCATCATCGACGGCTTCACGCATTAACAATGATGAGAAACGTCCTTCTCACGACCATTTCCTGCCCCCTCGTACATCTGTACGTTGGACGATGGTAACCCATATTTCTCTCGTCTGGACTTCTCTCTATTAGTTTTGACGGTTAAGAGGGAAGCATGATTTTGCTTATCTTCACAGGTCATTTCTGGATCTATCATGTATGCTTACTCAAACGATGCAGGGATTGCACCAGTCGTTATGGCTTCTGTGGCATATCTGTGGCATATCTATGAACAATCCCGCTTCCGCAGGATGTAGCCTTATCGCATGATGAAGAACGCTGTTCCATAGTTGTTGCGTCGGCCCGTCATTTAATATGCTCGCATGGAAATTTGCATCCAGGTAGTTCTTCGCCAGTCTGCTTTCAATTCTCTTACCCTCCTCCGACGGAATTTCTTTGCACCTTCGTTTTGGAAGATCACAGAAGACGGGAAACGCGATTCTATCTGTTGTCGCACAGTCGCATTCGGTTTCTATCAGGCCGTAACGCTGATTCTTTCGTGGATATCTCCTGACACTTCGCCTCTTGTGAAGTCAGAGGGCAAAGGGCGCTTTCGACAGGGCGAATTATAAATACATCATACCCTCCTTTCCACTACCCCCATCTCTGTGTGCTCGTCCCTTGTCAGTTAGACTGGGTCTCTTTTGCTCTTCTACGTGCATTTTCTGTCATGGCTGCGCCTTCAAGTTGTATCCCTAATCTCGATACCCTGAAGAAGGCCTTCAAAGTTCCTGTTCTCGATGGCTCGCTGAGCGTCCCGCAGATTTTCGACTGGCATCGTGAACACAACATGTACCACCCGGTCTTCTTCTACAATGTGGGGGACAGTAGCGTCAAGGGCAAGAACGTCGTGCTCACATACGGCCATATTGTTCCTGCGGCTCATGAGGCTGGCCGATTCGTTTCTCTTACGACTGGTGTACCTATCGATCCCAATGTCAATTCCAAGCCTGTCATCGCTCTTATGGCCGCATCTGGTGAATGAGGTTTCCTTCACATGTAGCTCGGCTTGCTGAAATATCTGCTTTAATGCAGACCCTATCACTACTTTCACGACTGTACTCGGTATGATGCGTGCCGGTATGACCGTCTACCTTATATCTCCACGCAACTCCGCCATCGCAATTGCACACATCCTCACTGCGAAGAATGTCGGTTTTTCTTCTTTGTATCCTCACTTACAGCCTACGTACTGAATGCTATCTGACACTAGGTCCGTCATTTCATCCTTAGCTCCGAACCTCATGTCCAGCAACTCGGTCGTGAGGCTCTTGAGGAGATGAAAACCAGTAAGGGTATAGACGTGGACGTTTTTGCGATGCCCCATTTCAAGGACCTCTATCATTCCGCTCCCGCCAATATTTCCGCTACCGGGCCAAGCGCTTTCGATTCTCTACCTGCCCGTTCCGATGGTTTGGATGATCCTATGTTCATCGTCCATTCATCGGGTTCGACGGCGTTCCCGAAGCCTGTCGTATGGTCGTCTCGAATGCAGCTTCAATCTGCCAAGTCTGTGGGCGAGTGATGCCGGAATACGTCGTGTTTATGTCACTAAAGATTTGTCCTACAGCAATGAGCATTTTTGACTGGCATTCGGAGGTCATCTCCATCCATGGATTGCCTATGTTCCATATCACGGGTCTGAACGTAAGCCTTTCCTGTTCTTTGTCGGAGAGCCGCGGTCTTAAGGATGAACTTTCGTCATGCAGCATATGAATCTGGTGGTACGTACCCCTTCATGGTCGGCGAATGTCCCCCGTTAATTGCTGAGGCTGCCAGGTCTCAACGGGGATGGTTCTTGCCGTTTTCCCACCTGCGGAACCCGCTGTTATTGCAACTCCAGACGCCACATATCAGGGCATAGTGGACACCGGCTCGACATCCGTGTTCGCCATGCCGAGCAATCTTGAAGTAGTGTCATTTTTCTTCCGGCAGAATGTCTCTCTTATTTGCTCCTGTAGACATGGTCCAAGGATCCGGCCAAAGTGAACCAGCTACGCCGTTTGAGAGCTGTTGTAGGATTTCGTATTCCTCCCTAGTACGAAATAAGTCCAGTTCACGCCTGTTTTAGATTTACGCGGCAGCGCCAATTCAGCAGGCTATTGGGGACCATCTTGTGCACGTCGGTGTACGCCTCTATAACCTTTATGGGCTGTAAGCTCGTGTTGTCAACCTTTTCTTCTGTCCCGTCTCATGTTTTCGTGTTTATCAGGTCCGAGACTGGATTTGTGACGGAATACCTTCCTGGCAAGTGGCGGCGCTGGTCTTGATGCCTCTTAAATAACATCTGGTCTCAGAATTCCTAGGGTTCGATTGGCAGTATTTCAGGATGAGCCCCTTGTGCAGAGATGTCACCCACTTCAAGTCTCTCGATGACGGTACCTTCGAGCTCATCGTGCTAGTGAGTTCCGATTTGCACCGAAGCTACGCTGAGGGGATGAATTGTTCTGCTAGTCTAGCCCAGCCTACGAGATTGCGCTCCTCAATACTGTGGTCGATGGCCAAGATGGCTATGCCACCAAGGACGTAGTCGAACCTCATCCTACTCGACAAGGACTGTGGCGCATAGTGGGCCGTCTTGATGACCAGATCATGCTGTCCACCGGTGAAAAGGTGTGAATAATGTTGGACACAAACGTTACGTTTTCCTGACGAATCTCGTGTTTCAACAGACCAATCCCGGTCCTCTAGGTAAGAATTTGTCTCTCCGGCACGGAAAGTGCTGTTGACATGGATGCTAGAGAATATCCTTCGGGCACATCCTATGGTCAAGGACTCGCTGATGTTCGGACGGGGCCACTTCCAGAACGGCATTCTGGTGGCACCCAAGGATGAATTCCAGTTCGATCCACAGGACACGGCGAAATTCAAGGCTTTCTGCGACGCCATTTGGTAGGTGCATTGTCTTCCATGGGCCATCTTCGCTCAATGAATGTCAGGCCTCAAGTCGAAAAGATGAATGATTATGCGCCTAGCCACTCACGTCTGGCGAAAGAGGTTTGTCACACAGTCTACACATTGGAAAGCCGTTCCTCATGTCTGCAGATGATTCTCGTCGAGGAACCCAAGCGGCCGTTCGAGTTCACTGCGAAGGGTTTCCCGCGACGTGCACCTGTGTTGGCGGCTTATGACACTGACATCGAGGCTTTATATGCCACAGTTGAGGCATCTTCGACGCCAAACGGGACTGTGCCAGAGAAGTGGACTCTAGAGTCTGCCTTCGATTTCGTCAAGGATCTAGTCCACGGCACTATGAAGACCAAAGTTACAGCAGAGCAAGACTTTTTCCAATACGGCTGCGACAGGTGTGTGTGTCCGAGCGCGTTCGTTACCGGTGTATGCTAACAATCACGCGATTGTCAGTCTTCAAGCAACATGGATTCGAAATGGGCTCAACAAGGCGTTGCACTCGACCAACGTCCTTCCACGGGATGCCGACTTGCCTTCTAATGTCGTTTATGACCATCCAACGCTGGCCACGTTTGCGAAGCTTGTCACGACCATTGTCTCTATAAAGCCTGGTGAAAGCGTCAAGGTGTTCGACGAAAATGATCTCCTCACTTTCGTTGGCCGCCGCACGGCGCATTTCCCCAAGGAAACTGTGTTGGTCACCGGCACGACCGGCTCGCTCGGCACGGCGTTACTCGCGCAACTGGTAGCCTTGGACTCTGTCGGAAAGGTCTATGCGTTCAACCGGCCCTCTTCCAGAAAGACGGTGGACCGACAACGCCAGTCCTTGAAGTTGCGAGGCTATGACGAGGACATTGCGACATCACCGAAGGTCACGTACGTGGACGGTAGCTTGACGCCCGATGGCATCAACGTTAACAACATTGCTCTTGAGGACGAGGTGTGCTCTGTCTTTCTCGCAAAAAACCCGGCTCACTCTGTAAACTAGATTCGCGCCAGCATCACCCACATTATCCACAATGGTTAGTAATGCATCTTTCCCAAATTCGAAGTCATATACAGACTAATTCATAACTCAGCCTGGCGTGTTGACTGGAAGGTTTCCTTAAATACATTCCAGGATTGCGTCGACGGCGTTCTTGGACTAACGAAATTTGCGCTTTCTTCACCCCGTCAAATTGTTCCGAGATTCCTGTTCGCTAGCTCTATCGCCGTATTGCGCAGTAAGTTGGCCGTAAATACGTTGCTGGACGCTGGTTTAATCAATCCGTTCCTTCCAGACTGCCACGCCGATGGTGCCTCGGAAGTCCCGGTCGATGACCCTAAGATACCGCTGGGCCAAGGTTATGCAGAAGGGAAGTGGGCGTCCGAGCAGATCTTGTACGCTGCACAGCACAGGGCTTGTCTCCGTCCGATTGTCGTCCGCATCGGACAGATCTCCGGAGGCGTCAATGGCGCATGGAACCAGAGCGACTGGGTACCGGCGATCGTCAAGTCCAGTGTGACGCTCGGGTGTTTTCCGACATTGAAAGGAGTACGCGTATAATCGTGCTTTTATTATGAACGACATCTGACTTCGTCTCTCTTCAAAGCTTTGCTCGTGGCTGGGCGTCGAGGAAATGGCTGGTGCACTGATCGATGCGCGCAATTCCGAGCACTCGACGTTGCATTTGATTCACCCGAAGCCGATGCCTTGGAATGTCTTGGCGGAAGTCTGCGCACAACAGTTTGGGCTTGAGCTTGTGCCGTATACGGAATGGGTTGCGAAACTCAAGGCTGCTGTCGAGCACGAGGTCGATGCGGCGAGGCGCAAGGCTCTGCCGGCGGGCATGCTCTTGGAGTTCTTGGAGGCCAACCTGCACAAGGAGGACATCGAAGGAAAGGAGACGTTCTTCACGCGCATCTCCGTCGACAGAATGCTTGAAGTCTCGCGCACTCTCCGTGAAGCGAAGCCCATCGGTCCCGATGACGTGAAGCTCTGGCTGTCGTTCTGGAAGTCGAGTGGGTTCTTGTAGGCTGTAGTTATCTTTTTTTTTTTCTTGCATTTAGAAGGTTTTATGAGTTAGACTTGATTTTTCCCTTAGACGGAAATCCGACTGTATTTGGTACTCGCACGAATAGATTTAGAGTTTTTCTGGTGTATAGAGTCCAAAGAATCACGAGTCTGCACAGTCCATTAAGTACCACGTCGTCTGCCATGGTTAATCGACTCTGGAGTTCTACAAATCTTGACTCAAGTTTTAGAGTTGTTAGCGTAGCCCTGACACTGTCGCTTGTCTCCGTGCTAGATGGTAAAGCTCGCTTAGAACGCCCGTACTGGTGCCACATGTCACGGATTTGATCGGTCGCCGTCAACAGTGTGTAGTGTGTGGACACCACCGTGCGCCGGTTTCCAGCACTACCGGGCCAAGTCGCTTGGGTTCAGAAACCTGACTATCGATCATTTGCTCGCACACCCGAGTCGACGAACCTCTACGTTTTCAACTGACGATTGATAATATTCCGCTGGATTTCTATCACGCTACATGGGAGGACAGATGACCACGATAAAGACAAATGATACAAACAATTAGTATGCAGATGGGTTCCAATTGTCCTGCTGTCCCATGCCGCTTCTCGTCATACGGCTAGTCATAGGGTTCATGGGACCGGCCATCATAACAGGCATGCCCTGCATACGCGACGTCATGCCCTGGGTGCCCATACCATCCATGCTTTCGCCTCCCATCATCGAATCGATACCACCGTTTGCCAACCCGCTCATGTCCATGTTGGAGAACTGTGCGCCAGCATCCATGCCGCCACCACCTCCGAACATGTTGTTGAACATGGCCGAGTTACCACCAGGGCCTCGCATGGCTACGCCACCTCCTCTCATGCCCATGGACGCATCGCCTCCGCCAAACATGTAGTTGCCCATGCCCATGCCCATGCCCATGCCCAACATGTTTGGTCCGACACCCATCATGTTCATGCCACCTCCACCGCCTCCACCGCCAGCTCTCATCATATTGTTACCACCCATGCCACCCATCAGTGTCGCGCCGCCCATCAAATTCGCACTACCCGCTATAGGGGGACCGCCGGTCATCATACCCGCGCCGGTCATCATGCCCCCGCCTCCCATCATGCCCATATCTGCCATGTCGCTGCCCCACGCCATAGCACTCATCGGGTCCATCGCACCTATACCCATGTCCATACCGTTACCCATTACCATCGCCATGGGCATGCCAGTGCCGGTGCCACCCATGGACATCGTGCCACGATTCGGGAAGCGAGGTGCGACACTGCCACCGCCCATACCTCCCATGACGGGCATGCCCGCGCCAGTATTTGCCACTCCAGTGCCTTGGTTCTGGTAGGAACCGGGTCGAAAGGGTGACTTAGGACGAAGGGCCTCAATCTCGGGGGTCATGGACACGACGGGCTTGCCGCCGTTAGCTAGTTGCTTAATGTTTTCCTCCCACGCAGCCGCGACCCATGGATACGCGATCCCGCCACGATCACCTTCGACATGGATACCTCCCTGTGCGTCACTGCACAAGCCTGAGGGGGAGAAATTCACAGAGTGGTCATCAATTGGAGCACCTGATAATAATGATAGATGTACGCACTCTCGGTGTCCTGCCCAGGAGCCATGACGGTCACCCAGCCACGTTGCAGAGAAGACGGGCGTCCGAAGAGCTCAAGGCGGCGGAGACCGAGACAGAAATTCTCGATGAGAGTGTACATCTCTGGCGGCTTGCGCGTCGGGTCGGCGGGGTCACCTTCCCAGATAATTACGTCGGTATCTATGATGAATTTAGGTTGTCTGTTTTGCAATACAATGAACAGGTTTTTCCAGACCCGACACATACCAACATTGCAGTGCACGAACCAGCTATCGGTTGATCGACGGACGGTGCCACGGATGCCGATGAGACAGTGCTGCTTTGTGCGGGTGAGAAGAGAGGTTGTTGGGGGATCCGTCTGGCGACAACGGAGATGGTAGACATGGTTAATGTGTCTTTCATTATCAAGAAAAGCAAAGGGACGTTACTCCAGGGCCGGCATTGGTGGAATTGTTTGTCTTGACCCAGACAACGTCTTCACAACGGCGATAGCCCCATTTGGCAAGGACTTCGCGTCCGCGTTCAAGACCCTCGCCTGCGCCGCTGCCGACCCACATGAAGACAAAGCTGGGATCTGCAGCGAGGGAGGGGATGGGAAGTTCTTGGACGTGGTCCCAGTTGAAGGAGGAGGAGAGCGGGGGATCTATGAGGATGACGTCGAATTTGGAGGGCTGAAGAGATGAAAGACCAGAGTAGGGGAGGTAGAGCGGGGGCAAGGCGTGAGCGCTGACGCTCTCTTTCTTGAGAGCGAGCAGGCGTTGTTGCTTGGGGTATCTTGTGAGCAGATGAGGGGAAGAACGAACGGTTGAAAGAGAAAGAACGGACTCGTCAAAGCGGCAATCGGGGTCTGCGCCAAGGACCCAGTTCTGGGGCCACTCGCCACCGTCTACGTAGCGCTGGGAGTAATCATTACGGATGGTTTCTTCCTCGGGGATATAGTTGCGGTATTTTGCAACCCGTGCACGCTTTGCTAGAGGAAGATCTGGTCGTGGGAGATGGTGGGGACTGACGGCGGGCAGCGAATGTGGGGAGGAGGAAGATGGCGACGGAGGTAGAGAAGATTGAGCGGGGGAATGGATGATAGGTAGGCGTGCGAGTTCGCGGGGGAGAGAGGCGATGCGGCGGCGACGGGACTGAGTGTCGCGAATCGACGAGAGCAGTGATGCGTGCTGTGCGAGGAGGCTGTTGGCCGATCCAATGACTTCGAGCGTCGTCGTCGTCGTCGTCGTCGTCGTCGTGGCCATGGTGCTAATCAAATAAGTGCTACTTACTTGAGTGTGTATGTAGTGTATTTAGATTGATTGGATCAAATTGATCGATCAGCGGGGAAGTTGAACTTAGTTCGGGTTGTTGTTGTTGTTGCTGTTGTTGTTGTCTTTTTTGCCAACGAACGATGAACGTGATCGCAGATGCGAACAGGGCTGTGTTGGACCAGTACATCCACCACCTTGCCCTCCCCCACGCCTTCCTCCTCTACGCCGACAAGCTCTTCACTTGGCTCTCGTCTCCCCGAGCTTACTACCCCCAGGCTCGCCCGGCAGTCAGTCCTCTTTTCCCTCGCTTTTTCCTCGTGCTCACCACCCGACTCGCCAGATCCTTACTCTGCTCCTGGTCTGTGTCACGAACATCGGCAATCGTCTGTTTTCCTCACATCTTGATACATAGACCGCCCGAGGAACAGTCCGCGATGCTCTCAAGCTTTCCCCCCGCGAGCCCTGCTATCTCGCAGAGCTCGCCGACTTTCATCCTTTCGTCAAACCTTACGTTGCTCTCGTAGCAGCTGCCTATGCTTCAAGGCATTTTTTCGAAGAAGAAGACCTCCAAGGTCTTGCATCCTTTTCCCGTCTTTTTTTGTCCTCCACTCATATCCATCATCCTCAGCCCAAATCGATGGCCTTTATCTCGGCTTGACTCGCGCTGCCATTGCCACTCCACGTCTAAAGCCAGAACCCGTCGGTGCCCTTTCCTTGTATCCTCCTTGTATGATTTCGTCTGACTTTCCTCCCCCGTGTTATCTGTTACAGGGCTTCATACCCTACGGTGCTTACCCCGACTGGTGGTCCGGTCTCATCATATCCGACGCCGATCTCCGCCACCACCCCAACGACAAGGATGTTCTTATGGACGACGCGACTCACCCCGACCCACAGCATCGTATTGTCCGTATCTTCTGAAAACCACTCATGGCTTGTCTGACAGACTTTCATCTAGATACCCTCCAGTGTTCCTCCGCCCCCCTTTCCCGTCTTGCCCCCGCCCGACCTTCTGTTCGCCGACATGCCTGTCGCACCCTCATCCCAACAACAACCGCCTCCTGTGCCCGTCTCAGTACCGCCACCCACTCAGCCGCCACCGCCACCACCCCCTCCAACCCAGGCTGTTGGCCCACTCCATCCACCCTTGCCGCCTCCCGACCACGGGCCGGGTAGCGCCATCATCAGGCGGCCATTCAGTCACTATCCGGGCGCCCCTCATCCGAATTCCGCCCCTCTCACCTTCGAGATGTTCCATGCCAATCCAAACTGGTTTGTTGTCGTTGAAGACTTCCTCATGACCAACGGTCACGCCACCGTACCAGACGCGGAAGCCTATCCCGAATCCATGATGCCATCCCGCGGATGGCCACCGAAGGACCAGCCGCACATGCGCGTCCGTTGCACGTTCTGTCACAAGGACTACGGTGGGCCCAACGCGAAAAGTATGTGGCGCAGGCACGTGACGGAACAGCACCATGTCGTGCTTGCCGGTCGGGGGCAAAAGAATCGTGGTGGCCGGCGTTATGAGCCCAAGCCAGTCAAGTCCAAAAAGAAGTCAGTCGCACCACCGGGTCAGGAGGATGGCGCGCCAGCAGCAGTGCTTGCACCCGTTCCAGTATCAGGGCCAGAGATTTCTCCTGAGACGGAGCAGCCGACTCTCCTCATGCCCCCGCCACCTCCGCCACCGCCAGCCGGTCCACCCTCGATGGTTCAGTCTTGAGCATGAGAAGTCGTCGTGTTGGCTCGCCCGTGCTTATCAAGCTTTTGATGATGATGGTTTTAGCATATGCCCTTGCAGTGATGTTCATACTATACTTTCTTCCATATCCACGCTTTCTCGCCTTCACGTACTGGTGTTTTCTTTGAGATTATCTTCTCACCAACATGCTCGTTTCGCTTTGCTCTGAATCATGCCTGTCGGCACCGTCGCCGCGTGCGAATCGTACATGATATACATATACTCTGTTATATATGTATCTCGCCTGTGTTCTGTAATGTGAGTATATATATGTTGTACTGTCGTGTCCCGCAACATTAATGGTTTGAATCGAATGTTCGTTCTGAAAGTACCAGCATGATATTGTTCTCAAGTTGAGAGGTATGAACCATTTTGAGTCAACTTCCGTTCACCACTTCGCATCCAGTCAAATTCTATCAAGTTATCAAATTGTTGACTGTATTGTGGAAAACCGGACTGGGTAACAGACAGCCTGTGTTTACTTGTTCACATCTATTCGGATTCAATGCGAATAAAACAGTTCACACCGCAATTTAAGTTGGAAGGAAATCGAAGATGTGGTTATTCATGTCCGGTTCTGTAAAACATCCAACCATAGACTGCCACCTTCACGGGGCGATACATTGCTATTGATAGTCATGACACATAGCAGCTCGCGGGCATCATACACGCTTGGACTGTCCCGGCAGCCTGTAAGTTGCAGCCTGCGTTCCCTCCCGATACGCACAATGTCATCCGAACTAACCAGGGCACCCGTCAAGTTCAACGTTGGAAGGCTGTCCCACCCGGGCAAACAATGGTTCGGAAGTTCCAGCAGTCGTTCGCCATCGCGCACCATAAGTGGCAGAACAAACAGATCCCGCTTCTCCATCGACGTCGCGCGTACATGCGAACCAACTTCAAGATGGTTGGTGCTCAGACTGACGAAGTCCGCGTAGTTCGGGTACAGCATCACGTAGCCACGTAGATATACGAACTCGATAAAGTATTTCTTCCATGACCGCAGCCATCTGTTAGACCGTAGATCGGGAACAATATTCTGCTCGATGGAGAAGACGTATTCCGAAAGGCGAAAAGCAAGGTAGTTGTGGAATTCGCGCCAGTGTTCGGGAAAGTAGACGGCGCCCCAGCTGCATGGAATTTGTGACAAGTAGGGTGTCGAGGGGAAGTCCAGATGCAGTGTATGGAAGAGGGATCGAGCGTCGAAGGGCCGACGGCCGTCAATTTGCAGTTCTGTATTCTTTTGCTGGTACAGGCTGATCCCAAAAAGAAGATCCGACCTATCGACTAGGCGGCCATACCTAAGAAAGAGGTCATCGAACTCGCGTCTTTTCGGTTAGTAAATGGCAGACCGATATTTTAAAAGAGCCATCTTGCTCCACGCGTAGAACATGGGCGACAGTTCTACGTCGTCTTCAAGCAGGAGTCCGTAGCTATCATTAGACGACGGATACCACGATTCGACGACAGCCGGTAGGAGACCACCCTGGATGATGCGGTGTTGAACGTATACGGATCCGTGCGGCCAAGAAAAACGATCGAACAGAGCCAATGTTTCCCTGTCGCAGTCTTGTTCAATGTGTATGCGAACATCGACCTTGTCGCCGAAAAAAGCAGCTTGCGACAGAGAAGCGAGAAGCCGTGAGAGTGATTTCGGTCGATCCTTTGTAATGAGGCTGACTTGCATCTGCGGTTTGTGCCAATCTCCCAACGACATGTGGACATCAGACGATACCAGAAAGATATACTGAAAGGCTCACTGTACCATTCTGTCAACGAAAAGGAAGCCATCCATTGACAGTGTGCAAGATCGTTCTCAGGTATCCGAAGTATTGTAGATGCCATAGTAGAAGTGAGCACTAGTGCGTCGTCGTCCGAGGCGAGAATGACATCTGGCGGTGTTCTTCCATGAAAAATCCATTTAGAAGGATATAGAAGATCAGTCGTTGGTGCGACGTCGTAATGGAGAGAACACTCCGCTGTCTCGAGCACATTAGTGTACTTGAGTTCGTCGTCACTTCGCCACTGATATAGCAGGATAGACATAGAGTGACCACGCTTTTGAAGACGGCACGCGGTGGAGGCGAAAAGTTGCAGGCTCTCGAGTGCACGTAGTACGATAGAGAAATAGCCGGGATCAGGGTCGGTAAGCACAGACGACTGAGTTGCATAGTTGGACGGGAGCGGTTCCGTAGAGATGGGCGCAGAATCTGAAGATTTTTGTTCGTGGAGCGGGGAACACGGTTGCGCGTGTCCATGTATCCTGGCCTTCTCTCCGTATCTTGAAAAGGACTGTGCAGCAAACCGTGACCAGATATTAGGAGGCGACAGGGTTGCAAGAATAGACAAGAGTTCAGAGGATAGCACAAATGGAGGATGGAGGGACACGGGAGAATGAATTGATTCTTCCGTAGTATTGTCACCGCGAGGTGCTAGTAATTTCCACGCATCTGCATTAGGGAGATCCAGTAGCAAGGCTCTCGAAGCGTTATCTGAGGGTAAGCCATTAGAATTCAATAGCAGAATCCAGTCAGTCGTGGTCTCGTAGACGGCAACACGTGCGATTTCTACATCTTCGTCTGCATCACGGCGCCAATTGTGTACGACGATGTCTGGGTGTTGCGGGTCATTGAAAGCACCTAGTCCAGATCGAACGATGCCCTTGACATCCAAAAGAATATCATCGGTGGCAATGAGAATGATTTTTCGAATGTGGCTTGTACGAAGCAAAGGATCCAGATTTTCTTTCAGACCAGAGAGCGACGCTGGAAGGATAGGAAGTATGGCGGTAAGAAAGGAACCCTTCATTGGCGACAAAACAGAGTTAGGACGTGATTCTTCAGTTAATATTTCCCTCGTCCTCGGCTCTGTTGAAGACGATGGTGGGCTCCGGATGGAGAAATGGAGAGAACGCGCGAGTTGGAAATCAACGATTCGAGTGCGGAAGAAGTTTGGAAGCTCGAGGAGACAGCAGAAAATGGAGAAGGACGAGAGCAAAATCAGAATCCATAGAACACGTCGATAGTGGAATGTCCATGTCTCCGGTCGCACAGGCGAGGCCATAGCTGAAAGTGGAGGGAAGGATACAAGTCGCAAGGAATTGTGCATTCATTATGGACTCCCTTGATCGCCGTGCGGTGAGTATAGCAGTCCGCGCCGGTGACACAGGACCCCTGAAAATGCACCGAGAGCTGAATCTGAAATCGGTCGAGATAAGTAATATTCGAGTCTATTTCCCCCTTTTTTTCTTCTCAGGGCTCTCAAATACGAGCAGGAGGTCATGCGAGTGTTTCTACATAGTTTCCATTACAAAAGTCATCCGCTTTTGCATGTGACAGGTCAAAAAAGTTGAAATCACCCAAGGACTAGGAAGTCAAGTTAAGTTGAGCCATCTATAGCAGTGGCACTCCAGTAGTATATCCATATAATAATTGACTGGTCATCAGGAAAAACACTTATGTCGGAATCTTGTGGTGCAAACTCAACGCATCATGGTCATGCCCACCATGTAAGTATGTGACCAAAATAGTTGACAATGCAGATTGCATACCTCGCAAGAACAAATTCCGTATGCGAAATGTATATAATTACAAATAAGATACAGCAGTGGATTGTACTAATAACTGTGCCTCTCGTTGACTAATTTGGCCGATGTGCGAATTGTTCGAGATTTATGCTGGTCAATTAGCTTGAATCAGCTCAACGGCTAAAACACCAAATTGGCTAGACATACGACCTGACACCATCTCTTTTGTTGATATTGAGCTCTATCATACGATGGAGAATAGGCCTTCCAATCACTTGAAAGCACTTGCTGCATTCCGACCGACAAATCTTCTCGTCCGGGAACATCAACCGCGAATGGTCCATCATCAGCCGAAGGAACGAGTCGTAATCTGCAGAAGCCAGATGAGCAATTCGCACCCACTCGGAGATTTGAGCACAAACCGCTTGGATTCTGGAGCACTACAGAATGTAGTAATTCATCGTCCATCATCGACGTGGATTCCACAGCTTTGTGTCGTCGTAATAGCTAGTGACGATCGAAATTGGTTCTCCACTCGATCGAAGCAACCTTTGCTCACCTTGTCACGTAGCACTTTCAACCTTTCGTAAATGTCATCAGATGAGAGATTCTGTTCATGAGACAGATCGTCCTCATCATTATCATCATAGTCATCGTCGTCTGACTCGATGTCGAGAACAATGGGGCTCATCCCCTTGCCAGGCGGAGGACGCGGAATTTCCGCAAGTGTGTGAATATCTTCAGTCCCGATATCATCGTCTCCTTGCATATGCAAGTTGGGAGATGGATCGTCCTCCGGATATATTTCGATAGGGTCTTCTTCGTACACTTGTACAGCTACAGGCGCACTTCGCGTTCGCGAGGGAGGCTGGCGTTGATCCGACGTATCAGCTTTGGCTTTCCTCTTTCGCGGTGCCGTAGCCTTTCCTGCTTTATCAGGAGCGGGTCGCCACTCTAACCTAAGCTTCTGTGGGGCTGCACCGCCGTATAATTTCGCGTTTTCCCCTGTCTGGAAAATTATAAGATAGGAGCGACGACTGCTTGACAGAACAAGCACCCACACGTAAATAGGACTGATGGAAACCGCTTCGTAGAGGGATGGATTCTTCCGTCAATGCCCTGTCAATGAGAAGACGCTGCAACAGGAGTTCGATCAATTCGCGAGCGAGTTGCCTTCCACGTCCATATTGCGGGTATTTGTCGTGCCCACTCTCGATAATCTTTTTGTCCTTGGTCCCTTTGTAAATCGCGGCCGCTTGACTGATCGTCACATTCTGATTTTTTGACGATAACGCCCGAACGAGCTGAACAAGATCTGCCGCTTCGCACGTAAGGTCTATCTCTTCTTTGGGGGCTGGGTTGGAGCATGTATCGCACATTTTGCGACAATCACGAGCGTCAAAAGTCTCTCCAAAATAGCGCAGCACGTACGCACGCCGACACGTAGACACATCTTGACAAAACATGATAACTGTGCGAATAGCTTCTAACTGCCGCCCCTGGGCTTCAGGCGAAGAATCGCCTTTGTGCACCATCTGCATCAACTTGCGTGCATCACCGTAGCTGTAGTCTGGAACACGGTCACGTATCTATGAAATCTAAGGATGGCGGAAGAGACTCACATAAGACACAATCGGATTCCTTGCCGTCCCGTCCGGCACGACCAGTCTCTTGATAATAGCTACAGGAAATATCTGAGATTGGAAAAACTGACGTTTGGAAAAGTCCACAAACCCATCCATAGACTTAGGCATGTCGTGATGGATGACGAATCGAACTGTAATGAAGTCGGCAATCTGTCGCACTTCGACCAGAGACTGCTCACCATCTGCCTTATCGATACCCATTCCAAATGCGATCTGTGGAGTTCTAAGAACGCTATATCTATGAGACAGCTCTGACAACTTCCGTACCGTGCCCACGATGACCTGGCATCGCCCTGCTTGCCAATCGCTAAGTGCCTGCTCCTTGTTTGCAGGTTCCATGCCTGCGTGATAGTGCCTGGTCTTAATACCATGCTCACGCAGGGATTCCGCAACTTTCTCCGTCATACGTTGTGCGAGGCAGTAAACTATGCCACAATGGCCTTTGTGCCTGCCGTTGATATATTGTGCAATATGGTCTACAACCCTCGAGGGCTTGGGCAAAACAACGTATCGCAGGTTGCTACGGTTGAACGACTGGCGAAGGCGCAGACATGATTCCAAATGAAGATTGTGGACGATATCGTTTGCGGCGGCCTTTGTGGCTGTAGCTGTTAAGGCCATGATGGGAATTCCTGGGTATTCCCGTCGCAGGCTACCGAGGCAAAGGTACTGTGAATATGAGCTCGAGGCGCAAGTACAAGGATGCATCAACTCAAGGAAACTTACAGCCTCCCGGAAATCATGACCCCACGATGAGATACAATGAGCCTCGTCAATGACAAATCGTGCGAGACGCTGGTCTCTATGCATTCGAGACAGATCAGACCTGAGTGCGCCACTCTCCTTGAGCTTTTCCGGAGTGATATATAAGAGGTCAGGCGCATCCGTGCTAATGATGCGGTGGCGGATGTCAGCGGCCTGGTCGCGCGTAGTTTCTGAGTTCCAGAGGATGACATCGATGTTCTTGTTGCGGAGGCTCATGACCTGGTCTTGCATAAGCGCGACTAACGGGGACACGACAATGGTCACGCCGCACGTTGCGCCGCCTTTGCACACGGCGGGCAACTGGTAACACAAGCTCTTGCCTCCACCTGTTGGCATGAGTACGAAGACATCGCGGCCCTCCATCGTCGCAGTGATGGCTTCAAGCTGGTTCGTTCGGAAAGCTTTCAGGTAGAAGCGTTTGCGCAGTTGCTCCATCACTTCTTTGTAGAAAGGCGTCTGAGTGAGACGGAAATCGGACAATGGAGTCTGCGCCGAGTCAGCATCGATCGGCTCATCGAGGTTACTAGACAATTCTATATCTGCATCCGCATCATCGAAGTCGGGCGGTTCGCTGCACTGCTCCCAATAGGCGTCGCTACCATGATTTCCCTTGCGCACGTCATCGTCCGAGTCCGAGTCCCGGGTTAAATCGACGTCTGCATGAACATTTCCAACCTGAGCAGGTGAGAAGCAAGCTGTTGTGTGCTGCTGAGTGATTGTATATGTCGATGACACTGTTGTCGCAACCGACACGGTCCGAGCTGGAGCAGTTGTGTCAATGGACGGCCTTACGGGGGAAGGAGGCGGCGGCGGCCGTGCGGCGCGTAGTTCAAGGGTGGTTCGGATAGCAGATATGCGATCCGTTAGAACAGACCTTGAAAGGGAGATAGAAACAGATATAAGGACACAAAGACAGACGAAAATCCTGAGACGAACTCCACGGCTTTAAGTGACACAAGGTCGTCTTCCGTTGACGAGGTTTGCCTAGCGAAGAGTTTGGTGATAGATTGCTGGATGTCGTGTAGCCTCGCGACATTGGAGCTCAAAAAATTTGCGAGTGTTGTATCAGTGTGCTGAAAGAAGCAAAGATGAACGGCACTTTGTAGAAACACGCATTACCCACCCACCCTGTCCAAATCATCATGATGAGCCATGCGTGGTAGATGAAAGGCGCTGGTGCTGCCAGGGGTATGAGGCAGCTGAAGTTGGGGCGGAAGAATGATTTCAAAAGGCTTGCGAGGGGAAGAAGACGCAGTGGGGGGACGGTAAGCAGGAGCTTTGCCCTTATCGACGCGGACGCGTGAGTTCTCCTTATTGCCGGCAGTGTCGGCTGGTTTGAAACGCTTGGAAGAGGACGTATCGAAAGCTTCTGCATCGAAAGAGGAAGAAGTGCGCTTCTTTCGTGGAGGCGTTGGTGGATCGGAGTCTGAGTCGATGGTCACTGAACCGGCGAGGGAACTGTCATCGCGCGACGGTGGCCGGGGCTGTTGCTGTTTACAGAAACCTGGCATCGAAAACGAGGGAAGAGGACGCAAAGAATGCTGCGAGTTTGCACTGAACGTCGATGGTTTGAATTTGGAGCTCTGGGGGCCGAGTTGAGACGCGTCAATGGGTACAGAGCGGCGACAGCTCACTTTTGGCGTCTCAGAGCTGGGCATCACGACTTGCTGGTGCTCGTGCTGGCGAGTTGATAGGTTCTTGCGACGGCCGAGGACGTCGTCGAGGTTATTTTTTGGGATCATGGAAGACGAGAGCAAAGAAACAATCTCGCGGACAGTGACCTGAGCTAGGAGGACAGTTGCATGCCACGTGATCGCGATGACTACCGGGCCACGCGCTCTCAACCTGAGATTTATTTGTAAATATTAAAAAAAAAACAGCTGTGCATGCTTCGATGTGTTTTCCGTAAAAGGCAGAAAATAATATCTGACCACCACGTGGCACGCGGGCTTAGTCAGCAGAAGGGGACACGAACTTGAAGTTTGACTTGGTTTGCCAGGCCTCTTAAGCTTGCTCTGCCTGGCTTGTCGCGGGCGCGCACTGTTTGCTTGTTGTTCCGTGTTTGTCTTTCTCTCTCCTTTCTTTTTCTCTGTTTTCTGCTCCTTGCGTCCATGGTTGCCCAGCATACCCTTTTCCTCGGGCACCGCGTCGTCCGCGACGATGATCTCGCTCCCTTTGACCGCGTTCCCACACCTGACGATTCTCACGACCTGCTCATTCCCGACTTCGATGTTTCCCAGCACCGCAGTCCAGTCCAGTCCACCACTCTTCATGTCTGTGACGACGATGCACAGCATTCTACCGCCGATGACAACGACGACGACCACCCCGTGTTTGACCGCTCAGAGCCAACCCCTCACGACGCCGACATTCACAAGGTGAGCTTCCAGCCCCGTCCCAGTGTGCCGACTTCTCATCTATCGTTTGGTAGTCTCTGAGGCTGCGCTTCAGCGTCTCTCAGCTCTCGACGTTTACCGCCGACCAGGACAATGTCGAAGAGCGCTCCGTGTCCGCGACGTCGACACTCGATCCTTATTATCTCGGCTTTCATTCAGGTTCATCGTCACCTGTTCCGCCCATGCCCCCACCACCACCGCCTCCCCTCCATTTTTGTGCAACACCAGAGCATAGTCCACTTATAGAGCCCGTAACCCCGGCGCGCAACCCGGCAGCCATCGACAGGCGCGGTCTAGTCGGTGTCGGCGAACTCGCGACCCCAAGATGGACCAAAACCGAGTACCGTATTGATCGTCGCCATCATGCAGACCCCATTGCGGAGGAAGACAACGCCGCGTTTGTTCCTGTTGATGAGGTCGACTACAGCTTCAGTGACTCTCCGGACAGCCCTTGGACTATTGAGGCCGTTGACGGCGAGATATCGGAAAAGGACGAGCAGGCATGTCAATTCACAAATGTCACTGTCATTCCGGTCAAATTTCTCATCATCGTCATAGATCGTCAGCATGCAGGCCCCCCCTCGCACTGTCAGAGCGCGTCCGTCCATTGCCTCTGAGAGTGGCGGAGAGGAGATCCTTTATCCGCGGCAACATCTTTCCTCCATGCGTCCGGTCCTCCCAGCACATAACATTCAGGCCACAAATGAAAGCCTTTCTCTTGACTGTTTTGATATCTCTGGTCCACCTCCGACGTTTACCTCCCCATCCAAACGTGCGAAGAAACGGGCATCCGATGATTCCCAGTTGGTTCAATCGCCGACGATGCTTTCGAAGCGATCGTCTGTAACCGTCTCCAAGGACAGGGACGACAAATCTTCGTCCCGCAGACATCGCAGTTTGAACTTGGGTAGCTCTCCAAGGGATTCCAAATCAGCTAAGCGGCGGGAGAGCACTACCGTTTTGTCTCTCAGCACGAGTAGTGCCCGTCCTACGGCTTCATCAGTGGCCAAGAGCGCTGACAAGCACAGTCGTCACAGTTCTTCATCTTCCAATGTTGATACCCACCATTCAAAACGCGGCCATACCAGTGATTATTCGCATCTTCCGCCTTCGCCCTCTTCCGTCTCTATCCAACACTTCCTCAAGCATGGAACTCGCTCACCTGCTAAAGAAGTGTCACAGAACTATGCAACACCCAATGTAGCGCATTCTTTATTGCGTGGGACCCAAGAAGGTTGGTCTGGTCTGGACGATGAGGCAACTGCAGAGGCTCTAAGAAAGTTGGATGGGATTTCAGGCAAGAGTGCTCGCGCCCGCGCCAGTGTCGGAAGTTTTCGCGCTATACCAGTTGGCACTCCTGGCGCCCCGGTTCACAAGTCCGGTACCCACGAGGCAGGGCAGACGACTCGGGTGACTATGGATGGTTCGCTTGATCCCAGTAATGAATCGATCGGACAGGCCATCAGCAGCGATGAGCATGGTTCAGGTTCAGACAAGACGCCCAGGAAGGCTGGCGTGCGATTGAGCAGCAGTCTCACGCCCAAACGTGGTTCAGCATCCTCCACGACATATACCAGCACGCCTACGACTAGTTCGCATGACTCTATGTCCGCCGCTACTAGCCTCACATCCGTGTCGACGTCCTCCGGGCGCCTCTCCGGTAAAATGAAAAGGAATAGCTCTGGTAGTGACACGTCCAACCATTCGGGCGATGCGATGTCTATTAAGGATCGTGTTGCATGTTTAGCAACAAACGGAGAAATCGACGATGCGAGTGTTCCACCGGTTCCCCCTCTTCCAAAAGACTTATCTTCGTACCGTTCCCCACCACCCACGTCGACGAGCCTCGTATTTCCGGCAACGCCGGGGGAGGAACGAGAGCAATCGACGTTCCATGTCCAGGTATCTCGTGAGGATGGTTCCTCAGCTTCCGATACCAAGCCATCCCGGAGCAGCCGCCAGAGTCACCAATATGATTCTGGGATCGCTAGCAAAGATGAGTCTCAGGTGCCGCGAACACCGTCGAAGAAGTGGAGCTTTTCCGGAGCACTTAGCTTAAAGCTCGGTAACAATTCGTCGACCGTGCCTTCCTCGTCGACCAAGAGTGCCCATGCCACCCCGTCCAGGAATCCAAGCCGATCTTCATTGGCTACTGAACAGCTCACGTCTTCGTCTACACCTTCTATGAAGCCGTTCTCCCCGGTACAGCCGGATGCCATGGCTTCGGACTCGTCGCTGATTTCTCTGTCATCGACAGGTTCACTCGGTGGACCGGTGTTCCTGATGTCGAAAACGCCAGACCACACAACTGACCCTAGTCGTTCCGGTACCGATTCCAGTGCAAGCACGAGCCACAACTTGTCTGGGCTGTCTGCTTCCCAGTCTCGAGATGTGAAGAGCCCTGGCGTGTCTTCCAAGCGTGTGCCTTCAAAGCGGCTGACCCCGTCATCCATACCGTTCTTCCGTCGTTCTTCTTTGCAGTCCATTCAAATTCCTCCGCCCTCGCTTGTGACTCCTGCGTCGCCTACGACGACGACAGGTACCGTGTCGTCACAATTTGAAAGGCTTTCTGCATCCCCGCCGAAAGACTCTGGCCAGAAGGACCTCAACAACTATTCATCCACCCACAGTACAACGCACAAAAAGACCTCGGTGTTGAACTTTGGTTCCTTGCTCAAGGGATCCAGTTCAAGGCGGAGCTTACACTCGGACGCGAAGGAATTGAGCAAAGATGCGACCAGAAGTCGTGAGGAGCTCAAAGCAAAGGGCGAAAAGCCGGACAAAGAGAGGAAAAAGGACGACAAAGACAGGAGCGAGAGTCGTATCTCTGCACTTATGGGCAGGAAGCGTGGCAAGGTAGGACGGTTTTATCTTTTCCGAATGTCTGATCTCATTCTCATTAGACACTTTCGGCGGTGGATCCGAGGAAGCCTAAGGAGCCTGTTGCACTTCCTCCGATGCAAATATCCGCTATTGAGCCAGCGACGGCCCAACGAGTGGCCCGCTTGAAGGCATCCTCGTCTTCGGCATCTGCCAGCACGCCGTCGACGAGCTCGAGAGGATTGTCGTCTCGGGTCACTTCTCAAACGGTCAGCTCTATGCAGAAACAGGCGGAGGCGCGCGCGCGCAATCAGCTTCCTACGATTGCGGGCTCACCATCGATCGCGACTAATGGCGGTGGACAAGCGAGCAAGGAGTCAAAAGATCTACCTCCTGCTGCTACATCCAATTATGTTGGCGGACTACCTAAAGAGACTCCGACAAAGATCCCACGAATTTCCAGTCGGACATCGGCCATCGCTTCACCTACGTTGAAGAGTACAGGCGCTCGGCGAGATAGTATGCACATCAATCCCAACAATGGTTCGCCGTCGACGAATGAATTCGGTGTTATGGAGAATGAGCCGAAGTCTACTACTAAGGTTTCTGCTCGACATTTTGTCCGTGCGTCCTCACCTACAACGAATTCAACTTCACGCGTACCACGGCAGCCTTCCATTTCTGGAAGTGTTCTGCCCAAGAGGTCGTCCAATCGGGATTCTATCTCTTTCTCTGGTCTGAGGAAGTCGTCGACTGGTTCTGTTGCACCGGCTTCAACAACGGCCGTCGTCTCGGAATCTCAACGTCATCGGTTCTCTGCGCTGTCGCCTTCTAAGGGCCTGAAGCTCTTGGCGCCAAAGATCTCTTTGCCCCGCGCATCTAGTTCTTCAACGCCGAATATTCATCAGTCACCTACCGTCTCTAGCAGACCATCATTCTCAACTCCTTCGTCTTCTCCGACGACGATCGATGAGGATGAGCTAGTAGGTGATGAGGAAATGCTGCATTACATACAACGACAGCAAAGGAAGAAGATGGCGGCCGGTGCCTCTCAGGAAGATGTGGACGAGCTTCTGAGGTTTCCAGAGCCTTTGCCGCCAGGTATTCCGTCGACTTCCACATGTACGTGTCCTACCTTTTCCATTTGTCGCAATACCAATATCTCATGCCCTTGTAGCGGTCTTAAAGGGAAGTCAAGCCCAGTATCTTTCTGAATACGAGCGGAAGGAGATCCTTGATTATCCCTCTGTTTACTGTATTGGTGCACGTAGCAAGAAGAAGATGGCGACTCTCAACAATTCTACCAACAATTATGGATATGACGATGATCGCGGCGACTACCAAGTCGTCAATCACGATCATCTCGCCTTTCGCTATGAGATTTTGGACAGCCTTGGTAAAGGATCCTTTGGCCAAGTGCTGCACTGTCGCGATCATTGCACGGGTGAATCTGTGGCTGTGAAGATCATTCGCAACAAGAAACGCTTCCACCATCAAGCCCTTGTGGAGATCAAGATTCTTGACAATCTTCGGAAATGGGTGCGTCTCGCGTCTCGATACTTGAATAGATGATCCTCACCTTTGCATATTTACAGGACGCAGACGAGAAGCACCATGTCATCAAAATGACCGAGCATTTTTATTTCCGGAATCATCTGTGCATAGCCATGGAATTGTTGAGCATCAACCTCTACGAACTTATTAAGGCGAATGGCTTCGTTGGATTCTCCACGAATTTGATTAGGCGATTTACCAGTCAGATGCTCATGTCGCTTTCCCTCATGCGACACCATCGCATTGTCCATTGCGATTTGAAGCCTGAGGTACGATGCTATCTCGTACATGTACACATTCTCTGACTTTATTTTCAGAATGTGCTCCTCAAACATCCGGCAAAGAGTGCCATCAAGGTCATCGATTTTGGTAGCAGCTGTTTTGAGCATGAAAAAAGTAAGTACCGCACCTGTTGCGCTGTGCCGATGTTCATTTTCTCCATGAGTCTACACCTACATCCAAAGTCGATTCTATCGATCGCCTGAAGTCATCCTTGGAATGAACTACCATATGGCAATAGATATGTGGAGCTTAGGGTGTATTTTGGCGGAGCTCTATACAGGCTTCCCAATATTTCCGGGTGAGAACGAACAGGAGCAACTTGCATGCATCATGGAGATCCTAGACGTTCCCGACAAGGATTTCATCAACCGGAGTTCAAGGAAAAAGCTCTTTTTCGGTATGTATAATGTTTTCACGGTCGTCGTTTGTCTAGTTGACAACGGCATCAGAACCAAATGGCAACCCACGTTCTGTTGTAAATTCTAAAGGACGGCGGCGTCGACCTGGACAAAAGACGCTTGCGCAAGTGCTGCGTTGTAATGACGAAGACTTCGTAGATTTTATTTCCAAGTGCCTGGTTTGGGATCCTGAACGTCGAATCAAGCCTCAAGCAGCCCTTCGCCATCCATTCGTTACTCGGCGAGCCAAGCTTCCACCCCCGTCTGCCACGAAGTCAAGCTTGTCAACATCAAGTTTGGGCATAGGTAGCAGGAATAAGCAGATTTTGGAGACTCCTAAAAAGTCGCAGATCAGTGCTCCCACTCCTCTGACCGCACGTTCCATCCGCGCAAACGGAAATGCGCCGACGACTCCCAATAGTTCGTCGAACCATGTCTCGACGTTAGGATCATCACGCTCCTATCGGTCATCACAACCTCAACTTTCTTCCTATTCCGGCCGCAATGTGAGCGGATATGCAGTGAGTTGATTCCTAACCATGGGAGTGCACGGTGGACTTATTTTTTTTATTAACATAGTCATCTGTCGCCAAATGAGCGCCGTTATTTCCAAGTGGCGTCTCTTAGAATACATTCTAGTACTTTATAAATTAGGCTGGTCCCGTTGCTCCTTTTTTTGGTCTGTTGTATATCGCTTACTGCTTGATACGCTGTCTTCTGGTACCATCGCACGTCTTTTCTTTTCCTTCCGGCATTAGTCCTGCAATATATAATTGGCATTTCCTTTCCGAATCTCGCACAACGGTGTTTTTGTCATTGTCATTGTCCAGGTGTATCGACGTGCAGCGGAAACGTGGCGACCATGTGCCAGCTAACAGTGGCCTTCTGTCGTCTCGCCGTCGAAGGGGGTGTCAAGGCAGTTCTCGTTTGAAATTACAGCGTGTGTCCTGCAAAGCATAAGAGGCAGCTCCTGCCCGCCTACATGTCCTCGGATGCTGGGAGGAACCACGGAAGCTCCTCCATGAGGCTTAGGCTTTCGTCAGTGATAGGCTGTGTACGCGGTGTGCAGATGGCAAATAACAGGTTCTGCGCCAGGTTGAGTGGTTCATTTCGGCGTTAACTCAAGGCTGTCTGCCTCAAACGCCTGTAGCCTCCCGTGACGGCCTGTTCTTTCACATCGGTATCTTGTTTTTGTTTTTCTGCACTTCAATCTTTCCCGCTTGCATTCTGCATTCGGCGTGGGAATCATAAAAAGGTGCGTGTGTCCTGTCCTGCCCTTCAAGCTGCCCTTTCCTCCCCTTCGTTTTCCCGGGTTTTCATATTCATGGTCTGGTATCAGATTTTCAGGAATGGCCCTGAGTACGAGGCTCGTGCCCTCAAAGCTACCTTTGAGCCCCCCGATGTCTCGATTAGGGACCTCCATCGTGCGGTGCCACGCCATTTATTTCTCCGCTCAACCGCGACGAGTCTGTTGTATATTGTCCGCCATATCTTTGTCACTATCCTCCTCCATCTTGTGGCCTCTCGTGCTCATACGTTGTTGGAACTATTTCCCCAATCCCACTTCGTCGCATTTTTTGCTCGCAATATTCTGACTCATGTCGTCATGTGGCTGACGTTTTGGGGGTGGCAAGGTATGGCTTTTGCTGGTATTTGGTGCTTGGGTATGCGTTTTTGCTTCATGCATATTATGACGACAAGAGCACTTACTCTTGATATTAGGACACGAGGTTCGCCTTCAATACCAACTGATTGTCGTTCGAGCCTTACATGTTTTGATAGGCCGGCCATCACTCGTTGTCGCCCAATTCGTTTATCAACGATTTTTTGGGCATTTTCCTCCACACCTTTGTGCTCACCCCGTATTATGCGTGGAGGACAACGCACCGGAATCATCACGTACGTCTTCATACATCCGCAGAAACGTTGTTAACTTCTAATGTTACATCAGAAGGGGACGAATCATATGGACCGTGACGAGACCTATGTCCCCTTCACCAGGAAAAGCTTCGCTCTTCCCAATTCCAAGATCGCCGTGCGCATGGACTATACGGAAGTGTTGGAAGACACTCCGTTGTACACGTTGTTCAAGTTGTTTATACGTCAATTTTTGTAAGTTAATGTCTAATGCTCGGCTATATGATACATAATTTTCCATGGCGACAGTGGTTTTCAGCTATACTTGCTGTAGGTTCCGATGTCCGTGTCCATGACGGCAGCACCGACTGAATTTCAATTTAGTCACAACCGGAAAGGGAATCCAAAATATTCCCGTTGGACCAGTGTGAGTTGCTCCTTTATACCTCTCGTGTATATGAACTCTTATCGTCATTAGCACTATAACCCGCGTTCCCTGCTTTTCAGGGCTGAACAATGTACGTACATTTTGGAAGTCTTATATATATGTCATTTTCAGCTGTAAATCGGTATGAAGACTGGCAAATCATCGCGTCCGATATCTTTGTCGTGTCAATGTTTTCACTACTAGGTCTATATGGACGTGCGTTCGGGTGGTTGGCACTGGTCAAGTTTTACTTTATGCCATGGCTCGTGAGTTCCATCGCTTCTTTTATTTTGAGCAGCTGCCTTAATCGATAAATCCCTTCGTCAGTTCGCGCATAATTGGTA
Source organism: Fistulina hepatica ATCC 64428 (assembly GCA_000934395.1). Lineage (NCBI taxonomy): Eukaryota > Fungi > Basidiomycota > Agaricomycetes > Agaricales > Fistulinaceae > Fistulina > Fistulina hepatica. Next base: position 1,133,526 of record KN882097.1, read on the forward strand.
CCTTTGTTACTACATGAAGAACTTCAGACAGATGAATGACAACATTCCACAGGTTGGTGATGATAACGTATCTGCAACATAGCGATCCTACAGTTCCTTATTATCGCGCTGTGGGTCCATCCTTTTCGATATCGAGGCGTTCTTACTCACCAATGTGTGAAGGAACAATGGACCTTCGCTCGTGGAGCTCTCGCCACAGTCGATCGACCGTTGTTTGGCTGGGTTGGAAGATTCTTCTTACTCAATGTACGTAACACACATTTTCCAAAATAATCATGGTATGGAAATGCGCTTCACTGTTATGGTGCAGATCACCAGCGACCATATCGCGCACCACTTTTTCTCTGGCGTTCCCTTTTGTAAGTCTTGTTCGTCACATATGCACTTCTCGTCCTCACTAACGGCTAAAAGATAATCTACCAGCGGTCACCGAAGCTATCAAACCGGTGCTGGGTGCCTATTACAATTATGACTCCACTGTACGTTGCAAGGCATATTACTTGTGTAATATCGCTAAAACCCTTTCAGGGCGTTATTTGTGCATTATGGAGATCCTTCACGCAATGTGTCTTCGTCGAGGACGAGGGCAGCATCGTGTTCTTCAAAAATCGGTACGGAGAAGCTGCTGTCACTATGTATACAGGAGCAAGTTGAAGCGTGCCCTTTTGCTAACATTTGAATCTTGCGAAGAATTCTTTTTGTAATAAGACCTTTTCCGTTGTTATTCAGAGGCGACGCATGTAATAAAAGTAAGACCATAAATGTCTGAAAGACATAGTTATCCCCTGTATATGCATCTTCCTAATATGAATTATTTCTTGTTCTGCTTTATATTGTGGAATCCCCTGCCTCGTCTAGGCATCGCAATTTCAAAAAAACATCAGTTCCCCAACCATCCAGTGACATCAAATCCAGCGAGCCTCCAAAATACCTGCAAGGTCATTGGAATAATGAGGTGAATGCGCCAAAGCAAGCAGCTTACGAGGCGTATAATCTGGATAGAGGCAAGCCATAACCCAAACCAGCAATGGTACCCAGCCCGGCTTGAAGACCTTTGGCCGACATCTCACTGAAAAGGCTGGTATCCCCGCCGGCGACGGCTGCGCCGCCGCCAATCATCATGGCATTATATGGACCATCTGGATCATCCTATGACATGAAAGTCATCAACAAGGCAGGCTAGTGAAGGTTTTTACTTACCATGTTGTCGTGTCCGGCTGTTGTGAACGCATACGAGAATATCTTGGACATGATAGACTGAGATATTCCTCCGCCTTGATCTCTGATCCGGAAAGAAAAGAAGGGTGGTCCGCTGGCTAAGCTGGGCGGTGGTGATAGGGTGACTACGACGGGCGGAAGAGGACCATTCCAAGCGTGTTTTTGACGAGACTCTACGGTGGCGCGGAAGGCATTCTTCAGCAGCTCCGTCAGGATATATTCCAAGTGATTGCTAACATATCTGAAAGGGTTGAATGAACAACTGAGTTGAAAAGCAGGAGGACAGGTATTTACGCGAAGGTAGCATTTGTAGGACCTTCAATGACTAGAATGGGACTAGGTCCGTACGACGCTTCACACAATTCGGAGACAAAGGCTGAACACATGTTGAGCATTCTAGTGGGAGAACATTGCATATCGATAACACCGGCGCGCGATGGGTCGGTAGAAGGGTCGGTGAGGGCCCTGGAAATGGATACGTGTTGCTCTGCGATCAAGCGAACGGATATTCGATTGCGCAAAGCGGCGTCGAGGAAGTTTGTGATTTGTTTTGAGGACATGTACTTTGAGCATTCCTGGAAACTTTCATGCTGCAATCTGGTTGGACGGAATGCATGGCAAAGAATGTCACTCACCCTTTAGCCAGGGTTGGTATGTCGTTTGCGTGTGTTTCCACCAGGTCTTCGAGAACCCTTGCGAATTCGGCGTTCTCTTCGAGCGAAGTTACTGGTGGGTGTGTTGCCAGATATAAGAAGCTATCGCGGTACGCGTCGTGAACGCTGGCTATGTAAGGATTGTTGCCAACAATGAAGGGCAAGTTCTCAATAGATTTGACACGGGTGGCAAGTCTACGAGGTATTTCTGACAAGACATATGACACAGAGGATAATACGGAGTCCGGCGTGATAGGTCGACCGTAGGAGAGCAGTTGGGTGAGATTGATTGGGCGAGGCGGGGTGGATGCATGCTGGGCAAGGAGTTGGGTGAGCTCCGCTGAATTCGCTTGCGGAGCTCGCCGAGTATGATAGCACCGGCAGAGAATTCGCAGACGTTGAGCAGGATAGTAGCGTCTCATTGGGTACACCAAGCTGTAGGGTGCATATGTTACAAAATGCAGATGGAGGGCGGTACTGAGCTTCAGCTTCAGCACTTGAGTCCGTCGCAATCAAATACGTGGTATTGTGTGTCTACGCTACAATACATGATGTTCACCCGCATACTCCCATTGTCCTGCCTCGGGCTTTTCTTCCAATGGATCCCACCTGGGGGCACAGCATATCAGCACCACCACCACCTATGAGGATGAAATGGAGGCACTCACGCTTTCCACTCGACCATCCGATGGGCTAGTCTCAGCTCATCCGTAGCGATGTCGATGCTCTCCTCGATCTGGCCCTCATTGAGTGCCTTCTCAATTGCGGCAATGTCGCCATGGGCTGCCTGGACAACAGATAATTTGTGCAGCGTAAATGCCTCAACGCCTTGTCTGTAGACGGCGGTGGAAGGTATGTTTTCGCGGACGTAGGCGAGAGTGGCTTCATATGTCTTCGTGAGAGCGGGAACGGGATCGGGGTGAACCGCGAGACCAGTGATGCGCGTTGTGGTCTTCAGCGCGGTGCCAGAAGACGGCCCTGCGTGTGCAGCGTGCTGTACAACATTCAAGAGCGGGCGACTGAAGCGGAAAGCCATGTTCGACAATGGCAGCAGGAACAGAGATCAGTCGACTCATAACTTGGATCTGACCATGGCTGCTGCCGTGCTGGCCCTGCCCGGGATTCTACCTCGTCTAGCTTTCCCTTTGTTGCACTCTCCTCTCGTGCGACCGCTGCTGATAACGTCGTCGCAACCAGCATTCCCATCGCTCCCCTCTAACGATTCCACCCTTTATTCTCAATGGAACTCATTGGGCATGACATGGCAAGCTTTGCGAGAGCTGTTGCCCTCGATAGTGCTCGCTGTGCCTAAGAGTAAGACATCGCACTCTCGCAAGCGGATGCGCGCAGCCAACAAGGGCCTGAAAGACAAGCAAAGTACGTCGCCGTGGTTTCCACGTTCATCCACCCTTGCCTCATTGCATTATTAGATCTCGTTAGCTGCCCTGGATGTGGTTGCCCAAAGCTCGCGCATCATTTATGCGGAAACTGTTACACCTTTCTCAACAAACTATCCAAAGGCTATTTCAATCGCAAGTTTGACATACCAGACCTTTCATAGTGCTTGTCTTCTTTCGGTCTGTGCTTTTCACCGCTCTTAGTCTGACAAGTTGGTGATGATTCTCCCTATGCTAGACAATACACGGAGTCTTCATCCTGGCCTACTAGATGCTTCGTTAACACATTTTGTATTGGCACGGGAAGCACTCATGTATTTACCCACATCAGAAGGCATTACAGTGTCACTTTGCGGAGAGGAGTGAAGAAAAGAATGGTAGAGTACAAAAACAATGGTCACAGGTACAAGGAAAATCGTGATATACTATAGCTAATTAGAAGCCACGGCCGCGACCGCGTCCTCTGCCACGTCCTCTGTCACCCCCGCGGCCACGACCACGGCCTCGTCCGCGCGCCGCATCGTCCTTGCGCTTGCTCTTTGGCTTGGGTGCATCATCGACAAGAAGGGTGTCTAACGGTAGCGCGTCAGGAAGAACGAAGTACCTGTGTGTGCAGATCGGTGAGAAAGAGATTACTGAGCCGTTGGTGCGCGAGACAGACCGAATTGTGTTGCCCCGAAGACTCAAGGAGTCCACCGTTGCAGGTTCACGATTCCTGGTTGTGAGCTTGACTGTTTTCAGATGCGTGTTCATTTGCATGTCAACGCCTGCGATTGTCGTTTCGATAAGGTGATTAGTACGGATGAGTGGAAAACGTGAAAAACCCACCGGTGATCGTGCCATGGACGACGCTGCCATTTTTGAGTTCGATAGATACCGTCTCATTGTTCAGTTTCATGAGGAATCTGGCAGGCTGGTCAAAAAGAGGCATGGGCAACGATGTCGCGTGTAGCATACCGAACGAGCTTCATTTTGCGTGCAGGGCGATGAGCAGATCGAAGGATGGATGAAGGATGGACGACGTTGAAACGGGCACACCAAATACGGGTGTTTGGCGCCGTGCTGAGTCCATTTCTCCCGAAAGCAGTTGCCTCTGTCTCTCATCGCGAACCATGGCCGGTGCTCTCCAGAACGCAAAGCGCGACATCGCCAAGATTCGTGATGAAGACCGTGAAAGCAGATTTGGCCAGGTCTTTGGCGTATCTGGCCCCGTCGTCATCGCCGAGAACATGATTGGTGCTGCGATGTATGAACTTGTCCGTGTCGGCCATGATGAACTTGTTGGTGGTCTGTCCTCTCTGAGCACTCCTGTGGTGTGCCCTGCTTGACGTTGCTATCAGAGGTCATCCGCATCGACGCCGACAAGGCCACCATTCAGGTGTACGAAGAGACATCCGGCGTCACCGTCGGCGATCCTGTTCTCAGAACTGGTAAACCACTCAGCGTAGAACTCGGTCCAGGTGCTCTACCGGCGTCTTACCGCTACTCTTCAATGTTTTCTCATAATTGTTCCAAGGTCTTATGGAAAATATTGTCGATGGCATTCAGCGCCCACTACGGGTATTGCGCAATTGCTTCCTACCAGCGTGCCCAGTGCTTACAGTGCCATCTAGTCTATCCAGGACCTTTCGAAGTCCATTTACATTCCAAGGGGAATCAACACAGATGCGTTGGATCGCAACGTACAGTGGGATTTCGCGCCAGGTTCTCTGAAGGTCCGTTCCCTTCCTACTGGTCGTTTGCCCATCCCGTCAATATTGCTTAGGTTGGAGACCATGTTTCTGGAGGCGACATCTTCGGTAGTGTCTATGAGAATTCGCTGGTCAACAACCACAAGATCATGTTACCGCCCCGTGCCCTTGGAACGATCACCCACATCGCGCCAAAGGGCAGCTATGCAGTCGATGTCGGTCTTTCGTTTTATTTTATACGCGGTTGTCTGAGTTATAAGTAGGACGTGGTCCTCGAAACTGAGTTTGAGGGAAAAGCTACGAGGCATACCATGATGCAAACGTGGCCTGTTCGTGCCCCACGACCTGTAGCGGAAAAGCACACGGCTGATTACCCGTTGATCACGGGGCAGCGTATTCTGGACGCCCTCTTTCCGTACGTTAGACGTCTATCTTTTGAATTTAATTTCATGCTTAAGACGTTGAAGGTGTGTCCAGGGCGGCACGACCGCCATCCCAGGTGCTTTCGGATGTGGCAAGACTGTGATTTCGCAGGCCCTTTCCAAATTTTCGAACAGCGATATCATCATCTATGTTGGGTGCGGTGAGCGTGGTAACGAGGTGTGCCATCCTTTTTACCTTTAGGATAAGGAGCTGAGACTCATTCAAGATGGCTGAAGTTCTCATGGAGGCATGTACATCGTCCGCTAATACCCTTGTAGCTGCTGAATATTATACAGTTTCCCGAACTGACCATGGAGGTCGGCGACCGACAAGAGCCTATCATGAAGCGGACGACTCTCGTCGCCAATACGTCGAATATGCCTGTGGCCGCACGCGAAGCTTCCATCTATACAGGCATTACTCTGTCGGAATATTTCCGTGATCAGGGTTCCAACGTTGCAATGATGGCCGACTCCACATCTCGTTGGGCAGAGGCTTTGCGTGAGATTTCTGGACGTCTAGCCGAAATGCCTGCAGATTCAGGCTATCCCGCCTATCTTGGGACGAAATTGGCGAGCTTTTACGAACGCGCAGGAAAGGTAACTTGCATCGGCAACCCTGTGCGTCAGGGTACCGTGTCTATTGTGGGAGCGTAAGACCACTTCATTCTTGCTCCTCGACTACATTGAAAAGAGGATTTTTAGTGTTTCACCTCCCGGCGGCGATTTCTCAGACCCTGTTACTGCTTCCACACTTGGTATCGTTCAGGTATTTTGGGGTCTCGACAAGAAACTTGCCCAACGCAAGCACTTTCCATCGGTGAACTGGTCGCTATCGTATTCGAAGTATACTAGAGTCTTGGAGCCCTACTACGAGTCGACGGAGCCTGGATTTGTTGAGATGCGGACGAAGACGAAAGAGATTCTGCAAAAAGAGGAGGACCTGGCCGAGATTGTTCAGCTTGTCGGCAAGAGCGCGCTCGGAGAGAATGACAAGATAACGTTAGAAGTCGCTCGCATGCTCAAGGATGATTTCTTACAGCAAAACGGCATGAGCGAATACGACCGGTACTGTCCATTTTATAAGACCAGCGCCATGCTCCGCAATTTCGTCGGATTCCACGACGCGGCACTCAAGGCTGTGACGCAAAACGATCTCACTTTCGCTAGGATCAAGGACAACGCGAGCGATATCATGTTTAAACTGTCGCAGATGAAGTTCGAGGTGAGTGGCTTGTGCCGAATGTGGTAGGTGCTGTGGCTGATCATTGACTTACAGTCGCCATCGCAAGGAAAGGAGTCCATCAAGCAGAAATTGGACGCATTGTACAGTGAAATTCAAGAGAAGTTCCGGCAAATGACGGAGTAGACAATTTGTGTGGTGCTTGAAGCAACCGCGCTATGACTTACAATTACTTTCACACCCTTTACAAGTTTATGCTTTTGCTCGGTCATTGTTTGTCATTGAACTTTTGAATTTTTTTGTAGTGGAGTCTATCTTTCAAGTTTCTTCTGTACTTGTGCTATGTAGACAGGGTGCAGTAGTGTAGCAACCATATCCTAATCTTTCTCAGTCAATTGTCAATACATCTAGGGCTGTATGTGGTAGGGCTCCGTGCCGTCCGTATTACGGGTACGGTACTATACGGTATGGACGATGTACGTGTACGGACTAACCATATACTGTACCGTACATGATCTCCCAAGAGTCTCACCGGTACGGAACGGTCATACGGACGGTGTTACGGACGGTGGATGGTAGTATACGGTTATTGATTTAGCAACATAGCATATCTACTACATAGGGACTCATAACTTGATACAAAATACATTCACATTATCATGGTGGGTCGAATCTTCTTTGAGGCAGCTGTTGCCCACCTGGCATGCAAAGACTTCTTCACAATCATAAGCATACTAATAGTCTCTGCCTTGAGACTTGCACGATGTAACAATATAGTATCATGACCTGCAGAGAAGATGCGCTCGACAGCGACTGCGGAACCTGCAGAGTTCATAACAATAAATGAGAATATATTGAAAGCAAAGGAAATATTGCATATCTGGAATAGCAAGGATATTCAGGGCAAGGCGAGAAAGACAAGGGAACTGTCCTGTGCGTCTGTTAAGGGGTGGTTCCAGGGGGGTGCACCCAACCGGATATGGGAGGCTGGGAGGCCGGGAGGTTGATTGGTGCACCCTGGATGGAACCCTGGATGTACCAGTAGGACAGTCATGGGCTTAGTGAGGCTATTCAGCAATGCCCACTAGCTTCCTCACAGTTAAGTTACCTGTGGTTTTCATAGTAACCGAGGTGGCACAGAGGGGATCCCAGGATGACATCTGGGAACATGGGAGAGGGTCCGGAAACCCGGGAGAAAGTCCGAGAGACCGGAAAGTCAGGATGCGGACCTCGGGGTCAGGTCGAGCGTGGAAAGTGTGGGAGAATGGCTTCAGGTATGACACGAAGGTCGGGATGTGCCCTACACTGAGACAAAGGTAAAGCAATGGGAAGTGACTGACAAGCATGCCAGAGACCGGGACAGGTCACTGGGAGGAAGTCCGGAGTCAGGAGAAGGTGCCTGGGTCATATGACTGGTTCTGGGACTTGACACACAGCAAGAAGGGGGGACCCAAGATACAAGGGAGGGGAACCCGGGAGGATGTCTGGGAACCTGATGGGAGGATGAGGAACTCGGGAGGATGTCCGAGAACCTGGATCCAGGAGGTGGTACCCCTAGTAGAGGTAAGACAGCAAGAGGGAACATTACTCAACTAGAGGAGACAGAGGTCGACAGTCGGGATAAGCGGAAAGGCTCAATGTTGGACAATACAGTGTCAAAGGAGTTAAAAAGATGATCTTATTCACCAGGAGTACAAGGAGCAAGAGGGACAATACATCAAGTATAGTCAAGGACATAGGGTAGGTCAATAACGACATATAACAACAATTAATGTCAATATCAAACTTAAGGGGTATCTAATTACTGGAGCTGTATATATAGTCGAAAGGTCAGGTAGTCCTGGAGGCCTAGGAGGAACTGGGAGTCGGGTGGAGTGTGCTACGGACTACGTACTACGGGCCTGTATACAGAGGGTTACTGTTATGAGCCACTTGCTGATTCCTGGTCTCCTGACCTCTAACCTCTGGGCACCTGGTCTTCCGATCCTCCGGACACCTCAGTTACCTCCCACACAATCCCAGTCACTGCCATCTACCTCCCAGACACCAGTCTCCCGATCTCCCGAGCTCCTGCAAGCTTTCTGGAACTCCCAACCTCAGTATATGGTATTGAACGGTATCCATAACCTTGGATTCCCGGAACCTGCACTCTCCTGATTCCACCCAGTATGTAGACCCGCACCCTTGCCCTCTAACCTCCTCTGCACCCTTTGCCCATGCTCCACATCCTGTCCCTCACCCATGACTACACTTCACATTACTGTGTTATTGTATGCCTGTCATTACTAGTAACCCTCTGTATACAGGCCTGTAGTATGTAGTCCGTAGCACCCTCCACCTGACTCCCGGTTCCTCCCAGGCCTCCAGGACTACCTGACCTCCCGACTATATATACAGCTCCAGTAATTAGATACCCCTTAAGTTTGATATTGACGTTACTTGATGTTACATGTCATTATTGACTTACCCTTTGTCCTTGACTATACTTGATGTATTGTCCGACTTACTCCATGTACTCCTGGTGAATAGACACTCTTGTTTAACTCCCTTAACACTATGCTGTCCGACATTGAGCCTTTCCGCTTATCCTGACTGTCGACCTCTGTATCCTCTTGTCAAGTTATGTCCCCTCTTGTGGTCCAGTCTCTACCAGGGATACCACCTCCCGGATCTGGGTTCTCGGACATCCTCCCATCGGGTTCCCAGACATCCTCTCGGGTTCCCCTCCCTTGTATCTCGGGTCCCCCCTTCTTGCTGTGCGTCAAGTCCCAGAACCAGTCATATGACCTAGGCACCTTCTCCTGACTTCGGACTTCCTCCCGGTGGCTTGTCCCGGTCTCTGGCATGCTTGGCAGTCACTTCCCATTGCTTTACCTTTATCTCAGTACAGGGCACCATGCCTTGTGTCAAGGTGAAGCCATTCCCCCTCCCTTACCGCTCGACCCGACCCCGAGGTCCGCATCCCGACTTTCCAGTCTCCCGGACTTTCTCCCGGGTTTCTGGACCCTCTCCCATGTTCCCAGATGTCATCCTGGGATCCCCTCTGTGCCACCTCGGTTACTATGAAAACCACGGGTAACTCAACTGTGAGGAAGCTAGTGGGCATTGCCGAATAGCCTCACTAAGCCCATGACTGTCCTACTGTACATCCAGGGTTCCATCCAGGATGCACCAATCAACCTCCCAACCTCCCAGCCTCCCGTATCTGATCGGGTGCACCCCCCCGGAACTGCACCTTAACAGACACATGCTGTATTCCAGATGAAGAAGATACTGCAGAGGGTGTAGCCATACTGGTTGTCACTTGAGACTGTGCAGGATAGTATATGATAACTCATCAAACTTGTAGAAATAATCACTAAGTTTACAATGTGATGCAGCTAACACTGACAACAACCTAGGTGAGCCGTTGTGAATGCTTGAAGGAAGCTCCCAGATGATGTCACGTAAACTGCACTGCAGGAAGCAAAATACAGTCAAACAGGTTGAAATCATTGGCGTATAGGTAGCTGACATCTGAGTTGTGGTATTGCAGAATGCTTGAAGCCAGGATGCAATCAGCTCAAGTTCAGACCATTGGTCATCATCCAATTGACATCCTCGGAGGTCCTTCTTGAAGAGGACATACTGATTGATGACCTCGCGATATTTGATCGCTTGTTCTAAAGAAAATCGATTAAGTGAGGATGACAAAATCACTGAGGCAATAGTACTTACCCAGTATATCTTGAGTTGTATTCCAGTAAGTTCAAACATCCAGAATCAACATACATGGCAGTAAAGGTTTGCTCATTTGGATATCACGCTTTGCATTCAACCCATCAATCTCTCTGAACCACTTCTGTCGACGCTGTGGGCTGGAACAAACAACACGAACAATCTTCAATATCTAAGAAGATATTAATTGAGACACCAATCATAAGAGCGTTGCTGCATAGTAATAACTATGTACCTTCCCAACAGCTCCTGTTATAGTATGACCAACCAACTCGCCATCAGGGGATGGCCCAATGTTATCAGGCTCAGATGCGGCAGCATTAATGATGTCCTGATAGTACCCATCAGGACCTGAAGCTCTTGCCTCTTCAACCTTCATAATAGTGCCAATTTCTTCAAATAGCTGCATACAAATAAGCATGGCAGTATATAGTTAAAAATAACATCCAAACCTTGAGTGCGGCAAGATGCATTGTATGTGGCATGCAATGCCCACGACCATCTTTGACAGAGAAATGGATATGATGTTTGTAACACTTCTCAGCAAATACTTCAACCATAGTATTGTTATTAGTTGCATTGTCTATGACAAAAGCACTAATCTTCAAGAGTTCAGTCAGCTAAAAGTCCATAGAATGACATTGTAAAGGTACAGGTTGCCTTACCTTCTGTATGAGGCCATACAAGTTGAGTGTTTCCCATACGACCTCAGCCATGTTTTGCCCGGTATACTCACACAATAGCTCTTGGAAGTCAATTAGAATTTCAGCTAAAATGAAAGCATTTTTTAACACTAGAAAATGAGAGAATGAAGTCAAATGTACTAAGAACACCATCCAAAGCAACAAAATGAGTGATAAGAGCCAAAAAAGCATAGTTGTTGGATGATGTCCATGTGTCAAGAGAGATAGCAACCTTTCAGTCACCCAGCTCCTATTCGAACATGAGTTTGCAGCAATGACAACAATATAAAAACAATATACCTTGAACATTTGCTTGATCTCCTTGACTGTATCCTTGCCTAATTGGATAACACATTTTCAAATGGTATCAGCACCTGGTATAGTAAGCTTTTGCTGATGAAGATTCTGAAGAAGCTCTAACAACTCAGGCTGCTCCACCTCCATAAATGGCTGGTCACATGTGACAATCTATTGAACCAAAAGCTCTTCAAACTTTGGCTGATCCTAACTTGCCTATACATTGCATTAATATGGTAGACTCAAAGGGCAGAAATGAAACTGAAACTAATGAAAAAAGCCTGAGTGATACCAGGCTGAGTATTTGCTGCTGAACCTTGAGCATTGTACTTCAGCATAGTTTCAGGATCAAGACTACATTTGCCTTGTACGATAGCAACCTCATCATCCATCCACTCCCCACCTCATTTATACAGAGTCTCATAGACCCGATAGTGGTCAGGAAAATGCGTACGAATGTGATTAGTAAGTCCTAACATTAAATATTGTCAATATAATGACAACAGCACACAGAATGAGAAAGCTGTATCATTCAAGCTTCCCTTCATCAAAGGAGTAATAGCTAAGGTCTTTCCTCGTCCATGTCAACACTTATAGTATTTACTACCCTCCTGCACCTCATGACCTGCCAGTGGCTCAAGTACCTTCTCATAGAAGTAATAGATTGGGTTATGTTTTGTGCCACCTCCTTTCTGTTAACAATGTAATAATTAGTTTCGATCAATGAGAAACAAAAAGCTACTGACTATATGAGGCTTTGGTGTCTCTGGTGCAATAGAACTGGACTCTGATACTTGCAGTGTTTGCTTCGACTTCTTATGCTGTGGCTGAGCAGTTTTCATCTTGGCTTTAGCCTTGCCCTTCTTATGACCTTGAGTAGACTCGGGAAGTGTCTTGCTTGGTAGTGCATCAGCCAGCTATATATGAAGATATGAGAACTTATAGAATAGATGAGATGACAACATACCTCATCTAAAGTGATCTCCTTGCCTGAACCTTTGTCATCAGATGAAATCTCTTCCACTGAAACATTGGTCTCATCAACAATATACTCATCATCAGAAGACTTGGCTACCATCATAGCAGTATTAGCATGTTTGCACTTTGCTTTGTCTGAGATCAGTGCTGTTGCACAAAATTGTTGGTCAACAGAACCTGACTCATTGGTCTTCTCAGACTGCAGAGCCTCCTTCATGTGCACGGTATTGTGAACACGAGTCGAGACACATTCGGGAACTGTTATAATCATGTCAATATATATATGTATAACACATATATTAAGATAAGAAGAAATACCTGCTGATCACTCAACACTTAGCAAAGATACTGTTATTGCTTCCTCATCTGAGACATCAATTAACTTATAGTCAAGTACCACTCATCACAAAACAAACATACATTCTTGTGGAAGTAACTTTGAGATATCACTAGAACTATGGAACCAGTGGATGTTGTTCACATCTTTGAGATTGCCAGACTCATTGAGCGCACAAGAATTAGGATCTTCAAAACTAGACATAGCAAACTGAAAGAGAAAAACTAATCAGTATATGCTGCTCTACAGAATAACATTAATTGAAACTCACCTTTTTATATTCTGTTTACTAGGGCAAAGGGCTATAGATTACATAGATAAGAAAAAACAAAAAAGGCGATGCATGGGTGAAGGGTAGAGCAGCTGATGAACACATGTAAACAAAACAAAAAAAAGGTGATCTTGATAACAAATGAGTTGATAAAAAGCCTGGTGTACAATAGCAATTTTACTTACTAGGGCAAAGAGCTATAGGTTACACAGATAGCAAAAACAAAAGAGGCAATCCATGGGAGAAGGGTAGAGCAACAGTGCACAAGGGAATGACGGATACAAGCATGATAAGAAAATACAGTTTTGTACAAGTGAGGCCAAAGGAGATGGTCATCCAGACTATACAAACCATCATTGCACATGCGAAGGCAACAGAACCCAAAGCTGGGTGGCAACAGGACAGCTGTCCATGAGGTGACAAGGAAACCCGGGTGGCGGTCGTTACCAATCATGGTAGGACCAGACATCCTTTGTGGTGGGTGGTGGCAAAAGCGTGCCCTAGTCGCAGTCAAAGATGGCGGGACCACACTTAGGTTGGTTGTGGTTTGTGGTTGAGTAAATGGCTGGGATGACAATGTGTTGTGGTGCCAAGATGCCACTCGGCAATTTCTGCATCAACCATATAGTACCATATAGTGCTGTGACAGCCATTGCCAGACGGTATGATATGGGTATACAGTCTGGCCAGTACAAACCCATCTAATTGGGGTCCTAGGGCTCTGCCAATATGGAGCGGTACCATACCGTAATATCTCCATATAGACAGTTGACATACAGATGGTGCAGAGCCCTAGTATGTGGTTATCATATATGATAATGGCCATTAAATCAATGGCATCTTGATGGTATTACCCAGACCGGGCCCATACTGTACAACCCACTGTCAAAAGTTACAATAGTATGGGTATGGCTTGTTGTTAAGGGCCGGATGCTGGGAGGAACTTCAGGATGTTGGTATGGTTTGATATGGATACAGGAGAACAGAGTTCAGTACCGATGGAGTTCACTTGACATGATACTGAGGTTAATGTCTATGGGCTCAGTGAGGCTATTGGGCAACACCAACTAGTGGTTCACATGGGTGGTTACCCATAGTATTTGCAGAGTGTGGGAGTGAGGGAACGGGAGTCCGGGATGGGTGTTCAGATAGTGGAGACTGGGTGGCTGTTATGAGCCACTTGCCAATTCCTGGTCTCCCGATCTCTGACCTCCAGAAACCTGGTCTTTCAGTCCTCTGGACATCTCAGTGACCTCCCACCTGATCCTAGTCACTGTCATCTACCTCCCAGACACTGGTCTCCTGATCTCCCGAGCTCCTGCAAGCTTCCCGGAACTCCCAACCCCAGTATACGGTATCGAATAATATCCGTAACCTTGGATTTCCGAGACCTGCACTCTCCCGATTCCACCCAGTATGTAGACCCACACCCTTGCCCTCTAACCTCCTCTGCACCCTTTGCCCATGCTCCACATCCCGTTCCTCACCCATGACTACACTCCACATTACTGCATTATTGTATGCCTGTTGTTACTAGTAACCCTCTGTATACAGGCCCGTAGTATGTAGTCCGTAGCACACCCCACCTGACTCCCAGTTCCTCCCAGGCCTCCCGGACTACCTGACCTTCTGACTATATATACAGCTCCAGTAATTAGATACCTCTTAAGTTTGATATTAACATTACTTGACGTTACATGTCATTATTGATCTATCCTTTGTCCTTGAATATACTTGATGTATTGTCCAACTTACTCCCTGTACTCCTGGTGAATATATCATCCTGTTTAACTCCTTTGACACTGTGCTGTCCGACATTGAGCCTCTCCGCTATTCCCAACTGTTGACCTCTGTCTCCTCTTATCAAGTTATGTTCTCCCTTGCTGCCTTACCTCTACCAGGGGTACCACCTCCTGGATCTGGGTTCTCAGACATCCTCCCGAGTTCCCCATCCTTCCATTAGGTTCTCAGACATCCTCTTGGGTTCCCCTCCCTTGTATCTCGGGTCCCCCCTTCTCGCTGTACGTCAAGTTCCAGAACCGGTCGTATGACCCAGGCATCTTCTCCCAACTCCGGACTTCCTCCTGGTGGCCTGTCCCAGTCTCTGGCATGCTTGTCAGTCACTTTCCATTGCTCTACCTCTATCTCAGTGCAGGGCATCATGACTTGTGTCGAGGTGAAGCCACTCCCCCTCCTCTTCTGCTCGACCCAACCCCAAGGTCTGCATCTCAACTTTCCAGTCTCCTGGACTTTCTCCCAGGTTTCCGGACCCTCTCCCATGTTCCCAGATGTCATCCTGGGATCCTCTCTATGCCACCTCGGTTGCTATGAAAACCACGGGTAACTTAACCATTGAGGAAGCTAGTGGGCGTTGCTGAATAGCCTCACTAAGCCCATGACTGTCCTACTGGTACATCAGGGGTTCCATCCAGGGTGCACCGATCAACCTCCTAGCCTCCTATATCCAGTCAGGTGCACCCCCTGGAAACCACCCCTTAACAGTGGTGGGAACCCTGGTGAGGTTTGGGGCTCAGAGGCTCAGAGTGTGGCAAGTAATACCAGGTGCAGTAGCAAGAGAGTAGGGAGCTGACTGGGCTCTGAGGCTAAGTCTTGACTGCCTTTAAGATCCTATGAACTGGATGATAGAAGGGGCTGCCTTAGTTGATATCAAGACTGAATACTACAATGTAAATTACAGCCTTATATACTCAGATGCTCGAGTGAATTGGGAGATGTGAGACAAATCAGGAGGTGCATGTAGTGCACACACAGTAACTAACTACGGAGTATAGTATGCTCTTGGGGATAAGGTAAGCAGGTGTCAGGTGAGAGTGAAGGAGAGATGTGTCTGTAGTTCTGTGGAGTGTGGGCAGGGGGTATGAACTAATGACATGGGAGGAAGTAATATACTTGTAAGTAATTAGTGTCATGATGGGGAGTAAGCATAAGGGTATGAATACAGGAGATTGGGAGATGGGAGAAACAGAAGAATGGGTAAACAGAAATGGCTCATAACAGTACCCTCCCTTTAGGGCTAAGCCCTCAAAGCTCAGGCCCTAACTATGAAAATAAGCTTAAGCTTGCAGGAGTTTGATGACTTGGGTTGGGATACTGGACTGGAAACTGGTAGTTGGTCCATGTGTGAAAAACACCTATAAAGAGGTACAGGAGACCGGAAAGGACTGGTAGTGGAGAATCAAAAATGCTGTTCACTTTAGAGAAGTTGGAGAAGAAGATAGTGAGGATCACCAGCCAGATTGAGTCAATGGACAACGGTGGGGGTAGGGATGGGCACAGGTTGGCCTAATCTGAACCTGTGGTGAGTTAACCCATAATGGGTATGGGTACAGGTAGTAATTAGCCAACCCATATTACCTGTGGTGACCTGTGGCCGAGAATTCAGGATGCCACCATGGTGATCAATATGCCATGATCGGTATACCAATCAGTACTCAACGCATACAACTCAATTTTCTGGCCCAATAGATTGAGTCCTTTATTTTGATCCTGCTGTTGAGTACATGTCCCCCCATCTGTTCTCACTTTCCAATTTCTCTTGTTTACTTTGTTACCCATTTTCCACATCCACACTACATGACCACACACCTGCATGACAACACACATGGCTGCATGACTGTGACTGTGCATGACCGCACAACTGTGCACTACTGCACAATGACACAATGATGTGCAAGGACACACAATGACACATGATAATGCATGATGCGCAACAGCACAATAACATGCACAACAACGTGCACAACCCTGCGATGGCATGAGTGCACACTGATGTGTATGACTGCACAATTACATGACAATAGGCACAACTGTGTATGACCGTGCACAACTGCACATCCACACAATGACGGACACGACCATGTATGACCACACAACTTTACCATGTGCCATGCCCAACAATGTGCACAACTGCATGACAGCACAATGACAGACACGACTGTGCACACATGAATTTTGGCTCGGATGGATGCCTGCAAGGGAACGAGAATATCCACATGATGAATTGTGGCAATGGCACATGTAGTATCAATGTGTCGAGGCCAGCTGTATACTCAGTCTAAGGCAGATGAGGTGCCAGCATGAATGTTATGGCTGTGTTGGCAATGTCAAATGGGCATAGTGTTCCGGAAATTTTTTGTCAGTGTGCATGTAACCTTAGCTTTACTTGTACATATTAGTTACTTGTAATATATTGTTTTACTTGTGTTACTGTCTAACATGACCTAGGGTAAGCTGTGTAACCTACAGATTTGACCTATACCCGTACCTGTCGTGGCGGGTCATGAGCCGTGGCAGGTAGGGTGCAGGTTGGCATCTGGTGACCCAATGTTAACCTGTGCCCTTCTCTACCTGAGTATATAAGGCTTCACTTTACATTGTAGTAGTCTAGTCTTGATATCAACTAAGGCAGCCCCTACTATTATCTAGTTCATAAGATCTTAACAGGCAGTCAGGACTTAGCCTCAGAGCCCAGTCAGCTCCATACTCTCTTGTTACTGCACTCAGCATTACTTGCCACCCTCCGAGCCCTGAACCTTGCCAGGGTTCCTGCCACCCAGTCTCTGCTATCTGGATGCCCATCCTGGACTCCCACACCCTCGCTCCCGCACCCTGCAAAATACTATGGGTAACTACCCATGTGAATTACTAGTTGGTGTTGCTGAATAGCCTCACTGAGCCCATAGATGTTAACCTCAGTATCACGCCCAAAGAACTCCATCAGTACAGAACTCTATTCTCCCGTATCCATACCTGACCCGCCACCCGAAGTTTCTTCTGGCGTCCAGTCCTTAACAGTTACTTGCCATTCTCTGAGCCCCAAACTTCACCAGGGTTCCTGCCACCCAGTTTCTGCTATCCAGATGCCCATCCTGGACTCCCGTTGGGAGACTCAAGACACCCCCAGAGGGGAAAACCAAACCAACACCACCTCCCCTACCACTCTCAGGTGGGCTGTAGGCAGTAGCGGCAGACGTGTGTTGATGTCATGTGACTTGTGAGTCCTTTCTCAGCTGATAGAAAGCACACTTGGCCAGTACTCAGGGCTCTCACAGGTGATCAAGGACATATAGGGGTAGCAGGACACAATCAGGAGCTCAATAAATGAAGCAGGAACTCTTAGGAAGTCTGATCTCTAGTCTCAAGAAGGTATCTGCATGCTGGCAATGTATTCACCAATGTGTGGGGCCATATTTGGATGACTAGTATATGATCTCAGGCCTAGGGTATGTAATGTATGCAAAAACAACAAAACATGTATGTAAAGTAAAAATACAGATGTTACATGACTCCACTCACCTCACAAAAGCCTCATGATGACTCCTATGAACGTCTGGCATATTGCGATGGTTGTTCATTGTGTGCATGATGCTCATGTTCTTGTGTGGTGAGACTGTTCAGAAAGTCATCACAACTTCTCACATGGTCACCTGATGCATCATAAGCCCTCACGAAATGCCAGGGCCCTCATATAAGGTCATGGTGCAGTTAACACCTCGACATCACATATATCAACACTAATTAGCATGGTAACTGGCATCAGTTTACCATGCTAACAAGTGCAAATTGCATCCACCCCACACACCCTGGCTTAATGTCATTTATTTGCAAAAACAGAAATTACCCATTTGGCATGTTCTAGATCTCATCTGCTGACACTGTTCCATGTGTATTCAACTTATGTAAATACTGTGTCCAATAATTTGTTCACACATGAGAGCTGTATATCAGAGAAATCAACACAGCATTAAAATTTGCAGAGTAAGATACAAGGAGCAACAGTAAATCAAGGCAGAAAACAAAGACAACAAAACAAAAAAAAAAATTGAGCTGATTACAGTGTGGGTGCAGGCCATCCACCACCAGTGTCGGCATTGCACTTCTTGCGAGGGCCACGAGGCATGCCCTTATCAGCACGCTCCTTTTGTTTCTTCTTTGGAATGTTGTCAGTGTTCATGTTGATGAACAATGTTGAAAGAGGTGCAGCAGCCACAGACTGGTCTGCTGGAGGTGGGAGATAGGCTGCCACAGGGTAGGGCTGGCCTGCTGGAGGTAGGAGGTATGCTGCAGGGTAGCCCAACTGACCTGTGGGAGGTGGGAGGTAGACTGTGGGGTAGCTCACCTGGCCTGCTGGAGGTGGGAGATAGTCTGCCATGGGGTAGGACTGGAATGAGCTCGTATCAGTGGTCATACCACCACTGGTGGTTATAGTCAGCATCAAAGCTGATGTAAAACTCATGGAGCTGGCTAGCTCGTTGAGCAGAGAGATAAATACTTGAGGTTGTGAGGGCAGTGGCTGCACACCAGACAGTGTTGATGAGGGGAGTATGTACATATGCACTGTTGCATGCGAGAAAATCAAATCATGCAATGCTGTGTACAAAAAAGAGTGACGCACCTTGCGGAATTGATGAGGCTGCATGGGGTGTCGTTGTCGGCATTGCCGCAGCATCATTAGTCATTGGTGCTGCTGTACCCGCATCAGCATGTGTTATAAAGTGAATCAAGCCCTGCTCCCATTCAATCTTCTTGCTTGGCATGAGGTGACAGAAAGACGTCATGCCTGTTTCAAGAGCTCTGTACAGAATGTCGAGTTGCACCTTGTCATTAATATCATGTGGGCCGCAGAACCTAGCAAGAGGCCAGTGCTTGACAATAATGCTGTATGGCTGCGTGATGAAAGTGCCAAAATTTGTGTAGACCATTCGAGAGATCAGTTTTCCCACTGCTTCTCCTGTCAAGATAAATTATAAATGATGCCTCAGAACAACTGTAGTACAACACCAAACATACTTAGTTTCATGAGAATCATCACTATGATCTGCTTCTTCTTATTCATGGTCACAGCCTGTGTGGACTTGATCATACCATCTACACTGCTCAGAAGATAGACTTCAAACTGCTTGGCAAGCAGCATCAAGCTCTTGTTATAGGTGAGTTCCATGAAATCTTTACCCTTGTTGGAGGTGATGTAGACAGTGGGATAATTGAACTGATCTTCATTACTTTGCACGGTAATCAAAATCAAATGAGTGCCTGTGTGCTTCTCAAGCATATCGAGCTGGTCCATGAGGTTAATATTATGTGTCCAACATGCGGCTGGATACTTAGTAGTATGTAATTGAGTCCCGAACATACCTCATGTGCTATTGAGTCAATGTTGGTGTGAATGTCATGGTATGCATTGATGACAATGTTTTGCTTTGAGTACTTGCATATATATAGTGTATTGCTCTTTGAGAACAGGATGTGAGTCTTTTACAGCCACCTCCTTCTCTTCTTTCGATATAGCCTGCCATTTCATTGCAATCTCTGGCGCTCGTGCAGTTGACCCTTTATTTTCTCCACCTAGTACAGCATGTCAGTATTGTGTGCCATGTCAATCAATATTGTCTCATATGTTCTTCATTAAGCTGCTTAGTTTCTTGAGCAAGGTAGGAGTTCCATGAACTAATGGCACATTGAGCCTGGGCTCTGTGGGAGCATTGACACAACTCCTGGAAGTAGTACTGAACTGAATGTCCACCAAGCTCATCATGTAGTTGCTTGGCGATAGCCCATACTGTTGAAGGTGATACAGCACCTGGGTGATGACTCAAGGAGATACTTGTTTTGGTGATGACTCATAAAGGTACCTGCTTTGGTATTTGCTTCCTTGATTACTAATAGGTTCCAGACCGATAAAAATGCGTCCTGGGAGCAGCCCCAAGTCCCTACCTTTGACTTGTATGTGCTGCATCCCAGGTGAGTAGTGTACCTTGTGTAGACAGTTGAATCTACCTTTGACTTGTGTGTGCTGCATCCCAGTGCCTTCAGGACTACCTGCTGCTAACACATACTTCATTGTGAGCAGCATCAAGGGCACTATTATACTTTTTGACATGCTGCCGATGTGTGTCGTGAAGGGCTACTTTTTTGGCGGGGGTCTTCTTGATGTACTTCCGCTTTTTTTGTAAGTGCTTTGGTGTTCACTGCTTGGAGTGACCAAGAGTGTGCTCCTTATTGTGAAGACAAAATTTATTTAGAGATGATAAAGGTGAAGGCATGGAGCATATACAGACACACAAAGTCTGGGAGAGGAAGAAAGAAATAGTAAACAACATACAGAGGCAAACAGAAAACAACTGTCACATGAGAAAATGTTGGTCACAGTTTACAAAGACAATTGCAAGGATGGGAGACACTGTATCATATACATAGGCAAAGCAATCACCACAGAAAGCACACCTCAAGCTCCAGCATCCCATGCCAGTTACAGAGGTACCGAATGAAGGACTCAGTGGGGACATCACCATCATGAGGATGAGGGACCTTGTATCATGCCCAATGAACTCAAGCTATTGCATCTTCCATATAGAAATGCACAGACAAATAATGGTCTGCGGCTTTGCCAAGGCTGGGAGTGATAACCGGTAGATAGACCTGCTCATAAATCTTGCGAGATGTGCCATTGAGCTCATGCTGGACTGCGTAGACTCATTGGATGCCGCTCTCGACCGTTTCTTGCTGTACAGCATTTAGTTGTGCTGTAGAGAAGTAAATAAGAGATGAAAATAATGTGAAAAGTGAAAACAAAACTCACATGTAGTTGCTTGTGGCTTGAGAACATCATTACGAGTGATGCCTGCCAAAAGCTCATTCCTAACCTCCTCAGAGTCATCTGCAGATGTCTGCAGAGTCAGCTTGTCCATTGAAAGGTCAAAGGACAGCGATGAAGGACTGCCACCTAGGCTGCTAGACAATGACACTTACGAAGCACCAGGTGGCAATGCGACATGGGCGTTAGGTGCAGATAGCCATGTCAAGGATGGTGGTAGATGATTGTAGACTACTCATGAGGTAGGGCACAGCATAGAGACCTGAACATGTTCTCTTTTTTGAGGAGAAGACAGATGGCTTGAAGGATGGTAGCCAGATTTCACAGGCAATTGTCCACAATTGTATGATTCTGCTGCTCAAGTAGATTAATGTAAGCATTAACATGTTTGAACACATTTTGATGTACTGTTATGAGCCACTTACCAATTCCCGGTCTCCCAACCTCTGACCTCCGGGAACCTGGTCTTCTTGTCCTACGGATACCTCAGTTACCTCCCACCCAATCCCAGTCAATGCCATCTACTCCCAGACACCAGTCTCCTGATCTCCCAAGCTCCTGCAAGCTTCCCAGAACTCCCAACCTCAGTATACAGTATCAAACAGTATTCATAACCTCAGATTCCCAGAACCTGCACTCTCCCAATTCCACCCAGTATGTAGACCCGCACCCTTGCCCTCTAACCTCCTCTGCACCCTTTGCCCATGCTCTACATCCTGTCCCTCGCCCATGACTACACTCCACATTACTGTGTTATTGTATGCATGTTGTTATCAGTAACCTTCTGTATACAGGCCCATAGTACGTAGTCCGTAGCACACCCCACCCGACTCCCAGTTCCTCCCAGGCCTCCCGGACTACCTGACCTCCCGACTATATATACAGCTCCAGTAATTAGATACCCCTTAAGTTTGATATTAATGTTACTTGATGTTAATTGAGATTATCCCTTCACTGACTTTACTTGATGTATGGTCCATCTTGCTCCCTGTACTCCTGGTGAATATATCATCTTGTTTAACTCCTTTGACATTGTGCTGTCCGACATTGAGCCTCTCCACTTATCCTGACTGTTAACCTCTGTCTCCTCTTGTCAAGTTATGTTCTCTCTTGCTATCTTACTTCTACCAGGGGTACCGCCTCCTGGATCTGGGCTCTCAGACATCCTCCCAAGTTCCCCATCCTCCCATCAGGTTCCTGGACATCCTCCTGGATTCCCCTCCCTTGTATCTCGGGTCCCCCCTTCTCGCTGTGCGTCAAGTCCCAGAACTGGTTGTATGACCCAGGCACCTTCTCCTGACTCCGGACTTCCTCCCGGTGGCCTGTCCCAGTCTCTGGCATGCTTGTCAGTCACTTTCCATTGCTTTACCTTTATCTCAGTACAGGGCACCATGCCTTGTGTCGAGGTGAAGCTACTCCCCCTCCCTTTCCGCTCAACCTGACCCCAAGGTCTGCATCCCGACTTTCCGGTCTCCCGGACTTTCTCCCGATGTTCCCAGATGTTATCCTGGGATCCCCTCTGTGCCACCTCAGTTACTACGAAAACCACGGGTAACGTAATTGTGAGGAAGCTAGTGGGCGTTGTCGAATAGCCTCACTAAGCCTGTGACTGTCCTACTGATACATCAGGGGTTCCATCCAGGGTGCACCAATCAACCTCCCAGCCTCCTGGCCTCCCGTATCTGGTCGGATGCACCCCCCCGGAACCCCACCTTAACACGTACCATAGATGCCTGTTGATTCATCTTCATCTTCAGAGTCTGTTTGTATATCATATACTTTTGACACAGGACACAGATTATTGTAGATGATGGTTCGGTCTGTGGTCTCCATAACACCATAGGCATTTAAGAGTGCCTCATTGCCGTGAAGAACCATGGCGGCAATGACAAGGTGGAGGGTTGGAAACTTGTGGTATCTGGTGTTGTATTTTCAGGGATTGTTGACCATGGCTTAATGTCGGTGCTGGTACATGACAAAGTGTTTGATAAGACTTCAAGCATGAGGCTGCCTCACTAGCACTTACTGCCAGTTATGGTAGATCATGCACGATACAGCATTTGAGGACTCAAATACAGTATAGAATTGGTGTTTGTTGGATGTCAGTACCTCTTCATCCTTCAGGATCTGATCCAACTCAATGATATGGTGACAATCAATGAGGAAATTCATGAAGTCAGTTATGGTGCAACTTGCACCACTGAGGTGCTTCAAAACCTTGTTCAGATGATTGGATATACGTGACTGTTAAGGGCAGGACCGATCGGGGGTCGGGTGCGGGAGAACCAGGAGGAACGACCAGCTCCTGAGATGGGAGGTGGTGAGCCCTGAGGGTATCAAAGCAGAGGGAATGTCTACAGGCTAGGCGAGGCTATTTGGCAATGCCAACTAGTCTTCACTCGATTGAGTTATCCATAGTATTTCAGAGGGACCGTGATGAGGAGACGAGAGTCTGGGATGGACGTCCGGGTATCAATGACTTGGTGGCCGGGTGTTCGGGTGAACAACACCAGCTGAGAGAGATGACTGGTATGTCAAATGGCACGGCTTGATACTGTGACCCAATGATGGAGAGGTATTGGGAGGCGGGAGGCTGAAAGCGCACCGGAGGGAGTCTGTTGAAAGGATATCAGGTAGGGCTGGGTGCAGGCAGACCACTAGTGCAGTGGCCCGATCTCTTAGTCAACAATAGGCATAGTATGTGAGGGTTCTAATCCTTGCGGAAGTGTCTTGGCCAACTGAGTGAGTTCACATCCTAGATTTGGTGCTTGGGAGTATTAATGAATATAAGGATTGGAGTAGTAACAAGATATCAAGACTAAGGTTTCACAAGTACATTACAGGGGGTACATATATACTTCGGGAAGACCAGGTACGTCGGGAGGTGTGAGAGGGGAGCAGGAGTCAGGTGGAATTATACTGTGCTTTGTACTACGGAGCTGTAAGTGGGAGGTTACTGGTAGTAACAGGTGTACGTTCTCACAGTATTGTGGAGTGGTAGGTATGGGCGAGGAGCGGTGAAGCAAATGACAGAGGGTGGATGTACCGGGAAGTAGTAGAAACGGGAGCAGGAGATCAGGAGATCAGGAGAAAGGTGATAATGGGAACAGCTCATAACAGTGACACATCTTCAACCGTATATAACTTGATGATAATAGGCACTGGAACAAGGGATTTGTCTTTCGCAGGTATAGAGTATATCCTGAGGAGCATGAGATAACAGCAATAAGAGTATAGGTGGGTAACACTCACATTTCCATATAGACACCCACATGATCACCACCGATCATTGCATAATAGTACACTGTGTTCGACAATGTAGATGGTACAGACATGATGAAATAAATGAATGTGAACACTGAAAAAAGTAGTAGATAGTAATAGATAGTAAGTAGACAACATGTGTTCACTGTTTCATAATTGAGTACTCATTGATGTGCCATTGATGCTGCTCGCCGTTCACGCTTACTTGTGATCATTGTATGCACTTTGAGTCTCGAGACTGATAATTGCATGTACATAAAACAAACAGAAAAAAAAGCTACATATCAAAATACATTGTTCATACAAGTGCTACTAGTTCAATGTAAGTCATATGAAGTCAGCCATCGCTGTCACCTGATCATTCAGCTTGTCATCAATCATCACTGTAGTGGCATTGGGCTCCTCAGTGTTGGGCTCACCATCCACTGAGCTGTCAGTGCTGAAATCTGTACTATCAACTTGCATGTCCATACTGCCAACACATTTGCCAGGAGAACACTGACCTGAGAACTCAGAGATCACATATATCTTGCGCACATAAGACATAACATGTCCATTGATTTGGCAGTATCGCATACAGAACTGCTGCACCACTCTGAAGATTGGGGACCCCTCCTGCTATAAATGGGCAAGGGTAGAATGAAAAAAACAAGATTCATCAACGATAGCCATGTGTATGTGGTATACTTCAACGTTGTAGCAAATAATTTCTGTACGTGCATTCTTGATGTGATGTGCTTTCTTCATGAGGACATGTATGGTGGGCTCTGCCCAAGGGCGCTGGCAGATATTGTGTCAAGTGTCCCATAGAATTGTAAACTCTTTGATGAATGAATACCTAGAGACATCCTTCTAATTGAGGGAAGGACATGGCAGTGTCAAGTTCGTGGCTGCAGAATTGTATGCAGTGATAGCATGACAGATTGCCCAGCAACGTGTTTGGAGCACTTTTGCGATATGTAAACACATCTTGTATCCTGTAATAAGGAATGAACATTTAGTATGACCTTCTGAGTGGGTACTTTACTCACCTTGCTGGGACAAATTCATACATTGAAGCTTGAAGAGGTGTTGGATACCTGTTAGAGTGTGGTTACAGGGAGGGTGCACCCAACTGGATACAGGAGGCCAGGAGGCCAGGAGGTTGACTGGTGCACCCTAGATGGACAGAAGGTTGTACCAGTAGGACAGTCACAGGCTTAGTGAGGCTATTTGGCAACACCCACTAGCTTCCTCAATGGCTAAATTACCTGTGGTTTTTGTAGTAACCAAGGTGGCACAGAGGGGATCCCAAGATGACATCTGAGAATATGGAAGAGGGTCCAGAAACCCGGGAGAAAGTCCGGGAGACCAGAAAGTCAGGATGTGGACCTTGGGGTTGTGTTATGAGCCATTTCCGTTCACCCGCCTCCCGCCTCACCTGTCTCCCGATCTCCTGTATCCACACCCTTACACCTAGTCCCCACCATGACAATAATTACTTACCAGTCTATTACTCCCTCCTATGTCATTAATTCATACTCCCTGCCTACGCTCCACAAGAACTACAGACACTTCTTCCCTTCACTCCCACCCGACACCCGCTTACCTCATCTCCAAGGGCACACTACACTCTGCAGTAAATTACTGCGTGTGTGCTACATGCACCTCCCGATTCATTCCCATGTCTCCCGATTCACCCGAGCGCCCGAGTATATAAAGACGTAACTAACAATGTAGTAACTCAGTCTTGATATCAACTAAGGCAGCCCCTTGCTTTCATCCAGTTCACAGGATTTAGTTAGGCAGTCAGGACTTAGCCTCAGAGCCCAGTCAGCTCAACGCTCTCTTGCTACTGCACCCAGTGATACTTGCCACCCTCCGAGCCCTGAACCTCATCAGGGTTCCTGCCACCCAGTCTCCACTATCCGAACAGACTCCCGCTCCCTTGCTCCCGCACCCTGCGAAATACTACGGGTAACACACTGCATGAATTACTAGTTGGTGTTGCCGAATAGCCTCACCAAGCCCATAGATGCTAACCTCAGATCGCGCCCAAGGAACACTATCGGTACAGAACTCTGTTCTCCCATTTCTGTACCTGACCCGTCACCCGATGTTCCTCTCGGCATCTAGTCCTTAACAGGTTGGGTCAAGTGGAAAGGGAGGGAGAGTGGCTTCACCTCAATACAAGGCATGGTGCCCTGTACTGAGATAAAGGTAAAGCAATGGAAAGTGACTGACAAGCATGCCAGAGACCGGGACAGGCCACCGGGAGGAAGTCTGGAGTTGGGAGAAGGTGCCTGGGTCATACAACTGGTTCTGGGACTCGATGCACAATGAGAAGGAGGGACCTGAGATACAAGAGAGGGGAACCTGGGAGGATATCTGGGAACCCGATGGGAGGATGGAGAACTCAGGAGGATGTCCGAGAACCCGGATCTGGGAGGTGGTATCCCTGGTAGAGACTGGACAACAAGAGGGAAGTTAACTTGACTAGAGGAGATGGAAGTTGATAGTCGGGAGGAGCAGGCAAGCTCAATGTCAGACAGCACAGTGTCAAGTGAGTTAAACAAGAAGGTCTATTCACCAGGGGTACAGGGAGTAAGTCAGACAATACATCAAGTATAGTCAAGGACAAAGGATAGGTCAATAATGACATGTAACATCAAGTAACGTTAATATCAAACTTAAGGGGTATCTAATTACTGGAGCTGTATATATAGTCAGGAGATCGGGTAGTCCGGGAGGCCTGAGAGGAACCAGGAGTCAGGTGGAGTGTGCTACGGACTACATACTATGGTCCTGTATACAGAAGATTACTGGTAACAACATGCATACAATAACACAGTAATGTGGAGTGTAGTCATGGGCAAGGGATGGGATGTGGAGCATGGGCAAAGGGTGCGGATGAGGTTAGAGGGAAAGGGTGCGGGTCTACATACTGGGTGGAATTGGGAGAGTGCGGGTTCTGAGAATCTGAGGTTACAAATACCGTTCAATACCATATGCTGAGGTTGGGAGTTCTGGGAAGCTTGCAGGAGCTCAGAAGATTGGGAGACCGGTGTCTTGGAGGTAGATGGCAGTGACTGGGATCGGATGAGAGGTAACTGAGGTGTCCAGAGGACCATAAGACTGAGTTCCCACAGGTCAGAGGTTGGGAGACCAGGAATCGGTAAGTGGCTCATAACAGCCTCCCAATTCACCTGAGTGTCCAAGTATATAAGGCTGTAGTTTTCATTGTAATCTTCAGTCTTAATATCAGCTAAGGCAGCCCCTTTTATCATCCAGTTCCTAGGATCTTAAAGGCAGTCAAAACTTAGCCCTAGAGCCTCATCAGCTTCCCGCTCTCTTGCTACTGCACCCGGCATTTATCACCACCCGCTGAGCCCTGAACCTCACCAAGGTTCCCACCACCCAGTCTCCACTATCTAGACATCCATCCTGGACTCCCATTTTCTTACTTCCACATCCTGCAAAATACTATGGGTAACTAATTGCATGAACTACTAGTTGGTGTTGCCTAATAGCCTTGCCAAGCCCATAGACTTTAACCTCAGTCCTGCACCAGTCCCATGCCCAGTGAACTCCTTTGGTATTGGACTCTGATCTCCTATATCTATATCCGACCATACCAACCTCTTGGAGTTTCTCCCAGTATCTGGTTCTTAACAATAGCCTGGCACTATGAGGATCAGTTGTGGATTTCTGGACAGCACCAGCACAGCACTTTTTTGGCTTTGAGTGATTAACTTCTGCCTGAGGAATATTGTGGGTTGATGATACATGGTTAGAGGCACTATTGCTGCTACAGTTGGATGAGGCACCACTGCTTGATGTATCACAGCCATCAAACAAGTCTGAATCAAGCACACTTACCCATCTTGACAACATCAAGCCACTCAGTGAGAAGCTTATCCAGATTAATGAAATTCAATCCTTCTCACATCCACAAGAGACCCCACTCAGGGAGATCCCATGTTTATCTGTGATTTTCTTTTGAAAGGTTCCATATGACATACATGCTAATTTACCCAAGATGTTTTCTAAGACATGTCAGCACCATACTATTCATCAAGAAAAAAAAACACACATTAATACCTTCTGACAAAGAAGCATGAAGCTCTAAGAGAGCCCTCAGCTGATGCTCCTTCAAGTTTTCCAGCTTCTCCTTCTGAAGCTCCATATCTAAATGTTTACAATGTTATGCTCATATTCTTGGAATTCAAACTAATACATACCTGCAACTCCACTGATACAGTTTCTCCAAAAATTTATTGACCTTCTTGCTTTGACAAACCTGTAGAGAAGAATAGTCTTTTCTATGATCACAAATAAGTACCCACAAGCCTTCCAGGCCATGTACAGGAAGTTCAGCATCCCATTATTGAATTAAACTTTGTTAGAATCCCAGTACAAAACATAGTACATATACTCTCTTACTCTGCCTGTGTGAAGTTAATCATGGACTGAAGCCAAGACTATGCATTTAAATGGGGTGCCTTAGGGTAGTCCTTCTTCAGTGCTTCCTTCGACTCTGTAAGGACAGTGTAGGTGGCCTTGTCTGAGACATCCATTTTATCTCATTCTCTACCGTACTTCTTGAAGTACTTTAACATGAACTTTTTCAAGGGTACAGTGGGTTCATTGTGTTGGCTGTATTAGTTCAATAGCTTAGGTGGGGATAAGAAGCACAGGTATTACTTGGTATTACTCACCTTCATTGAACTCCTTAAATTTCTGGCTCACAAACATGTTTCATCCATTGACAGAGCACTTATTTATACTGGCTGGCAGCCCAATATGGTGCTTAGTCCAGTTAATGGACCTGAAATTGGTTTAGTGGCTCATAGGTTAATACAGTAGTTCAATTCTCAGAGGCAAGGTTGAAATCTACTCACTGTCCATGTTTATGTGATATCTCAATAGCAGCATCTTCCTTGTTGTCATGTACCACATCAATGTTGGCAAGAAGTGCCACACACCATTCACATCAGGCCATCTTCACTTCCACTGTGAGCTTTGTACATGCATGCTTGAAGGTAGTAGTAGTTGAGATTTTTCAGACAGGATATGTAATAATATAAGAGAACCTCAAGGACCTCATAATGAATTAAGATTGGTGAATGTATTGGTGTACAATGCGCTCAGCTGAGGCTGAAGACAATGAAGAAAGCATCACGTGATTGATTTTGGACCTAGCACTAAGCTCATGTTGTTATTATTGTCAAGTCATGTAGTATGTATCTGTAGCATGTGATTAGTGATCTGAGACTTTGTACTGATCTTGATCAACTGTTGATTGACACTCAACTCATTGATGGATGAACCCCAGTGAGAAGTCGGGGTGGCAGGATTTAGTCGTAATTAGTGTATATGAGCTATCTAGTGGATATTAGCACAAATCTAGTTATGGTCAAGCATGTGATAAGTGCAACGACCATAGCCCTCCTTTCTTCATTGAAAAGTGAATCACAAGTCCAGCGTACTGGATTTTTGGTTTCATTCATGCTCATCTCAGTTCTCATTGCTCATGTTTTTTTTGCTCTTCTCATTTTTTTGTTGCTCTTTTTATTTGCATCTTCTTTCAAATTTGCCATGCTGCCAGATCACGGCACATGCTACTGCATCAAATGTGTTCATAAATTTGGTCCTGGTGGAAAGCCTGATGTCCCCCAATGTACTCATTATCAACATGAGCAGCAGCAGCATCAAGAAGTTGCCCCTCCAGCACTGTCTTCTGCAATGATGAGCTATCTGCAAACCTTAGCTCCTTTGGCACTATCTTCTGTAATGATGAGCTATCTGTAAACCTTGGCTCCTTTGGCAAACTCTCGGACCGAGCAAATGCCACATGCTGGCACATCTCGCGAGCTAGATCAGGATGAGGAGGTGGCCCTGGGGGTGGCTTCAGATGAAGAAGATGAAGAGGTGTGACATAGATCTGTCTTATTAAAATTCAGCTTGCTTATTTTCTACAGATATATGGACGTGTTGAAGAGACTAACTGGCTATATGACAATTATGAGGTGAGCTGCCCATTAATTTGAGCTTTTCCTGTCAGGTTCTCATGATATCCAATAGCGTGGTCTTGTGGATGATGTCATGATGATGTCAAACCCCGCAGAACCCTCATTATCTCGACGCATCTCTTATGTCGCTTTTCCATCGCCACAACAGCATCTTTTCAGTCCATTGCCTGACATCAGCAATGCCACTGATGACAATGATGTTGGCAATGCTAGTGACTCAGATGACAACATTGATGTTGTCAGCATCCATATAGACAATGTAAAAGTTGTATATCAATATATTCTTTTTCTTCATAATGCAATACTCAAAAATGGTGGCTTCTTGGATGCCAATGATATCTTCTCTCTCGAAAACCCTCCCCAGTCTCTCCCCAATGACCTTCATGACCCCAACTTCCATCTATCACTTGATAACTTCTTTGCTTGTGCCAATGCTTCAGATGATGTATATTCATCTATTCAGCTGAATACTCTCTATCACTATCCAGACTCGAAAATACTCAGTCTAGATCAAATCAAGTGTCGTGTTCAAAACCATAGTGGCATCTTCTCTATCAAGCATGACATGTGTATCAACTCTTGTCTAGCATTTATGGGGCCTTTCACAGATGCAACAGAGTGTCCATGCTGCTCAGAGAGCCGCTATACCCTATTGTTTTTGCTAGTTCTGGTAGGAAGGAACATTGTGCACATCAGACGTGTGTAACCATTTCTCTAGGACCACAGCTCCAAGTGCTGTATTGTCATCCTGAGACTGCACAAGACTTGGCATATCAAAATCTTGTTGCTGGAACTCTTTGGGACTTTGATCCTGAAAACTGGGTCTACGAGGATATCATTGATGGCAAGGAGCATTGACGTCTTATGGCATCTGGTACACTAGGAGAGGATGACATCCTGCTCATGCTCTTGGTGGATGGTGCACAACTTTATCACAGCAAGAGTTTTGATTGCTGGATAATGATTGCTGTTATTCTGGATTTTTCGCCTGAGCTATGGTATAAGAAGTGGCACATCCTTCCTCTCATGTTTGTTCCTGGCCCCAACAAACCAAAACTTCTTGATTCCTTTGTCTACCCATCACTTCATCATTTGGCTGCACTTCAATGAGACCGTGGACTGAAGATATGGAATGTGGATAAGCAGTGGCTGGTTATTTCTTGACCCTTTCTCTTTGCATTGACAGGAGATGGCCCTGGAATTGCGCCATTGATTGGGCAGAACAGTCACCATGGTGCAAAAGGGTGTCGCACAGTCTGTGATATGCCCAGTCACCATAAACCTGAGGCTTCTCAATACTTCCCTGCCCTGCTACATCCTGCCGATTTCCCAGAAGGCCATTGTCGACACCCAGAAATATGTAATCACCCCAATATCAACATCAATGTTGTTCCCTCATTCTTGCCTGAAATATACAACAACTACATTGACCATCTGCTGAAAGCCAAAACCACAGGCAAATACACTGCTCTTCACTGAGAATCAGGAATAAATAAACCATCCATCCTCAGTGGTCTTGCACGGGTCATTATGGTTCCATCCTGTGCGCCTATCGATCTAATGCACCTTGGCTCAATCAATGTGCAGGATCTCATGCTGGGCCTATATTGAGGCATGGTCGATTGTGATTCCATGGATAACAAGGCAATCTGGGACTGGATGATGCTTATGGGTGACATATGGACAACACATGGTGCTGCTGTTGCTGCAGCAACTCCATTCCTCCCCAGTTTCTTTGACCGCCCACCGTGAAATCCTGCTGAGAAGCTCAATAGTGGGTATAAAGCGAAAGAGCTCCAGACCTATTTCTACACACTCGGCCCTGCCTTTTTCTATGGAATCCTCCCCGAGAAGTACTGGATGCACCAGTGCAAAATTGCCTCTGCCATGTGCCATATTCATCAGCACTGCATTTTTATTGAACATCTTTGTGCAGCTCACCTGCTATTCTTGACATATGTACTGGAGTTTGAACACCTCTTCTACCAACGAAAAACATCATGCATCCATTTCTGTCAGCAAAGCGTCCATCTTCTTGTTCACGCATGCCCAGAACTCACTCGCTGAGGCACACTCGGACTTATTGCTCAGTGGACCATGGAGTGGCTCATTGGTGATCTTGGACGTGAAATACGACAACCTTCCAATCCATATCAAAATCTTGCTCAGAGAGGTGTCTTATGTGTGCAAATTAATGCACTGAAGGCTATGATTCCAGACATTGAGCCTGACAACGAGGTCAAGATTCCGAATAATGCAAGGCCTTTCAACAGCGGATATGTACTACTCCAATGGCTTGATGCTCGACTACAAGATTTTACTGGTTGCACTGAAGGTATCTCGCTCCAGCAATATTTTGGTGACAATATCAATATCAAGAGGATTTATCACTGGGGCTGCTTACACCTCCCGAATGGGCAAGTCGCTCGATCTTGGTTCAAAGAACAGGACATGAAGCGAAATGCACTCTCTCATGTTCGACAAGCACATAATGTCAAGGTAAGCTATATTCTCTCCATAAAACACATTCTGATGAATTATTTTGATAGATGCTTCTCAACAATGAAATTCATTTTGGCGAGGTTCACTTTTATTTCATTCACCGACAGCCCGATAACACA
Organism: Fistulina hepatica ATCC 64428; assembly: GCA_000934395.1. Classification (NCBI taxonomy): domain Eukaryota; kingdom Fungi; phylum Basidiomycota; class Agaricomycetes; order Agaricales; family Fistulinaceae; genus Fistulina; species Fistulina hepatica. Next base: position 1,166,883 of record KN882097.1, read on the forward strand.
GATCATCCATATGCACTTGTCTCCATATATGGTCCTCCCTGTCCAGACCTTTGAAAAAAATCCTCGGAAATGATTTGGAAATGTGGCTATTGGGGGAAGGAAGCACTTCAAGTTGTTCAGGTAGAGTCAATTCTAGCAGTCATTGGTATGGTACTATTCCCGAAGATTGATGAAAACGGCTTGCAATATCTGAACAATGAGTCTGACCAATTTTTCATTGTGGAGAAGATGGGTATGGAACTCATGTACTTGGCTCGGACTGATATAAATGAGAAGATTGAAGGGGATACAAATGATATATGATTTTCTTGTACTTTTGTCAATTCCAAATTAGGTCACCTTCAAGTGGCACTTTGCCATTGGCATCACATGAGACTCTGTATACTTATTTCTAGTAGAGTATCTGGATATTGTTGTGCCAAACATAAAGTACAATACAACAGAACTGTCTACATCACCATGCAAAACCGTAAAGAAGTACTAGTCACCAAAACGAACTTTGCGCAATTCACCTTCACCGTTGGACATCAAGCACTTGTAATAGATGTCAGCCAGATGCTCAGCTGAGGCAAGCACTTCTTCTAGCTTTCACACACACTGACGGAGTGTGTCAACTTCATCTGAACGAGACTGGCTATGGGTAATGTGCTCGAGAATGACTTGGAGGTTTGAATTATTGTGTGTAAGCCCCGATGCCTCATCCTTGAGGTGGCTGATCAGCTCATCCTTTGCAGCAAGTAGAGCATCCTTTCCTGTCAATTTAATGAGATATAATAATGTGAAAGGAACGACACATACCCTTGCATTCAACACACAATGGTGTATAGTCAGACTTGCTGTTGACAGCCGAATAATCCTGCAAGTGACCCAACCACACATTGAGGACCTCATCAGGATCCTTGATGTTGTCATTGGGCTGACTGCCTGTTCCTGGTCATCAGTGAGGAAACAAGTCAAATCATGATACTATAACGCACTTGGAATAACCTCATCACTGTCGGCAGTGCTCATGATGAAAATGCTTGCTTCAGATCATGAGCAAGATTGTCGATGGGGCAATGTTGCACTATCGAGTTGGAATGAAGCATGCCCTTTTAAAGACTGAGCAGAGGGAGAAGCTGACCAGCTGTCATCAGCAAAAAATTTGAAACAAACAGAAGTTCAGAAGCAAACTGAGAATGCCTGAACAAGGGAAATAAAGTATGCAACTGTAGATTTAGCATCATGGGGTCGCAACAGTAGCTCGTGAGGTTTGTGAAGGGTATAAATCATTGTTCTCGTCATTGCAAATGTACTTAAACATATAAATACACTAGTGGAGAAGTATTGTTGCTCAAACATCTGCAACGTCGACCATCGGTGGTTGCAGCAGGTCAGGCTGTGCAGCCTGAGTGCTGTGTGAGCAAGCACCTTCTGCTCATAGAACATCCTTTGTAGCTAGGCAACACAAGGCCACAGGTAAGTCACTGCCAATCATGGTGAGACTACACGTCGCCCATGGTGGATCATGGCAAAACTGTGTACAGGTCGCTGCCAAATGTGGTGAGACTACATGGCAAAACCATGTGCTGGTCACAGCTGAGCACAGCAAGACCACACATCAGTCAGAAGGAGGAGGGAGATGGCTGAAGGGAAGAGGGTCGAGCAGAAAGTATACTCACATCATAAGGCCCACAACGGAGGTCATGTTAGAGAACCAGGGAAAGACTTTGCCTGCAGATATGCTGACAAACATATACATAGCAGTGCGAAGTAAGAACAAAAGGTGAGTGAGATGATGGGCAGGTCATTCTTCATCATCCTCAAGAATATTTTGGGCGCATTTCCAGCAACAGCCAGATCATCTAGTGAGTCACATTGTGAGCACCTAATGAAAGTATGGTAAAAGAAACATGGCAGCTCACAGAGGGCATGTGAGCTGGTGTACAGGTCACTTGATGTGGCTGACCAGGCAGAGGTCACCAAACAGGCATTGATGATCTATGCAAAATGATGTGAGGTACATAGGATGATTGCATTGAGTATGTGTCACACGCACACTGGGAAGGACCTTGATGCCTGTGATCTCGATAGCGATGACGAACAGCAACAATGCAGTGGTGCTGCTGCCGGGAACAGGGGTGGACTTGAGCTTGACTGTGAATTAAGTGACTTGTTGGCAAGGCTCTTCAGTTGACAGTATAAGCGGCAGCTGTGCTAAGACTCAAAAGCAACTGTGAGGGTGAGTGGACAGAGCTGAGTAGATAGTCAAAGAAATCGAAGGATGGCCCAGCCTTAGCCCAACAGACCGACTGTTGAATTGATGGCGGTGGGAGACTCAAGACTGGCTGCTGCGTGGGTAGAAGTCTCATTGTGGGCAGCTTGGCCTTCTTCACCCAGCGATGAGCATGAGGGATGCTGTGGTGGCGTGGACGCAGTAGTCATTATTGCTGCATCAGATGCAGCTACAGCAGCAGAACATGTTTAATCTTGCTCAACTATGGAAATGGCACGGCATCACTCACAGAAGCTCCACATCAGATGCTTGTCATTGAGACCTGCCAAGCACACTACGTGAATGTGAAGATCTCGCTGAGCATGATGAAGATGTACGAGCCAGACTGGATCCATACGTTGAGTGGTGAGACCTCAGTGCATGTCACCATGTGGTGCCCGCATGGGTTTGTTTTGCAGATGCGATACTGAACTACACACAATGAAGTGGATGCCGGTGTGGTACAATGCAGGATAGATCTATTTTTTTTTTTTCAGCAACGAACATGAGGGATGCCATGGCAGTGTGGATGCAGAAGAAGTGTGGTTACTGGTTGATGTAGGAACAATGTCAATGTTGGCTCCAGGAATGATGTTGCCTGTTGAACCTGTACTGTGTGCAGTGGGAGGCGACTTCCACCTGACCATGAGTACATCGGGCAACCTGCACATGCAGATGCGCCCCTGGTGCTGTCGCAGCTACCATCCCCTGGGTATGCATAACCAACACATGGTGATCATGCATGACAACAAGGACAGCTGGACAAAATAACAATAAGCCAGGCAAGTTTGTAGACTGTGAAAGGTATGAGTCATTCTTCTGGCATGACAGAAAAATGACTCACTTTATAACACACAAATGAGACCGGTGAGTGTGCAGTGGATTCAGACTGAGATTGATTATGAACAACCTCAAAGATGGCTGTGAAGATTGGCCACAGAGCTGACAACCACCTCCCAGAGATGTACAAAACTTTGGAACTGGCAGTCAGATCTAGTGAGGTCCTACACAACGTCTGACAACGAGACCGATGAACCCACCTATGGGTATGGGCATGGCATAGCTGCACAATACACAGTTGAAGCAAAAGCAGTCAAATGTCTGTCTATGTAATTGCTTTAGCACTTGCTTCGTCACTGGAAAATTTGACACTTACAGACAATGAACAATAGGTCCACCATAGTGCTGGATGATGTGTGTGCAGGCTTACCGATACAATGCATTGTCATTGAGGTTGGTGATGGACTTCCAGTGGTGCTTGTACATTGTCGTGCCCGGGCTCGAGCTCAAAATGTTTGCACCAGCAAGACTGCAGTTGGACTTAGCTATTATGAGCTGTTTCCCTTTCACCATTCCACCCGATTTCTCCCAATCTCCCACTCCCGCTCTCTACTCCTCTCCAGTGCATCAACCCCCATCCGTCGCCTTACCGTCCATCGCCCTTACTATGCTCCACAATACTGCAAGAACCTACATCTGTAGTTACCAGTAACAACCCACTTACAGCCCCATAGTATTTAGCACAGTACCAATCCACCCGACTCCCGCTCAATTCCCACATCTCCTGATGCACCCAATTTCCGATGTATATATATACACTTGTAATAACTTATATTCCTCAGCTTGATATCTCATTACACCCAATATCATAGCTTTCTTCTTCACCTGAGAAATGACTTAAGCCTGTGGGGTTCCACCACTCTCTCTAGGTCCTCCGTCATTGAGTTCTCTGCTCTCCACGACCTGGGAGGACTTAAACTCTCTAACGCTAAGTCACTCTCTTCCCTTACAGTGCCCGGAACCCCTTCCCCAGCCCGCTATCTCCCATTCCTCTCTGTGAAATACACGGGTAACCACCCGGTCGATAACTAGTGGGCGTTGCTGAATAGCCTCGCCAAGCCCATGATGGTCCTACTCAACAGTACCGGTTTGCCTTGCTCGGTCGTCCTCCTGACTCCCAGCTCCTGGCACACCTGGACTTAACATTAGCATTGAAAATGTCAGCTCAAAAATCTGGCATGCCAGATTTCTCACCTGTCCAAATGCGGACAGATGTCCAAATGTGGATGAGTGTCCCACCATCCAAATGCGGATGGCTGCAAAGTGGTCCCATGCAAGTCAAACGTGTCAACTTGCAACTTGCTTCTGACCTCCACGCAGCTTTTCCTGACATACATATATAGTCCTTTTTTGATACAATAGTGCTTCAACATGCCTTTCGAAGACAGTTATCAAGTCTATCCATGTCTTGGAGGGTATCAGTCTGGCTATGTTGATGAGGTAAAAGCTATAACTTCCAACTTGCTTTATTTCAAGCTAAGAATACATTGAAGGATCTTTATCCATGCTCTAGCTCACCATCTACATCAACTGTCTATGATGACTTTGACCACTATACATTGCCGACTTCAGCTCAAGCGCCATCAAGTACTGAGGCCGGTAGAATGACCTACTTGCCTACTGGTACCTATGTCCCACATTTGGAGTCCCATATTCGTGAGCTCAATCAGGAAGTCCGCCGATTGAAAGCCAAAAAGCAACAATACAAAAGTCAACTTCTTGATGTCAAACAGCTCAATGCAGTGCTTGAGGGAAAGCTGACCATTCTGTAGTGTGTTATCATCTCATGCTATCCAACCTGTGAATATATGCTCATCATTTGCAAGAAAAAGCTTTGATAGACTGTCAGCTGCAATAGAACATGGCGGTTCAGTGATGGGTTTGCGAAATTCTCAGCCTGGGCGCGTGGAACGTGATGATGTTGATGTTCAGTTTTGGATGAGGCAGAATTATGATGAATGGATCAAGAACAACATAGACATCAGCAATGCCTCAATGGATGCTGCTATATCCAGCAATCAACTCAAGTGACAGCCATTTATCGAGGATGCTGATGGAGCAATGGTTTCAATCAGCCGACTGAAGTCCATACTCGACCAAATGTGCAAGATCTTCCAGCTGTTTGATGACCAAGGTGTTGCTCCTGCTACATATAGCCATCTCAACTCAGACCAATCTGCACTTCTTTGGTGCGAGATTTACACGGCTTTTCCTGAAGTAGGTTACTGCGAAGGTCACTGGAAACTTGACATGCTCGACAGTGAACTCTATGGATCTATTGCACAGGGGAAATGGCGAAAGGCAGTGTCATCCATCAAACAAGGCAAGCAATCCTCGCAACATCTTACCAAGAAGGTCCATGCTGTTTCAGATCACTCATCCTCTCTACCGTCTGACCTTCTGTCGTTCAACACTGCTGGTGGATTGTCTGACTTGATCTCAGTGACACTGTCAACTGTCTTGTCAGCCTTGACTCCAACACCATCCTCTGCAATGTCAATGTCCCCTGTGATGACTATGTCTGCTTTGACTGCCACTGCATTGACTGGTGCATCAACCAGCACATCAACTGCTGCATTAACCGCTATGTCAACCCCCACATCAATCGCTGCATGGACCCTGGCATCAATCGCTACATCAACCCCCACTTTGGCCAGTGCATTGACTGGCACATCAACTGCTATATTGAACAGCACATCAACTGCTATATTGAACAGCACATCAACTGCTATATCAAACGATGCATCAACTGCTGTATCGACCCCAGCATTGACATCTGTACCAACTGGCACATCAACCACTGCATTGACTGGTGCAGCGATCACAACAACTATAAATGGGTCTTGTATGACTACTGGTGAGTCTTCCACATCAACTGTATGGACCACCACATTGACTGCTGGTACATTGACCCTTCCATTGATGGCATCAACTAGAATTAGCCACATCAACAGCCACATCAACCATTGTATCAACCGACTCGTCAACCCCTGCATTGAGCGGCCTGTTCACCAGCGCATTGACTGCCATTTCAACTGGCACATCACCTGCTGTATCAACTGTTGCATCAATCACCACATTACCAACGGCATCTGCCACAGCCACTCTGCCTACTACAGTGTACTCCTATCACTCCGCACAATAGAACACGGGATCATTTTAAAATATTTTCAGCCATTCATAAAATTATAGTGAATTTTTTCTGAAATGTAAATTGACTTCGGAATGTCCACAAAATTTTTCAACAGCATCTGTACTATTTTCATAATGCTAGAATTTTTTTCGCACAGCTTATCCAAATCAGCTGATATGGTCAGTTCGCACAACATCAAATTGAATCAATTCTATCAGTTCCGCTATTTTGTGAGTCACTATCAGTCAAGTTCAATTAAGTTCAAGATTTGGAGGCCGAGGAATTTTTAATTATTTGGCAGCTACCTCTTGAGGAAACATGTAGAAAAAACTCTCTGTAGCATTTTAAAATACATTATATTATTTCAGAAAATTTCCAGTGATTTTCTGGAAGGTTTTAGACCTGTGACAGCCTTCCCATATTCCATTTCACACAGTGCTGATACTTTGAAACAGGCTTGAAGAATTTTTGTAGGGTCCTAATATGGTAATTAAGTACCGAAACTATTTTTATATCATGTATGTGATACTTAGTGAATATTTTAACATTTTTACAAGATTTTAGGACTGTATCCGCACTCAGAGGAATTTCTGGATCACTCATTGTGCGAACTGATGGTAGTGTCCGAAGTGGCCGGAGATCACTGTATGGAGTCCATTTCACTCACTGCATCCACACCGTTCACCTTGTTAGCTCCGTTAAATGTGCCAGCTGTATCAACCATGCCAACCGTTTCAATCACGCCAATCATTTCAACCATGCCAACTGCTTTCTTGGAATCAACCGCTTCAACTACGTCAACTGCTTCCACTGCTTCAACCGCTTCAACCACTTCAACTGCGTTGACTGCTTCAACCGCTTCAGCTGCATCAATCGCTTCAGCTATGTCAACTGCTTCAGCCGCATCAACTGCATCAACTGCTTCAACCACATCAACTGTGTCAAACAGTCCATTGTGAGTATTTCTATTTATCTAGGCCAGCATTATATGTCACTCCCTTCACACCACTCAGCACTGGACTGGTGGCCACATTGACAACAATGGATATCGCTACAAGTGATGATAAGCGCTTAGTGCTGCATTTCTGAGACTCTTCACTTACCACTGTTTTGTATTATCGCAGATTATCCTGCAAAATGACCATTCACTGCTACACAGGATAGACTGGCAAAACAACAATGAACTGCTGCTGTAGTTGGTAAGGTATTTAAGCCTTCAAACAAGCTCTTCAGTGCAAGGTACGTATATGTCACAATAGCTTAACATCTACTGATTTGTACATAGGAATATTTATGGCATTTTATGGGTGCATTGCAATCCAGGAGGGACGGATTACGACTTCAAAGAAGCCTATTCTTTGCTTGAAAAATCAAAGAGCACAATAACCGTGAGTCTTTCTTATGTGTATTCACTTTTACACATCTCAATTACCAAGCCCTGTAGATGTATAAAAAGGCTGGCATGAAACTGGTATGTTCTTTATGCTTTTTAACAATATTGTGCTGATTTCATTTGTTTTTAGAAGTCAGATGGGAAACTGCTGTCTTTTGATCATGTCGAAGCCATGATCACAACAATGACCACCTGCCTCAATGAGCTTTGAGTACATTTTCAATTGCTATGTTTCTCACCTTGTTCTTTGCTGGGGCCATGACAATCTCTGGGACTCTTTGCTTCATATTTGGTATTTGGGTCTGCATGTATTTGTAGCTATAGTCAGTAAATACTAGCTGCTATTATATACTCATTTGGACTAGAATGGAATGAGTACTGTCAAACAGGAACCAGCATCTAAACCACGCTAAGTAGTGCTAGAATGACCTATTTATGTGTGCTCAATAGCTGCTCAATAGCTGCTCAATAATGTTATATAAAGATCTAGTGATTGCCATTTTTTTAGCAAATTTCTAGAAAGAGTTAGTTACTCAAATTTGCTCGATGACGCTAGATCCTGCCACCCCGACTTCTCACTGGGGATGAACCTTCTCTTGCCTGGTAATGCCCTACTCTACATCTGGCCTAACAACTTGAAGAAAGTCCCTGCCACTGCTTGTCAGTTCTTTGGTGTGTTGACCATCATCTTTTTCCCCTTTTTTGTGCTAATTTGGTATTGTTAAATGTTAAGCACCTAAGTCAGACATGGAGCTACCCTCCACAACTCGATGACCCAACTATGTCATATGGCCCTTCACAATAATGCGGTCATCAACACCAATCACTGTATACCACTGTATGGTGGACACCCCACATGTTTCATTACACCATATAGTTGTCACCCATGACCAGGTCCATGACCATGCTCTGCCACCCTAGATGAGCCTGTGGAGTCAAGAACCCCCTGTGATGCTGCACAGTGGGGTTTTGTTATGGGCCATTTCCATTTACCTGTCTCCTGTTTCTCCCATCTCCCGATCTCCTGTATCTGCACCCTTATGCTTATTCTCCACCATGACATTAATTACTTTCAAGTATATTACTCCCTCCTACGTCATTAGTTCATACCCCCTGCCTACGCTCCACAAAACTATGGACACGTCTCCCCTTCACTCCCACCTGACACCCACTCACCTCATCCCCAAGGGCACACTACACTCTGTAGTAAGTTACTGCGTGTGTGCTACATGCACCTCCTCATTCGTCCCATGTCTCCCGATTCACCCGAGCGCCTGAGTATATAAGGCTTTACTTTACATTGTAGTAGTCTAGTCTTGATATCAACTAAGGCAGCCCCTACTATCATCCAGTTCACAGGATCTAGTCAGGCAGTCAGGACTTAGCCTCAGAGCTCAGTCAGCTCCCTGCTCTCTTGCTACTGCACCCGGCATTACTCGCCACCCTCCGAGCCCCAAACCTCACCAGGGTTCCTGCCACCCAGTCTCTGCTATCCAGATGTCCATCCTGGACTCCCGCTTCCTCGCTCCCACACCCTGTGAAATACTACAGGTAACCACCCACGTGAATTACTAGTTGGTGTTGCTGAATAGCCTCACTGAGCTCATAGACATTAACCTTGGTATTGTGCCCAAGGAACTCTATCGGTACAGAACTCTGTTCTCCCATATCTGTACCTGACTCGCCACCCGAAGTTCCTCCCGGTGTCTGGCCCTTAACAGGTTTTTCCTATAGGTGAGTGTGTCATGAGTCTCCTGTCCCTCCTTTAAAATGTATTATGCCTCTGCTGTCCTCCATGGAGCTGCCACCCGCAACTTGATGCATCAACCAGGTCATATGCAGGCCCTTCACACATAGAATGGTGTGTGTCATGAGTCCCCCCCCTTATAAATTGTGGTTGCATCTGCAGTTCTTTGACAAGCACCCCCCTCGGCCAGCCTCAACAATATACCACCCACCTTTCTAAGCTGGCTTCAGGCACAACTGTATGGTCTGCCTGTTCAGGTGTGTTACTATCAGCTGCTGTTTATTCAGTTCTCATCATCTGTAGCCATCACTGCTGTGTCTCGGTCCTCCTTCAACCACTTCCCTGACTGTGTCTCAGTCCTCCTTCAACCACTTCCCTGACCTTGTGCCTCAATGATCTTAACATCAATGAAGGTCCTATCAGTGTCACAGCTGACGAGAAGCTACAAGACATCAATGAGGTTGCAGCCATGCTGGCCATGATCATAGGACCTAAAGGTGAGTGTGGTCCTGACCCTTCCCATCCTGTCTGACCCTAGACATCCTCACTTGTGTTGCCCATCTTTCATGCACTCCCTGTAGTCCAACCTTGGACCGTATAATGGTGGCTCCTCCATCCCTCCCAAAGGGTCTGATCTTGGAGCTTATACTTCACTATCATGCTCAGCCTGTCCAACCTTAGATGGATGAGCATGGTGTTCCTCAGTCAATCTGTGCCACATAGTTTGATCCTGGATCATGTGGATGCTCATGCCTGTTTCTGTTTAGATCCTGATCCATACCATCCAGAGGGGCCTTCCCAAGGCTACAACATATCAGGCCAGCGTCCCCTATTAACTTTCCACTGGTTCAGCATCAGGACACTCAAGAACATCACTGATGTCCTTCCTCTAGACCTGGATTCTGATAATGAGGCAGGCTTCATTGATGTACCTACCATAACCACTGGTTCTCCAGCCTTTCTTCACTTGCACATCCTTGTGAACCACCTGCCCCTCACCCCAAGCACCAGTGACACCCCAGTTGGTGCAGTCACTGGTGTTCATAAGCCCCAGTCTAAGAGGAGCAAGAAGCAAGCCATTATTTGATGCAAGAGATTGGCACACAGCTCAAGGCTGCGGTCATCCACAAGCATGTGGCCAGTGCACATATGGACTTCCTCTCTGTCAGGAAAGTTTCGGTAGTGGACCTTCATGTCACTAAGTCCAGATGGATGGGTGCAGCCATACCCAAGTATGTTGTACCCCCTGGCAAGAAGATGGTGCTTATCTGGTGGGATGAAGTGTGAGTTGGTCCATATGTTTTCAATCATATTTACTCACATGTTGCCTAGAACTCCACATCCCACTGACAGCTCATGGAGTGTTGGTATTGTTTGTGATGTAAATTATTTTTTGCATGATGCCTGTGTCTTTGGGGTATTCAGTGAGGCAGACAAGGTCAGATGATGTAGTATGTTCTATGCCATCACATCTGGTATCTCATTTGGTGGTGGACAACATGTATGCTTTTTTTATCTCCATCTTTGTTCTTCCATGCTCGGCATTGCATCAAAGGCAAATGCACAGATAGTTCAAGATCTGTGTGAGGTGCAGCCGTTCACTCAACTTTCAGGCTTCGTGAATAGTAGGTCACAGTATCTTTTCATGTGTTATGGGACATTGACACTAACTTGACCTTACAGCGATGTTTGCAGCATACTTTCCTAACCAAGAATTACTCCACCACTACTCCACCACTGTTTTCACTGCCAGCACATTTAATATGGGATCACACACAGTGTCCCTTCACCATTGAGATTTGAAGAACCTCACTTTCAGTCTTTGTGCCATTACAGTGATGGGTAGGTGTTTCTAAGTTTTTGGTCATCAGCGATCCTGTTTAGGTCCTTTTCTCTATAAATATTGTACTCCTGTATTATATATGAACATGTATAATTAAATTTGTTTCTGGTGTCTATAAATTGAGCGGGGAGTGAAGGCATTTAAATTTTAGCCTTATATTAAGGATTGTGTGTCACTTAATATGAAGCCTCTCAAATTTTGCATAGGTGTGTTCCCAAAGAGCATGACAATAAATTACAAAAGACATGAAAATTGTAGGTTTCAATGTGGCACAGTAGTATCTTGTTCACTTATGATTGTTTAGAAATTGGGATGAAGTAAATGAAAGAGCATGATGTCATATGCAAAGGTAAAACATAAACTCGATCACCCCTGCACTCTTATTATAATGGACTTCATCATCTGAAACTTGCTTGACATTGTGCTCACCATCTTTGGGCACTTGTGCTTGCTCTACACCTGGACTCTCAACAATTGACTCCACTTATTTCCAGTCACTTGTCCTCAAAGTGACTTCCCAAGTCCCACTTATATCAAGAGTCTTTCCACCCATTACCAGTATCTGGCCTTCTTTCTAGTCACTGCTTCTTTGTCCTCCTGGCTTCTCTAGGAGCACACCTAATTACATGGCCTTCCTACAGGCAGAGTAAACCTGTAGTCATTCTATATTTTCCATAGATCATTCTAATATCACTGAGAAGCATCCGTCAGGATATATACCTCAATTAACATAATTAATATACATATGTGCTGTCTCTCACTGGCCTTCTTCATATAGCACTCATCATTTTGTAAGGCTGAACATATTGACGGTCTTTGTCCAAGATGTTAGCAGCAGGTAGTCCTGAAGGCACTGGGATGCAGCACACACAAGTCAAAGGTGGATTCAACTGTCTACACAAGGTACACTACTCACCTGGGATGCAGCACACACAAGTCAAAGGTAGGGACTTGGGGCTGCTCCCAGGACGCATTTTTATCGGTCTGGAACCTATTAGTAATCAAGGAAGCAAATACCAAAGCAGGTACCTTTATGAGTCATCACCAAAACAAGTATCTCCTTGAGTCATCACCCAGGTGCTGTATCACCTTCAACATTATTTAGTACAGCCATTCGACATCCATGTGGTTCAAAACCATATGTATCAGAACGCTGAGTTGCGACTGCTGCTCACTGCATTTCAGACGTGTTTGGGTCGTTCTTTCAGCAGCTGGTTGGGGCCTCAGGTGGAAGTTATGTTCACAATAGCGAGCCTGTGTTTGTTCCATATCAAATGGCCGATGCTCCTGTGAGTGCCAAGGCATACATTGGCCTACAGCCTCCCCTGATTGAGGAATGTGAGTATACCCTTGAGGAATTTAGGTCCAACATCCAGTTATGGCTTTCACCTGTATGAATGGGATGGCTGTATGTCAACACCTATCATCAATCCAGACTGGCGAGTCATTGGCGTCTTGGCAGGACAGCCTGACAACAAAAATTGGGACACCATGCATGCAAGTGCTGCTGAAGCACTTGAGAATGCTCAGACACAGATCCGGTGGTCATGCAATGAGAATCACTGTGGGGACTTTAAAGTTCTCAATGCTGGCATTTCATACAGCAGTGGACAGATGGTGAGTTGTAGTGCACAGTTCTGAACCATTCATTACTTATCTCAACCAGCACCCGAAGAACATCAGGCATGACAACACCACCCATGCAATCCTCAATTCTGTTAAGTGCAGGACCGATCGGGGCTTGGGAGCGGGAGAACCAGGAGGAAATGACTGGCTCCTGATGCAAGAGGTTGTGAGTCCCAAGGGTATCAAGGCAGAGGGAACATCTACGGGCTAGGCGAGGCTATTTGGCAATGCCAACTAGTCTTCACTCAATTGGGTTACCCATAGTATTTCAGAGGGGACATGATGGATGTCTGGGTATTGATGACTGGGTGGCCGGGTGTTTGGGTGAACAAGACTGGCTGGGAGAGATGACTGGTGTGTCGAATGGCATGGCTTGAAACCGAGACCCAATGACAGAGAGATATTAGGAGGTGGGTGGCCAGGAGCACACTGGAAGGAGTCCATTGAAGAGATATCAAGAAGGGATGACCGTGGGCAGACAACTAGTGCGGTGGTCCAAGCCCCTTAGTCAACGATAGACATAACATGTGAGGGTTCTAATCCTTGCAGGAGAGTCTTTGTCAACTGAGTGAGTTTACATCATAAATTGGGTGCTTGGAGTATTAATGAAATAAGGAATGGAGTAGTAAATGAGATATCAAGACTGAGGCTCAACAAGTACATTACAAGGGGTATATATATTTTGGGAAAACCGGATACCCAGATACATTGGGAGGTGTGGGAGGGGAGCGGGAGTCAGGTGGAGCTATACTGCACTATGTACTATGGAGCTGTATGTGGGAGGTTACTGGTAGTAACAGGTGTATGTTCTCACAGTATTGTGGAGTGGTAGGTATAGGCGAGGGACGGTAAGGTGAATGACAGATGGTGGATGTACTGGGAAGGAGTGGGAACAGGAGTGGAAGGTCAGGAGATCAGGAGAAGGGTGATAATGAGGATGGCTCATAACAGATTCACTCAATAAGCATATGGCAATCATACACATTCCCTTCGGCTGGTGTTGTATAACTGCATTAGGGAATTTTGACTATCGACAAGGTGGGCATCTTGTGCTGTGGGACTTTGGCCTGGTGATTCAGTTTCCGCCTGGTTCCACGGTGCTTATACCCTCTGCAATCGTCGCTCACTCGAATACCAGCATTGCGCGTGGTGAGCGTCGTTACTCCATCACCCAGTTCTCGGCCGGCGGTCTGTTTAGATGGGTGGATCATGGCTTCCAGACCGAGAAATATTTCTTTGAATCATTGAACGAAGATGAGTTGCGTGCTGAGAAGGAGAGGCAGTCGCAGCGTTGGACTCAGGGGCTATCACAATTTTCGACTTTAGATGAGCTCGCAGATTTGTAAATATTGCATTGGTATTATCAGTAGATGAATACAAGTCATTTTCCATTTCATTTATGTGCGGAACCAGGGTGAGGTATTGTGAGGTCGGTGTATGGGCATGGTCAAGACCTGGTTCATGATCCACTTTGACTTAAGGACGGATCCACTTTGACTTAAGGGATTCACAATTTGGTTTGTCTATTACTCTTGCGCACCACGACAACTTGCCATAATTTTTGGTACGTGCACTCTATCATATGTATACTTCAACCCCATATATTTTTTTTTTGCCTACCAGGTGAGGAAGTGCTCGAACTCGAAATGCCGTAGCGAAGTTCCGAGTGGCGAAGTTGTTACCAGTGCCTACTTCGACTCATCGGAATGTATGATTCTGTCTTGTTCTTGACCATCATCTCACCTAAGCCTTCGACCGTTTCTTTGCAGCGTCACTATTCTATCTCTGGTGGCTTTCTCGTCTAATGCCGCGAACCAACATCTTTGGTCCCCCCCCAAAGCCCAAGAAACCACCTCGGCCTGCTGCCGATGAAGATTCAGATCCAGAGGGTGCTGCTGAGCTCGCGCAATTGAAGGCAGAGACTCGACGAATCGAACATCGCCGGACCTGCAAGAAATACTATTTCGAGTAAGTTCATATACCGCTCTCTTGATTATATTGATAGTGAATTTGTCCGCCCCAAACAAGACATCATGACGAAGTATTGGACCGGGCTGCCGAGCGTCGGGCAAGGTGTGCAATACCGCTTCATACAATGGTCGAATTCGGCTAACTCTGAATGCTACTCGATCATACGCAGAAAAAAAGAAGAGATCAAGAGCATTTACTTCGAGGAGGAGCATGAGCAGGTGAAGGAAGCTATGCATGTTCATCAGTGTGAGTGCAAGCCAACTGGAGGAAACAAAACCACCGCAAATTGGCAGAGAAGGCCCATGCTCGGCATCGAGGGTGAGTGTATTCTATCTACCTCATGGCATGTTCACTGTACTTACTCAAAGTCATAGGCATTGACCAATGTGACCTGCATTGCATGCTACCTAAAGACCAAATTGCCAGTGGCTTACACATGTAGAAGTCATCTGGCTGCCAAATTCTTCTCTTGATTTGTAGGTGTGGTATACATGGCTTGTCTAATCCCTGCCTCTACAATATTATCAAAATCAATGTATAAGTTCACGTGATATACTGTTTAGAACCATTTCAGTTGAACTTGCCCTCCTGCAGCTGTTTAGATCTTAGATGTCTACTTATATCTACTGTTAAGGGCCAGACACTGGGAGGAACTCCAGGTGGTGGGTTGGGTATAGATACAGGAGAACAGAGTTCTGTACCGATGGAGTTCCTTGGGTGTGATACTGAGGTTAATGTCTATGGGCTCAGTGAGGCTATTTGGCAATGTCAACTAGTAATTCACATGGATGTTTACCTATAGTATTTCACAGGGTGCGGGAGCAAGGGAGGGGGAGTCTGGGATGGGCGTCCGGATAGTGGAGACTGGATGGTGGGACCCCTAGCAAGGTTCAGGGCTTGGAGGGTGGCGAGTAACACTGGGGGCAGTAGCAAGAGAGCTTGGAGCTGACTGGGCTCTGAGGCTAAGTCCTGACTGCCTGCTAAGATCTTATGAACTAGATGATAATACATTTTTTTTCATTGATATCAAGGCTAGACTACTACAATGTAAAGTGAAGTGTTATATACTTGGGCACTCAGGTGAATCAGGAGATGTGGGACAAATTGAGAGGTGCGTGTAGCACACACACAGTAACTTACTATGGAGTGTAGTGTGTCATTGGGGACAGGGTAAATGGGTGTTGGGTGGGAGTGAAGGGAAGACATATCTGTAGTTCTGTGGAGCATAGGCAGGGGGTATAAACTAATGACGTAGGAGGGAGTAATATACTTGAAAGTAAAATTAATGTCATGGTGGGGAATAAGCGTAAGGAGATTGGGAGGTAGGAGAAATGGGAGACGGGTAACAGAAATAGCTCATAACATCTACCTTCTGTGCTACTGTCTTCTCACAAAATGCCATTGTCAGTTGGTAACAAAAAATTCAAGTCTTCAGGCAGTGTCCCTCCCTGCAGAAGAAAGCTGCAGAGTGTAGTTATGACTGGGACAGCAAGTAATTGGCATGTAACATGTGTCCTGCTCATCAAGATGCACTTTGAGATCACTTGCATGAAAAAGGTGCAGGAAGCAATTGTCTCTAGTAAGTGCTCAAATCATTGTTGATGATGAAGTTCTTACATTTTGTAGATTTGCCATCAGCTGCATGATATGAATACCTTGAGTCCAATATGCCAGCAGTCTTGGAGGCATCACATATCTCCAACTACAATTGGGAGGATGAAAATGACATGTCAATTCTAGATGCATTTGGCAAACCAGTGCCATGTGAAGAGGCAGAGTCTTTCAGCCATGCTGTGACTGTATACAGCTTTCACAGTATGTGGATTTCATGTTCAGTTAACACTATCCTGATTTAGTTTGGTACTGCAGGAATCTGACAGGGGAGTTTTTGACTTGTCAAAGGCTCTCATAGTCTGAACAAAACCATAGCATATAATGGCATTATCAGCACAAGTCCAGAGACCCCTGAAGTCACATTTACTTTTCACTTCTTGGAGTCATATCGGCAATTGCATCATGTCTGTCCTAGGTGTGGGAGATTACGGTCATGTGTGAGATCACATGGTCATGTTGCCGTGATCGGAGCTACCTGAGAACTGTATAGTACATGGTACTCTGTCTACACGTTGTATACATTGTACCTTTAACCGATTGCCTCAGCGCGTCCTGCAAGGTTCAATTGTTTTACTGCTCGTCTTTGTGTCCATATAGACTTGTTTTGTCTCACACTAGGTTCAGTATCGAGGCAATGGTGTGGGCCATTCAGAATTTGCATGCTGTAAGTAGTATCTGAGTTCTACTCCATTCAACTAATGGGAGAGTAGGTCTCACATTGGGCATATTTGGCACATCAACTGTTGAACACCTATGACATTTATTTGGAGATCTTACATAGTGTCGACATAGACATTAAAACACAACTACATTGCAGTGATCCCAAGATGCAGGCACAACTACTTTGCACTCCCTGTATGTACCATCTGCAGGATGATATTGAACTTTGCCCTTCAATGCTCGTTGCATGTGATGGCAACAATTCACTCAAATTGATTGACCTGCACTTTCATATAGGTGAGACATGCAAAGATGATAGGACATTACAACATTTTCATTTTCTGGAGCCAGATGAGGTGGACTGATTCAAAGATGATGTTGCCCATGGCCAAGCAACACACCAAAAGCCATCTTCAACAAATGTATGTATATGCACCAGTTCTGCATCTGCATCATGTCCAATCAATGCTGTTCCTTTGTCCAATGCGACACCATCACTGTCCAATACCACACCATTGTCATTCAATATAGCTTCTTCCTCGTTTGTCCTGCTGTTGTCATCTTCATCTCATGCCATATTGTCCTCATCCTTGTCTTCATTCTGTGCTACCCCACCCCTGTCCTCCAACCATGCTGTGCCATCCTCATCTTCATCCCACATTGCACTGCCAGACTTATCTTCAACCTACACTGCTTCATCCTCATTATCGACTTATGCCATGTCATCCTCATCATTGTCATTGACTGACACCACATTGGCCATGTCTTTGACCCATGCCATATTGGCCTTGTCCTCAATCCATGAGGTGGTGTCAACCTCATCTTCGATCCAGGCCACATTGGCCTCATCCTCAACCCATGCAGCATTGGCCTCGTTTTTGAGCCATGCCACATCTTGTTAGCAGCAGGTAGTCCTGAAGGCACTGGGATGCAGCACACACAAGTCAAAGGTGGATTCAACTGTCTACACAAGGTACACTACTCACCTGGGATGCAGCACACACAAGTCAAAGGTAGGGACTTGGGGCTGCTCCCAGGACGCATTTTTATCGGTCTGGAACCTATTAGTAATCAAGGAAGCAAATACCAAAGCAGGTACCTTTATGAGTCATCACCAAAACAAGTATCTCCTTGAGTCATCACCCAGGTGCTGTATCACCTTCAACACATCTGCCTCATTATCTTCAATCCAGACCATGTCAGCCTTGTCCTCCACCCATGTGGCACTGGCCCTGTTTTCAAGCCATGCTGTGTCAGCCTCGTCCTCGAGCCATACCACATCAGCCTCATCCTCAAGCCATGTCATGTCTGCCTTGTCCTCTAGCCAGGCCACGTCCACCTCGTCCTCAAGGCACGTCGCATCAGCCTCGTCCTCAGGCCATGTCGCATCGGCCTCATCCTCAACCCAGACCATGTTGGCATCATCTTTGACCATGCTGCACCATCCTCATCCTCGACACACACTGCATCATCCTCACATGCCCAGTCATCCTCAAATGCCACATCAAGACCCGTGTCAGTAGGTGAATGCAAATGTCAATGTGATGTTAAGTCCAGGTGTGCCGGGAGCCCGGAGTTGGGAGGACGACCAGGTGAGGTGAACTGGTACTGTTGAGTAGGACCATCACAGGCTTGGCGAGGCTATTTGGCAATGCCCACTAGTTATTGACCAGGTGATTACCCATGTATTTCACAGGGAGGAACGGGAGATAGCGGACTGGGGGAAAAGGGGTCCGGGCACCGTAGGGGAGGAGAGTGACTTAGCAGTGGAGAGTTCAAGTCCTCCCAGGTCATGGAGAGCAGAGAGCTCAACAACAGAGGACCAAGAGAGAGCAGCGGAACTCCAAGGACTTTAAGTCATTTCTCGAGTCAAGAAGAAAGCTATGATAGTGGGTGGTTAACGAAATATCAAGCTGAGGAATACAAGTTATTACAAAGCATATATATATACATTGGAAATCGGGTGCATCGGGAGATGTGGGAGTCGAACGGGAGTCAGGTGAATCAGTACTGCGCTAAATACTACGGGGCTATAAGTGGGTTGTTACTGGTAACTACAGATGTAGGCTCTCACAGTATTGTGGAGCATAGTAAGGGTGATGGACGATAAGGTGAAGAACGGGGGTTGATGCACTGGGAAGGAGTGGAGAGCGGGAGCGGGAGATCGGGAGAAATTGGGTGGAACGGTGAAAGGAAATGGCTCATAACATGTGGTCACAGTGCTTTGACAATGGCCACAAACCTTCCTAATGATGACATTGTGTGGCTTAATGTTGAAGAGCTGGACCAGAACATACAAGTTCAGATGGATGCCTGTGTTGAATGTTGGAAGGCAGCTGGTCCCAAGGCAAGGAAGAAGATGGTGGAGTTGTTTGCAGTATCAGGAATTTTTCTTGCTGTTTGTCACCATGGGCATGCTCTGGTTATGTGTAATATGATCTGAAGTGGTAAACTGTGTGTCCAATATGATTCTTTTCAAAAATGAATACTAACTATCGAGAACAGAATGAAATATCCCATCACGATCACCAATTATTTGATTAACACATATGGAAATGACCTGGGTCTGGGATACAATATAATGTGCACCTTCATGAAGATGCTGTCATGTAGCAGCATCACTGACAAGGTCAGAAGTAGTCACTTGGTTGGAGTAGTTCCAGCGTTCTATGGACATGCACACCATCGATCATGCCAGGTAAACTGGCACCCTATGTATATTGATGGAACAGGGCTTGAGGACTTTAAAGAGAGTGAATGTTTTTTTTTCTCACTCGAACAAACTTGCGACTGGCACATGAACCTGTACTGTATTCCATAGGTGCCAGCAAATTCAAGAGTACATCAATTTCCATGATGAAGATAAGTATGCTGTGTGTGGAAATTTCCTCTATGGAAACTACTGTCAGGCACGTGCTCAATATTCTCACAAACATTCAACTAATGTGGTGAACTTGCAGAATTGAATCCGCCCCTGTGAGGGAAGCTTACATGCAGCTCAATGTTGCATATGAGCATGGAATACTGCTCAAAGAAGGCATCAGATGAGCAGCAATTAAGGCCTGGTACACATGGAGTGCAAGTAAAGTTGTTTTGTTAAATGAGGGGGTCATGTGTATCAAAGATGTGTTGGGGATACATGCTTGATGGACTGCTGCAAGCCCAGAATACAAAAAATGTACTCATGACCTCAAAGAATGGAAGTTTCAGTGGGCGCTGGATGAACTCAAAAGGCTTGTGATTCAGTGATTGCTGGAACTGATGAAATTGAACATGAGCAGCGTGGGTAAGTACACATATGGGTTTCTCATTCTCTGCTTTGTCTTGAATCATTTCACAGGGTACAAGTGTTGGAGCATTTGAGAGTGCGGACCACTCTTGCACATGCTCGCAACACAACGGTCCGCTTCCCACCCGATCTGCCGGCCCGCTGATGCCCATATTTACCCTTATATATTGATGTATGTATCTCTGAGAACTGTTGTGCATCTGCAACAGGTTCCCTGCTAAATTCAGTCCTCTTGCTCTGTTCGTGTCGAGCCAGATTATTCAATAACAAGCAGCATGAAAGGATCAGGAAGACACTCCAAGCCCATTCAGAGGTAATATGCAAGGCCCTCGAATGTTGTAACAGTGTGGCCAAGACACTAACGCCCCCACAACAGCCTTTAACATGGGCCACAGTGATCGAGCAGGTTCAGTTAGGTGAATTCACCCTGCTTCATGATTTGTGGCAGGACATTTGTACCACCAAGTAGACCCAGCTGCTGAATTGGGAGACTGCCCAGCTACACTTTGAGATGAAGCAGGCTCGAGAAGAAATCACTCACTGCAATGTTGAAATACAGCAACAAGTTACTTTTATGATCAACAACTTCAATGAGCATTTACTTGCCATCAATAATGCTAAGATGGACAATCCTGACCTCGCAGCTGAGTTGCAGCGATGACTAGATTACCAGCTCCAGATCAATGAAGAGATTGCTTGGAAGTTTGCTAAAATTTTGCAGATGCACGGCTTTGACACAATCCAAGTATGAGGACCAAGGCGGTCTTTGGAAAGATTACGATTTGCTGCTCTCTCTGTATGGGAGAGAGTGAGATTATATGGTAGCACTACATGTGGTGATTAGGTAAGCTCGTAATGACAAATACTTTACATACATCTAGTGTAAATAATTGAATAAATATCACATATTTGCGACACCCCCACTTGAGCGATACCTAAGACCCAACAAGTGTACAAACTTCAAATGCTTTTCACGCACCAATGCCTTCGTAAATATGTTGGCCACCATGTCATTAGTCAACACATATTGAATGATTGCTTGACCGGATGCTACTACATCTTCGCGTACATAATGATACTTGCATTGAATATGCTTCATGTGAGCCCGGAAACGAGGGTCCTTCATGAGTATGATCGCCGCCTGATTGTTGCAATTCAAAATTGTGGGACCATCTTGATGATAACTGATCTCATTGAAGAAGGTACATAACCAACATAAATGCTGGGCTGCATTGCTGAGGCCAACATATTTGGACTCGGTGCTCAAAAGTGCAACCATGGTCTGGTGCTTGTGTTATGAGCCATACCCATTATCACCCTTCTCCCGATCTCCCGATCTCCCACTCCCGTTTCTACTACTTCCTGGTACATCCACCCTCCATCACTCACCTCACCGCTCCTCACCCATACCTACCACTCCACAATACTGCGAGAATGTACACCTGTTACTACTAGTAACCTCCCACTTACAGCTCCATAATACAAAGCACAGTATGACTCCACCCAACTCCTGCTCCCTTCCCACACCTTCCAATGTACCTGGTCTTCCCAAAGTATATATACCCCCAGTAATGTACTTGTTGAACCTTAGTCTTGATATCTCATTACTACTCCAATCCTTATATTCATTAATACTCCCAAGCACCCAATCTAGGATGTGAACTCACTCAGTTGGTAAATACACTTCCGCAAGGATTAGAACCCTCGCGTACTATGCCTATTGTCGACTAAGGGATCGGACCACCACACTAGTGGTCCACCTGCACCCAGCCCTTCCTGATATCCGTTCAACAGACTCCCTCCGGTGTGCTCCTGGCCTCCCGCCTCCTGATACCTCTCCATCATTGAGTCTTGGTATCAAGCCGTTGTTAAGGGGTGGTTCCAGGGGGGTGCACCCGACTGGATATGGGAGGCTGGGAGGCTGGGAGGTTGATTGGTGCACCCTGGATGGAACCACGGATGTACCAGTAGGACAGTCATGGGCTTAGCAAGGCTATTCAGTAACGCCCACTAGTATCCTCATAGTTAAGTTACCTGTGGTTTTCATAGTAACCAAGGTGGCACAGAGGGGATCCCAGGATGACATCTGGGAACATGGGAGAGGGTCCGAAAACCCGGGAGAAAGTCCGGGAGGCCGGAAAGTCGGGATGCGGACCTCGGGGTAGGGTCGAACAGAAAGGGAGGGAGAGTGGCTTCACCTCGACACAAGGCATGGTGCCCTGCACTGAGATAGAGGTAGAGCAATGGGAGGTGACTGACAAGCATGCCAGAGACCGGGACAGGCCACCGGGAGGAAGTCCGGAGTCAGGAGAAGGTGCCTGGGTCATATGACCAATTCTGGGGCTTGACACACAACAAGAAGGGGGGACCCGAGATACAAGAGAGGGGAGCCCGGGAGGATGTCCGGGAACCCGATTGGAGGATGGGGAACTCGGGAGGATGTCCGAGAACCCGGATCCGGGAGGCAGTACCCCTGGTAGAGACTGGACAACAAGAGGGGACATAACTCGACAAGAGGATGCAGAGGTCGACAGTTGGGATGAGTGGAAAGGCTCAATGTCGGACAGCACAGTGTCAAGGGAGTTAAACAAGAGTGTATATTCACCAGGAGTACAGGGAGTAGGTTGGACAATACATCAAGTAAAGTCAAGGACAAAGGGTAGGTCAAATATGACATGTAACATCAAGTAACATTAATATCAAACTTAAGGGTATCTAATTACTGGAGCTGTATATATAGTCGGGAGGTTGGGTAGTCTGGGAGGCCTGGGAGGAACCGGGAGTCGGGTGGGGTGTGCTACGGACTACATACTACGGACCTGTATACACAGGGTTACTAGTAATGACAGGCATACAATAACACAGTAATGTGGAGTGTAGTCATGGGCGAGGGACAGGATGTGGAGCATGGGCAAAGGGTGTGGAGGAGGTTAGAGGGCAAGGATGCGGGTCTACATACCGGGCGGAATCGGGAGAATGCAGGCTCTGGAAATCTGAGGTTACAGATATTGTTCAATACCATATACTGGGGTTGGGAGTTCCAGGAAGCTTGCAGGAGCTCAGCAGATCGGGAGACCGGTGTCTGGGAGGTAGATGGCATTGACTGGGATCGGGTGGGAGGTTACTGAGGTGTCTGGAGGACCGGAAGACCGGGTTCCTGGAGGTCAGAGGTCGGGAGACCGGAAATTGGTAAGTGGCTCATAACAGCTGTGCCATTTGACACACCAGTCATCTCTCCCAGCCAGTGTTGCTCACCCAAACACCCGGCCACCCAGTCATCGATACCTGGACATCCATCCCGGGCTCTCATCTCCTCATCATGGTCCCTCTGAAATACTACGGGTAACTCAACCGAGTGAAGACTAGTTGGCATTGCCGAATAGCCTCGCCTAGCCTGTAGACGTTCCCTCTGCCTTGATACCCTTGGGGCTCACAACCTCCCATCTCAGGAGCTGGTCATTCCTCCCAGTTCTCCCACACCCGACCCCCGATTGGTCCTGTCCTTAACACAACCTCAGTATACGGTATTGAATGGTATCTGTAACCTCGAATTCCCGGAGCCCGCATTCTCCCGATTCCACCTGGTATGTAGACCCGCACCCTTGCCCTCTAACCTCCTCTGCACCCTTTGCCCATGCTCCACATCCCGTCCCTCGCCCATGACTACACTCCACATTACTGCATTATTGTATGCCTGTCATTACTAGTAACCCTGTGTATACAGGTCCGTAGTATGTAGTCCGTAGCACACCCCACCCGACTCCTGGTTCCTCCCAGGCCTCCCAGACTACCCAACCTCCCGACTATATATACAGCTCCAGTAATTAGATACCCTTAAGTTTGATATTAATGTTACTTGATGTTACATGTCATATTTGACCTACCCTTTGTCCTTGACTTTACTTGATGTATTGTCCAACCTACTCCCTGTACTCCTGGTGAATATACACTCTTGTTTAACTCCCTTGACACTGTGCTGTCCGACATTGAGCCTTTCCACTTATCCCGACTGTCGACCTTTGTATCCTCTTGTCGAGTTATGTCCCCTCTTGTTGTCCAGTCTCTACCAGGGTACTGCCTCTCAGATCCGGGTTCTCAGACATCCTCCCGAGTTCCCCATCCTCCCATCGGGTTCCCAGACATCCTCCTGGGTTCCCCTCCCTTGTATCTCGGGTCCCCTCTCCTTGTTGTGTGTCAAGCCCCAGAACCAGTTGTATGACCCAGGCACCTTCTCCCGATTTCGGACTTCCTCCTGGTGGCCTGTCCTGGTCTCTGGCATGCTTGTCAGTCACTTTCCATTGCTCTACCTCTATCTCAGTGCAGGGCACCATGCCTTGTGTCAAGGTGAAGCCACCTCCCTCCCTTACTGCTCAACCTGACCCTGAGGTCCGCATCCCGACTTTCCAGCCTCCCGGACTTTCTTTCGGGTTTTCGGACCCTCTCCCATGTTCCCAGATGTCATCCTAGGATCCCCTCTGTGCCACCTCGGTTACTACGAAAACCACGGGTAACTTAACTGTGAGGAAACTAGTGGGCGTTGCTGAATAGCCTCGCTAAGCCCATGACTGTCCTACTGGTACATCCATGGTTCCATCCAGGGTGCACCAATCAACCTCCCAGCCTCCTGGCCTCCCGTATCCAGTCAGGTGCACCCCTCCCCCCCCCCCGGAACCCCACCTTAACAGGACTAGGCATAAGGGTGCGGATACGGGAGGTCGGGAGATGGGTGAAGCAGGAGACAGGTGATCGGAAATGGCTCATAACAATAGGTGAGATTGCGTGCATTAGCCGGATACACAATGGCACACACACCATCACGTATCAGAAAGTTCTCTACGTCCCAAAATTCATGCTTACACTTTTGTCTGTTCCACAAATCACTGCCGCTGGCTTCGATGTTTTGTATAGCGGCACTCATGGTACAGTCTCACGTGGTAATACAATATTTGCATGGTGCAATTGACATGATGGATTGTACACCATACAATTAGAGCCAGTTATCTATCCAGACCACACTGCACTGCTCACAGTAGATATCAATTGGATGGGACACACCAACATTCAACATATCTGAGAAATGGTTCAAAATTGCAAACTCCCAGGGATCGATGGCATCTCCAGCATTTCCAAATTTTGTGAACCATGCATGTTAGGTAAGATGAAAAAACTCCCATTTCCAAAAGGAAAGCACTTTCAGACCACACACACATTTCAAATTGTTCATACAGACGTCTTCAGTCCAATTACCCCTGCGTCTCTAGAGGGTTATTGATATGGATCACAGTCACCGACGACTTCACACAATTCCCTTGGGTTTACTCCATCTGCCAGAAGGCTGATGCACAAGTGGTCTACAATCAATTCAAGTCAGACATAAAGGACTATTTCAATGCAGAAGTTGGGGAATTCAATTTATCGCCTGACTTCGTTGATTTTCTTCAATCAGATAATGGAGGTGAGTACATCAGTGATTCTTTTCATGATCAGCTTGCTCGCAAAGGCACATGGCAGGAAACAACTGCTCCACATACACCAGAGCAAAATGGATTGGCCGAACGTATGGGGCAAATGATCACAATGATGGCCATGACAATGCTCATCGACTCCAGAATTGCAAAAACATACTGGCCATATGCTGTGTCACACACAGCATTCATTATTGATTGCATGCCAGCATCTAGCATCAAGTCCAAGATTCCTTATGAAGAACTTTTCCATCGGCACGCAGATCCTTCATTCTTCCGACCGTTTGGCTGTGTTGCATATGCCCTGCTTCCCAAAGGTCAATGTAATGGTAAGTTCAGCTCACATGCTTGAAAGTGCATTATGCTTGGTTGTTGTCCAGGATCTAAGGTGTACATATTGCTTGACCCTGCAACTCAAAAAACCGTCATTTCACATCATGTCAGATTTGATGAGTTGGGCAAGGCACCTGCTGACTTAGCTTCAATATTAGATTCAAGCGACCCCCTCATGCCTGCTGGAAATTATTGTGACCTACTGCACCAACCCAATTGTGTAACTGTGGTTGATGATGAAGACTTCGATGAGGAGCAGCAGCAAATCATTCAACCTACTGACACACCAGAATTCACGCAACCAGTGGGGGTCTCCACTCCATCCATATCAGCACCATTGACACCACTTGCAGTGCATCTGTCGCAGATACTGGTTCGCTCACCCGTGGTTCATCAGCCACATGTGGAGCCACCCAAATGCCTGAGTCCAGCTCAGATTGTAGGTGGCGTGCACAGGTCAACACACATTCAAAAGGTCGCATTTGGACGAAATTTCACTGTAGAACAAAATTGGGTAAAGGAGCAACAACTCAAGGAAGAACGCGCTGCCAAATGGTGTGCGAGCACACCTGCGGGTGATGTGCCTACAACTGAATATGTGATGAAGGAGTTGACACCGTTGGACAGTGGGGAACAAATGACCGAATCAGTTCCAGTTGAAGACATACCCCAGGTGGAAGACATGGAGGAAACAAACTTCTCATACATCTTCGCAGGTGCTGCAAGAACTGATATACCAGGACACAAGTTGCCATACGACATACCAGACGCACTCAGTGGCCCAGAGAAGGAGTTCTGGAGACCGTCCATAGACCGGGAATTGCAGGGTTTCATCAACAACAATGTGTACGATGTTGTGCCGATTCCAGATGGCATCAAGCCGATTACCAGTTGACCTGTATTTCGATATAAGATTGATCAGAATGGCATCATCATCAATTATAAGACGCGTATAGTCGTTCACGGACACAAACAAGGTGATGTACCAGATGTATTTGCTCCTGTAGCTAATATTGATTCAATTCATATCATTGCAGCTCTCACCACCAAGCATGATCTTGAGTTGGAGATGTGCGACATCACGCAAGCTTACCTCAATGGTGAACTACACGAAGACATATACATTGTCCCACCAAAGGGGGTAAACATCCAACCTGACCACTGCTGGAAACTGAAGCGTTCCATGTACGGTCTCAAGCAGGCAGGACGCGTCTGGAATCGGACACTCGATGGTAAACTTCGCACCATGGGGTTCACACGGCTGAACGCGGAAACATGCCTTTACATTGTCAAGGATACCACAGGCAGATTATGCTTCATGGTTGTATACATGGACAACATACTCCTGGCCACAAACTCGAAAGCTTACACTCAGGAAATTAAGACATTTCTTGCAAATGCATTCAAAATGAAGGACATGGGATTGGCAAAATGGATACTTGAAGTCAAGATCATGCAAGACCAACCCAATCACCTCGTAAAGTTGTCTCAGAGGCAGTATCTCATCAAAGTCTTAGATCAATGTGGAATGACAGACTGCAAGCTGGTACACACACCTCTTCCACACAATGAACACATCACGGCTAACAATCCCCTCGATGACACCATGGTGTACGACATGTGCATCAATGGGAAGATCGTAACTTACTCCATGGTCATCAGTTCACTCATGTGGGCCATGCTGTGTACGCACCCAGACATTGCCCATGCAGTGGGGGTCCTCAGATGGTATGCTTCAGTGCCCAAGAAGTGTCACTGGAATTTTGCCAAGCATGTACTCCGGTACATTGCTGGCACACTTGATTTGGAGCTTATCTATGATGGCACAGATGGTGCATCCCTTGATCATGATTTCCACAGATTCTCAGATGCGGACTGGAGTGACAATCAAGACACTTCACAATCCACGCCAGGCTACATTTTCATCAGTTCAGGTGGTGCCATCACCTGGTCCAGCAAGCTGTTAAGGGCAGGACTGATCGGGGCTCAGGTGTGGGAGAACTGGGAGGAATGACCAGCTCCCGAGACGGGAGGTAGTGAGCCCCAAGGGTATCAAGACAGAGGGAATGTCTACAGGCTAGGCGAGGCTATTCGGCAACGCCAACTAGTCTTCATTCGGTTGGGTTACCCATAGTATTTCAGAGGGACCATGATGAGGAGACAAGAGCCTGGGATGGACGTCCAGGTATTGATGACTGGGGGGCCGAGTGTTCAGGTGAACAAGACCAGCTGAGAGAGACGACTGGTGTGTCGAATGGCACGGCTTGATACCGAGACCCAATGACGGAGGGGTATCGGGAGGCAGGTGGCCGGGAGCGCACCAGAGGGAGTCTGTTGAAAGGATATCAGGAAGGGCTGGGTGCGGGCAGACCACTAGTGCAGTGGTCCGATCCTTTAGTCAACAATAGGCATAGTATGTGAGGGTTCTAATTCTTGCAGAAGGGTCTTTGCCAACTGAGTGAGTTCACATCCTAGATTTGGTGCTTGGAGTATTAATGAATATAAGGATTGGAGTAGTAATGAGATATCAAGACTAAGGTTCAACAAGTACATTACTGGGGGTATATATACTTTGGGAAGACCAGGTACATTGGAAGGTGTGGGAAGGGAGCGGGAGTTGGGTGGAGTTATACTGTGCTTTGTACTATGGAGCTGTATGTGGGAGGTTACTAGTAGTAACAAGTGTACGTTCTCGTAGTATTGTGGAGTGGTAGGTATGGGTGAGGAGCGGTGAGGTGAATGATGGAGGATGGATGTACTGGGAAGTAGTAGAAATGGGAGCGGGAGATTGGGAGATTGGGAGAAGGGTGATAATGGGAATGGCTCATAACAGCAGTCCTCAGAGAGATTACAATTTGCTGCTCTCTCCGTATGGGAGAGAGCAAGATTATATGGTAGCACTACGCATGGTGATTAAGTAAGCTCATAATGACAAATACTCTATATATATCTAGTGTAAATAATTGAATAAATATCACATATTCACGACAGGCTTCACTGGTTCCCTTCTCCCAGGGACCAGGATAGGGCGTGAGCCCTTCAAGGTGACTGACTAGTTGCCACCATGGGCTATGGATGTTCTGGGCATAACTGTCAAATATGGTGAGGCATTCATTTTACATTAGAGAAGATGAAGTGATTGATATTCCCACAGAAAGCAATGATCAAGTGATGGGCAATATGCCTGATTCTCATTGTTCTCAGCCCCACAGTGAGGCAAATGCATATGCTGAGGTGCAGCCAGCCACTACATCAGGTAGTGCTATAGGCTATAGGCTTGAGGAGGGTATGGTGTCAAATTGGGACAATGACAAAGATGTGTCACATTCTGTTACCTCCATTGATGAGCATTTGGCGCTGCAGAACACATCACCATCAGCCTCTTCCTCCCACGGTCCAGGTATTCTGCAATTATTGGTGCATGCTTGTGAACCACCTTGGTTGACTGCTCAGAAAAAGTGAAAGCAGCAGGACAATGGTTCATTGAATGCTGATGAAAGCTCAGAAGATGAGCCTTCTGATGATGAGACACACAATTTTGATGCAGGTACTGTCGAGAATCAAAGTGCACAGCTTATGCAAGTGTTTGCTATGGACTCATAGCATGTTTTCACTTATTTGCAGACTGTTTATTTGCAGGTAATTTCAAAGTTTTTATACATTTGTAAGCTACAAAAAAGATACATATTTATTTGCAATGTACTAATTCCATGTGATTTTTTGCAATTTTTTGCAATTTTTTTGAGGCACTTATTGTGAAGGATGTGGCCGATGCTATTGACGATGATGACATTGTTATTGCTGATGATGTCATGGATGATGCCCATGATGCGGCAAAGAGGAACATCAATGGTGGCTGTGACAGCTGTCAATGGGGACATGATGCCCTACTGACATTGAGGTCACATGATTTTTTTGTGATTTTTTGGGATTTTATTGAGGTACTTTTTGTGGAGAACACAGCCAATGCTGTCGACGACAATGACAATGACACCGACAATGTCAGGGATGATGTCAGTGATGCGGCAAAGGGGAATGTCAACGATGGCATTGACAGCTGTCAGCTGGGATGTGATGCCTGAATGATGTTGAGGTCAAGGTCGAGGTTGAACCTACCACGTGAGAAGTCACTACCTCTGGTGGGGATCCAGGGGATATAGAGGAGAGCTATTGAGGTTCAAAGAGGAGGAGGCTGGACCATTCCTACTGGATGAGAGCACATGCAGGAGACTATGTCTATTTAGGGTTGAAGGGTGGGAAATACAGGTGATGAATGTCCAGGGTGTCACAATGGTCACTCATTGTGTGTGCAATCCTCATGTTTTCAAGTGGCAAGACTGTTCAGAAAGTCATCGCGACTTCTCACATGGTCACGTGATGCATCGCAAGCCCTCACAAAGTGCCGGGGCCCTTGTATAAGGTTGTGGTGCAGCCAAATGCAGTCAGAATGTTGTGTGAGCCCTAAATGGGTCATTATTGCGCGAGAAGTGATTGTTAAGGACCAGACACTGGGAGAAACATTGGGTGATGGGTCGGGTATGGAAACGGGAGAACGGAGTTCTGTACTGGTAGTGTTCCTTGGGCACGATACCGAGGTTAACGTCTACAGGCTCGGCGAGGCTATTCGGCAATGCCAACTAGTAATTCACATGGTGTGTTACCCATAGTATTTTGCAGGGTGTGGGAGCGAGGGAGCGGGAGTCTGGGATGGGCGTCTGGATAGCGGAGACTGGGTAGCAGAAACCCTGGTGAGGTTTGGGGCTCGAAGGGTGGTGAGTATCGCTGGGTGCAGTAGCAAGAGAGTATTGAGCTGACTAGGCTCTAAGGCTAAGTCCTGACTGCCTAACTAGATCCTGTGAACTGGATGATAGCGAGGGGCTGCCTTAGTTGATATCAAGACTAAGTTACTACATTGTAAAGTTACGTCTTATATACTCGGGCACTCAGGTGAATCGGAAGATGTGGGAACAAATCGGAAGGTGCGTGTAGTGCACACACAGTATCTTACTATGGAGTGTAGTGTGCCCTTGGAGATGAGGTAAGCAGGTGTCAGGTGGGAGTGAAGGGGAGACGTGTCTGTAGTTCTGTGGAGCATAGGCAGGGGGTATGAATTAATGATGTAGGAGGGAGTAATATACTTGTAAGTAATTATTGTCATGGTGGGGACTAAGCATAAGGGTGCAGATACGGGAGATCGGGAGATGGGTAAATGGAAATGGCTCATAACACCATGCATGTCTGTTAAAGGGCAGGACCGATCGGGGTTCGGGTGCAGGAGAACCGGGAGGACCAACCAGCTCCCAAGGTGGGAGGTCATGAGCCCCTGTTAAGGACAGGACTGATCGGGGGTCAGGTGCGGGAGAGCCGGGAGGAACGCCTGGCTCCCGAGATGGGAGGTGGTGAGCCCCGAGGGTATCAAGGCAGAGGGAATGTCTACGGGCTAGGCAAGGCTATTTGGCAATGCCAACTAGTCTTCACTCGGTTTGGTTACTGTTAAGGGGCAGTTCCGGGGGGGTGCACCCGACTGGATACAGGAGGCTGGAAGGCTAGGAGGTTGATTGGTGCACCCTGGATGGACCCCTGGATGTACCAGTAGGACAGTCACAGGCTTAGCGAGGCTATTCGGCAACACCCACTAGCTTCCTCAACGGTTAAGTTACCTGTGGTTTTCATAGTAACCGAGGTGGCACAGAGGGGATCCCAGGATGACATCTGGGAACATGGGAGAGGGTCCGGAAATCCAGGAGAAAGTCCGGGAGACTGAAAAGTCGGGATGCGGACCTCAGGGTTGGGTCGAGCAGAAAGGGAGGGGGAGTGGCTTCACCTTGACACAAGGCATGGTGCTCTGCACTGAGATAAATGTAAAGCGATGGGAGGTGACTGACAAGCATGCCAGAGACCAGGACAGACCACTGGGAGGAAGTCCGGAGTCGGGAGAAGGTGCCTGGGTCATACAACTGGTTCTGGGGCTTGATGCACAATGAGAAGGGGGGACCCGAGATACAAGAGAGGGGAACCCAGGAGAATGTCTGGGAACCTGATGGGAGGATAGGGAACTCAGGAGGATGTCCGAGAACCCGGATCTGGGAGGTGGTACCCCTGGTAGAGACTGGGCAACAAGAGGGAACTTAACTCGACTAGAGGAGATGGAAGTCGACAGTCGGGAGGAGCAGACAAGCTCAATGTCGGACAACACAGTGTCAATGGAGTTAAACAAGAGAGTCTATTCACCAGGAGTACAGGGGAGTAAGTCGGGCAATACATCAAGTATAGTCAAGGACAAAGGATAGGTCAGTAATGACATGTAACAGCAAGTAACATTAATATCAAACTTAAGGGGTATCTAATTACTGGAGCTGTATATATAGTCGGGAGGTCAGGTAGTCCGGGAGGCCTGGGAGGAACCAGGAGTCAGGTGGGGTGTGCTACGGACTACATACTACGGACCTGTATACAGAGGGTTACTAGTAACAACAGGCATACAATAACGCAGTAATGTGGAGTGTAGTCATGGGCGAGGGACGGGATGTGGAGCATGGGCAAAGGGTGTGGAGGAGGTTAGAGGGCAAGGGTGCGGATCTACATACCGGGTGGATTTGGGAGAGTGCAGGTTCTGGGAATCCGAGATTACGGATACCGTTTGATAACCGTATCTGAGGATGGGAGTTCTGGGAAGCTTGCAGGAGCTCAGGAGATCGGGAGACCGGTGTCTGGGAGGTAGATGGCAGTGACTGGGATCGGGTGGGAGGTTACTGAGGTGTCCAGAGGACCGGAAGACCAGGTTCCCAGAGGTCAGAGGTTGGGAGACCAGATTCCCAGAGGTCAGATGTTGGGAGACCAGGAATCAGTAAGTGGCTCATAACAGTTACCCGTAGTATTTCAGAGGGACCATGATGAGGCGACAAGAGCCCAGGATGGATGTCCGGGTATTGATGACTGGGTGGCCGGGTGTTCAGGTGAACAAGACCAGCTGGGAGAAACGACTGGTGTGTCGAATGGCATGGCTTGATACTGAGACCCAATGACAGAGAGGTATCGGGAGGTGGGTGGCCGGAAGCGCACCGGAAGGAGTCAGTTGAAGGGATATCAAGAATGGTTGGGTGCAGGCGGACTGCTAGTGCAGTGGTCCAACCCCTTAGTCGACAATAGACATAGTATGCAAGGGTTCTAATCCTTGCAGAAGAGTCTTGCCAACTGAGTGAGTTCACATCATAAATTGGTGCCTGGAGTATTAATGAATATAAGGATTGGAGTAGTAATGAGATATCAAGACTAAGGTTCAGCAAGTACATTACAGGGGGTATATATACTTCGGGAAAACTGGGTACATCGGGAGGTGTGGGAGGGGAGCGGGAGTCAGGTGGAGTTATACTGCGCTATGTACTACGGAGCTGTATGTGGGAGGTTACTGGTAGTAACAGGTGTACGTTCTCATAGAGTGGTAGGTATGGGCAAGGGGCGGTGAGGTGAATGATGGAGGGTGGATGTACCGGAAAGAAGTGGGAATGGGAGCAGGAGATCAGGAGATTGGGAGAAGGGTGATAATGAGAACAGCTCATAACAATGTCATCATAAAGCTGTGTATCTCGTCCTAGGGCCATGCACATTGTACTGGGGTCGTGTGTGTAGTCGCAAGGCCATGGGTGTGGTCCTGGGGCCGTGGGTGTGGTCCTGGGTTCATGTGCATGATCCTGGGGCTGTACACATCATCCTAGGGTTGGGCATGCCATCCTGGAGTCATGTGTGCAGTTGCAGGCCGTAGGTGCAGTACTGGGGATGTGTACGTCATCCTGGGACCATACATGTAGTCGTGGGGCTGTGCACACCATCCTGGGACCATGTGCATCATCTTGGGGCTGTGTGCATCATCCTGGGGTGGTGAGTGTAGTTGCAGGGACATGGGCATTGTCCTGGGGCTGTGTGCATCATCCTGGAACCATGCACGCAGTCGCAGAGCCGCCACAGTGCACATTGTCCTGCGGTCATGCATGCAATCATGGGGCCATGCATTCCATTGTGTGGGTTGTGCAGCCGTGTGTGTCAATGATTGTGTGGCTGTGATGGTTGTTGTACAACAGCAAAAGAATGAAAGATGAACCTGCTCATTGAGATGCCACCAGTCGTGCATTTATGCTGGATGCTGGGGAAGCAGTGGTGGTCATGGTTGCAGTCCAAGTACAAAGTTCAAACATGTTGACTTTGACCAAGACTTGGCTACCAAAATCTGAATGAGTCATATTTTCTTGTTTTGTCATGGATGACTCAGATGCAGACTTAGCGAAATTTTGAAAACAGGTAAAATGTGGACTTAGGTTCAGTTCTTGCAGCATATGATCAAGGTGTCCAATTTTCTGCCTTTTGATATTATTTACATTTTATATGAAAAAAACATGAAATATATTTTTGGTTTTTTATGATGTCAAATTGACACATGATTGCATTACAATTCCAACAATTAGTCTGACTAGTGTTAAATAAGGATATATGCTGCCAAATTGGCACACAATTGTATTGTGATTTCAACAATTGGGCTCATTGGTGCCAAATGTAGACATATGATGTCAAATTGGCATTTTCAGATTTTCCTGATGTAATGAGGTAGGGTAGTGGAAGCGAGCTATATATGGACTTTCCTAGTTGTGCTGATTGTGCTCTCATTAATGTAAAAATACAGGCCCTCTCAAATTAAATGACCTCTATGCACATTGCAACATACTCATGGACATTGTAAGTCCCACTGGTTTATTGGTGATTTCAACTGACCGAGCATTCTAGTTTGATAGGCTTAAGCAACACATCAGTATTGAGGGTTTTTTTGTTGTTGTGAGCAGTGACATTGAGTGCCCTATAAAACCATACTGGTATTTTTCAAGCCTCCACCTCGAGGATTACATGCTAATTGCAATGCAAAAATGGGACACAAGCCACATTGGGCAGCTCTTGCAGGCTTTTGCCATGGCAGGCTGCGATGTCATGGGTATGTTGTCTTTGGTCATTCTTTTATTGATCTAATACCAGCTCTTCTAAGCACTCAATAGATGTTTGGCCACTGAGAACTGCAAGTTCTTGAAAAGGGACATTGTTCTGCAGATTAATACTGCCCTGATTAAAGCCACAGGTATTGAAACTGCCGCTATGAAATACGTACAGTACAAGTATAAGATTGTACAGGATCTCAGCTTCATCCTTGAGGGTTGACCATTGGAGGAGCTGTTGACATGCTCATCTGCCTTGGGGAGTTCACTTGACAAGCTTGAGACACTTTGTAATGCATTGCTTATGGGCACCTGCAAGTTTTGCAAGATCTCTGCAGAGGAGAAGGCACAGCAATACCAGGAGTGGCATGCAAAAATCACAAGCGGTGAGATTGTTGATAAGCTGAGGAGGGAGTGCTCCAACAAAGACTCAACCAAGGGCCCTCGTGTGCCTATCCAAGTTGATGATCAGGGTGGTGATGACTCCCCAGACAGCAGTGAGCACAGCAACAACAACAACAATAAGCATGGTAACACATCCACTTCACTCTCATCTTTCACTGGACCACCCACCACTGCTTCATCAAACAAGCAGTGTAAAACTGCTGGCGAGAATCCAAAGTGCAAGACCAAGGTGAGCGCTGGTAGCTTGACGCCATCAGCAGGGGGTGCTAATATGATATTGACTTTACCTGATGCCAATGGGTCAAGTTTTCATGTATTCTGAGTCTGATTTTGTAGCTCAAAAAAACAATGTACTGTACCATTTCAACTATAGGTTCACTTATGTGTCATGCCAGTCTATGAACTGAACCTATCTAGCCCTTTGTCACATGTTACCCAACCTCATGAACTGGTTCATGATCATGAGTCACTCTGACCTAAACAGATAAAATTCCCTTTTTGAGTAATATATATACTGTACTATTTCGACCGTAGGTTCCGTCATGCGTCATGGTGGCATGGGAACTGAACCTATCCGAGTTCCGTCATGCATCATGGACCTCCGGGAACTGATTGCCGGCGGAAGCAGAAATTTGCCTTCTTGGGATATCCCTCAAATCAAATTGAAATAAGGTGGCAGATGCAGGAATTGAACACCCAGCCTCTATGAAGCAACTGTCATATAACAATACCATAACCACTAAGCTATCAGCCTTTCAGATGCACACTAACATTGGGGAACTAGAACCTATCCAGTCACCATCATGCATCATGGGCCTGAGGGAACTTGGGAACCTCCCAGACCCCCCTGTCATGCTCCAAACCCCGGGAACCTACGGTCGAAATAGTACAGTATATAAAATTTGAATTTGCATGTACTTATGTATTCTCCCATTCTCACTATTCCCCTCTGAGTGGTTTCATGGCCTTGCATGCTGCAGGTCAATGACCATCAAACTAATTTGCAGGTGAACTTGAACCTATCCAAGGCCGTCACAGCTCACATATCACAATGAACTTGAACCTCCCCGAACGTCATGTGTCATGCTCAAAATTGATGAACCTATGGTTGAAACGGTACAGTATTTAGTATTGTTATATCTGCTACAAAATTGTCTGTCTGAATATATGTGGTTTTCTGTGACTGCATAAATTTTTTGCAATTTTTTGGTGACTTTTTGAGGTTTTGGGGCCTTCATGACATTGAGTGGGTGCCCGATGTTGTTGACATCATACACAGTGACATTGAAGCAGTGGTGGTGTCACACCACCTGATGTTTCCACCCTTTAAGCCTAATTAGATAGATGCATCCCAGGACCAGCATCCATCTAGTTAGGCTTGATTTAAATCAGCCCTAATGCATGTGACTCTTATATATTTCCACAATTTTTTTGTGATTTTTTTGTGATTTTTTGAGGTCTTAGGGCCTTTGCAACATTGAGTAGATGCCCAACACTGTTGACGTCATGCACAATGATGACAAGGCAGCAGCAGTGTCAAACCTGTCAAAGGCTGATAGGTAAGGACATCAGGAACCTGTTATAAGCTGTCTCTCTGTCACCATTCCACCTGATTCTCCCGTTCTCCCATTCCTGCTCCCCACTCCTTCCCAGTGCATCAACCGCCATTCTTCACCTTATCGTTCATCACTGTTATGAGCCATTCCCATTATCACCCTTCTCCCGATCTTCTGATCTCCCGCTCCCATTTCTACTACTTCCTGGTACATCCACCCTCCGTCATTCGCCTCACCGCTCCTCACCCATACCTACCACTCCACAATACTGTGAGAACGTACACCTGTTACTACCAGTAACCTCCCACTTACAGTTCCATAGTTGTTATGAGCCACTTACTGATTCCCGGTCTCCCGACCTCTGACCTCCGGGAACCCGGTCTTCCAGTCCTCTGGACACCTCAGTAACCTCTCACCTGATACCAGTCACTGCAATCTACCTCCCAGACACCGGTCTCCCGATCTTCCGAGCTCCTGCAAGTTTCCCGGAACTTCCAACCTCAGTATATGATATCGAACGGTATCTGTAACCTCGGATTCCTGGAACCCACACCCTCCCGATTTCACCCGGTATGTAGACCTGCACCCTTGCCCTCTAACCTCCTCCACACCCTTTGCCCATGCTCCACATCCTGTCCCTCGCCCATGACTACACTCCACATTACTGTGTTATCATATGCCTGTTGTTACTAGTAACCCTCTGTATACAGGTCCGTAGTACGTAGTCTGTAGCACACCCCACCCAACTCCTGGTTCCTCCCAGGCCTCCCGGACTACCTGACCTCCCGACTATATATACAACTCCAGTAATTAGATACCCCTTAAATTTGATATTAACATTACTTGATGTTACATGTCATATTTGACCTACCCCTTGTCCATGACTATACTTGATGTATTGTCCAACTTACTCCCTGTACTCCTGGTGAATAGACTCTCTTGTTTAACTCCCTTGACACTGTGTTGTCTGACATTGAGCCTTTCTGCTTATCCTGATTGTTGATCTCTGTATCCTCTTGTCGAGTTATGTCTCCCTTTGTGGTCCAGTCTCTACCAAGGGTACCGCCTCCCGGATCCAGGTTCTCAGACATCCTCCTGAGTTCCCCATCCTCCCATTGGATTCCTGGACATCCTCCCAGGTTCCCCTCTCTTGTATCTCAGGTCCCCCCTTCTCGCTGTGCGTCAAGTCCCAGAACCGGTTGTATGACCCAGACACCTTCTCCCAACTCCAGACTTCCTCCCGGTGGCCTGTCCTAGTCTCTGGCATGCTTGTCAGTCACTTCCCATTGCTTTACCTTTATCTCAGTGCAGGGCACCATGCCTTGTGTCGAGGTGAAGCCACTCTCCCTCCCTTTCCGCTCGACCCGACCCCGAGGTCCGCATCTCGACTTTCCAGTCTCCTGGACTTTCTCCCAGGTTTCCAGACCCTCTCCCATGTTCCCAGATGTCATCCTGGGATTTGCTCTGTGCCACCTCGGTTACTACAAAAACCATGGGTAACTTAACCGTGAGGAAGTTAGTGGGTATTGCCGAATAGCTTCGCTAAGCCCGTGACTGTCCTACTGGTACATCCATGGTTCCATCCAGGGTGCACCGATCAACCTCCTGGCCTTTCGGCCTCCCATATCCGGTCGGGTGCACCCTCCCAGAACCACACCTTAACAGTAGTACAAAGTGCAGTATAACTCCACCCGACTCCCACTCCCCTCCCACACCTCCCAACATACCCGGTCTTCCCAGTATATATACCCCCAGTAATGTACTTGTTGAACCTTAGTCTTGATATCTCGTTACTACTCCAATCCTTATATTCATTAATACTCCAAGCACCAATTTTATGATGTGAACTCACTCAGTTGGCAAGACACTTCCGCAAGGATTAGAACCCTCGTATACTATGCCTATTGTCGACTAGGGGATTGGACCACCGCACTAGTGGTC
The DNA here is from genome assembly GCA_000934395.1 of Fistulina hepatica ATCC 64428. Lineage (NCBI taxonomy): Eukaryota > Fungi > Basidiomycota > Agaricomycetes > Agaricales > Fistulinaceae > Fistulina > Fistulina hepatica. Next base: position 1,205,928 of record KN882097.1, read on the forward strand.
AGCCCGCACCCAGCCCTTCTTGATATCCCTTCAACAGACTCCCTCCAGTGTGCTCCCGGCCACCCACCTCCCAATACCTCTCTGTCATTGGGTCTCGGTATCAAGCCGTGCCATTTGATACACCAGTCGTCCCTCCCAGTCAGTCTTGTTCACCCAAACACCTGGCCACCCAGTCATCGATACCTGGACGTCCATCCCGGGCTCTTGTCTCCTCATCATGGTCCCTCTGAAATACTATAGGTAACCCAACCGAGTGAAGACTAGTTGGCATTGCCCAATAGCCTCACCTAGCCCATAGATGTTCCCTCTGCCTTGATACCCTCGGGGCTCACAACCTCCCATCTCAGGAGCCGGTCATTCCTCCTGGTTCTCCTGCACCCGAGCCCTGATCAGTCATGCCTTTAACAGTATATCAAGACTCCGAACTAGTCTCTCACTCACTCACTTAACCACCTAATCATAATGATGCATACAATATATTTCATATAGGTACCAGCGGGTAATTACCTGCTACTGGTATCCAGAATGCTACATTAATTGGAGATGTTGATGGTGGAAGGACCTGCAACGGAGTCTTTCGCTCCCCAGTTCCCCCCCTCTTCAAATTGAAGGTTCAACGGGTGAACCACCACCCGGTCACCCGCACCCAACTCAGCGAGCACCTCATGCATCTCCCGCACCGCATCTGCCTCTCCCATCATGTGTTGTAGGGCCGCAAACCTGTGCGAATCGGGATAAGCAGCCGCCCATGTCTGAAAGGATGGCGGACCCGACTGGTCCATAATCCACCCAAAGCCTATAATTCATTAGTAGGGAGCCTGGATTTGTCACGATGTACTTACTGATTCTCCCAGTACAAATATGGGGCCGGTGGGCCCACACCTCTGACATCCCGTCTAACCCCTCCTCTATCCGATACTCCAATTCCTGGAGCCGGGCATCCCACTCGTGCTGATCCTCCTGGAGACACACAAAGCACACCTCCCACTTCTCGCACATCAGGCAGTCCCGATTTAGGGACATGTCCAACATCGGGGAGTCAGCATCCTGCTCCCTCTTCTTGCCTTTCCACTCTCCTATTATTCTGTTAGCAATAATCTTTTCACCACCCATTTCCAGCTTACCGTCATCCACCCGGGAACAATATCTACGGTCCTTGGCACACTGGCGGCAGGCCACCAAACCCTCATCCAAGGGAGCTTTGCACAACACCCGACAAATGTTGCACCTCTTGCATGCTAATCTGGTCCTCAGTTCCAGTGAACATTATGAAACAAATTAACTTACGATCTTCTGACTCATCCACCCATCAGCAAGAATCATCCAGCAGACGTTCTATTGTCCGCTATGTTACCATTAGCCAACACCCGCTTCCGACTCCCTCAGACACCCACCTTGTGACTTGCCGCCAACACTTCACTCCGTTTCCACTTCTTAACAAGCTCCTCTTTGAGCTTCCAGATATCTGCCCTGGTTTGCTGCCGACAAAAGTCCGCCGCAACCTGCCGGGAGACCTCTTCCTTCTCCTCCCTTTGTGCCTTTTCCAGCAGACCCTGCATGTAGGCAATCTGCCGGGCAATGGCTTCAGATTCACTCTTGGACATCATATTGTCAAGAACACCCAGTTGGTGAATTCCTTCTATAAAGAATTTCCATGCACAGACCACTGTTATACTGTGGCCAGCCCCAGCAATGATGACTTCTTTTTTCCTCCCGATCTTCTTTGATTCCTTCGGCCATTTGGTGTCCTTCGCTTCTCCCACCTATTCACGAAGTCACCTGGATTACCGCTCTCCCAAGCACCTGGTCTCCTCTAGTTTTGTCTGTGTTTTGCAAGAGCTGGAGCAACTTCTATGAAAGCACAAATTTGATCCAACGATCAGCTGTGTCTATATGGAATAAACCGTTCCACCAACAATCCCTCCCAATATCAGTCATGACTCCCAGCCCAGCATACTGCTCCCCAGGACCCCGACCTCTGAACCCTCTGTTGTATCTGACCAGACTTTGGTCCACCCACCTTCGGCAAACTGCAAACATGGACGCTAAATTCTCCGCTAAGCAAAAACCCCCTCTGTCAGCATCATCGTCAACTCCTCTTGTCTTGGTCTTTGTACCCACAGGTACCAATGACACCCGAGGCTCTCCCAATTACCGGTGAACCTCGCCCAAGACTTAGGCACCCATGACGATAGGACCAGTTATTATTACAGACTATCCGGAACACTTTCGGGTGAAAACCCTGAGTTAATGGAAGGCCTCGTACTACCTATTGTCTTCTTGAATCAGTTGAATCCAGTCCACTCTCCTTATCCACCCTCTAGTCTCCGAGTTTCCATCCCTCCCAACATCCATTGGGTGCGGACACCAGTCATTCCCTCCTCAGTTTCTGTCAGTTTTTCAGCAGGCCTGGCACCTGCTCTTTGCAGCCCCTCTTCGGGAACCGGTTAGTGCGAAAGCACCTGGTTGAACCCCTTACACTCAACTTCCCTTATAATCCTGACTCACACTCACACCAAAGAGCCGTAAAACATTTTTTGCACGCATGTCATGAATATACATAAAAGGAGGTGTCGGCGGACAAGAGTCAGGCTGCGCCCCCACTTCCTCCCTCTCCCATTCTCACTCCTCCATGATTCCCACATCCTCCCGATTCTCGGGAAGCCCCGTGCTCACCACCCGCCAGATATCCTCGAGCACCTGTTCCTCCACTCCCACTTCCACCAATGCCTTGGCCATCTTGAGGGCTGCTTGCCCTCACCCCATCACCTCCCACATCCTCAGCCACGTCTCCTTGGTCAGGTATGCCACTGACCACATTGCAAATGACAGGACTGCCTCTTGCTCAAAGAGGTCCCTGAATGCTAAAATAACAGTCAGCTGGCACACACCCGACGGGAGACCGGTACTCACCAATCTGAGCCTGCCTGTCTTCGGGCCTCGACATGGACTCCCCCTTGGCAACCCACAGACACTTCAAGTCTGCCTTCATCCTCTTCACCTCTATGTCCACAACATCCAGATGCTTGTCCCAAGCATCCTGCACCTGTCTCCAGCTCTGGTCGACCTGCTCAAACCACTCGGGCATGGACTCCCCTTCCTCCTCCTCCTCGCCATCTGAAACTGACACCACAGACTTCTCCCAGACCAGCTCCACCACTGTGCCCTTACCCTTGCCTTTCTTTTCTACAAGGAAAATCAGTACCATTCTAAAGAATAAAGGAAAAGTACTTACTTTCTCCCACCCAGGAGCAACTCTCCTTCAGCCGGATACACTGGCAACAAACCAACAATGTCCCCTCCACTGGGACCTCACAAATCACTTCCTGACGTGCACACTGCATGCACTCTACACCCGGTTGAGCTCCCGTTCCCACACCCAATCCACAAAAGAAACACTCACCTTCACCTTCCTCCATGTACCTCCAATTCTCCTCCTTTGCCAACTTGTCCTCAGTCTTCTATCTTCTCAATCATTAGTCTATCTCCCAATTCTCTTGCACCCGATTACTTACCTTCTTCGTCAATGCACTCGTGTCCGCCTTCTTCTTTTTCTTAAGGGGCTCCTCGTCCCCCATCTTGTCACTCCTCAGCCACTTCTTACTCTTTTTCCTGCTCCCGGTTGCCTTCTTCTCCGACATCTCCTGGGCCTTCAACTCGGCATACTGCTTCTTCAAGATATCCAGCAATTCCCTCAATACGGCAGAGGATGGCATTTCCAATTCTACCAGTACCTCGGACACGGGTCCGCCCCTTTATAGCTCACTCTCCATGCACAGACCAACCAGATTGAATTCCAGTAGAGTTTAATCTGTGACAGCCGGACCTGGGCTTCGAGGGCTCAGCCCTAAAGGGAGGGTACTGTTATGAGCCGTTCCCATTATCACCCTTCTCCCGATCTTCCGATCTCCTGCTCCCATTTCTACTACTTCCCAGTACATCCACCCTCCATCATTTGCCTCACCGCTCCTCACCCATACCTACCACTCCACAATACTGCAAGAACGTACACCTGTTACTACCAGTAACCTCCCACTTACAGTTCCATAGTACAAAGCGCAGTATAACTCCACCCGACTCCCGCTCCCCTCCCACACCTCCCAACGTACCCAGTCTTTCTGAAGTATATATACCCCCAGTAATGTACTTGTTGAACCTTAGTCTTGATATCTCGTTACTACTCCAATCCTTATATTCATTAATACTCCAAGCACCAAATTTATGATGTGAACTCACTCAGTTGGCAAGACACTTCCGCAAGGATTAGAACCCTCACATACTATGCCTATTGTCGACTAGGGGATTGGACCACCGCACTAGTGGTCAGCCCGCACCCAGCCCTTCTTGATATCCCTTCAACAGACTCCCTCCGGTGCGCTTCTGGCCACCTGCCTCCCGATACCTCTCCATCATTGGGTCTCGGTATCAAGCCATGTCATTCAACACACCAGTCGTCCCTCCCAGTCGGTCTTCTTCACCCAAACACCTGGCCACCCAGTCATCAATACCCGGACGTCCATCCCAGGCTCTTGTCTCCTCATCACGGTCCCTCTGAAATACTACAGGTAACCCAACTGAGTGAAGACTAGTTGGCATTGCCCAATAGCCTCGCCTAGCCCATAGACGTTCCCTCTGCCTTGATACCCTCAGGGCTCACAACCTCCCATCTCAGGAGCTGGTCATTCCTCCCGGTTCTCCCGCACCTGAGCCTTGATTGGTCATGCCTTTAACAATTGCCCCTACTATGCTCCACAATACTGCAAGAACATACATCTGTAGTTACCAGTAACAACCCACTTATAGCCCTATAGTACTTAGCACAGTACAGATCTGTTAAGGGCAAGACCAATTAGGGCTCAGGAGCGGGAGAATCGGGAGGGAACAACCAGCTCCTGAGGTGAGAGGTTGTGAGCCCCAATGGTATCAAGGCAGAGGGAACATCTATAGGCTAGGTGAGGCTATTCGGCAACACCAACTAGTCTTCACTGGGTTGGGTTACCTGTAGTATTTCAGAGGGAGCATGATGAGGAGGCGAGAGTGTTATGAGCTGCTCCTGTTTACCCATTCTCCTGTTTCTCCGATCTCCTGATCTCCCATTTCTGCACCCTTATACTTATCCCCCATCATGACACTAATTACTTACAAGTATATTACTCCCTCCTACATCATTAGTTCATACCCCCTGCCTATGCTCCACAGAACTATGGACACGTCTCCCCTTCACTCCTACCTGACACCCGCTTACCTCGTCCCCAAGGGTACACTACACTCCATAGTAAGTTACTGCGTGTGCGCTATATGCACCTCCTGATTTGTCCTACATCTCCCAATTTACCCAAGCACCTGAGTATATAAGGCTTTACTTTACATTGTAGTAGACTAGTCTTGATATCAACTAAGGCAGCCCCTACTATCATCTAGTTCATAAGATCTTAACAGGCAGTCAGGACTTAGCCTCAGAACCCAGTCAGCTCCATGCTCTCTTGCTACTGCACCTAGTGTTACTCGCCACCCTCCAAGCCCCAAACCTCACCAGGGTTTCCACCACCCAGTCTCCACTATCCAGACACCCATCCTAGACTCCTGCTCCCTCACTCCTGCACCCTGCAAAATACTATGGGTAACTACCCACATGAATTACTAGTTGGTGTTTGTCACGACCCTGAGCAAACGAAACCTCTTATGGCTGGTGTATTGTCACCAGGCACTCATCATGCTCGCATCAACAAGCCTTCTCTATTTACAAAACCGTACTTACTAAGATTCGAACTCACGACTGCAATTATATACAAGATTTACAAGGACTAATCACGTGACCACTATTATATACACAGGATTGCTTTGCACAGAGGGTTGATCATAGGAGATAGCACTTAAAGACAATCGGTTTCACTCATATTACTTGGTCTGTGCTCGCCCACGATAGTATTTAAAGTAGTGTACATATGCATGTATTCTGCACTTCACCTCTTGTATTCTATACTCCAGAATCAGTACCAGCAATCAAAGAATCGGCTATCCTATCGTCTTCGGCTTTTGAGCAACTCGTGTTCTCATATATAACCCTCGCTCCACTTGTCACGTCAAGGTTGCAACTTAGCAAATCAGGTGTCTCGTCACCATCACGCCTCACTCATTGCCTTGAGGTCGCGTCATAGTCTTCACAACGGTATCACATTGCCGGTCGTCACATTAGGTGAAGTTGATTACACGACTCGCTCATCACTCTACTCCAATCGCATCCACGTCTGCCTTCTATTGTTCACTAATCATAGACCCTTGTGCTCAAAACACGAGGTGTTTAAATAATCTGAACGGTTAGCTTTGATTCCTTAAGTGGAACGAAGTTTTGGTGTACCAATCACGAGGGCAGTAGTCAATCCACCTACAAGCACCTGTAATAACTGCAGATTTGACTATTGTATTTACCTGCAGGACTTAACGTACTCACTCCATAAGGCCCTTTTACCTACACATTGTGTTTGCGAATCGTTATATACAAAATACCTATATAAACCGAAATTACATTACAAATACCTACCATGAGCTCTCCAACCAATCCCTTTATGCTGTCAACCATGCAGCAATTCCAAGAAGCTTTTGCCGATCTTCGAGGGCAACTTGCTACTCAACAAGCCCTTATTGAAAGTCAAGCAGCCCAGCTGCGAAACTTCCAAGGAAATATTCCAGTCAACCAAACCAATGCAGGGAATGTAAGAGTTGCCGCTGGAATGGTTACTGAAGGACTTATCGGGGTCAAGGCTGTCAAGCCTACCCCCTTCGAAGGAACTCGAGGTGACGAAGCCTGAGCATTTACAACATCTCTCTGCCTTTATCGGGCATTGAACGCTATGGCCTTTCCTACCAACACAACCTTTATCCTTTGGTCCCTCGCTCTTATCCAGAGAAAAGCATGACCCTGGGTGCAAGTCATTACTGAAGAAGCTTTAGAAACCCTCGCAGAACCGAACGAACCACATCTGCTCTATGTTCTCAATTTCGAAGAATTTGTCAAACACTTCTCAACCTCATACTATGATCTCGACGCTGAATGTGTCGCCGCTAGAAAACTCGAACTTCTAAAGCAAATGGGACCTGCTGCTGAGTACCTAGGAGAATTCTGGAGATTATGCCGCATCACTGGCTACGAGATGAATACGTTCCAAACTATGCGAGCGTTTAGAAACGGACTTAAAGAACATGTGAAAGACGAGTTGGTGCTCAGGGACGAACCTCCGACCTTTGACGCCCTCACGGATTTAGCAGTCCGCATCGACAATCGGCATTGGGAATGCCAGCAAGAGAAAAGAAGCACTACCGTGACTCGACCAACCCCCTTTGCGACTACCAGACCAGTCCCAAGCCAAGCGCCCAACTGGCGCACTTCATCTGCACTACTGCACTCCAACCCATTCAACACCATCCAACCGTCAACCACCACTACTCCACCCCCAGATCCAAACGCCATGGATATCTCTGGGGGAAGGAAACACATCACCGTGCAAGAGCGAGAACAGCGCATTAAAAATAATCTCTGCATGTACTGTGGACAGACTGGACACATGGTCCAGGCCCATTGCCTTCCGCAGAGGGTGAATGCAATATCGACTGAAACGCCTCCGTACCCATGGGGGCAATACATACCAACGCTGGTCTCACAACAATATTACACTGCAACGCAAATACCACTACAGCCGTATTTTGCCATGGCAACATATCAAGCATCGCTCCCACCGCCGCGACAACAACGAGCACTTCCACCAGCACCACTACATCCTCTACCATCTGTAAACCCATCACAAACACCTGTCGAACCAAACAATGACCTTATTAATCTGGATTTTCAAAGACGCCTCGAATGAAAGTTGTGTCTTTGAAGGCTCCTCGTATAAAGTATGGACCAAAGCCCTGTGTAAATATATGCGCTTCTATACTACCATACTCAGAACAGAATGCACGACATCTGATCATTGATACTACACTGAAAACGGGAAAAATCACAACACCGCACACTATGATCGACTGCGGCACAACTGGTATTTTTATCAACGAATGGTTTGTCGCAAAGGAAAACCTCCCTAAAGTTCCACAGGAATTTCCATTACTGATAAAATACATAGACGGACAATCATTAGGCATGGTCTTGCATCAGGTAAAAGGCACACTTCGGGTTCAAAATCATGAGGAAGAAGCATTATTCAATGTCGCACCAGTTGGACGGTACCCCATTGTCCTAGGGCTACTGTGGCTTCAAAAGCATAACCCCGATATTGACTGGACCACTGGAAGAATAGTTTTTGGCTCGGCACACTGCTCCACTCATTGTCTAGATAAAGCCCCCGACATAGTTGCAAGAACAGACGACGCAATTGACCTTGTAGACCCCATGGATGATGATGAAGTAGAAATATTTGCTATGGAAACAGCGACCAAAAAGAACCTCTCAGCAGAAATTGCTTCTCAACACAAAGAACCACCAAAACCGATCGAGGAAATTGTTCCCCCAGAATACCATGATCTTCTCGACATCTTCTCTAAGGAAAAGGCTTCTACACTGCTGGAACATCGCTCCTACGACTGTGCAATCAACCTCATTGAAGGAGCTGAACTCCCAAAACCTTCCGGCCTCATCCCTATGTCCGACTCTGAATTAAAGGAACTTCGCGAATGGCTCGACGAAATGTTAGCAAAAGGTTTCATTACACCATCCAAATCACCAGTCGCAGCACCCTGCTTCTTCGTCCCAAAGAAAGATGGAACGAAACGACTGGTCGTTGATTGGAGGAAACTCAATGCTATCACCGTCAAAGACCAATACCCTATTCCACGATTAGATGAAATTGTCGATCGACTACGAGGCTCTACTGTGTTCTCAAAGTTCAACTTATGGCATGGATACAATCAAATAAGGATTCGTAAAGGAGACGAATGGAAAACTGCTTTCCGCTGTTGCTACGGGAATTATCAATTCAACATCATGCACTTTGGACTCACAGGAGCAGTCGGAGCCTTCCAGCGTTTCATCAACAACACCCTTGGCCCACTACTGGATGTCGAATGCACAAACATTCTCGACGACACACTCTCTTTCGCGAAAACACTTCCAAAACACATAGCCACTAATCAAGAAATCCTACAATGTTTCTGCACAAACCATCTATATTGCCGAGCAGAAAAGTGCAAGTTCCACAAACAAGAAATCGACTTCATCGGAGTATGGGTTACTACAAAGGGTTTCAAAATGGACAAATGGAAAGTTGAAGCAATTTGAGAATGGAAACCACCACAGAATCTCAGAGGCCTCAGAGAATTCTTGGGCTTCATCGGATTTTATCATCGTTTTATTAAGCATTTTTCGCACACGGCAAGGCCACTCCATGATCTTGAAAAAAAGGATGTACAATGGCACTGGGGAGAACGGGAGCAGGCTGCATTCGATCAATTAAAGAATGCAGTGACCACCACACCAGTACTAGCACATCCCGATCCCGAGAAGCCTTATACCATGGAAACAGATGCATCTGGATATGCTTATGGCACGATCCTGTCACAAAAACAAGAGTACGATCGAAGACACCATCCAATCGCATTCTTATCAAAATCAATGTCACCCGCCGAACGAAACTACAATATTTACGACAAAGAAATGCTAGCAGTAGTACGCGCACTGCAGCATTGGCGACAATACCTGGAGAGCACATGAGATCCGATTCAAATCATCACTGACCACAAAAATCTCGAACACTTTTCAAAGCCACTTCCATTGTCGAAACGTCAAATGCACTGGCTCAACTTCCTTTCATGATATAATTTCCAAATTGCCTATCAGCCTGGTTCTCAAAATCGTACAGATGCCCTTTCTCGACGCTCTGATCACCGACCTAAAGAGGGGGCTGATGACCTCTATATGCTTTTAAAGCCAGAACATTTTACGGAAATCACAGGCTTGGAAACTCTTGACGCGAAAAGAGAGAGCGGATTACCGCGAGTTCTAAACATTCGCTTGTGTATATACAGAGGAGAACGGAAGTGCACCTAAATAGTCCTGGTGGAGTGACTTAGGTAAGCTCGTACTAAAACGGAAGGGGACGTTCGGTAACCCTATCTAACCCAACTATCATATAATGAAGTCCATCCTGCCGAATCAACCTATTTTGACACCCCCACTCGAGCGTAGCCTAAGTCCCAACATGTGGACAAATTTTTGATGCTTCTCACGCACCAGGGCCTTCGTAAAAATATCCGCCACCATGTCATTGGTAGACACATACTGAACGACCGCCTTTCCCGTGGCGACCACATCGTCGCGTACATAGTGGTATTTACGCTGTATGTGCTTCGTACGCGCACGGAAGCGAGGGTCCTTGCAAAGAATTATTGCCGCCTGATTATCGCAATTGAGGACGGTGGGACCGCCCTGAGGGAAACCGAGTTCTTCGAAGAAAGTGCGTAACCAACAGAGGTGTTGTGCGGCATTGCTGAGGCCGATATATTCGGATTCAGTGCTAGAAAGCGCCACCATGGTCTGCCGTTTGCTGGACCACGCGACGGCTGCACCAGAGCTAATAAAGGCATAACCAGATGTGGATCTCGAGGTGTCCGAATCGCCACTCCAGTCGGCATCTGAGAATCCGTGGAAATCGCGGTCCATGGAGATGCCGTCCGATCCGTCATAGACCAACTCCAAATCCAACGTGCCGGCAACGTATCAGAGGACGCGCTTTGCGATGCTCCAGTGGCATGCTTTAGGTGCTGACGCATAACGGCCGAGTACCCCCACTGCGTAAGCAAGGTCTGGGCGAGTACACAACATCGCCCACATCAAAGATCCGACCATGGTCGAGTACGTGACGACCTTCCCGTTTATGCGCATATCGTACACGGTGGTGTTATCGGCGGGGTCGTCTGCCACAATGCGCTCGTTGTGCGGAAGAGGTGTTTGGACCGGTTTGCATTCGGTCATGCCACAGCGATCAAGGATGTCGACGAGGTATTGCCGTTGTGACAACCTAATAAGCCGGTTAGGACGATCGCGCGTTATCTCGACACCGAGTATCCAGCTCGCACGCCCGAGATCCTTCATTTTAAATGCTCCAGCTAGCAGTGTTTTGATTTCTTGTGCATAGACCTTTGAATTGGTTGCCATGAGTATGTCATCAACGTAAACGACCATGAAACAGAGACGTCCATTGTTATCCTTGATTACGTACAGACAGGTTTCCGCGTCGAGACGCGTGAAACCCATGGATCGGAGCTTATCGTCGAGTGTTCGGTTCCACGCGCGTCCGGCCTGCTTGAGACCATAGATGGAGCGCTTGAGCTTCCAGCAGTGATCCGGTTTGAGGTCGACGCCTCTCGGTGGAAGGATATAAATGTCCTCCTTTAACTCCCCGTTGAGATACGCCTGCGTGATGTCGCACATCTCGAGCTCGAGATCGTGCTTGGCGGCAAGCGCCGTGATAATTCGAATCGAGTCAATGTTCGCAACCGGGGCAAATACATCGGGAACATCACCTTGTTTGTATCCGTGGACGACAATACGCATCTTATAATCTGTAATGACATCGTTCTGATCGACTTTATAGCGAAAGACTGGGCGACTGGTTATAGGCTTCACTCCGTCTGGAATGGGAACTTCATCGTATACGTCATTGTCGATGAATCCCTGGAGCTCGCGATCGATTGACGGTCTCCAAAAGTCTGCTTCTGGACCATTCAGAGCGTCGGGGATATCACGCGGCAGCACGTGTCCTGGGAGATCAGTCTTAGCGGTACCAGAGAAGAAATGAGCAAAGTTGGTGTCCTCCTCGACATCCAGGGGACTGTGGTCTATGATGGGATCATCCAGATGTCCCCCACTGCTCGAGGGCTCAGGTTCTGGAGGCTGCTCGTCAGTGAGTGCATCGTCTGTGGGGGCACGTGTGATCTCATTTGCCGGAGCGCTTGCACGCCTTCTAGCAGCGCGTTGTTCCTTTTCTTCCTGCTCCTTTAGCCAATTCTGTTCCACTGTAAAATTTCGGCCGAATGCGACCTTGCGTACACGTGTGGACCTCCGCACTCCGCCGACGACACGAGCTGGACTAGGTTGACGCCGGCGGACGGGCTCAGGATGTGGTTGTGTGACCATAGGCGACCGAATCGGAATACGTGACGTGCGATGAACGGTCGGTGTTGCTGTAGTTGGGAGACTGTTCCCCGCTGGGGATACACTGGCAGGTGCGTGTGAAGATTCTACGATGCGCGGCTCTTCGTTGTCTGAATCGTCATCTTCTGATGCAGGCGCATGCATCGGTTGGCGCAAGAGGTCGCGAAAATTATCGATCGGCGGATGAGGATTATCAGATAATGTGACGTCCCCAGGGGCTACAGGAGTTCGCTTAGTCTCGTCGAACTTGACATGTCGCGATACGATGATCTTCCGAGTTGCGACATCAAGCAATGTGTATGCTTTAGATCCAGGACGATAACCGAGCAAGATGCATTTACGGGCACGTGAATCAAACTTCCCGCCACGCTGGTCCTTGGGCAGTAGGGCATACGCAGTGCAACCGAACGGACGGAAGAAGGATGCATCGACGCGTCGGTGGAAGAGCTCTTCATATGGGACTTTAGACTTTATTCCAGAAGCAGGTGTACGTCCAATCGTAAAGGCCGCGTGTTGAACAGCATATGGCCAGTACGTCTTGGGAATCCCGGAATCGATTAACATTGTGGTTGCCATTGTCGCAATTGTCTGACCCATGCGCTCTGCCAAGCCGTTTTGCTCTGGTGTATGAGGAGCGGTGGTTTCCTGCCAAGTTCCTTCACGCGCAAGCTGCTCACGGAATGAAGCGCTCACATACTCACCGCCGTTGTCAGATCGAAGGAAATCTATGAAGTTAGGTGCGAGTCTGAATTCTCCCACCTCAGCCTGAAAATACTCCTTAACGTCAGTCTTAAATTGATTGTACGCAGTTTGAGCGTCGGCTTTTCGACGAATGGAGTACACCCAAGGAAAACGTGTGTAATCGTCTGTGAAAGTGATACCGTACCGGAAACCTTCAGGAGACGCGGGGGAAATCGGGCCAAACACGTCAGTATGAACGATTTGGAACGGACGCGTGGCGCGAAAGTGATTATTCTTCGGGAATGGGAGTTTTTTCATTTTACCGAGCACGCACGGTTCGCAGAACTGTGGGGTCCCAGAGACTTCATCAATGCCGTGTAACTGCTGGCGTCGTACCATCTCTTGAATACGTTGCGTGTTCGTGTGCCCCATGCGCCGGTGTAGCACATTGATGTCAACCGCGAGTGAGGCGGTGTGGTCTGGATAAGTGACAGGCTCTAATTTCATAGTGTATAACCCACTTTCTAGTTCGCATCGTGCGAAGTTAGTACCACCACGCGAGATGAGCCCGTAATTTCCACTGTATAGGACATTGAACCCAGCGGCGGTGATGCGTGGAACTGATAGAAGAGTGAGCGTGAATTTGGGAACGTAAAGTACCTTGCGATATGTGATTTCATGTGTGCGATTTCGCACGCGGCTGATGCACGTAATTTCCCCAATACCCGTGGCCAGAACATAGGAATCGTCGCCAAAAGAGATTCGACGAGGTGGTTGGAGAGTGCGGAAAGTAGCAGGATTGAACCAGTTGACGTGTGGACACATGTGCGCAGATGCGCCGGAATCACTAATTATACGTTTACGAGGCTTTTTCTTGTCAGTCGCAGCATAAGAGAGAATACGGTCGGATAAATCACGGGTAATATGTACAGTGTGTGCGGTATCTGAGCCTGACTCTGAGTCCGAAGCGCCTACCTTCGCCTTCGCGGCCTTCGCAGTGGAGCGTGCACTCTTTGCCGCCTTCAGCGCGTTGCAATCTTCTGTGGAATGTCCACAGTCACCGTGCACTTCACAATGCTTGGTGACTCTGGGCTTGCGTGGCTTCGAGCTGCGACCAGTATTGGCGGCGGGTTTTGCCACGAGTGCGGGTGACGGGGACACAGATGACATGGAGGATGCCTGCAGCAGGATGCGAGTCTCGGCGTCAGCGAAGGAAAGCTTCGAGCTTGCCGGAATTGAGTTGAGTATAGATGTGCGTAGAGTGGTCCACGGTTCCTCGTTTGGTAAAGAATGCAGGAGCAGGAATGCGGTAAACTCGTCATCGACGGACTTCGTCATTCCTCTGAGTTGACTCCCGAGGGAGCGAATTCGCGTTATGTGGTCCGTGAGAGTTTCGCCGAGCGTACCATCCCATTTCATAGCCATCATTTCCGTAAGAATGAAGTACGACCGTAGGCCGGTACTTTGCGCCTCGTACTTTGAGATGACGGAGTCCATGAGTTCCTTCGCCGACTGATTCTCGGTGACGAGCGCCATGACGAGCGAATCCGAGAGGTGTTCGACAATGATCCCGTGCGCTTTTTGATCACGAATTTCCCAACTGTCCGTGGGCTGGATAGTGGATGTCGAACCGGCGGTGGATATGAAGGCAGCGGTAGCGGCAGCGACTGCAGTGGTGATGGAATCGCGAGTGTCGGTACCGTATGCGATGCCGGCGACTTTGGCTGACGCGAGTTTGGCTCTGATGCGGATTTTCCATATGGTGAAATTGCCCTCTCCCGTGAGAACGGGGCATGTCGACGTCTGGGTGCTCTCAGCCATGGCGGCGAGGCACTGGTGTGTGTGTGCAGGATGTGGAGAGACCGAAGGATATGAATCCTGTGCAGTGGACTTCTCCTAGGCGCTATAGCCGGGGCCCATAACCTGACGCGAAAAGAGAGAGCAGATTACCGCGAGTTCTAAACATTCGCTTGTGTATATACAGAGGAGAACGGAAGTGCACCTAAATAGTCCTGGTGGAGTGACTTAGGTAAGCTCGTACTAAAACGGAAGGGGACGTTCGGTAACCCTATCTAACCCAACTATCATATAATGAAGTCCATCCTGCCGAATCAACCTATTTTGACAACTCTTGATTTGGATTTCGCTACTATAGCCAGGCTGTATGCTTCAGACACCGAGATCCTCAATCTCATCAAGGAACACCTCGCAAACGACGCTAATCTCGCTGAACTGATTAAACTCCTAACAGCTGATCGTCGCGAACTTGTCGAAAGCATCAAAGCAGCACTCCAGGACTTCTCATACAAGGAAGGACTCTTATATCATTTAGGAAAAGTTTATGTCCCAGCTGATGAAGAGATAAAATGAAAGATCCTCGAATTATATCATGACGCAATGATCACCGGGCATCCTGGATGAGCACCCACTCTAGAACTTGTCGACCGCTTTTACTACTGGCCTTCAATGAAGGCATATGTTAACCGATACGTCGACAGTTGCCAAGAGTGCCAACGAATGAAGGTGCGAAACGCACCACTACAAGGCTTTCTAAAGCCCTTCGAAGTCCCGACTGGTCGCTGGCAATCTATAACCTATGACTGTTAGCAGCAGGTAGTCCTGAAGGCACTGGGATGCAGCACACACAAGTCAAAGGTGGATTCAACTGTCTACACAAGGTACACTACTCACCTGGGATGCAGCACACACAAGTCAAAGGTAGGGACTTGGGACTGCTCCCAGGACACATTTTTATCGGTCTGGAACCTATTAGTAATCAAGGAAGCAAATACCAAAGCAGGTACCTTTATGAGTCATCACCAAAACAAGTATCTCCTTGAGTCATCACCCAGGTGCTGTATCACCTTCAACACACCCCCCTGATCCAGCACCTCTACACAAGTCCAATCAACCTACACTCCAGCACCTCTACACAAGTCCAATCAACCTACACATATCCTGCACCTTCAATCTCCCAAGAGCCTTTGTCAATAGGTCAGATGGCATCTGTTTGGTGGGCAAATACACAGGCTTGATTAGCCCTGCATATACTTTCTCCCTAAGCCAGTAAAACCTGAGATCCAAATGCTTCATGCGCCCATGATGCTCAGGATTTTTGGCAACCTGGATAGAGGACTGGTTGTCTATGCAAAGAGAGGAGGAAGAAGGAAGATTGTAGCCCAGCTCAGAAAGCACATTTCACAGCCAAATGATTTCTTGCCCTGCAGAGACTGCTGCTACATACTCTGCCTCAGTAGTGGACAAAGTCACAATGGGCTGAAGTTTGGAGGACCAAGAGATGGCTCCAGTGCCCACTTTGACCAGATAGCCACTGGTGGATCGTCCACAGTCAGGGTTACCACCATGATCAGCATCAGAGAAAGTAG